>OZ030385.1:6497152-7697152 GCA_964023945.1 Ectemnius cavifrons | reverse complement strand
AATCCTGGATCGACGGGGCACGTCAGCTTGACGTGTTTGCGTCGTGCTAACGACGTGATTTAAATTATCTCTTCGTTATAAATCTCGTAGCGACTGAAAGCGCTTTCGGATAAGAAATAGTTTATGGATGATTCTACATCCTGCTCTTCTAGTTAGAATTAATCAAACGCCTATTGAAAACTTGTATATCGTTGTTAATTACTTTTTAATGTTATTAGAGAAAGCATCGTTAATTTAATATTATATTCGACATTTTCCAATGCCGTCCTGTGTAATTCCAAGTAATCCGCGTATTTGCATTCTTTATGGAAAAAAGTGTTCCCATGCCATTTTCACTGACGCATCACTCATCGTTTACGCACGGGGACTATTTTTCCATGGGCCGTTGGAATTAGCACGTTTGCCCGCCACTAGTTTTTCACGGATGCGGCCTCATTATCCTCTCATCTCTCACTCATTTTCCGGGCGGCGCGGCGCGCGCTTAACTAATGGGATAATGCAAATGCGTTTGAAATTGCTTAAAACGAAATATCAGGGGGGTTCCCGCAAGCCTTTTAAGACCGCTCCGCTTGCGTGTGCAGCTCGTGGAGCCGCTAGAACGAGACTACCAGCTAAATAGGAACTCTGCTTTTACCTTTTAGCCTCAACAATTTGTCCACAATTTCAGTGGAGCGTGTAACGCTATTTGCCATGATTTATTACCCAGCGAAATGAACCAATATCCCATTATGATCAAAGGAATATGAATTAAAATATCTAACTGCATTGACAACGATAATACAATAACCATAGAAAAATGTATTAGAATAATCGAATAAATCCAACTAATATAATTACAAGGAAAAGCAATTAAGAAACAAATTACACGAATGTCTTTGACTCAGATCCGTAGATATTCCGCGGATTATCGATATCAATACTAACACCGCAAAAAACCAACGCTTTCTATCATCTTCGATCAATGGTCTTGCTATGTCAGTTAATGCAGAGCTTGAAAACGACTGGTGCCATTCGGATTAACTTCTTCGGCGTGGTTCCGCGCTTGGAATTGGCGAAGTTGAGCCGTTTGAAGTGGCCCCCCTCCCTGGAAACCGCGGCCGGCGGATTGCGGACAAGAAAACAGATCAGTGTCATTGAGTTAGCTTTATCCGTCTCGAGTAGGCGAAAGCCCAGTGGCGTCTAGTTGGGGAGGTCTACTAGAGTCGGTAGAATAGTTCCTGCTCGGTGAAAGCGAGAGAGAGAGAGAGAGAGAGAGAGAGAGAGAGAGAGAGAGAGAGAGACCCAACTTGAGAGGAGAAACTGTTTTTAGTCCAGCGGACTGTTTGCGCGTTGGAAACTCGCTTTAACCGAGTTCAGCCGTGAATTGCTGGTCCACCCTGAGCAACCGAACCTCGGAGAGCAGCCCTTTGCCTTCGAATTTCCCAACGAACCCTCTCTCAAACTCTCCTTTCTCCTTCTCTCTCCTTCTCCTTTCATCCAACCCGCATGCCACTCATGACGAATACACTCTCTTTGTTTTTCTTCGCCGAGCCTCTTCTCCTTCAACCGAGCAACGAAACACCCAGCGCCAAGTTTCCGCGGCGAATCTTCAGTCGATTTCAAAGACGCGTTCGTCTTAATGGAACTCTACCAGTACACGTGCCGTGTTCGATGCGCTCTCTCACGTAGTGCGATTTACTGGGAACTTGACCGGTGACGATGTTTGTTATGGGAATGTTTTGCTATGAATGATTGTATTATTTATGTGTTGTTCGATAATTGAGAAGGGGGATTTCATTGTTCTTAATAAATTGATGATGATTTGATTTCGATAGGATTACTTCTACGAATTATTTTTCTATTTTGGTATTTCTATTTTTCGCCAACCGAAGAAGATGATTCTGAATGTATATGACGATATTCCCACTTTGTACGGAATGAAAAATATTTACTGTTATCATACCGAACATCGGAGGGAAATGTCGATATCAATTCGATGGTTTGAATGCCCTTTTGGAAAGTAGAGAAGCTGAATTTTTAGATGCAAACTTTCCCGAATCGAGTGACAAACATTACTTGGCCTACATTGCTTGAGGAATACAACCCTTCAGCAACAAAATGCGCGCTCGAACTAACTGTCCGCCTGCAGCGAACGCCACCCCTCCGCGTCCGTGAAATCTCGTGCGCGCTGCCATAACAGTTGCAGTCGCGATATACTGCGATATGGCGTGCACTTTCAGTATTATTGGAAGAAGTTTCTCTCGAATTCCCGGCAACAATGCGCCGGCCTGTCTTTCTAACGAGGAGACAAAATAAAAAGAGAACGCATGTGCCACGGAAATGTATGTCGCTAGTAATAGAGGTACATAAAAGTTTTAACAATATCTGCAATATGTTCCGAAGCTAGCAATTTTTCGAGTTTACCTGTAATTTTAACCAGACATGTAATTCTTAAAATATAGATCATTATATATTGTTTAACAGTATTTAAAAAAAATCGATTTATTGACTAGTTAAAATTGAAAAGGTAATGAATAAAAAGTGTCTACAAGCAGATTATAGCAGTGTTCAATTTCTAGAGCACTTTATATAAACTGCAATCAATGTCTGAGTATTTGGCTAGCAATAATCGATGCAATACTCGAAGCTCAACTCTCGTGAACTGATTGCATGTGATATCTCACGTAGTAGGAACATACGACGAAGGCTTTTCGCTCTAGGATTTCGAAGCGCGTTATAAATTCGCCGAGAACAGAGCGACGTCATTCAAGTTTCATCGAATTTCTGTCACGCTCGATGCTGTGTACGAGGCGAGAGAGAGAGAGAAAGAGAGAGAAAGAGAGTCTCCGGGTAACGTGGCGCAGGAAAAATTGCCGGCGCTCGTGTCAAAATTTTCGTGTGCCCGCGCGCACGCACACGCACACACATACACATATATATTCGGCCTTTCTCTCTCGTACTTGGCACCTCGGCGGCTTCCCATCGAGATTGATCGACATTGAACGGCCATCCCCAATTTCCACACCGCCGCTTTATTCGGCGGGAATTCTATTCGCTTCCTTTCTCACTCGATGGCAAGACAAAGTCGCCCGGCACTCTATCCCCGATACGATTCTGCGAATCCAATGCTTCTGCTCCTATAGAAATGCCCAGAGAGCATTTATTCAGCTGCAGTTCGGCAGAATAATCTTGAAATAGATTTGCTCTAACGCAATATTTCATTTGGACTTTTTTTGTTATCAGTTGGGAATGTTGAATACGAAATTTTAAATAGTGATTGAAAAAGAGAGAGTTTCTTTGATAATATTTATTTCGTTGGTTTGCTTTTGCACATGGTGGAAAAACCGATTTAACTCATCGATGGTACTGTTTTTAGTTGAACATTTATTCTGTAAACCACTGTGTAAATTAGCGGAAATGAAATTACAGTAAATAACTGGTGAAATATTTCCAACATTTCACTCGCGTGAGTCAAGAGTAACCAAACAGCAAGAATTCATGCTCCAACGTTTCGCCCTCTGAATTATAATGCTTTCCTGAATTAGCTCATTAATTTCATTCTCAGTGCAGGTTTATGCGCTCGAGGGGAATAAGCGTGCATACTTCTGCCGCGTGCTGGAAACAGCAAATTCCCGCCTGTTTTCTTTCAAATGTAGAAGACTACGATCCCAGATACGAGTGGGAGTTTCCAGTTTTATGAGTTTCGCGAATTTTCGTAGCGTTTCGTTGCCGGCGTCAATAAAACTTCGAGGAACTTGTCCAGCTGACAGTGAACCCGTGAATCATCCTTCAGTGCGAAAGAATATCCCAACTCACGCGTTGCGACGTGCATATCTTTCCCAGTGCGAGAACTGACGTCTTAGCCTGTGCGAACATATCCTGTAGAGGCTCAACAATGAAGCTTCGCACATTTTTCATGACGCCCTTCTCACACCCTTACCGCACCTTCCTTACACCAGGAATCCAAGAAATGCATCAATTCGCTTGAAAAATGTATGCACTCCTCATCATCCTGACAACTATTTTATAATATAACTAGAAGACACAATAATTGTAATGAAATTTTAACATTATATTACCAAATTGGAAGTCATTATTATACTGGAATTGGGTTTGAATTTTCCTATTAAATACAGTATGAATAATATTCCAACTGCGAGTACGAATATTGGTTCTTTTCCAGATTCAAATTAAAGTGACGAGAGATAGAAATTGAATTGAAGCCAGTAGAAAGAGAAAGAGTCTAGAAAAAAAAAATGATGGAATTACAGTCGGATGGGACTTAAGGATTCACCGCAGAGTAGCGATAAGGGAATAATTCGAATTATCAGAAGTCGACGGAGCCAGAAATGAGGTTTTCTCCGTTGGATCGAAGAAGTCACGCAATAGCTCGTTCATAGTCGGAACGTATTGCTGGAATTTAGCGGGTCTTATCGGTTAGCTCGCACGATTCCAGGAAATGCGGCCAGAACGGCACTGCAGGAACGTGCTCCATCTTCAGCGTTCCTGCACCTGTTGAATTAGGACATCGATCGGCACAAATGAATGCCGGCCAAGAAGAGCCATTTTATTGTAGTTTAGCCCGCTGGGAACGACAATGAGAGGAGGATTCGCCTTGCCAAGAAACTCGAACGTCTCCACTGATTGCCTTTTCTTTCCTTTTCTCTCTCGCGCCTACTCACCATCCGCCATATCCTTCCTTTTTCGGGTTAAGGATACTGCAATTCTCCTACTCGAGCAATACATACTCGCTAGCCAATGTCGCATTCTCATTAGACGGATTGACACACTACCAACGATTTAGCACGCGTCGAAACTCATGAGAGACAAAGTAGATCACGAAACTGGCAAGCGAAAAGAGAATGATTTAATATTAACTGGTGTGTATTATATGGATATTAGTAATTGTGGAATGATTTTACTAGGAGCTTTCTCAATCTTAAAGAAAAGTATAGGTTCTAAGTATAATTTATAGTATAATAGGAGTATGTATATTCACCTATTCTAATATTATTCATTGAAGAGCAATCTCAAGGAAGCATTAGCTAAACAGAAGTTCCTTTACCGGGAATGGAGGATAGGCAGGGAACATTGGGATTTCGAGATATCCAGTATAAGATGATACAGCGAAATACGTCGAGGGTGCTTTTCGATTTCGTCGAATGCGAAGAAGCAAATATTTGATATGCATGGAGCTGGTGTAGCGAGTGCTTCTTGATTCCGAGATTCCAAGGGATCTCGAGGAAGCAGGGAAACTCTTAAAGGGAGAATGTGAGCGAAAATTTCATAGAAATTGTCGTGCCCATAATTACTTCCATGGAGATGGCACATTCGCCCGGATATTGGATTGGCCAAGTTCGAACTATGCCATTCTATTCGACAGATGGTGGATCTATTTCTATTGGCGGGTCGCGTTCTCAGCTAGCACGTCAGCGAAATCTCTCATTGTACATTGTCGGTTGTGCTTTCAGCTGGAAGGATTATGCACTCGAGGAGCAATATCTTACTCGGCTCACGTCTTCGTTTCTACGGAATTCATCCGGAAATCCGCTTTCCTCGCGCAAGAGGAATTCTGCCCATTAAATAATTTCTCTCGCACGCTCGCGAGAAATGCAGCCTCAAAGAAATTCTGACACGATCGTGCTGCCGAGACACGGAGCTTCGCGATCGGAGAACTTTTACATTTTATACGGATTGATGATTTAAAGCTTCCAACCAGAATGGAAATCGAAGAATAATGAAAAATATTAACCAGAAACTTATTTTTTACGTATTTCCTCTTACACTTCGATTCCTCAGAGTATAAAATTGGTAAAAAGTAAATTTGAAAATAGATTCATCTTCAAAATTTGTCGAGCTTCACTTTGAACTTCCTTTAGATTCCGTTGGTTGACTCGACTAAACGAATCATTTAGTTCCCAAGAGGAGAATTTGCCTTTCTGGCGTTACGTCAAGAGCACCAGGGGGTTCTTCCTCGCCGGCAGATATTTCACGCGTGCAATAGTTTTATCAGTAACGGGCGGGCTATTGTTCCACTCGGCTAGAGGCATAGAGCAGTGCAGGCACGAACCTATTGAGTCACAGAAAATGGGACGAAGAGGAAGGTGAATATATATCCCGGTGAATGAGCTTGAATAATTTCAGTTAGGTCAATACTAAAGTGCGGTAAATATAGCGTCCCCGACCGCTTCCATTCTCCTTTTCGTTTTGTCCGATTCCACCACAATCCATCTCATTCCACTACAGTCAATACCGCTCTCATTGTTGCTTCAAATTTGAATGAACATTAGTCATTGCTATCATCGACATACGTGAATAATGCGAAGTTCTTTTGTTACTAATTCAATGGACGCCGATGAAACAGTTAATTTTTCTCATAAACGATACTTCGAATTTCAAATTACTCTAAACGAAGCTCCATCGGTCAATTTCTCATTTTCGGCGAAATTCTCATATTTCCTTCAATCGCAAATTCTATATTTCATCAGCTTCGATACTGAATGCATCAGAGCAATTGCAATAATATGTCACATTCGTTTGTCAACCTGACGATTTTATCGTGTCATTGACATTCGCTTAATAGCAGTGAAGCCCTGCTGCTGACAGCATTAATTATTGGATAGCGCTTATCGCGAAAGCAGTTAAGGTATAAAGTAATTGCAAAGTTTAAACTGCTTTTAAAAACAAAGTTGGTACATACTGTAATCGCAAATATAATTTAGTCGAGCCGTTCTTGCACAAAGGTCAATTTACTCCCCAATTTTCGGACTTTCCAAAATTGCATTATACTCTTACTCGTAACTCTAACTCTTGCTGTGTAAACTAAATGAATTTAATAATGACTGCCTATATTCTCGAACGTAAAGCTCCAATATCGAAAGCTTATAATTGCAGAAGCATACGCTATCGAGTAATACGAGACACTCGTAGAGATTTTTACAGCTCCGACTAACCGATACAGCGATATCTTTCTGTACGATTGATCCATTTGGAGGGAGCTATGAGTGAAACGGCAGAAAGAGTGAGTGAGTGAGAATTGCGGGGGTTGGCATAGGAAGTTCCCGTCGAACACGGCGATGGAAAATCCGCCGTTGGATATCGGCTCCACGATAAAATGGAAATACACCCCTCGCATGTATATGTACGTCTGTGCGAGCGTATGTGCGCCAATGTACTTACAGGGTGGCCACGAAAAATACTGCTCTATTTTTTTACTCTGATTTCCGTGTACTTTTCACCTCTACAAAGTTAGTTTCGAAAAGGGACACGAGTGGACATCAATGATGACTGTGTTAGTTAGTGAGAGTTGATTTTCTCCAAGCAAATCACCAATTCTATGCTTTTCAGTGCATGCATTTTCATTGAGGCTTCTTTTATAAAGTTTGACGAATAATTCTAAAGGGGTATTGAATCCGTGTATGATTGATATTCTTAACAATCGAGTGGCTGTTTGCCAATGTGTTTTTTCGTCCACCTTGATGTTTCGGTTCTCCTGTGTTTTTGAACATAGTCTGCCCCCTCTAACGAGTGGGTTGCGGTACCAGAATCTCTAACGAGTACCAACACAAACAAGGATACCGAATATTTCCTGTATACAATGCACATACATATACACATAGTATACAGAATAGCAGGCTGAACGTGAACAGTGGTTGTAGTTGCTTTCAGTCTTCATTTCGATTCAAGCATTCCGGGAAATTTCGAGCAACAGTTATACGTCACACTAAGCTTTCCTTTCGCGGGTGTATACTTGTTCAAATATTGAAAATAATGCGAACTAAAATATGCACTCTCGTACTCCAATATGATTTTTATGAAATGAGAGAACGGGAAGCTCCACCAGCAAAGCAAACACATCAGTCACACGCATAAAAAGATTTCACTGGGCGAAATGCAGAATAAAATAAACCCAAGCCGAAGCTAAAATAACCGTGCTTGTGTTAGTTGAGGTTTCCGAGTTTTTACCGGCTCAATTTTTACTTTAATATCAATGCAACTGTAGTTCCCATGTTACTCGAATCGAGTAGATAGAAACCAAGGTAAAAGTAAATATAGCGATGATCGACCAGTTCCTAATACCAAAGTCTTTAAAGCTATACTTTGCAAGGCCTGTAAGAGTGTAGGCAGATGTCCAGCGGTCTCTGCCCACTCGAAATTACACCATGTCTGTTCTCAGCTAGCAGTATCGATCGCGCACCATTGCCTGCAGTTTATGGGCGTTATTTACGTAGTGCAAATAACGGGAGGCTCTTCCTGTGGACTTCTGTTGTCCGGCTGCCCGTTTGGCCATTTACCCATTTGCCGATTTGCCCATTAACCCGATTCCAATGTTCGAGCGCGCTCTCTTTCTCTTTCCATCTCGGCGCACCACTTCTCTCTGCATTTCCTTCCCTCTGCAGGAGGCTGGCATTTTATCCTCGGAAGATCGGCAGTGCGCCGGGGCTTTCGCGAGGATTCGATACCGAGCTGCCACGGTTTATGCGATTGCCAAAGCTTCATCGATTCCGAATACTCGACTGCACAAGAGTCACGCCGGACAATCTGCGAACCCAGCCTGCTACGGCGCCCCTTGTTCTCTTACCGCTTCTCTTTGACGCCTCTCGTCGTTCAATGCCAAATCGGCTGTGCTGCTCCACATCGTTTCAACATCGTACTCTTTGAGCAGTTTCTCCCATTGTACACACCGGTCGCTCTAGATTGTTTCACGGGAGTCTCGCGTTTGATAGGCTATTCAACGTCAATTAACGTTTGATGTACATATAGGAGGTTTGGCTCTCCCTTTCGAGCACTATTTCAGAAATTTCTAGTGTGCTTCTCGCATTCTTCTCTTTATTGACATTATATAAAAACTGCTTTATAATAGAGCAGGATTTAATTTATCTTGGAGTCGAGTTTCGTTAACTCTTGGTATATTATTAAGATATAAATAATCGTAAAGTAAAGGACAAAGTTTCATACTTTGTGATTAGTGAATTAATAAATTTAGAGAAAAATCGTGTTATCGTGAATCGGTTATGCATTGACTTTGGAAAGCAAGTGGGAAAAATGACAGCCGACTCGCGTAAACTTGTTTACCCGGATTTATTAGCTGGTGGAGTGAGAGAGTACGGTTCGCCGAAACCTTGTTTCCCGAATCGCGTCCCTTAATCGGGCAAGACGAAGTTACTGCAGCTCAACTACGACGAACAAGTTTACTGATTGCTAACTACGTGCCGGGGAAAACGTTGTTCCAACATCTCGTATAACTTTAAGCCTCTCTTTTTTGCACCCCAAATCTACAGAACAGCAATTTCTTCTCCATCGTTTAGTATTTACCATGATTAGCTTCAATCGAGCGCGGATTCCTCGCCGACAGTTTGATGAAGTTGAATTGCAGCCCGTTAAACATTAATAAGCCTGTTTTGTGCAAGACTCGACGAAGTATCTTTAGTTTATCATATTTGCAAGAATTAACATTGTTTTCTCTTTCGAATTAAACAAATCTACCGTTCATCACAAACGAATGCGTTCATTGAAATTAATAAATAAATGTTTTCAACATTACACGACCAAACAAAAGTCACCGGTCATTATAACGCGACGCATTCGTTAAAGAAACGACCTCTTTTCACTTTGTTCCCAGTAATATCTTTTCGCTCACATACGAATCGAAACGCAGGCGTGCGCCGGTGTCGCCACCGCCGCTTCTCTAATGAATTTATCACGCTCGTTCCACCGCGGCGGTGAGAAATCCATTCTGAAAATGGCAAAATGAAACAGCATGAGCGCTGCCCGAAATTAAATAGGGATTTGATTGCGCGCGGCTGCCCGTTTGTTCGGAAGACGTCGCTATTGAAAATGAGCCGCGCGAGTGTACGAGTGAACAGTTTTGCCGTTTGTTAATTAATGTTACAACAGCCGTACCTAGCGAACTCGCTTCCGGGTTGCGCTGAATAATTGTCAGAATTTAACGATCGTAATTCAGAGCCGCGCCGACTAAATTTGCGGGTGGCCTAATAATTCACGGGATTCCCCATCGACGTCCGTGGTCGCCCTGTCGGATTTAAAGTTACACGCTGTATAAATTATTTCGTCCGGCACAGCACTCCACTGTAACTGTAAAGTTTCGCCCCTGCCGAAATAACCGCGCGCTCGTATTTTTGCCAGGCAGAGCATCGCGCGGAATTAGTATGTTTCGTTATCGGCCTACGAAACCCCATGAAACAAATCACTTTCGCGACGGAGTAGTTTATGCTTACATTAAATCGCACGCTACTGCAACGGTCATTGCACGCGCTCATCTACGCGAGAGCCTCGCAAATGACTAGCTGTCTGCAGTTGTTGATGGAATGGAAATATGAGTACACAAATAACCTAGTTCCGAGTCTCATGTTCGTTTTGACTATACAGCTAAATTTAACTAATTCGATTTCTCTACATACATATATGTATATGTATGAATCGAAAGGATGGAACAATCCTATATTTATTAATCCTTCGATATTCCCAACGTATAAATTGTTAAACTTTTTCACAAGTCATTAGTATTGTGTATCGGACCCATTGTTGAATTGTTTCAAGGATTAAATACTACGAAGTAAAAAGAAACAACGAAAGATAGTATCAACCGCTATCGCTTTAACCGCAGTAGAATCCCTGAAACCGGAATAACCCAAAAAGACACGGTTTTTTTGGGGGGCGGGAACTCCATTGCAAAACCAATAAAGGGGTCAAACCAATTGTCACAAGCTGCAAATAAAGAGTCCGAGCATATTCCAATAGAGACGCGACAGTCGAAACGAATTATATCCGCGTTCACAGGGGATCATGTGTCTGTGTGAGTGGGTAACTGATTGGTTTACCACATATACATATCTATTGGGTGGGTGGGAAGGGAGGATGCCTTGAAATTCTTGCAATGGAAATATTTTTGCCGCGATAAAGTGAAAAGCTATGGTAGAGCGGGCTGCTGGCGGCATGCAATATCAAGTTTCGAATTGACAATCGGCTATCGACAATCGAGCCGGTCCTCGTAAATCCTCGCGGTCAATCCGCTCTGCCGACCTCACCGGATAGGGCCGCACCTACACCGATACATGCGCATGCATAATTCTCCTATTCGTCATCGTCACACTTTGCGATCCAATCGATATCGAGGAAGTGAAAATCCCGGATTTACTCGGAAGAGATCATAGCGCTTCTCTGGCGCGATCTTCGCTGAAAATTCCCGTAAGATCCCGCTCGGGGTGATGCATGGCTGTGAAAGCCGAGTGAGCGAATGCTCGGCGCCCCGCTGAAATTTCCCCCCTCGCCCATAAAAACTCCTTCGAATTGCTATGGTCCGCGAAACAATTTTATTGGCTTATCGGTTTATCAATGGTTCGAGCGGACTCGGAAAAGTAAACGTTGTTAAAAATGGTTGTTTGAATAAAAAACTAGCTGGTGAGTTAGTGAACGATGCTTTTAAATGAAATGAAGTGTGTGTTTGAATATCGCGCACGGAACTAGATGTCTATGTTCTGCTTCCACGCAATATTAAACGAGAATTGGTTAAATAAAAAGTAGGGAATTTCCTCTAATTGTTTGCGAGAGACTTCAATCACTCAAGCTACCGTCGTGGATCGATTGCGATTGGTGGATTCTCAAATATTACCTCTCGACTGGAAGTAATATTCGCTGATACCACACGTACGCCGCGTCGTGAATTGCTCGATGATTTATTGCGGTTACATTTGAGGCTTATACCGGCCTGGAATCGCTGTCCTAGCTCGCGGGCTTTCTAGTTGCTATGAATGATAGCTGCTGCATCTGTCAGGATCCGCTTTAATTCAAACATGTTATTGGGTGCGCACTCAGCGCTCGCAACGTAATGCCAGGAAGAGTTGCTTCCCTTAACACTCACTGTTCCAATATTCTAGATTAGCTTTTTAAATATATTTGCAGAAAAAATGCAAATACTACTGTGCATTTTTCCTTGCGTCGAGTTACTTTATCATTTATATTTAACGCTTATGATTAACAGCCAATCATACAACGTTTCAAGTTTGATATTACAAACATGTATAAGAATTTTTGTCAGTGAATCATTAAAAATACTAATACATAAATAGTAGAGGGTTGCTTTAGGGCAGACATTTGAATAAAAGATTATTCTCTAATCCGCAATGAATAACAATGAAGATACACAGTATAAGATACAACACATCTCTGAGCAACTGTTATCCTTTCCATCCCATATACATATGCTCACATCTCCTGTTCTCTCCTCGTGCTGCATTCAATGTTCAAGCGACTATAATGAGAACTAATTGACACCGGCAGAAGCTGCCACTCACCAACTGACCACGAGGATCGCACCACCAAGTACTCGCGCATTCAAACCCAACGCTTTCATGCTCTTTCAGCCGGACATTCTAGGACCTCTCGGCCGCCGCCGCCGCCGCCGCCGCACGCAGAAAGCCATGCGGTGGTGCGCGCTAGGATAGTGGATGGCATCCCGAATTCATTTCGACCCCGTCACGTACTCCTGGACCACACGAGCATACACGCCGCACCACGAATGACAAATAAGGATATTACGACGCCGTTCTCGTGAAATAAATCTCTTCTAATGCAAAGTCAGACTGTTTATGTGGCCGACCTAACATAAGTTTCGGCAGATACGGGATTTCGTTCGGAGACAGCCGGAGGGAGATGTGAGCTACTACGTTGTGGAACTGAATACCAATCGTCGAGAGTATTTTAATAACTAGAGTATCCGTATAAAATGTATACGAGATACTAAAGGATTGTTTAAAATAGATTTTCTTTAAATGTTTACGCGTGATTTTAATAATTGGAGTCGTGTACATTTCATTGGAGCACCCTTTACAGTGACTTTTGATGGAGTAATTCTAATCTTGCAAAATGCACTGCTGAAGAAAAGTAGAGGAGAGGAAAAGGTTGAAACTTGGGCGAAGCTTAGTAACTTGCGGGTTCTTCTTAGTTTCTTGATGTAAGTCGACTCACGTTATTACGCATTAAATGCAGCCGTCAGCGAAGGGGTGAGTGATAAAATAAGGTGCATGCGAGGCACTTGCTGCGTTTAATTTTCTCAATTTACGAGATCCCCGTTTATATAGGCTCGGTAGTTACGCTTGATATTCTCATCTCATTAGTTTTGGAAGCTCGCTGTTCGCGGCAAAAAAAACCCATCAGGTAGCAACGGATGTGCAAAAACGACATGCGCGGGAAATGTACCGGCCGTCGAGCACGACGTGAAGGATGCGATGCCTCCAGGGATCGGTGGCTCGAGCTGAAGTCCCTTCAGCTCTTGCTTCCTTCCTAATTTAGCAGGATCACAGGAGCCACTATATCCAGAAAGTAAAAGCCCTTTCAGCGTCCACAGCGATTGAAGACTAAAACAAATTTATTTAACTTAAATGTACATTGCAAGAAAACTAACTTAATTTAAAGGAAAAGAAAGATATTAGCAATAAATATTTGCCAATGATTATCTAGTATCGAAAAAATTCCTTAACTCTTTGTGGAATTTTCACATATTCCCTCGAGGAAATTTTCCAGCTGAGTCTACAAAAAGAATTTTGTGAGAAGAGATCGATGCAACTGTAATTTTTTGTGCACGCGGTGCTTTGATTTTGAGGAAAAACCGACACTTCGGTCATTCCTATGACTACGATAATGGAAGCTAATTTCCAATATATACCAGCGGTCTTGCTGGTCGACGGAAGTGTACACCACCGCGCGCCCGTGGTCGGGAATAATTTTCTGGCGTGATTATTGCAGGGCAGGCATGGTACACGGTCCAAATTAGAAGCGCCCCCATCCCACAGAACCACGATGTTTGCCAGGAATGGAAGTGCCATCAATGAAAACACGAAAATCTCGAATTTTGCGTGTTCGCAAATAGCAGACATGAACGATTGTGACACATATAACATGTGGACTGAAATATTTGTGTTTGAGGGTAGCAATCTCAAAAATACTAAAAGTTTAACAAACATAGAACCAACTGAGCCATTGATCTTTCAAACGAAGTGGTTCATTTTCCTTATTATTCAGAATTCTTGATTGTACCGTAACAATATAAACTTCCGTGGTGCTCTTATGTTTCTAAAGCATTGCGTGCCTCTATCGCAGAAAATTCCTGAAAATTCCTCACAGTACCTTCTTTCCTACCATCGCGGAAAGGAACTGCATCGCAACACGCGAAGCGCATAAAAGTGGCAATTGCCACTTTTATGCTGCAAAGAGAAGTGCTTCAGAAATATGGGACGCGTGCAAGGGCTCGAAAAATCAGGCTAATGGAATATTGCGATCAAGTGGGAACTCGAAGACATTAAACAGACCACTGCGCAAGAGAAATGTTTTCATACACTGTCCAGGATCTTCGAGAGTTATTTCATTGACCTAAAAAACAAAACAGAATTATGTAATGTTACTGTGTTGCTGTTAATATCATACTTGGATATTTAGATTTATAAAGAAATAATAGCATAGAGAATAGACTTACAATTAAGCTTTAGAGATCTTGTTAATAAATTACTGGGCCTATACTGGATCTACTCACTGCACGTAGTAGTTTACCAACTTCGTACACAATTACATATTAATTACACGTTAATTAAAATCATACCATAAAGTAACCCTCTACAATCATGCCAAAATATATCAAAAGGTAAGGATAGCACACAATGCACAAACAGAAAAAGTAATAGCAAACTTGCAAAATGGAAGCAAGGGGACAGTTCAATCAATGTAAAATGAACAGTAATGTACATAAAATGTACCAGGATACTCCACTCTATCGCAGAGGTGAATCAATATTTGTCAACCATTCATTATATTAGAAGCGCATATAAATTAGTTGACTTTCCTACTTATACAGGCTTACGTGTACCCACTATTTCCCATAATACGTTTCAGATCAAATAATACATTTGAATTAATTGCATTATCATACACGTTTAAAGTTCAATCATTATAATTAAAACAAGTGATCAATGCCATGTATAAAATATGTAAAAGGTAGTAAAACACTCACCACTTGCTAAAAGTACTCCATCGCCAATCCCAATTATTACTGTTATTCCTTGTTATTGTACCTTTATTTGTTTTATTACAGTCCTTATTCGTTCCAGTTTCCAACTCAGTGTTCCAACGAGTCATTCAGTCTTTGATTTCCAAAGATGCATGCAATAATCAGAAGACTAATACGCAGAAACACATGCATTGATATATCAGTGTTGGGATTCCATTCATAAACTACAGATGTTTATGCGAATGTAGATCTGTGTTTGTGGCTTACATATTCGTATGCGGAGTTTCAAGCAAATATGTTTAAGTATTCAGATATTGGAGTTTCATGAAAAGATTCTGAATAATTTCCATCCATCATTGTGTGCGCAATGCATTGTGTGTGCTTTATTTCGCATAAACCCTCCCTGTCTACTTATAATGAATGAAGTACCAAAGTAAAGTAACTCTGGCATTGCAGAAAGTGTATAAAACTATAATGGAGCAAAAGTGTCTGAACAAAGGAATTTGTAAAAACGAGTCCTGACATTGATCACTTGTTTAAATGAATATTGAACATTGACATGCATAAATTCCAGATCATTCAATACAATAAAAGTATCACAGATACAGTAGTATCAAATAGTGTTCAATCAAACATCTATGTTGCTTGTTGTGCAGAAATCGGTATGCGACAACATGCATAAATGCATTCAATATTGCATGATACATTGAAATTCATTACAAAGAGATTCACTCTCGTACAATACCATCAGATAGAAACAAATAACCATAAAGAAACAGTAGAAACAAAAAGGAAGGTATTGAAAAAAAGACTCACGGATTGAAAGATGTCCCAAAACCCAAATGGCAGTTGATATTCTCCAATAAATCCCATAGTATAATCCCATTGATAGTAAGTCACACATAATCCACAACACTTTTCAAACGAACTAGCACACAGTTTTATTAAAACACTAAATTTTACTGATGGAAGACTATATAGATTATTATTTAGTTTAACGAATATTGCAAGTGAAAGAAACGCGCGATTCACGTAGGATGTCGGAAAGTTGAACTGAACTGAACGCGGAACGAAAATTCAGTTACCGCGTTTCGTTCTCGAATATTCGAAAAGTTCTCTCGACCATAGACGTAAGATGTAACAGTATGGAGGAGGAAGTATGTAGATGATTGTGACGTATAGGAAGTGATGGAAGCGTTGAAGTACACACTTGAAAGAAACAGACTTTCAGAAATCTTCGAAAGGTTCGAAATTGACTTGACTCGTCGATGCGAATAATCCGACAAGTATACATTTGATCAGATTCGACTCACAGGCAGAGAAGAAGAGAGCGAAGCCGATTATTCGTCGATTCGAATCACTTCGTTGGCCCAAAGATTTTCGTGGGCATAAGGCTCCAAAAGCTTGTACCGAGAAAGTGGAGATTCGAGGTTCATCCTTAGGAGAAAATAAAGTGGTCGGTCGCGCTGGTTTGGATGACCGTGCAATTTTTCTCTGTCTCTACGAGTCCTCCCAGCGGCCACTGAATGATTACTGTACGCGGCAGCTGTGCTCTCTTCTTCCACTCGCTACCTTTCCAAAAGCTTGTCGTTGAAGCTGCTATATATACTTCGCCGCCTGCCCTGGCAGCCCTTTATCTTCCCCTGATATACGAGACGAGAGAAGACGCGCAGAGCTACTACGAGACGCGCACTTGTCCCCCCAGACTCCCTTCCCCCTCGGAAATGTCTGAAAGACAAGTACACTTCCTGAATTCTTGGGTGGATTCCTGAGATGCCTCGTTTCTCCCTTCGCAAACCAATGTGCCCGTCACCGTCGATCAATGTTAAGCGCTGATAGCTAAGACAATGATTCTTCTCGAATCCCATTGCATTCCAATAGACCTTCGCAGTTTTTATTAACTTTAGGGAATTATTTTACTCTAATATTGGTTCTTTCGTTGCAAAATGTTTAGTTTTAACAATGATTTTTGAATAATGAGGTAATTTATTTGAATATTTCTATTGGTAACGATATAGCTAGTTGAATAAGGGTGAGATATTTACTTTCCTTAACAAATTGCCGACTATTCGGAGGGATAAGAAAGATCGGGGTGCCGATAAAGGAAACAATAATAAAGTTTCTAGAGAGGGACAAGGATTTTTTTGCAAATTGGCTGGCATAAAGAGAAAGGAGGCGGACCACTATGATAGCTCCTTAGATTTCCCTAAACGTATCTTCGTGATAAATGGCCGGGTGGTCCACCTACCCTTTTTATGCGCTCCTCGGATACGCTTTATTCTCCTAACGATTTTCTTTCGCCCGGAATGATTTAACTCCGGCCAATTCGCGTCCTTCTTGCCACGTTGGTCGGAGCGTATCGCAAAATGACGAGGGTCAGATGGCCCTTCACTTAATCTTCGATGAAATTTACACTTTCCAAGACTAGCTTTACGTACCTTGCTCGATGACTTTTCTTCCGTGCGTGAATTTAAGAAAAAGCACACGTGAAAACTGTATTTGTCTCGTAAGTCAATGGGGGGAGAGAACTTTTCTATGAAGAAATTCAAATGCGTCGGTTACAAGTTTAGAACTGTACTAAATTTTTCGTTTCCCGTATACTGTGCGTACCGTGCGCAAAGATTTCTTGTCGAGACACATCTAACACTGCGCTCATTCGCTGATCTTCGACTATCTTCTTTGTTAGGTGATTGGTCGCATGCCCTTCCTTTTTAAGCGTCCGATTGGTGGTTAAACGGGCAGGAATAATCCTGATCATTTACTGAACCCTTTACTTTAAAAACGTTTCCCCCCCCCCCCCTCTCTTCCCTAACCGTCACTTTTGCTCCAACATAAAGCATTCGTAATCTAAAGTTAAATCCTCTACTATTTTTCACAAACTGAGAGTCACATTCAATATTTAATTCACAGTGAGTAATTCATCGCAGTAGTGAATCTGTCAATTAGATTATTCTTCGATCTTCGAAGAATGGAAGACCATCTCACCTTTACAAAAGCGAGGAGGTTTTCCTTTCGCGGGGAATGCAAAGGCGTCGTTATACTTCCAAATTGCGAAGCTCTCGATACAGTCTCGAGATGGAAAAGAGGTGAAAAGAAGACGGGTGAAGGAACGATTGGCAATCGAGGAGCGCGAAGTGCGGCGTGAGTGTGAAATGTGGATGAGGAGAGTGCGGAAAAAGGGGAGGGGTACCAGAGAGTGGGCCAGTGTGTCATAAAGGAGAGCGAAGCAGTCAGTGCCTATCTAGCCGAGGGAAGAGAGGGCTATTTGCAATTCCAATTCCATCTTCGACCTCGTCTCGCTGGCAGTCTGAACCTCCGGCTGAAGCTGCGCTTCCAACTTCAGAGCTAGAAGCTCCAATGCTCGCTTCGCAGCGCTCTCTTGGATTCTAGATGGACCGAACCCTCTCTCACCAAGCTCCAGCATCTCTCTCCGTACTTGGTGTCCACCTCCATCTTTGTCATCTGTCCCTTCCTCTTCCTCCACCGCTACAGCTGTTGGCGCCGACTTCCCTTCCTGCACCGAGGGACACCGACGAATCTCTCGCGTGACTCCGGCCACTGCCAAATGCACGATGAAGGACGGAAATTCGCCGCCTAGGATTGTTACGCTCGCCGGCTGCGGCTCTGCTCTGCTTTGCTCCGCTTTGCTCTGCGGCGACGGCTGCGGCTGCGGGCGCGGAGGGAGCGGCCATGATCAGTGCGATCATAATCACGAATCTCGCCAACGGATTCCGATGCGGATCCGCCATAGGAATCGCATTCTACGCAAACCACTTCGTCGTCTTAACGAGTCAAACGACGTACACCTTCGATAGCCTTCTTTCGTCTCGCAAGGCTTCTCTTTTGGTTTACCTTCGCCCGGTCTTGCCCCCGCAAGCATCGCCATGTGGAAGAATAGGTATGTCACACTAAATGGATTTGCATGCTTGCATACTCCCTTGTTTTCTGTGCTTTCAACAATACACCTGCATGTTTCCTTTATAGTGTCGATTAACCTTTTTAGTTGAGGAAAACTTTGAAAGAAGTTCTTGTAAACTTCAAATACAATTACGTTTGTCTGTAGTACAGAAAGTGACAATGGACGAGGCTAGGAAATGAAGTTAAAAGAGAATGCATACATAGATGTACTCTGTGCTCGTGTCATTCGTATGTTTCTTTTTGTCAATTTATAAAAATACCGGGATTGAAAGGATTAATGACAACAGGTACGAAACAGTTGAAAAAGAGAAACTACTTCGCAATCGGGAATAGTGCAGACTGACTTCGATCTTCGATCCACCAAGCTTTTATCCTACTGACAGTAATGATCAGGGACAGCTCATCGAGGGTACTATGGACTCCGCTTTACGATCCAACGTTTGCCTCCGTGCATATGTTCTTGACGACATATCTCACGCATTACCGATCCGCATCCAGCTTTCTGTACCGCGCAATCGGGACGCAGTGAAGCGAAATTTCAGGACTCTTTGTTCGAAAGAGTCACATTTGCCAGTGGTGCGAAATGCAGGTGGGCAAATGCTCGAGAAAAGGCTTAAAGCGAGGCGGTAGTATGCAGATTGCGCGATGCACTCTCCGGGTGAGGTCTTTTTAATTCGAAATCGAGTGTCGGGAGAGAGCGTCGCGAGTGGCGGAGGAGCAGCTTCATTGTCACTCGCCTTCAGCGATTAATACAGAATTCGACGTGAAGGAAAAAAGGGCTTGAGCAGTCGCAGGTGGTATACATATGGATTGGTAGTTTCCTATCGCCGGGAGTACCCAGTGAGCGGGTAGGCGTGAGTGGGAACTTCCCGTTAGCCTGGGGCCATAAATAATAAGTGAAAATTCCATCGGCAGCGCAGTTTGTAGTGCAGCGCGCGCGTGTGGTGTCCACTGACGAGGGAAATAAATCTGCCAGGTTGAGAGAGCGATATGGATCGGGCCGGTGCAGAAAAAGATATTAGCCGGTGTCGCTAAAACATTCGATGTTTGCACCGGTGGCCAATTCCTATGCCATTCGTATCGCCCCTTTTTCCGGCCGACCCGCTAATAATAACAGCTTCCCGAGCCTTATAACACCCGCCGATGATGCAATCGATTTTTCGGTTAGCTGATATTATCGCGCAATGAAATAATATTTGCATAGTATTGATTACGCCACAGGCATCGCCCGGCTGATTTATTATGAGATTATCCGAGCTCTCCCGATGCCGCCGCGTTGATATGTGTGTCGTTGTATTATCGGCTTCCAATTGCACTCGTGATCTTCAACACACCATTCTTTGCTTGCCACCGAATATATCTATATAGTGATAATGATGGGTGTACGTGTGACACGCAATGATGTTACAACTCCTACTGTTTCTACCATCAGTCATGAGTCACATCTGTTTTTCTGTACTATTTTTCTTTCTTTTCCTGTCACTTGATTGTATTATTATTCTATTATTATGTACTGTGTATTATTTTTCATTGATTCTGAATGACGTGTCTCTAATCGGTAGTAGCAACACTTTAATCGCTCAACTGTTTAATTATTTGCGCACGCGTGCCTGCAATCGAGTAAATTAATTGGGGGTGAAAAATTAGACCTCCGGGAGCAGTCGGTATTCCTTTCGAAGGTGGCAACGAAGGCTAATCAGGAGAATATACTGAATTCTGGGAGGTTTATCTAATTTGGAAGATTTATGCACATGAAATTTGCTTAGGTTAACTCGGGAGATTTATCTATGCGAGTGAAGTGGGTACTCCCGGATAATTTGGAAGATTCCACTTGTCAATTTTCGAGTTTGACAGGGTACAAGTGCCATTCATCTCGGCAGCCACATTTTTCTATACGTAGGAATTATTTGCGACAGGTGTGTGTCGACGAGCACGCACGCATCTTTCAGCCGGCCTTTCATAATTAGACTTTCGCGCACATAAATCTACTTGCTTTCACGATAGAGAGAAAAAGAGAGGGAAAGAGAGAAAGAGAAATGGGGGAGAGACGGGGAAGGGGTGGCTTTTAAGCGCAAAGGCAAATTCTTCTCGTAACTCTTGCCGCATCAGATTCAGGAAGGCTTGTAACGAAAATTCCAAAGAACTGGGTCAGCATTAATTTACACTCGGAGAATTTTCCGAGCGGCCCTGCTTGCGCTCGTCGTAACCTGATGTTACAAGAGATTATTAAATGTCGGAACACGCTCGCCAGGCCGAAAAGCCAGACGGGAACTTTGCTGGTGCCAATTTTTTTTCCCACATTACACTACCTTTTCTTTTGAACCCTTCTGTATGCGTTTCTCGCGACACGAATTTCCAACTGGTTTCGAAAAAGGTATGACTAATGAAACTGTACTCGGCGTTAACATTGAAATAGCCTGTCAAAGCAAATGAACCTGATTTGGAAAGAAATTCTGTGTTACATACAGTTGTGTGCTAAAACATTTAATTGTACGCTTTTGACTTCTCACGTTTAAAGAGATCAGACATTTCGGATAACAATTCTGTATGTCATATAATAAATTAATATATTGTTAAAAACAACAGATCAATAGAAATGAGATGAAAAAGGTCAGATGGGCTTGCAGTCCGTCAAGAATGGAAAACTCAGCGGAGATGTGACGTTAGCGTGCTCTCGAGTACGCATAGAGTACATTCTAAATGAAACGCTTCCTACTCATTAATTAATCCGCTCTATTACAAAATGGTCCGCCATTCAGAATGCGTTTCATTCGAAATTGGACGGCACCACTCGCACTGGCCAGTGCATCTTATGCTTATTCCTCGCTAATTAGATCGCCATGCCCGATTCTTCCTATCAATTAATGAGTGAAGTGCTCTTAGCATATTCATGTAGGCCAATTTGGAATTTTCCAGAGAAAGAATAAAGTATGAAAAGGCTGTCAAGAGATGGCTTATGCTTAAAGGATAAGCCCAGCTTTCGGGCTTACAAAAAGCTTCCGCATCTTTTAGCACGCTGTTCATAAAAGATCAATCAAGGCACCACGGCAATTATTTATTATTACCATGGAGTCATTGTTGAGGCGGAACAACAGTATATCCTTTTAATTTACTTAACAAAGCAGAAGCATTATTGACAATCAACGAGTTTTTAGAAATATTGGCAGACAAATATAAACTAATTAAAGTCAATTACTCCATCGAAATCAACGAAATTAATTGTAGTCAAGTATTATCGAGCGGGGGTGTTGACGGGTTTTGTTATTGTTTTGCCGCAAAAACGGCCCAGGATGCTGGTGCTACAGGGCTCAACAGGTTTATCTCGATCTCTATAGATATATCTATACATGCGAGGTCAATATGAATTAAATTCATATAAAATGGAATGCGGATAATTAACTGTTTATACTCAAAATGTATATGTGATTCCAATACTAGAATCCATTCATACAATTCGGTTAATCATAATGTGAATTAGACTTGTAAAAAATACTTCGATTACTAAGTAATTAGCAGATGAACGTATAACATAAAGTTGTGAATTGTACAGGGAAACCAATATCGAGAAAAACGATATTACATTATCAAATATGTATATCAACTTTCATGTGTATCAATGCCGCGAACAAATCAAGATTAATTGTATTAATCCATATTCCATTTCATCAAAACAATCCTTTCACACTAATTGTCTGCCAATAAATCCTCGCTGTCTGGTTATTGGAATAATCAGAAATTATTCATATGAGAAGTCGGCAGCATAACAATGCCTGATATTCTACTGACTGTCGAATTAGTAAGCGCGGGGATCATGCATGAAAAGGCCACTCAAGACGGCGGGCAGACGCAGGAATTCGCGGTTGATGGAGAATGAAAATTCGTGACTTCCGCTAGCGCCGGCTGCGGGGAAGAGTCATGTGGAATCGTCATTAGAGGCGCGCTAGTGCGAGGGAGAAAGACGGAGATGACATAAGAGCGCGCGGCAACGCGCGTTCGTATAAACCGAGACAGACTAATGCGGTGGATTTGATGACACGTGCATCGTCATCGGAAATGTTGTACCCTGCAACTATTCTACACTAGTTGCAATTTGTAATTGGAAGGCTGTCTACCAAATGATAGAGTCTGTGCCTACGTGTCCGATTAATTCAAATCACTGAATGTCAACCCTGTAAGAATTATATGGGTTGTAGTTTAAAGAGAAATTTTGCAATTCACGCGAAATGCAGATCACCGCGATAATTTTCTCTTGCGCGACGCCACTGCGAATTCCAAGTAAGGCAATTAAGCCGGAGAAATTACGGAATCGGCGGTTGCCGAGAAAAATTGCTCGAACGAAAATCTTCCGTGAACTTTCCTCCTTCTTTTGCACCCTCGATCTGTCTCCTTTTCTTTTTTCCTTCTACTTGCACAGGTTCGTTCTCTCGGTTGGTTCCTCTCGATCTCACCAGTCACACTGAGGTCGGATCGTAGCCCCCATCAGTATTAGTGGTGGTGGTTCAGCGTGCTTCCGAATCACGGCAAACCTAATTTCTCCGTTACCCAGAAAATCCGACCATCTTTTCTTCTCAGAATCGCCGCAATCTACTTCCTCTAGAAAATTAATCATAATACATATATCTTCTTTCATTGGAATTGGAAGCAATTGTTCGTTCATTAATAGGAACATTTATTCTCCCTGAATTTTGTCTCGGTGCCTGATTTCGTGGATCTCGTTGAGAGAATGTGACCGATGTTAAATATAACAGGATAAATTGATAGGCTAGACATGCAGTAGCCGAGTGCAAGCATCATCGTTTCATCGAACCGATCACTAAAGAAAGCGAACGATTGACTGTTTGAACGTTCCGGCGTTATTGCAATGAAGTGAGTTGCAATCGATCGTAGTGGATCAACAAGGCGAGTCAGACGTTTGATCCTATCAGTGACAGACATTCGATGATTCCCACACTTACTATTCGCTTGATCCTAATTACACAGATATATTGGCTGTAAAAGGGTAGTCTCGAACTTTCTCTGTAGGTTTATCTTCGTGTGCGATATAAACACCGGGCTTTTTAATACAACTAGTGTAATTCTTATACAATATTTAAATATAAATTTATTTCACATAAAGAATTAAGCAGAAAGTTAATAGATTTTTTAGCCTTTTAATATTGAATGTTACTCAACTGCGGGCTTTTTGTGTGTAGCTGGTGTGCATGTGTGTGCTCTAACATCTTTGTCACACTCTCAGCGAGTTACGACGCGTTCCCGACGTTTTTCAAGGAATCCCCTTCCCTTTATATGTTCTCGGCGAACCCCTCTTCGCAAATGAGGGGGAGAACGAAGTCGAGAAGTCTGTCTTGAACAGATCCCTGCGGTGACTGGGTTTAGAGGATTGTCCGAATAAAGCCATATTTCCTGACAAAAACGAAAAAGTAAATGGATTGTTAGAACCCTCCACATTTTCCCAGAGACTATCTGGCGGATTTCCAAACGAATAAAAAATACATTACTATGCATGCGCGTTTGTCAGGGAAATTTATCTGGCGAAAAAATGAAATGATACAAGTACATTTTCAAAGCACATACATTGGCGAAATTGGAAAGCGTTAAAGTTACTAACTAATAAGCATTTTTCAACTTCACCTAAATCTCGAAACAAAAGAACTCTCATATTCGATCTTTTAATTGGAACTTCGAAAATTATGTTCGAAAATTAACTCCGCGCTTTAAGTTCACACTGATTAGTCAGACTGATTGTTTAGTTAGGCGACTGTCAGTCGATGACACGCCGGGATAAAGAGCGATGGCAGTGAGTGCGGAAAGTGGCGGCGATCAGGGCAGAGCGCTGTGTCCCGGCGGTCGTCGGCCCTAATCCAGCAACGCGATTCATCTTCCTGCCAGCCGGGAATGCGACGCATGTTCGCAGCTCGATTCTGTGGCAACGCGAGCACTGTCCAGAATTAATAACGTCGAAGCTGCCTTCGACCGACACATATGCGCCGCGTCGACATCAGCCACGGATCAAACCTTTCAATACTTCCCAATTGCCCCAGTGGCACGCGTAACCTTTCCCCACTCGTCGATGCTAGGCTTTAGCAATTAGTTTTACAGAGTTATTTGAGTCTCGTATTTACACAACTTAATTAAAATCACTTTCCTCTACGTATTCATTCATTCTGTTAGTTATATGAAATATTCAAGTGAATACATTATGAGTTTTTCATCAATAATTAATCAAACATTCGTTTTCTCGATATTTTCATCATAAACGAAATGTTTGAAATTTCTTTCACGATCATCTGGCTTTTCATTTAATAATACTAGAATTACATCTACCTTAGCATGTATTTTTAAATCATTACTCTTCGTATATAATTCTGAATACCAGTACCAGTTTCATTCAACAAAATCAGTTCAGACTCTTTCGTTACATTCAGACTAATGACGCAGTTGTATTAATAAATAATTTATAAGGCTTCCAGTGGTAACTCATAGCTGTAGCCTCATTCCTAACAGTCGTACACTCGGAAAATCCGAGCAGCACTCCTGAATTAATAGGGAGTTTCGCAGTATTGCTGAATAAGCAGATAGACTGACGCGTGCCTAGTGCGGCGAGGCAACCTGTTACTCACACGCACAGGTTACGATGATTCTGCCAGAAGCTCCGGGCGTGTTTGATTTTGTCCTGGCTGGCGCTACGCTCTCGGCAGCGCACTGTGTATCGAAACAAAGCCAACTAGTCGAAACAATAATATTGACACGGTTCTTGGGTTAAGGAGAAAGCGGCCATGGACGATCTTATTGATATAGTGCCAGAAACCCGTAGAGCACCCATTCTATCGTACAAGCGCCTAACCAGTGCTGTGCTCCAAGTTATTAGCGCAAACTCTACCGCTTTTCAAGTATTCCGCCGAGTCAAAGTAATACACGTGTTAAAGTGTGAAATCGTTATTATTGGAGTAAAGTTCGAAGATATTAATTGAAGAAGAGTGGAAATTTAGACATGTGATTTATTTTACAAGTGAAGAACTCTGATACTTCATTTATTATGGAGGATTATAGAAGATTGATTTCTTGGTATGATAATTATTAAATAATGATCCTTTGGAAATTCTAGTAATAAAGGCGAGGCTGTAAAGTAGCTTCGTTCTTTCCATTACCATTCTTGTAGTCCAGCGTCAACGATATCGGCAAACGTTCGCTTCGTCACAACATACTAATCGCATCAGGAGTTAGCGATGAATCGAGAGTCGTCGCTCCTTGCCTGACGAGCAACAAGTGATAATAACGCCAAGTTCACTGACGAGCATTCGTATTCTTCGGCGAGCGTTCTGCATGCGAACACACAGAGTCAGGGACAGCCGAGATGCAGACTGCGACAATGTGCTTAACTAACCAGCGAGAACAGTCGAACAAACAGGAATGAGTTGGCGTAAGAGGTCGCGAATGAAGAGCAAACAAGGTAATCGTAACGAGGAAGAAACACAAAAATCTAGTAAAGTCCAGCAAAATCGGGGTCTCAATGAATGCACAACCAAGCTTAAGAAACTTCATCGAGTGCCTCGGTGTGAAAAGACAGCTGCCAAGTGTTTCTACACACTACCGAATCACTGAAAAAGGTACGAAACGAAGACGAAAGATTGCAATATCCAGCAAGAGCAAAGAATAAACACACAAGCAAACCGAAACCACAGGAAACCATTAATCTGAAATTAATCAAACCAGAAACCCAATCGAAGGCATCTATAAATTGAAGTGAGCTTCATCGCAAAAGGGAAGAGACAGCACTCGGAAAAAGAAGAAACCCTTCGAATCGAAGGAAAAGTCATGTGCCAAGGAAAAAGTTGGGTGGCTGAGTGAAATTTATTCGGAGGGCAAAGTTCCTTGAGCGTAGTGCCTTAGCGACGAGCGACACGGGACTTTCTAAGTGGCATGTGGACGCGCGCTGAGGAGTTAGTCGGCTGAATCTTGGCAAATTGAGTAGAGGAACTTGTTGTACGGAGGTGTGGACGGTAGTTCGAAGAGGTTGGACAGTAAATGGTGAGCGGGGATCAGAGCAGGGGCACGGTCGAGTTAGATGCGTGTCGGTGGGTTCGGCCCGAATGGACTGTCAATGAGGTGTCCAGCTGTGCCCATCCTGTACGATGCGGTAACAATTGTTGCCGGGGCCTGCGACCGCGTTGACCGTGTCCCTGTCTGCCCACCCACCTTCCTTCACTTTTCCAGCCCCACCAGTGGCCCCCATAAACATCATCCACACACGTCCAACTCGCATTACTCCCAACTACTTGCTACTCACCGCACTACCCCTGCACGCACTCATCCGACTTCTCCATAGTGGACGTCCACTCGCTCGGCAAGCTGCTTCGACAAGAAACACAGTGCTCTGGAACTATCCCGAGTCGTGGACTGAATTTCCAAGATGCCTCGGTGACAGTGTGCTCAGGGAGCAGTTTCCCGGAAGATATACTCTCCCACTGAAGCATCGTTTATTCCTCGCATCAAATGACCACGTGGCTACCGTCGAGACTGGTGCTCCAGGCCGTCCGTCCTGTTCAGGGACTCTCCAGACTTCTTTAGTACCCATCAGAGAGAAGACTCGACAATTTACCCTGGAGGCTCTTTTCACAGTGAACTCGTACAGCAAAAGAACGTCGAAGACGAATGTTCACGTATCTCTGACGAGACTGAAATATCGATCATCCAAAGATCAATCAAGGATTCGTTAAGATTGGGAGTATCGTTCGAAGCCAAGAGCAGCGAGCCAAGGTGCGAAGCATACATCAAACAGTGAGCGAGGACGTGAAAGACGTGACGGTGGTTGGACGGTGTTCTTGATCCTGGGGAGAGTAACGACGCGTTTGAGAAGTGGAGTTATCCAAGGTGTTAGCGATCTACGGTTTCGTCATGCCGCATCGGCCCGTGGAAAACAGAGCGTCACGTGAACGGCTCTGTTAACGATCGACGAGGCGTCTATCAGCGGTGCGCGCTCCCCGATCGAGTCAGTTGGCGCTCCATACTCGCGCCAGTGTTAACGCGCGCGCGCCTCTGCTCGCCTCTCCCTCATTGCCGATCTCTTCTCCACCTGTCGAGCATTGATCGGCTCTAAATTCTCCAAAGGGGATAATCAAGTCGGTGCCGAAAATCGGCGAGTAATAAGCAGGAGCAAGAGCGAGAGCGCTTCCGATAATCAAGTGGGAAGCGGTGATAGGCGAGGCGTGCATGACCTGGACTGATAAAAGCGAGAAGGAAAGGCAGACAGGCAGGTCGGGTTGAGGCAGTTGGTAGTGGCGATCGACGTTTGATATCGGGGGAAGAGAGTGTGTCTCGTGGTCGTAGGTGTAGCGAGAGGAGCAGCAAGGGAATTTCGCAGGCCGAGGCATTTAAAATCAATCCGGCTCGCGTGACCACTCTCATTGCCGTCCCGTTGCCATTGTACTGCGGAGTGTCGGGCCAATTGTATCAGGATTTCCTCTGGACGCTAATCAGTTGGCTGTGTGGTAGCCGCGCGTTCCGATAGTGGATTGCGCGCGGATAGTGAATAGGAGAGATCGAATCCCTGAGTGCCATCGTGGACGGGTCAACCCGAGTGACTTGGAACCTGGCTCGTAATTAGAGCACGCCTTTTGCTCACTCTCTCTCTTTCTCTCTCACACATTGCTCCTATTCCTGCCTTGTTAGTATTGCATTCAATCGCTTCAAGTTTATCAGCTGGTGCATCGAAGGAAACTGCAATTGCAAGCTCGATCGAAGTGACATAGTAGAGGTTCTTCGCACTTGTACACTCGAAGAGATTTAACTGAGATTTGGGACGGTTGTGTTGTCGATCTGTTGGAGTGATCCGATAGAATAAAAGTCGAGATGGATACTGAAACGACCGGCAGACCGTCCAGGACGAGCGAAGAATTGGCAAAAAGACGCGTCTCCATTAGCGACCAGATCTTCGGGGTGGACAATCCTGCCTTCGAGCATCACCGGCGCATAAGCGCTAGCTCCGAGCACAATTCCGATCAGGGTAGAAGGAAATCGATACTGCATCACGGCGGCGGTGGTAATTGCGAAGCCGGCGAGAGTATCGCCCAGCATAAATTCGATCTCGAGAATGGCAGGATCAACGGGAGCCGAAAGAAGTCGGCGTTCAGCCTGTCGAGCTCCATCAGAGATAAGATCGAGTATTCCGAGGAACTCGAGAGGTGAGAGACTTCGGCGAAAGAGAGCAGACAATCGATATTGATTTGCTGCGATTTGACGCGATAATCCCTGTAATGATTCTCAACTTGGACGACCACACACGCGCACCTCTTGCAATCTTGTCAATTGAATGGCAAAAAAATGGATTTTATAATAACGTCTTCCGGTACAATGTAATTGCTTCGAGGCCGGCAATAGGCTTTTCATTTTCTTTCGCTCCGGGAAATCCGATTGACTGTCCCGCTGCACTCTGGATAATCCGCATTCTTAACTTCTTAAGAACTGCCGTGCTAGGAAGTCGCCTTGGAACGTGATTACAGATTTACGCTCGAGTTTAATATATTCACTTTGCGATATACTATAAATAAAATTCACTTAACTTTGTCTTATAAATTTTATCACACTTATACGAAAAGCCACAGGGTTCCATTTACTTATTGACAATTTTATTATAATATAACCGCTGATAGAAAGTGACTTTTGCAAAGTAAAGCAACTTTTCACTGCTTATTACTTCCTCGCCTTAACTGTATTGGCAGGCGCAAAAATAACGCGATTATCGATTTATTAAATTTTCATGTTCCGCCTCGCTCGGCAGGATATTGGTGTATCGGGCATTGGTCTTTAAAAGTTCAAGATCGATAAGGGACTGCCGGATTTTCGTGAGTAGAACAACGAATCTTTGAAGTAGACCGCCCTCTCATAAAAGCGGATCGACGGGATTCCAAAAAATGTTGTCACCGCTAATAGGTCTTCCAAGCAATGGGATTAAGGGGATCGGTATGATTAATTGCAGTCAAACAAAGCACGTGTAATCAGACAGTGTGCCGCGCCCCTCCTCTTCCAGGTGCTCTATATTAGCGTCCCGCAACTGAATAGCATTATCTCTGTGTTAAAAATCATACACCATCGTTACTCCTTGTTGAATCAATGCTTACTTGTCTCACGAGTTTACGACCCCCCACTAATTGAACATTAACTAATTATAAGACATTTCGATGCAAAGCAAACACAGCAATGCCAGACTTTTATGTTGGAAGTATCTTCCCATCCCCACCAATTTCATCTGTTCTTAGTAATCTTCGCGTATCTTGGCTGACAATCTCCCAAAATGTGCTCGCCACTTCTAATGCGGAACGTTTACCCTGCACTCTCAGTTTTGCTTTTTTATTCGTTTAAGATCGACTTACCTGTCGTGTTTTTACATAAGAAATGGTGGCCCAGAAAACTCGAGTATTACGGTATAATAGTAGTTTAATTATAATTTATTTCCTATATTTTTATATTATGTTAAATATATTTTCTCTTGTATGCCTGTACTTGTCAAATAGTTATCTACTAGTTACATAATTCCGAATGACAAAGTACTTATAAGTATTGCTTGCATATCTTGGCTGAACCTATGCAAAACAAAGTTATTAAGATAAAGCTTTCGCGTATGATATTTGGAAATACATATTTTTATGTTACGTTTTCTTATTACGAGGTGAACTTTCTCCGCGTAGACAGTGTCGCGTCAGTGGCTGTCACACTGTATAAATAATACAATACTTTTTTTGTATTATTCGTACGGAGTGTCGATGTTGTAACTCACGCCGATGGAATGTGGAAGCGAGTGTATGAAATTACATTTCAGTATGTCTGAGCATTTGTAATTCAAGTCTGCGATTTCAATCGAAAGAGATTCTACGGACGCGCTATCGTACCAAGGTGGACTTGTAAAGCTTCTGCTCGAAGCTCAGAATTTCTAATATCCAATTTGCCACAACTTTCAATTTTCGTTTTTTCACTATCCACTCCCTTTTCTAGTTCTTTCGTGTACGACATAGGTTCCAACTAATATTACTCTCTGCACGAACAAAACAATTGTGGCCACACTCCAATGGAAATCAATGGTTAACAGTGGCAACTGCATGGTACATGTGCGAAATCTGCCATTTAACTCTTTCAGTGCTATTGGCATATGAACACATGTAAAAGCAAAACCATTTGGCACCGAAACCATCACTGTTCCAACTCTCACCGAACGTTTATTTTAACACTTTGCGTATCGACACGAATTCTTAATACCCTAATATGGAAATAAGCCTTTACAATTCAATACGACAAACTCGAAATAACCCATTAAAAATCTCCCCTTAATTACACATCTATTTTCCCAAAGCGAAAAGGTTCAAACTGTCCTAAAAGTCGACTTCATTTCCATTTCAAACATTGAACAAAAATGCAGCGCATGTACACTGTTGAAACTTCGTGGTGATTTCTGTGAAAACCTCGTCCGAAACACGTTTCTTCTCTGTTGGCAGGTCATGGTTGTACCTGTTTTGTGCGCGGTGTCACGGTCGCGACGATACGCCGTCCTGGGAGCCACCGGGTTGGAGACGAGCATGTCCGCAACCGTTTTGTCCGAGCTATCGAAAATTCGCTCGTATTCTCTGCTTGTTCCTGTTGGGCTTGTTGCTTTGGGGCGTCGTTTACTCGGTGATCGGTGACGACGCCGCGCCCGGTGGTCAGCTGTTCGGTTTAGCGGCGCTCTGCATCGCGGCCCACTTCGGCGGATGGCTCATCTCCTTGACCACTCTTCCGGCCCTGATCGGCATGTTGATAACCGGCATAATACTCCAGAATGTCGGCCTGGTCAGCATCGAGGGCAATTACAGCGTAGTCGTCGCCAACTTGCGGTAAGTCACCAGAGTTTCTTTTTCTCTCTTTTGTCGTCTCTCTTTATCCTTCATCAATGCCGGCACGCGCTTTCACACTCACCTCGCTTGGACCGTGGTTTTAATCATCCTCATCCGTTCATCGTCTTCCTAACTTAATTTGAACCTTCTATCTTAATTCGCCGTGATGATAGTACATCAGTGTTGTGACTAGATCGACGGATAAGATTGCAAAACTTCCAGTCTTTTATATCTTCCTCTTCAATTCGATTTATGACTAAAGATATGAAGTTTGATTTGTTGATAGTTGATGTATAAGGTTTATAGTGGTTTTTCTATCACTTTTGTGATATGTAATGAAACTAGTTGGTTCTTAGAGAATGTAATACTGGTGAGGTTGATTTTATTTTAAGATCGATGATTCGGACTCGATCAGTTTCCAGATTAACCGCAATCTATGTTACTATTCTCTTCACGTTTGTGGAACTTCTTTGGTATCGTTTATAAATATGTCGTCTTTTGGAAAGTCCACAAAGCGGCGATGACGTTTTCTTCGAAGTTTGTCGGAGGGGAAAACAGGCCTGCCAAGGTCTGACGAGACATCAAACCGAATGCTAGAGAGTAGAGATCGATGCGACGCTCTTGCGACATCGGCACGATGATGTTGCGCTCGTTCGTGCACTCGAGTAGTGCGGCGAACGGCATTGACATACCTTTGATTACGTGGAGACACCGCCGCATCGATCGATTGTCCACCTTTCCTATCGTTATCGCTCCAATTGTGCGAGATAAAGAACTGATCTGTGTTAAGTGGCGTCTGGCGGATTCGACTCTCGCGTTTATCGTTTGCCGAAGATCGAAAGAGGAGATTGGGCTCTCGAGATTCTGCTTTACGGATAGTTTGTTTTTCTGGATCACGATGAACAAGCAACTATTCGTCAACCAATTGACTCGCTAGACGTACAGACAAATCATTCGGATCAATGGAATAATACATAATTTGAAGTAATTAGAGTTTAATATTTATACGACGAAATTTATGCCAAAAAAAATATACTTCTTTCTTCATAAATGCATTCTGTACAATGCAAATGTTCGTAGTATTTTTCATGTCTCGTTCATGTGCAGGAAATGAAATACATCCACAGGCAAATTTGTTCTAGATAAATAACCATTTTATTTTGCATAAATCTCTGTTGTTGTCGTCCATAAATTTTCTACAGTTAAAGTCCTTGATTCACAGTCTGGTAAAGTACTTCACTGTTCCCCGAACTCTATTAATATTCACTTGACATACAGCACTTTACAATTTACAAATTTCGTCCTCCATTTTTCCATGCTTTTGTGAAACTCGTTTTTACACGTCACTGACTACAATAGCTCCCGAAGGACTATTCAGAGAATCGGTCGAAGGAACTTTTTATTTTTGTGCGTCGAGTCTAGTCATTTTTATCGGACCAGGTGTGACAATCAGCGGATCAACTGAAACGCTTTAGAGAAGGTTGCAGAGCAAACCTGCACGAATAAAAGGATTTGTCAGTGTTTGAGTTCATTAATTAGAGCTCAGAGATGATTCTCTGTGATTTCGTTTTATCCTCTCGGTTAATTAGCAGGAATGCCGGCCGCTTAATTTTGAAGCGAAGTTGAAACCACGGCTTACAGGTGAAAAGTGGAGCTCAGCTAAAAGAAATTCCTTAAATCACCTGTACATGTTCGCATAAATCTTATACTCGACAGTCACATGAGATTCAGGTCAGATAAGATAGAACAAGAGCATCTTCTCTTATTTACATCATTATACCCCAATTCGGTTTATGATCAGCCGATCTCTTTCGATCTTACAATATCACAATCGCCTTACCAATTCTTCCTGCAGAACAGTTTATATAAAATCACAGATAAAACAAAACAAAGAATCATCACTTTCGATTCCACATCAAACACAAACCTTCTCCAATTATTATGTCGAGCAGGAACAGTTTAGTACGTGCGATTAGTTTCGATTATGACATTTCGAGGCTCGATTTCGCCGACGAAGGATCAGCATTGCCGATCACGCATTGCGTGCCATTGGAAAGTGGAGAAGGTGAACACGAACGTTCGAAACATCGGCTCCTGTTTCATAGAGGAGAGGAGGAGGCAACTATCGGCGAGTGGAGCATGATCGCTTTTTAAGGTCGAGGTCCGCCGATTTGTCGTGGACGCGCACGAAGCGGTGCGTCGCGCTGCATAACAATTGCGATACACAAGCCTCATGGAATTCTGGCTATGTCGATATCCGCCCAACGCCGGACACTCGAGTTACCCGAGTCACTTACTTCAGTCACTTTACGAACATGTTACTTGGCCGGACCGCCCTTTGGAAAGACGAATGTCTTACAGTGACAGGAAACTTTCCAGACTTTCGAGTTCTCGTTATTACTTTTCTCTTGCTCGCCTTCGAAACTGCCGGATTTTTATTACTGTTGCATCACTCTACTTGAACCTCCTCAAGTACTCCTTTTAAGTGACTCGCTTAATTTGTTGATTTATGTCCGTGGAATGTAGATTTTAGTTCTGAAAGCGCAACAGGAAAGAAAGTACGGTGTAATAGTTCACTTACAACGTTCATAGACATACGTTTCAAAGGATCATGGTAGATTTATTAATTGATTAAATATTTTAAATTAATTAGCTTTGTAAATCTATCTATATCGCTAGCATATTGATACTCGAACCAGATATAAATTGATGATTGAATTCACAATCCTGGATTGAATTTCAGACAGAAAGTAATATCGAGGAAAGTGGCGAGGATAAAAACTGGAATTATTGGTCGAACACGCCCAAAATATCCGCTAATCCATTTCGATAATCCATCATCCTCAACTTCAGGTCATTAACGGATTAATGAGGTTCATTGCAGACTAATGTCGTGGACGACGTTGAATACGTGGGTGGCAGCGTTCGCTTTAAAATTTCCAATCAGTCATAAATATTTCGGGCAATCACTTTGGGAAAGAGACACTAAAGAGTGAATGTCGGCTTCTTAATTGAGCGAATCGGTGTCATCAACGCACTTTTAGCAAACAAATCGCTCAGCTCTAACGGATCCTCGCTAAACTTAAATTACCACAGCTGCTACCTCATAAAATATCGCTTGTCAGCGTCGAAGGATTTGCGGATTTTATACCACGTGCCTTCCATATTCATAAATCATCGATCGCCTATATTATCGAACGCGTTATTGAATTATAGCCGATATCTACAAGGATCGAACGCTATCTGATTCTATTTTAATAACATTATGGACATCCAGATGCTTGTTTAATAGGAGACGCGAACATGGTGTGGTTTTATCACGAAAATTCCTTATGCTTTAGCATCACTCGTCAATGGAAGAATACCAACGTTGAATGACAAGTTTTGATAATAGTGGATCGTAGTAATTGATAAGGATAAAACTTAACTTCATTTATGAGGCGACGAGTGTCTTTTTATATGAAGCGATGTAGGATTATTCAAGGATTTTTGATAAAAGTCTTTTAGAGAGGTGTTCACTGGATAATATTACTCATTATGTCGGAGAGATTCATTTTAATTTTACAGTGCTCGTTTAATGAAAATGTATTCCGTTTGCTCTGTCGTTGTTGTTCATGATATCATTACAGCTTCCGCAATTACGAGCACACTCGCGCGGGTTATCACGAGATTATTTTACCCTCATCAGTACTAGCAACGATAATTAATTCAATATTAAAATACTGGATATCGTTATATTTAGTATTAATTCCTGCGGTATAGAAACTGTTTAATCGTGCCTCGAGAGAGTCGTCAACTATTTTTCAGTAAATATGTATACTATTTCAACAAGCCTCTCTCGCAGCAAGCAATTTAATAATTCGTCGAGCAGCACTGCAAAAACTCGCGGGATCCTCGTTTTCTCCGGAGAAATTAAACTGCTGGTATTTCAGCGAGACGGAAAAACGCAGCCGTAAATTCAGCGTCAAGCTTGATTTTGCGGTGGTCAGTAAAGAAGAATCTTGGAGGAATTACGTGTTGCTGATAGCCGGTCTATTATAAATCTCAGTAGCCGGAAATCGTGCACTTTTATTTTCGCCCCGAGATTTGCACGATTGCGAAGGGTTTATTCCGCCGAGATGTTCGGCCGATGACAAAGCACACGAACGGGAAGAGTCACCGGTTGCAATATTTTATCCTCGCAGGGACAACCTGAAAATATACTGCAAGGCGATCTGAAATGCATGCCATGCCACTGGGAGAATTGAAAAAGTTCATGGGACGCGCCTTCGTTAAGTGTTGCTTCGCAAGCGTTAAACGCTTCAATCAATATATGCAGCGAGCTCCTTCTTGATTGCTTTGTTAGTCTCTTCTCGCTGCATCTCAATTCCGAGCGGATTGCAGCGATCGAGCCGTATCTACAGTTCCTTCCAAAAGTATTTGGACTTTTGTCATTTTTTTATCATCTCTCTTGTTCGATAATTTTTTCTACTTTCTTCTAATGTTTTATCATATTCGTTCTGTAGTTCTATATAATTATACGCATTACAAAATGATTATTATCCATGTTTGTTGATATGCATACTTTATTATACCAGGAAATGGTTTTAAGAAATTACGAGTACTTGAAAATCAGACTAGCAAAAGAAAACTAAGGATTACTAACATAATGATTACAGCCTCCCAAAACTTTTAGAGCCAGCTGTACGTAACTGAACTTGAACACTCGATTCAGATACGATTTCATTCGGAACGCATTGAAATTTGTATAAAACTCCCTCGAGTTCGATTTTATTTTCATATTTATTGGATCAGCAAAGTGTTATGGTTGGGTCGCAGATGCGGATCGAAGGATAATCCGTTCTTCCGGGTACAAATTCTCTCCCTCTTTGTCTGTCGTACGAAGCATAGCTACCAACCTGATTGCGGATTAATGCGGAGACGATAATAACGTACGAATCCGATATCGAGAGCACGCGGTGGCCCTTGTTTATGATTCCAGTCGATCGACTTACCCGCTTGCCTCGCGATACAGCCTTATCACGATTTACCCTAGTAATCCGGCACCGATACCGAGTAGTTTTGTATTATCGATCACTTTCCATTGAAATACAAATTAGTATTACGTACCTCTTGAAATTCTGATTATCATATAGCTCTGCCACTTCACAGCCACGTGAAAGGTAGCTTCGAACGTGTTTTGCAGTGGCTTCGAAATCTCTTCCTTGAAATACATTTTTATTAGTTATATTTAAAGCAGAAATTCAGTCAGTTAGAATGTAACTCGTATTAATGCAGTTGATAGAATAATATGATATAGAAAAGTTAAAAGTTTAAATAGAAATTGACTGTAAATGATGTATTTGGTCGCATAGAATGTTTTCAGATGACCTAGTATTTGTGAATCGAAGGTTCTTCAATGGGTCAGCGTCATATCAGCGAGATTAATTCAGTTTCCCTTGTACAAAGCGGCTTTCAATAACGAAAAGGAAGCAATTACGTTCTCATTATGAACGGTTGAAAATATTCAGGCAAATCAGCACTTCGGATTTCTAGAAATAACGTAAATGAAATTATTACTAATCTCGCCAGTATAATGCGAATGTATTACTAACGTGCGTGTGTCAGAGAGAGAGTGAGTGTGAGAGAGAGAGAGAGCGAATTTCAGGCATTAATCGAAACTGGAATGGATTTAAAACATGTAGTCGGCAAATGACGCCAATGCCGGGCGTGTAATCCCTCCGGAGTAAAGCTCCGCTGTATATTCCCTGCTTATTTGCACCATCTATACACACAGACACACACACGCGCGCGCGTACTTTCCCGCTTACTCCGAAATGGAAAATTATGTCTAGCTGTATCGGCTATCGATCTCGCCGGTAATAGCGTCCCTATCGTAATTATAATCAAACGTAAGTGCATCCAGATGGCAGTGCAACTCGTTCGCACTTCTTTCTGAATAGAACATTTCTACGGCTCAGAAACAACGAGCTAAAGTTCCTTTTACCAATAGACAAGGAAATCACTAGAGAAACTAATACGGTAAATAACTAGCATGTACAGCAGAATTATGTAGTCTGAGCGAAATGAAATTGTTCTTAGAGTTGCTTAGTTCACTAACTCTTATAATTTTTATTTTCTACAACAGATTTTCTCTGAGGCAATAAAACAACAGTGTAACAGTAAAAGCGACGCGGTATTGCGGGGGTTAAGAACAAAATTTCGGGAATAGAGTGCCAATTACGTCGTGGCAGGATGGGAAAATTAGCGGTAATTAACACTCGAAAATCTCATCTGGATTTGGCGCGACGCTCTTGCTAGGTGAAATGACTTTTATTAAAGTCTGCGATTCCACCTGGAATTTCTGTGCAGTGGCAACTGCGCCGGCGGTGCTCGCGCGAGCGTCGAAATTTTCGACCATTTTCCGCGTATCGGTGACGCTACTTGCACCGCACTCGAGCATCTCATTACAAACTTTTTACGCTAAGTGCGTACTCAGCCGGGATGGCTACAACTTTATTGTACCACGACAGCCGCGTGCCGCGCGAAAAAAGCTTCTCGCTCGCCCGTCGGACGTGCGCGAGTGCATTTAAGCCCGTATTATCTTCCTTCCTCTCGAATGGACTTGCAACCAAAATGCGGCGAATGCTTCCTCTTGAAAATATTCCGCGAGACTTAAGTTTATTCCCCTTGATAGAATAACTGGGTCGGATTGTACAACAAGCAAATAATGTGAGCAACTAGATGTATTTAATACTGTCTTATATTTTAATAGCTGAATTAATTTAATTACCTAAAAGAAATATTTGATAGACTGTTACGATTCCCAATCTACTTGGAGAGAGTTATTTTCGTGCTAATTAGGTTGAAGCAATTATATCAATTAATATACGAATTGATGATTTTAATATAAATTAAATTAAAAATCTGATGAATATTTGTTGAACTATAGTACAAGAAATATTGTCTGTAATATAATATAGAAAGGAAAAGGATCAATAGAAATGAGCTTTCGCGATCCAAAAAGGTTATGGTTCATGTTCGATTTCATTTCTTTCCCCCGGAGCGATTAGAATCGTGAAAGGTTTGAGCACGTGCCAAACTGCAACGGAGTCATGGGATGACTTATCGGGTTAATGTTCAATGGAAAAGCCGGATCACGTCGCCGTCTGTTTATCGGCAATAAAATCACTTTAGATGCTCTAAATTCAACGTACGTTGCCGACGAAGGTGTCATATAATTCTTAATTAAGTCCGGTACCCGAGTGGATTGGCGGGGCCAATATAGGTGAACTGAATTTACAGCGCAGGAGATTCCCAATTTTATCTTGTTAATCAAGCCTGATGAATTAATTAGGCACTTCACACCCCATAAACTGAATTAATCCATTAATAGAATCCCGTTAATTTATCACGTTGTTCATATGTCGTTAATGAAATAGTCATATAATAGTTGATTTATGGAAAAGTATATAATAGAATATTAATAACTCAGCTTGTTATCAAATACCGTTTATTAAAGGTGTAACGCGTTATCCTGACTTTATTCATCGCTCATTCTACACATTGAAGTGTACAGGAACGAGAACTCCCCTGACACTAGATCAACAAGGGAGTTCGCGTTGTGGTTCGAGTTTGATCATTATTTAATCGAATCCATGTGGCGATTGCCCTGTCGAAGCTGCTTCGATTATTTTCACAATTAACTGTTATCACCATGCAATTGAATGTTAAGCAGCAGTCTATGAAGCTAATAATCAACAACAAGTGCTAGAAATGACGATATTACAGTACCAAAACTGTCTATGTTAAACTATAATTACTCCACATCTGTTAAATCTCATTAACAACGTATTATTCCCTAGCATACTATTAACATACTATCTGCTTACAAAATTACAAAATTTCCATAACACTGCGTTCTTCAACACAATTACTCTATTTGCAATCATCTATTCCAACTAATCCTTCAGTGGAAGAGGAAAGTCGTAGCAAGGCAGGAAGATACGCACGATTGTTAAGGCCGGTTGGAAGTGGTCGACGAGAAAACTAGCTGCTAGAAACAGAGAGATGTAAGTCGAGCTTGGAAACCGGAGCTCGAGAAATCATAGTGGGCGCTGCCGCAAGCTCTCCGTCGCAAGTCGTGCGCGCGTGGATATATCATTGGCATTCCTCGCACCAATTGATTCGGCTAAACGGGACTGGCTACTTATCGCATTATTCGAGACTCTCCCGCCAATTGCCGAGGCCGATGCCAGACTTGACCATGGCGAGAGCTTACGGCAGCACTAAGCGTCCTCGCATCCGCTCTGTTTCCCCGGAGATCTTATTGTCGATCGGGGTCGGCAAGTGCAACTGCTCATTTGGGAAAGCTCATTTGCACCGAGCAAATGCGAGCCCAACCTAGCACGAATGTGTACAAGAAACATTTAAAATCGATTTACGATTAAAATTAGGAAAGACGAATATTTTTGAGGGTAGTTCTTCGTAGATATTCAATATGTAGATTTGGGAAATGTGAATTGATCGGATGGAGCATTGATAACATATGTAAATGGATCTTTAAACAGACGGTAGAGGAATAGGATATTCTACTTGTAAGCAGGATTCAGTAGTGGGAGCGAGTGGAGTAGTGGGTCGCTCGGACAGTCAGGCAGTAGGACACTGGGGCAATAGGTGGTGCACACACAGCGGCACTGCAATGCGACCTAATCCCCTTAAAGCTTCTTTTGTATCTGCGCCCTCTTTTTTTCGGATCAAACGCACTACCCTTTGCATCTCTCCAGCCGACAATTGGCGTGCATTAAGAAATGGAAGTTTAAACTATCGTCATTCAGCAAAAGCTAGATTATATTCGTATATCTTAACGATCATTAATAATTTATCGTCAGCTTTTAAAAACTAACAATTTAATATGCGAATTTCGAGTATGAAATTAAGTCCATGTTCAATTTAATGCCACACAATAAGTCCCTTGGACTCTACGCTGTAAGACTCGCTCTCCTTAACTTCGCCCAGTTATACCAAGTAGTCCTGGAGTGCCAGACGTCGGCATGCTTCTCTCAAACGGAATGCATTAAGAGGACATTCCTTTTGATCCTTCCTCCCTTCCAAGCCATCCTTTCTTTCCCTTCAACATCGATCGAATCACCCTTTTCTCTTTTCTACCACCAACTCAGACACAACCTCTCACTCTTTAATTTACTTTATCAAACCCGTGCGCATCCTTGTCATCGAAGCGAAGATATTCATATTAGACTAGGTCGACTTACAAATTTATTAGACCTCGAATTTCAATCCTTAAATTCCAAGTTAATATCGAGATTTACATCCCGAAGGAAGGGCGGCAAATCCCGGGAAATAGCGTGGGTGTATCTTTGAGGGTTGCTTGGTCCAACGGTTGATTGGAGATGCTTTTGTCGTCGGTTTATTAATCCCGGGCGCGCCGTTGTGGAGTCATTAAAGTGGAGATACCAGTATTGCAGTGGGTTAAGTTAAAGGTATCCTGGCTGTGAGAGCTTCGAGAAACGCTCTCCTTTGATCATGGATCAGAGGAATGGCGGTGGTAGTGCAGAGGCTTTGCGGCGTTGCGGTGTTGCAGGAGCCGAGCAGCTTCCACGCTCTCCTCGTTAAAGCTAGAAATTCCCCTTAGCTGCATTCCGCACTGAACCAGGCTCCTTCCTCTCCCTTTCCCGCATCCCTTCTCCTCCTCCTCCTCCTTCTTCGTGCACACCCCTTTCTGATAGTATGGGAATGGCTGCTGATACTGATCGTAAATCAGCTGGCGTACCTTTCAAGCGGCCGTTTCGAAGAAAACTTATCGGCGTGATAAGTCTTCCATCTTAACCGGGATGAAAGAAAGTTGCGTTGGACGTTTACTTCCGTAAATCGAGCATACCGTGTGTTTCAAGAGCCCTTGATTCTTCCAACGATGATAAAACTTGGTCATATTTCGAAAGTGAATGTTTCAAATTAAGTTAGTGAAATTTACTTTCTACCAAATATTAATATTCATACAGACACTTTCCTATTCTCACTAAACTACCTTATAGAATAGCAGTAACTATCCACAGTGTTTCCAATATATTTACCTTCGGACAAGTTAAACATATTCCCTCTATCTGAGATACACAAGTGAGACTTGAGAATCCACATCCGGACAAACATTCGCAATCGATTCAAAGTTTCAACATCAGGAGAATCGTCGTACTCGCGAGTCAGTCAATAGTAGTTCGATTGGCGAGGGGATAAACGAGCGAAATGTAAAACATTATTCCTGGTATTTGGACACCGAATCAGTGGGAGGGAAAGCGTGTCCCGAGTGATTTGTCTGCGAGCGGTGGAAGGGTGGAGTGGCACGTGGCTGATTTTATTGACCACTTGTTCTGAAGAGCGGTGTACTACTTCGGAGATAGAGCGATCTCCCGCGATTTGGGATTGCGGCTTGCGCCAACGACGATGTATATCCAGAGGAGAACGAGGAGAGAGAGAGAGAGAGAGAGAGAGAAAGCGATAGCCGGGCGAGTACACCGCCCTAAAACAGAAGCAATAATTCCAAACGGTTCCATCGATACTCCCGAGGGAATAAGACCGCTGGGATTCCACGTTATTCAAGTGTCATGTTTTATTCTCGTAGATTGCTGCTCTCAATATCCGTCCGCTTGATGCCTTCGGGCCCAAAGAGCCTCGAATATTGGGGAGTCTCGTGAACAATCGAAATGAAGGGATTAGTATCGATTCCATGAATTTATACAAGATGATATATATGTATCGTAAAGTGTTAAAGTGTATCATTAATTCAAACTTTAATGAGTCCCACCAATTATTCTTAAAAGGTGTGGATTTTACAGAAAGAAATGTTTGTTAATCCTCAACGATTATGAATTATTCTATTAGTTCGTTTACATTTTTATTTAAGTCAGTTATGATTGGAAAATTTTATTGTACTTAAATATTGTTAATAATTAGAGTATCTTTCAAATCCTTCTTTTCGCATGGTATTCATTGGTAGATCGAAATCGAGGGAACCAAGGGAAAGCTTCTTAATTCTACATTTTCCACCAAACAAATGCCAGCAGGGTTTTTCGTCAGAAGACGTTGCTCCTTAATTGGACTGAGAAATTCTCAGTTCCAGTTCTCTCCGGCTGGCTTGCTAGCTTCTTTGCATCACTTGCAGTTGCATTTAACATCGAGAATACTTCACTCCTCGGCAAGAGTTGCGAAGTGGAAGACTGAAGGACGATGCTGCTGGTTCCGCCCTTTGGATTAATAATGAAGGGAATATTCCTGGGACTTTTTGCCTTGGGAGTAAGCCGGGCAGCGGGGTAATCAAGTAGCATTGCTCCTTTCTTGCGAAGTCCTAAAAACTCCGAGTAATAACGCTCGCCAACTATCGGAGAACAGTGAACGAGCTCGGAGAAAAGGTAGCTATATCCAATTGCATCGCGTTGCATTGGACTCGCATTGACCTCGCTGCATCTCATCAAGCGAGCACTAAAAACTCTCTTGTATTTTCTTGTTTCTCTTTACTCCCCTTTGTTTTGACTGCTCACTTGTGTTGCCGAGCCTTACCGTAGAAATGATGAGAGTGGTCCATGGCTCTGGTTTCGAGGAGGCTCGTTTAGCACGCGAGTGCAGTCCTGCCAAATGATCCTTCGGATAGAGCTTGTAATTGTCGGCTGCACACTAAACTGTGGCTTGCGTGCTTAAACGCTGTTTTGGACTGTTTGGTTGCCAACATTTCGCTGACATCGCGGTCGCCTTCATCAGCCGATGAGAAAAAGAAAGCTTGATAACAGTTCTTCCATCATGTGAAACTCTTGATGAACTTGATTCGTAACTGAGTAGTTTTTTAATTGACTAGCATCAATTTCATTGGGTCACCAGAATTCATTCCAACAGACCTTTCTTCGAAATAAAATAAAACACAAGCATAAAATACAAAAGCCAGACAGACGCGGACTTATCAGTAAATATATTCGGAACAGTTTTAGCCACCCTTTTGCTTTAAAGCAAATCGAGACTGTGCAAAAACGATGGGAGAGGGGTTAAAGCATCCAAGTTAATGCTCTCGCAAACGAAAATTTGGCAAGCCTACGCTGATACTCTCGGATTCGCCGGTAGTACTGCGGTTCGGTGTTGGAAAACGCGGCGCGGAAAAGAGGACACGGCCGGAGGATTTTCGAAGCGTACCGGCACACGAATATTTCTTGCGCGAATCCGAATTGTCGGGGAGAGACATGGAGGCATGCCAGGAATTCCCTCGTTTCTGGGTTAGACGCGTTAAGGCCGACTCCCATGGACGCGTGTAGATCGAGTCGATGTTTGTAACTCCCAGCAGTGTTTTGAGTTGGTTTACATCAAGTTTACTCTTTCCAGTTGTACCGCCGATGTCAGAGCCCTCCTATAAATGTAACACACCATCGGCTAACAAAGAGTGCGTCGAATCATCGGGTTACATTTTCAAAATAACCTTCTGCACTTCGATTGTTTTTTTATGCTTTGTTTTGTATATGATTCGTATTTCTGCCATTGTTAGGGAAAATATTTGAAACTTTCCAATAGCAAATCTGTACGTTTTTATAAGGAAAAGCGTTGTCCTATTATTTGTTGATTTTTTTTTACTGTTTTGGTGTGTAGTACGCTTTAATTATAATGCATAATTCATCTTTTATGGTAAATATTCTGTAGGTAGGAAGCATGGCAAAGCCTTACAAGACAAACCATTGCAGTAGTTTGGGTAGATAATAAATAAGGCCAAAGGCTTTCGCTAATCTATTCACAGGTTTATGAAACCAGTATGAACTAAAGTGATTTCTAAATCATCTCACACTCGCATCATCAACAGTACACATCAACCACGAAAGAGCTTCGAAAAGACTTCAAGTCGTGTAAAAAGTCACTAAAAAAGCACTCCGTCACGTTCGGATTCTCGTTATTCATTTTTAAACCTTATTAGCAGTTTGAATAGATAATAAATAAAGTAAAAGGCAATCTCATTAATTCATTCATACATTTATGAAGCTTCTACGAACTAAAGTGCTTTTCATTGCTGGTAAGCAACCGCGCCATTTTCTCGATTTCTGAATCATCTCATGCTTGCCCACATCATTGGCAGTAGACACCAGGCGCGAGGGAGTTTCGGAAAGACCTTTAAGTCAGAAGAAAAGTGAACGGGCAACTGAGTCGAGCGTGTAAAAAGTCGATAAAAGGCTCCCCGGCACGTTCGCATTCTCGTCGCGATTCAGTTTGGAGTCCGGGCTCTCTTGGTCCAATTCGTGTGCTCATCTCGCCCGCACGAGATGAGGAGAGAGCAGCAGCAGAGCTGCTGGTGTACCAGCGAGCAAGCAGTTGGAACTGCAATGAGAGCAGAGCAGAGCAGCTCGTGCAGCATCTCCCGCACCCCCTCGCGGGATCGATAATGGCCGGCGCTCCAACTTCCCGACTTTATTCTCACCGGACTGAATTACATGCCGATACACATTCACTGTCATTAGAGCCGTAAACATTCGCCGAGCCTCGAAAATCGACCTGGTCCATGCTTTCTTCTCCCTCTCGATCTGCTCCACTTTCACTTCGCACCCCTATCAGACCTTCCTCCAAATGTCGGCCAATTGCCGCGCCCGAAACTATCCAATGTCTGCGTGTACTTGAATCTATCGTAGCTTAAAAGTCATTGATAATGAGTATTCTTAAGAATATTGTAATTATCAATGGAATATATAATTATAGGGGACTTGAATAATCGAGCCGCGTTTTTTGGTTAATTAAAAGATTTTCCAGAAATGGGTGGCAACTGAATCGACGATGTGTTAAATGGGATGTTTGTACTATTAGTTAAGCTTTGTTCGAAATTTCCTTCTCACAAGACTCATTCATTTAAAAGCCGACGTTTTTGCAAACAGTTTCCTTTAACATAATTAGCACATTCATCGCTAATTAATAAGGTAAAGTATACTCGTCGCAATACGAGGAACTCGTGACCGACTAAACAGTGCTTACACATGGCGAGGGAGTGTTATCACCATCGGACAACAATACTATTATCATTCTGTTGCGACACTCATCTCGAAAGACGTTTTTATAGAGCTATAATTTTCTTTCGCCATATTCTCGATACTCTTTCGCACTATGCATTATCTGCGAGTGCAATTTAGCCATTGTAACACAAAGTGTTCGAGCGCCGACATGTGAAAAAAAGTTTGCTTTAGTTGCGAGGTAATTAAATTCAAGCGAAATGAGAATGAAAGTTAGCGGCTCGTAAAAGCTGATGGTATCTAAGTAAGTTTATGACCTCGTTCCTGCCAGGACTGTTTTCTGACAGACACGCGAGTATGTGTATGCGTCTACCGATGTGTACGTGTCTACACATCGATTGCACTTTCCACCCTGCTGAAACTGCTGGCTCACAAGCTTCTTCTTTATTAATGGCACCAACTATTGGCAAAGTACAATTTGTACAATAAATCTTTTTTCAATTTCACCCCCCGAAATGTATCTATGCGCGGGACATGAAAATTAAGTGGGGAACTTCCAAGTTCCCTAAATTAGCGCCCTTAATCTTCGAGTCATGCGCTTATGTGTAGTTACGACTTTGTTTGCCAAAGTTTAGCACCCGATACGATAAAAGCAATTATCGCCAAAGTGCAAAATCGTAAAGATCTTTATGGGAAAATAACTTTAATTAGTATGAAGGGTATAACGAAAAAGTAGATTGTGTCACAGTACTGATATGGAAACACTTAAATCTGATGTATCATACTTAATTAGAGCTAATGTTACAGAAGCTTAACTCAAAGATGACTGCCCTGTAATTATAAATACAAACACCGGAAGCATGTCTTACTACGTAAACATGAAGTACAGCTAATTCAAAATACAATCCGAACACGGCTTTGACAAAAACCGAAGAGAACAACCTGAGTTTCCTCGAGAATCCTATGGTGGCTCAAATCCTTCAAACTCGTCCTATTGAACTTCCTTAAATCCCGAAGACATCTCTCGCGAAACTTATCCTATTATACGAAATTCCCCGAAGAAAAGCCGGAAATGTAAACGGATATGCAGTCCGCTGCATGGCCAAACGTATTTCTATGTTTCGGCTGGTTTAAATGCACTTTTCGATAGCTCCGCCTTCGCCGACACAACTTATAAGGACAACGTTAATAATATCTCGTATATTCAGGTGCCATATCAATTACTTAATACGTACATTTATATAAATTTAGCAAGATGTAAAATGAAGAAGCAGTGATCGATAAAACATGGGAACTAGGACGTCGTTTACTCTTAATCCACGTAATCACACACTTACCAATGAAAAGCAGATTTGTCAAGCGATGAGGTATTCTTCGCCCGATAACCATTATCGGTTTAAGTTTAAACCGACGGCAATTAATGATATAATCATCAGGAAAGAGACTTATCCTGATGAGCCTGAACTCACCAGTGCGATAAGTCCAAGCATGCTAGACTGAATCACAATATTATTGATAATTGCGAAGCATTTGTTGATCGATCGACAGTATTATCATTCGAGAGAAAAACCTTTGTACACTTGGTGTCCTGAAATTCTATCTTTGTTCCTTGGTAAACTCGCACTTTCTTGGCAGCAGTTTGTTCTGCTATAGCGCGCAGCGCTGTTGATAAAAGGATAAAGCGTGTCTTCCCAGTAATCCCCACATTTGTTATCGCGATACGCTGATCCGTTTTTATTATTAAGAACTTTTTTAAGAAGACTACGACTTCATCCCGGAAACGATCCGGCGACTATCAGTGTTGACTATAAATTAAAGTACCTGTTTTTCCATCCTAAAGCAACCACGTTACAGAATAAAATACGTAATTTGTCCTTTCGAGTTTATCAAACTCTTGCGGGACTAAAGTAAATACTAGGTTTCATTCATAAAACCATGCAACGCTTAGACTTAATAAAAAATTAAACAAACGCTCTTTAAGGTTCATTTTAAAATATAAAGAATAATTTCTCTTTACAGGAAAATCGCCCTGGTGATCATCCTGACTCGCGCGGGCCTGGACTTAGATCCAACTGCACTGAAAAGACTAAAAGTGACAGTGCCAAAATTAGGTCTGATACCGTGGATAGTGGAGGCTGTGGTAGTGACAGTGCTAACGAAATACCTGCTCGGCTTACCATGGATATGGGGCTTTCTCCTTGGAAGCGTGATAGCTGCCGTTTCACCAGCCGTTGTGGTACCATGTCTCTTCAGGTTACGTGGCAAAGGTTATGGCGTCGCAAAGGTAATTCCATCTTCCTGTTCCACTTGCATGTTCAACTGCCAGTTCAACTGCACACGCTTTAACACTTGAATAAAGCTTCTCTTGTATTAGCTGATTTATCCTATTATTATTTAAACTCTAATTAAACGTGCGCGCACTCTAAATCTTCCATGTGTCGTTAATTTAAATTCTCGTGCGAGGCAACTCGAAAGTTAAGTAGGTAGACAAGAAGGGCGTAGCCTACTTTTTTGAGGATTGCACTTGACACGAATGATTATTACACACGAAATCGTAGTGCCGGCTTAACATCCTGTTTTGTCGTGCGAATATTCTCAATAGATTTTGTTAGGAGGAAATTTGACAAAGTGTAATAGGAATTCGTAACAGTTGGCATGTATATTTTTTGAAAGTTAGAAATTCCTGGTTGCGCGGATTACAAATGTTTCTCAAGAAAATCCAATAGTGTATGTTGTTCAGGATTCTTGAAATTGCAAAATTCGATAATCTAGCCGAGCGTATCCGCTCGCTTACAAATGCATTGGCTGGCAAAAATTCACGCTGCACTGGATTCGCTGAGAAATCGAATATTTCCATCAATACGTCCGAAGTATACTTGGCGATTCGCGTTGTTTCCGGGGTTGGGATGAAAAAATCACGGCCCGTTGGCATTCCGATTTCCTGTAAGAGGTAGCAACAAGATTCCTCGACGACGGAAATTTCCCTTGCTTTCTATTTCAATTTCTGCCAAGCGAATCCATCTAATCTTATTCGACGCTGCGAAAATCTGGTTCGGCCAAGTCTCGTCTCGTCGACGCGAACCCTTTGAAGCCGGCGGCCGGGGTGAAAAGCCACGATACAAAAGGTGTGCAACATCCGGAGGGAAGATTGGGGAATTCTTCGTTTCCCTTAGTTCGGGATCTTATTCGGCCTGGCGTCGAGATCAAAGCACTCTCGCTGGAATTCCTCTGCGGCGTACGAAACCCTCAACCACATAAATGCCGAGTGATGCATCATGAAAATACAAAGATTTCATTCCAGTCTCCGCGGGAATATATTGTTCTATCCGAGTTTCTATTTTAAAAATCGACTTTAATTAGAATTGACTTTCGACTTCATAATTACATTTTTCATAGGATTCATTTATCTATCAAAGATTATATTTCGATATTCGACTCTGTTTTACCCGTGAAAATTGTAAAAACGCCGTGATTGAAGGCTATCCGGCATTAGCGTGCAAAGGGTATGCGATAACATTGGATTTTGGTTTCGAAGCCGAAGAGCGGGGGTTAGTTGAAAATCCGCCACCTGTGGCGGACGATGCGCACACCTCATTAGACTACAGGAAATCGTCAAGAGGATCAGAGAGTAGAGGGGCCTTTGTAAATCCGCTTTATAAATTAGAAATTCATGATAGAATACGCTCTTTATATGAGAGAATATTCGACTGCCGAGCTACAAAACAAAGCACATGGAAATTGCTCTCGAAAATGAATCCACTTTTATGAAAGAAGAATAAAACAAACCCACTATACATATTATCGAAATACAAAGTAGTTTCTTGTATTAGAATTTCTTTGCTCCTCGCTTTGTTTTGCATACAACTATTTATTACTTCAAGTAGAACTCACCTTTAATTTTTAACGATTCAAAAATTTGATATGTATCATAATTATCATTTCGATATTATATTGTTTGATCCTTGCGATATTGTGAAAGATCAGCTAAATAGATGAAACACTGTGCAACCTTGGAAAAGACACTAAAAACGTAGGAGAGATTAGTCGGTCAAGCTAATAGCGGGTGCAGAGGCAGTCGAACGGTTAATCGGCTAGTTAATCGGGTAATCGGATCACTCGCATAATCAGGATTATTGGTCTCGCAGGGCATACCAACGCTGATCATCGCTGTCGCTGGAATCGATGATGCAGCTTCGGTGGCGATTTACGGGATCGTCAAGAGCGTGATGTTCTCCCATGACGCGCTCTGGTACCAAATCCTCCAAGGTCCCATCGCCATCATTGGCGGCCTCGGATTCGGCATCCTCTGGGGTTGGCTCGCAAAATATGTTCCGGAAAAGGGTGACGTAAGTACTCGCATCGTTTTCATTGTCCTTTGCTCCCCAAAGACAGTTCCAAGTTTTTACAACTTTATTTTGTTTTAACATCTCAAAAGGTGTTCGAATAACAAGAAATACTAAAGAATTCATCGAATTCGTGGAATTCCCTTTGCAGTTATACAATGTTCACCAAAATCAATAATTATGTTGTAATTTAACTCATTGTTTTAACGCAATTTTATAAGATAATGAGTCGATAGTTCTTAAATAGACAGTTCAATAGAGGTGCGAAGGAAAAGTGTACCATTGAAGCTCGATCTTTCATCTTTCGAGCTTGAAGTTTCACTTGACAAATTATGGGTTAAGCTTTCTGGGGAGAAAGTATCGTAGTAAAGAGGATTGCTATGACTCGTTCCATATATACGATTTATCGACTCCTATAACTCCAACATTTGACAATAGCACAACACTTGACCCGATCAGAGGGCAATAAAAGACAGCATTTTGGCAGACGACTTCCCGGCGTTCCTTCGTCGTTTAAAGTCCCTCCAAACGTCTTCAAATAATTTCCTCCTAGTAGGCATTTGCCGGCTGGAAGCATGTGGCGCACCTCGTATGCCTGGTATAAAATTGATTTACGCCGGGTAATTCGGGATTGCATCGAGAAGAAACTCGTATCGTTGTGGTTCCATCATTCTTTTCGCCCCCAATATTGCGTGCGAACGTTCATGTAACGTTAATTTACACCCGCAGCAACGATCAGATTTTGTAATTCCACTGTGGTTATTACATTTTCAAAATTAATAAAATAACGTTATATCTGAATGCCTTTCGATCAAGGCTTGTCTAAAGAAAGTGAAACGAATACTATTTTCATTGACAATAAAATAACTTCGTGAGTGGTTAATTTCATACAAAGGAATTGAAAACTGGAGTATCTTGAACCTCCGTCGGCACCGGCCGTTCTTGCTCATCTGGTTGGAAGAAGCTTACGGGTTACGTTTCTGGTTCCGAAGTTCCGCACTCCATTTGCCGGGATTTGGTTGCTGGCGAGTTTCTGCGAAATCGTTTTTCATCTACGTGCACTATCCGCAGCTTGGCAGTTCTGAGCGAACCACCTACGACCTCTACGTATACCTCATGATTCCAGAAAACCCGCCCAAGAAGGAGCTTCCTCTAACGGAATTTATTATTCGCGTCCACAGCTTTCTACAAAATTTACTACCCTCCACCGAAACCCGCACACCTTCACCCTCCGCCGCCGCCGCCGACGCCCCTCCGCCTACCCCTCTCGCACCCAACTCTTTCGGCCTTTTAGACGCCTTTGTGCTCACCCTATATTTAAATTCCCCTTTAACGACCAAACGCTTCAGAAGCAAACTCCTTGCATTAAGGAACCTTGAATTTTTCACTCCCTCTAACTAACAACTCGAACCTTATGGTTCGAACATTCTTTGTTACGTGTTATCTTAGTACAAAATAATGATTTTCCAATTTATATTCAATGAATGAAAACAAGCCTTTAAAATGGATAATAAAATTCTTTTCAACACTCAAATCTTACTATTACAGAAAGAAAATTGTATCCCCCGAAAACTGAGTGTACAAATACTCTTTTACCCAGTGTACCAGTATCGTTCACACTTGAGCATGAAATCGATCGAGTTGAAAAGAGGGATACCAGTGTTTGCTTGCTTTTAGACAAGATCTTGAGTACATCGAGTGGATTCTACGGAATGGTAGAAAGTAGTATTTCGTTTATGTTCAGGTTAGTTCAGGTGGTTAGATTTAAGCTGGGCGGTGGTGGCTGGTGCACCGGCTGGGTTCGGTGGCTGCTGGCGGCTGGTCCAGGAAGAGGGTGGCGGAGGAGCGGGCGGGCGGGCGGGCGCGGGGATGAACATTGAAAGGGGTGAAAGCCCGAGGGGAGGAACCGCGAAAAAGAGGCCACTGGGTCGAGCAGTGAGAAGCATCCAGCCGAGTACAAATTTCAACAAGGTTTCAGCTGTTATCCGTTTGCGCTCTTTTCCTGAAAACACCGCGGTAGCGGTGATGTCTCTCCTGGAATATTCGTTTCGCGTTTACCCGCCCTCGAAGCCGTTTAGAATTTCATTCAACAAAAGGGTGGTGCGGCGGCTCGCCTTGATGCTTGTTTCAATTCAAAGTTTCCAACTTTGATTGACCGTTACTATTTACACCGTTGATGAAATTGTTTAATTAAATATTAGGTAAAGCAAACTTTTTTCATACTCGGTACTTGGTAGTTGGTTGGTTCTAATACGAAAGTATTGGAAAACTCATTGTTTACCGGGCAAATATAGATTTCATTTGGAAGTAGTTTACTGAGTTTCGAAAATAAAATTAGTATTATAAAACTGTTGTAAAAATGATAACCACGAGTTAAAAATAGTTGATATTGAATAGCATGGTAAGATTCGGTCTTTGTGTGTTTCAAACTCCGTGTTTTCCCCGCAAACTACGTTTCGAGGGCAAACAAGCAGGCAGTAACCGAAATAAAGACAAATATGCGGTCGAGCTCGTCGGATACCAAACTATCGAAATACACCAATATTTGATAAATATCGAAATATGGGACGAGCTTAAATATTCATATAAACAAATCCGATCGTTAATGAAATTCTAGTTCACGTTAATCAAAGTGCTTACAAATAAGATAAAGTTCTTGTCTTTCCTCGCAAGTTGCCATGTGCTTGCTATTGCTATGAATTTTCCTACTTTAAGTGCGTCAGCTGGACGGCGAACTCGAGCATTCAGGTTGGGAGTAAATATCGCACGACGATGCTTTACGGAACTCTGTTCATTACGGATCGAGAGAAGTCTTGGTGCTCGGCGTGCACCTGCCAGCAATTAAAGTGGCGCGTTCATTATAATCTGACTGGCAGGACAAACCTTCCATTTGTCTTTACTCAAAATTCTCCTACAAATCATACTTGTTTTCATACTGATTTTTATGCTATATACTATATTTTTATTTTATAAATCCATTTTTAACGACCTAGTGTGGGAACGTAAAACTGCAAAATAGTTGGTCTCAATTTTTTTTAGCTGCCCTAGCAATTATCCTAGCAGTTAACTCTTTAGTTTAAATAGGAAACATACTGATAACTATTTTGAGAATTATAATTACTATAACGTTGCGAGCTGATTGCAAATATGCGAGGGCAACTGCATATTTATAGAACTATTACATCATTGACTACTTTCCGAGCACTACCGAAGACCACATTTTCCCAGCAACGATTAAAAAAAGGTACTCAAATCATTCAATTGCCTTGTGCTTTCGATCGATAACAGCGGGCTTCGGGAAGCTCGCGTTAAGGTAAACCACTCATACCCGAACACGACAACCAGAGAATGCTAATCCGGCGTGTACACCTCGATTCTCGTTTGCATACGCGCACAAAGCAGCCTGTTTGTGAATTTTCGCTGGGAATACTAATGTCAGTGGTAGCGTACGGTTTCTGAAAACAGTCTACTCAAGTACACACGAATTCAGGTAGCTGGCCGGCAATGTACCAACGTAGCCGTTAGTAGTAAGTTCCACCTGCCGCACATGGAAGACAAGAGATTAGACTGAAAGTTTACTCCTACCAAAAGGAAACCCGCTTTGACTCATAATTACTGGGTAAACTGTAAACCTTAGTTCTTCTGGTGAGAATGCGTTTTCACTTTTACTACTTTAATTATACGTAAAATATTGAGAAATATATTCAAATACTGACAGCTATGAGAGCTATGGAAACCGAAATTCAAGATAGGAAAAAGTCGACGAAATAGGAGACTAAAAGAAAAATAGAAAAAAGGTCGGAGGTGTCAGGTAATACAAGGTTGTCAGGAAGGAAGCAGCTTCACTAAGAATTCCAAGGGAATAAGCAACCAATGATATCCTGGAGAAGGAGCTGCTCTTCGCTTGACATCCTTCTACCAAGCCGTCGGAACTACGACTGACAATAGGGGCTCGCTTCCATTGTAGCCAGCGACGCTCGGCTGACCTTGTTTACGACCACGCTAAGGTAGCCGACCGGCGGCCAACCGAATCCTCACTCACACCTTTGGTCCACCTCAACGAAAGTAACTCTGAGGTCTACGATTCCTAAACAATGAAACCGCTTGTACTTGTACGTATTTCTACCCATCGTTGCATATTACTTTGTGTGCATTAAAGTATTTGTATCGGAACACCGTAGACGTATACTTGTTTATTTAAATTATTGTGGAATACAACAATTAATAGGACGATTAATTGTAATACACTCGCACTGAAACCGGCTGTAGTTGTATACATACTTATCTTCGTCATTACTGTATGTATTAATTAATTAATTAATCTGATTTGTTTGTGGGAAGTTTGTGGGAAAAAATCTGATAAGTTTCTTTAAAAGACGGTATCTTTGGTGTGCACTGTAATATGGATTGCAATGATGCGATGAGATTATTCAGGTAACAGAGATCTTATTTGAAATCGAGATACAAGATTGACCTCATTCAGAGCGACCGCGATCCTCTTTCCAAGCATCCAGACGATAAAATTATTATCAGTAAATCTGGCAGAAGTAGAGCCGCGCAGCTTCAAATGAACCTGCATCGGAAAAAACACGAAATAAATAATGGAAAAATTTAATTATTGATAATATCTATTTGCATATAGGCATTGATGAATGGAAAAGTTTTTGTATGAAATCGATATTAGTCTGAGTTTCGTGTCGACAGAGGCAATAAATTTAAAGGGAACATTAACTGGCTATTCGCGTCAGCGGAGCGAACTGGAGTCTGGCAGAGATATTTAAAATCGCTGCATCTACAAGTTTCACGGGCACTCACAAATTTATGTGAATCAGGAATCTCATCAAACTAGCATCAGTCGTTAAAATCTAATATCAATAATTCCGCGCCGGGGAAACTTTATGAAGCGCCCTGCTGGCGACACGTGTCACTGACAGACTGCCGAGATTAAGATTTTTCGAAGCACTAACTTTTCATTTACCGCTCGAAAGAACTCGGAACACCATCGAAATATGACGTGGTAGAGCACACGTTCGAAGTTTCCTTCCAGCTAAAGGTAAACTAATAAATGAGTTTGTTATATTTTCCAAAGAATCTAGCTTTTCAATTAAAGACTACAAAAGCGCAATATAAAATCTTGAAAGCAAAGATAATATTGTCTTTATTTCGTACTCTATCGATACGCTTTATAAAATACCAATATAAATGAAAACAAAACACGAAAAAACAATCAACGAGAATGAAAAATATCGCCAATGGAAGTTTGCCAATCGTGCAATTTTTATTTTAATCTCCTTATCCGTCGGTGGGTGGAACTGAAGCATAAGAAGAATCATCGTCGAGGGGAGAAAACATTAAAGGCAGGGATTCCCACGTAGTATCGATTACGTGGCCGAAATTATTTCGAAATCGACTTAAAGCACGATTAGTGTGCGCCCGCTGAATTGCAGTCACGTCGTTTGCAGTTTCGGTGATAGGGGAATCGGTGAGGGGTGGTTGGAAGGGGAGTTTATCGATTTGCCCGAATTAAATGTTTGCGTACACGGGTTCGAGCGGAAAGCTTGAAGCGGCCGCCGCTTAGTTGCCGCATTGCACCGTATCTCTCCTATTTCCGCTTCCTCCCCCTTAGTCCTCTTTTTCCACCTCCATCCGGCAGCCCTTTCCTCCTCTCATGCGTTTCCGAATCCCGAAATCACCTTGCTCAGCTATGCTGGCCCGCTGACAGCGCGCGAGCTCGAATTATCAGTCACTTCGAATTATCTCGCGTACTGGAAGCTGGATAATCGATTTCATAGCCCGACACCATCCTCGCATTCCCCCGACTCCCCTGGACCGAGATACTACTCTCCTCTCATGCATCTTCCTCGTCTCTGATGTCTACTTCGACTTGTTTTCCCCGGGACTTGTATGTAACAGCACCGTGTAGACTTTGAACTTCACCGGAAGTTCGCTCCCCATAGACAACTTGCTCGAGGAAGTCTCGCAATGACTGTTTTGTCTGCTGGGAGAAATGTCGGAAGCGCATTGAAGTATCGAGCGAGACTGCTCTCTGTTTCTTTTAATTTGTATGCAGAATTCACTCGGAAGTTCGAGTGTTCAGATATAGAAGAACGAGTGACGGTATTAATTGTAGAATTAAATGATATTCCAGCCGCCTCGATAAATGAATGCGGGAAATTAACACGAATATCAGAAGTTGCGCAGTGTAGATTGCATTTTCGTGGCACAATTCCTGGAAATGGAGTCGAAAACAGGCAGGAAAAGTAAAAGCTGAAACTAAAGTAACACCGCAACTGAAAACGAAACTCTAATATCGCTCGGCCGGCGGTGTTCCGGTTTCCACGGTAATTGTGAATTGTGGAGGAACCGCGAGTTGTGAAGCCACAGCCAAAGTGAATTGCATCTCGCAAATTCGCCGAATTGGGACACGAGAAATCTGTGCAAGTTCCTCGATACTTCTGCGGTAAAGGACTGCTTTTGTCTGGCACTTTTTTTTTGACACCGGAAACCAGATTTTTTGCTCCCACGAAAAGGTTTCCCGAACTATTTATACCCTCCTCTAGCATACAAACTGAGCAACCTCGAAAAACGATATTGTCTCAATACGTTAGTAAATACATTTGCAAATAGGAACTTGTTTACCCCAAAAACCTGTGCAATATTTTGCATACGATATTATTATTATATTAATATAATTCTCTAGGAATTAGATTCGTTCTCCATAAATACATTATCACTTTCATTCACTAGACACGAAATAAAAGATTTCAAAATCGATCTAAACCAAAATCTTCAACGTCTCTATGCGCGAAGGTGAGAAGCACCTGTTGAATTCTCGTCGACTCGAATTTCCGATGAATCTTCGTGGGGACATTTCGTCATTCTTCGGAGCAATTGATCTGGGACGAAGTTGCAGACGGCGTTCCAAAGAAAGGACCGGTGATTTGGGAGAAAGGATTCGCATCTTTTTCCGCGCCGTTTCACAAAGCGCTGCTCACCCTTAACGAAGGGGTCGCTCTTTAAAGCTAGGCGAGGAGATGAAAAGAATCGAGAGACGAATGGCTGGCTGGTGAAAATAAAGGAAAGGCGGACAAGAAGACCGTCCGATTAATCTGACGAGTGAAAGATTCGCCAGGTTGAGAATTCTATGAACATTAAGAAACCTTGGGTCAAGGTGGCCAATCTCATTTTCTCGATCAGTGACGAGGAATCTTGACGTCAAGCGTGAGCACGTTTCACCGATATCCCATTGACGAGAAGCCCAGGAAACTGTAATTCTACTCCGTCTATTCATACAGTGCTATTCATATTTTCCCCATTCTCCTATTAATACTTTCTTTACACTTTGCACTTAATAAACTTATATTTAAAGCCACAAACTTTCATTATTCTAATTCATATAACTATTAATCATATTGAAAACTCATCATAACTAAAAGAAATAACATTCAACACCACTATAAAACGACTTGAGTTCACATACAAGTGCACTTAGAGGAGTCATAAATACTTGAGCGTAATGAAGAAGATCTTACAAGTGTATTTAACTTAATTAAAAATTAAATAGGCAAACCGTCCATCAGACTTCAAAGTACGTGAGAGCATACTTGAACGAGGCTGTACCGATTCCCATTGGATCCGATGCCAACGACAAAATCGTATCTACTTTCGTCGAAGATATCTCGGCGCATCTGCGGATCGGGATGGAGAAGGGGATGAAGGGCAGATATTGCGAGAACTGAAAGAGGCCGAGCAAAGAGGCCGACGAATTCCCGGAAATAAGATGAGCCGGGCAGAAGAGCGTGGACCTGGCAGAGTCAGACGGTAGAGAATGATCATTCAAGAGAGAATCGAACATCTCGACTGCATCGGACAAAACAAATGGGATTTCAAACCTTTTTGACGATGGATACATTACCGGCCGACTGACAGAAACAATAAAGAAAGCTTTGTATCAACCCTTGAGAATCCGAGCGGAAGAACACTATGATTTGTTACAAAGAGAAATATCTGTTTATGAAGACTTATTAAAATTAAAACCTGTGTTATACTTCGGATAAAAATTAGCTCTAAAGTGTGTGCGCAATTCTGAACTATTATAAACTGTCTAAAGAACGTGAAATCTTTAAAAAAGCCGAACTACTTTTCTTTCTAAACACTATAATTCCTTTCCTTCTAATCAGAATCAATATTTACCACGTATAGGTCTTATAAATATCTAATTTCCTAATACCAAGTATTGTTTATTTCAAAAGAGGAGAATGTAAGGATTGGTTACTTTGTGTTACAGCCGTTTATGGTGCCATTGAGAGTGCTGATGCTGCTGGGAGGTGGCTTGTTGGCTGTGTTTGGAAGCGAAGCGATCGAACTTGGTGGTGCGGGGCCACTGGCAGTGGTGGCCGCCGCATTCGTTAGCTGCTACTTCTGGCAAAAGGACGGTTGGGAAGTTGATGACGTGAGTATTTGCATGGACCTTAAATATACTTTCCAATTGGAGAATTCAATCGGTGCTCTAGGCAAATCAAATCTGGTTGGATTTGGCGCCGTAGCTTGAGGTTTATCTCACCCCATCTCGTACATTGAGTCCGAAACCGCACGAAAGGAGATTCAATAATCGATTCAAGAAGATTTCACATCGGCAATCCCAGAAAGCTATGATTTAGTCTTTGAACTAATCTATATTTAATTAATATTCTACAGCAGTCAAAGTAAATTTAGTTTTTCACATAAGAGCTGAATTGTTGTATTATTCTTTTTTTATTGAGTAATTAGTTCTTCTTGTTAAGAAATCAAGAAGTAACCTTGTCTTTGATTAATCCTAGTTCTCCCCTTATTCCATCTTTCTTCCGGATCTTTTCGTACAAAGCTACGAGAAGAAGGAGGGAATTTTGCACGTAACTTCGGAAGGTACTCTTGCACGAAAGCCTCCACTTCTAGCTTGGCAAAGAGGACTTTGCGGCAACATTTTTATGCCGACAGTCAATACTTCCGGTTGCAGGGCACTCATTATGTGGATGGGTATTGTCTTCATGTAGGCTTTCTCCTTTCAAATTACTTCAAAGAGCGCGCGTGCACGAGGAGGCCGCAAACAATCCGACAGTCGAAAGCGTTGCAACCGAAAATGATGATTGTTGCGGAAGACACGGAGAGGATCTATTTTCCCGAAATTGAAAAAGCGCAGCGTTTGTGCGATGTTCGCTTGCTTACCTTCTTGAAAATGTTTGCCTCTTGCAAACTTTGTTGTACAAAAGACTTGCCGGGTTAAGTGGTTCCTGTCATTATGAAATTAAATTTAATATTTGCAATTATCTTGAAAAGTAAATAACTCTCCAATTAATTTAATGTTCTTGACACTACAATAACATTCTTAAACACCCATTCAAAGGACATTGAAATCTAAAACACGTAATAATACTAATTATATAATAACATTAACAGTCGAAACACGTACCTCTTTGTTCACACAAGAATATGCGTGTAATGTAAAGTAGAGAATGTAACTTGAATTCATGTTCAGCCCGATTCCGATCACACAATGTTACCGGGACAGCTTACGCTGCGAGACAATTGGGATTCTACAGTGTTTTGATCAAGTGATCGGCTTTGTTTGCATATGCAAATAAGATGCGGTGTCCGGTTGTCCATTAGATCTACATATGTACCATTTATCGTTGGCGTTATCGTCAGCACTAATTTACCATAATCTACGTAGACACAATGGGCCCTGTGCCTCGAATCCTGTAATCTAATCGTCCTCCACAAACAACCCTGTCCCCTCGGTTCTCAGTTACTAACCGGAAGGGGAAGTGCTATGCTTTCAAAAGTATACAAAAGCTCATTTTCCTTCGGAACTTGTCGAATTTACACAATACAGACATTACAATCTTCTCAACCCTTCGGGTACAATTACTATGCGGATTAAAAATTGGTTCGAGTCAATTGAGTTGAAGCGCGTAGTACAAATCGATCGCTTAAATGCGACGAGCATTGTGTGCAAAGCAGGTGCGCGTGTTCCTTGTGTGAAATCAAGTACAGCAGCTCTCGCAGTAACGATGCTCTCCATCTTCGCTTGGCAATCGATTTCATTAATTATGCCGAACGCCGGAGGGGCTGCTCGCCTCTAATCTGCAATGCTCTCGACGTGCAGCAAAGGCCTGACCGGAAAGAGGAATGCTAAAACCAGAATACGAGAAAAGGAGGAGCAGGAACGAAGTCGGCCAATGGGAGGAGCGAAAAACAAGGCACTAAAAAGGAGAGGGCCTGACGGGAGAAATTAAAAGGACCCGCGAATCCTAATTAAGTTATTCGATCGGATGCCCTTAATTAATACATACCGCTGAACAAGCGATGCAATTCAATTAGAAGTACTCCTACCATCGACTGCTTTTGGCTCGTCTTCACTCTGACGTGAGACCTGGTTTCCTGGTATGATAATATCACCCTTTTTATCTCCCCAACTTTCCTCAGGCGCGTGTTCCATCAACAAATGTTCTTAATTAAAATATCATCGTAAAACATGCATTGGAAGCTTTAAATCTCGCCTCGACCAGTAATGAATACTTCCACAGACCAGTTAGAACATAAAAAAAATATTAAATCATAGTTTAAATATAATCTAACAACTAATCCATATTAATCCAAGAATTGATTAATTACACTATCACAAAGATAAGATAGATGGATAAAGTAAATAGGAATTTTTGGATCTAAGAGAAACAATTAACTTGGTTACAGAATCCAGTGGCCACATCTTTCGAGATTTTCTGGATGATTTTCGAGCCGATCCTCTTCGGGGTGACCGGCACACAGATCAAGATCAGCGAACTGGAAGGAAAAACGGTCTACCTAGGAGTGGGTTTACTGCTGGCCGGTATCGTCATTCGCATTGCAGCCACTGTCCTCGTTGGAATCGGTTCGAAACTGAACCTGAAGGAGAAGATTTTCATCGCACTCTCGTGGATGGCAAAGGCGACGGTCCAAGCTGCTCTTGGTCCAACCACTCTCGACGAAGTCGACCCGAACGACGCTGAGCAAGTTGGCTACGCCGAGACAGTTCTGACCATGTGTGTTCTATCCATCCTGCTGACCGCACCGGCTGGTGCAATCATCATTTCGTTGTCGGGGCCGAAACTCTTGACCAAGACGACCGCACCCGTCCTGCCACCGGAAGGTTGGCGGACACGGAGACCGTCGATACGCGACATTTCCATCATCAACGAGGACCCTGACCTTGAAGAGACCGCTAACGAAAGGAAACCCTGATCCTTCTTTATCCTTAATACTTCACCCCTTTCTCTTTCATCCTTACTTTCTATCTCCTCCGGGACATGGGTTCGTTTTTACCTGGTTGTCTTGTCATTGGATGAAGTAATTCAATGGCATCAATAGTCATTCGATATGTGTCGGTCCGCGACAGTTAAACAGCGATGGAATGATGAAAGCCTGCGATTCTGGCTTGCACGAAGAAATGACACAAAGATGCGTCTTGATGAGAGCTCGCTGAATCAATGACTGCTTCCTTTTGTTCTTTTCTTCTTGGCCGTTCGCTCGCAAGTTTCTTCGTTCGTTCAATGATCTGCTCGTGCCTCCGTCCCAATAGGTGCTCCTCCAGCCGTTTACTTTCGAGGACCGGCTCTCCCGAGTGTAACTGACAACCTGATTCTCCGAGTAAGTCTCGAGTTAACGGCGGACGTGGAGAACTGAGAGATTTTGAAGCCTCGTTTGTCACGTCCGCAACGGTGCAAGCAGAGCTTGCACCGCTTTTTAAAAGCTCTTTCGGTTAGAGTCGCCGAGCTGTTCGGGCTTTTGATTTACAAGGCGTTACCTGGTATTGCGAATCATTGATGAATCATTAAAGAAATATTGAGAGACAGAGAGAGACGCGGCAACGTGTAGGGTAAATGTTGAACTGCCAAAATTGAAAGCAGACATGTCGACAATCAAGGTATTCGTAGAAATTTTATCAACGAAAGCAATAAAAAACAATGTTCAGCCTCGTGAACGAATGAGCGAGGAAAATACCCGCGGGGAATAATGAATAATGGAAGCTTTTCACAATACTGAAAATTTTACCAAACGGAGGAAACGAGTTTTTAAAAAAAGGAAGAATCTGTTGAAGTCCAAGTTTTTTTTTTTTATAAAAGACACAACCCGCGCGGTTCAAAGTGATGCGTACTATTTTTACAATAAATTTCATTGGAGCGTTATCGAGCCTAGGGTAGAGAAAAATGTGTATTGCCAATCCTCATGAGCGCCATGAGTGCACATTGTAGATATTTGTACATACTGTAGCCCGGTACTGTTATAAACTGGGCATGAATGCACTCAGGACTATCGAATGGAAAGCTTCGGGGGGTCAACAATTGGGCGTACAATTAGTGAATGATGATTTTTACATAATTAAGCGATTAATTATTGTATTCGTAAGAGATTAAATGGATATTAATGGTTAGGCAATGATCGATAGGACTATCGGCATGCCTTTCAGGTACTGTAATTCGAAGCTCTTGCAGGATCTTTCTAGATTCGTTACATATACACAAGGCCGTTTACAGATGACCGTGTAAGAAACTACTTTTATGGTATAGAGACTAGTAAATATAAACAATGCGAAACAACGAATCCTTAATGCTTTTTCCTATCAATAACTTATTCATATCCGTATTCCAGTAAAAGAAAAATCACACTCAAATACTTCATTAATAGAAAAGATTGTAGAAATGAGAAAGTTATTGATTGACAAGTGTACTTGTGAACAAAAAAGATGAAGGTTTTGATCCTTATATGTAGTGTTCTGCCTTAAAGAAAGATCTTCCGGATTCCAGGTCAAGTAAGTGAGTTCATCTGGAAGGAGCCGTATATTTCGAGATAACGATATTCAAGCACTTCCAGCGCCTGCATTGAGAGTGAGGCAGAGAGCGAAGAACTAGATAAGGTAAGGGAAGTTGGGTAGGCAGAAGCAGGAAAATTAGTGAGTAAAAAGGGAACTTGTCGAAACCGCGCAGTTCTTCAGGCACCGGTAATAGGTTCGGAAGCCTGCAGCGATAAAGCAGAAACAAAGTTATTGGAACTCGAAGCAAATTCCATCGGAGTAATCGCAAAATTCGAAAGTCCGCGCGAAGCGCATAAAAAAAAAAGAGGAGATGTAATTAATTGCAGAACTTCCTTTGGAAAACAGGACGGCCCGTGATTTTATTGGTATTGATTATGAGTCTATTGTAACAGAGTTTATTCCGTACAGCTACAAAATGGATAACAATAATTACAATTATCGTTGATGAATGTACGCGTATGGAATAAATATGTTCGCCGTCGAATATCGCGGAGATACGAACGTATATCCCACAGCTTTTGAGTATTAAATAAAAAAGTAACAAATAGAATTTATTTCAATTATTAAAACAATTTAGAAAAAAGTATAAACAATAAGAGTACTACTTAACACTATCGTAAATCTATACTGACGCAACAGAATATATTTCATACCCTTACAAAATCAATAACTTACTTTCCTATCACATTGTAAACGTTTCTCGAATTCGAGAATAGTTAAGCTTTAGCTAGTACGATTATTCCTCTCTTCATAAATTCAGCACCAAAACGATACTATTTCTATAGTTACATACAACTATACTAAAAAGTATGATAGTATCTCCCCGTTGTATACATCTTACGAAAGATTCACAATGGCACACAGAAATCATTACGTATTTATACGAGGCATACTTTTTCGATTAAACGTGCTTTTATCAAGGAACTCAACTTCAAACTATTATACCTTGAACTTTCTTGAATTTGCTGACTGAGGTAGCAGTTATTCTGAGTGAATGCATAAATCAAATAGTCGTAACTTAACAGAATCCATGAACCGTAAAACATTACTTCCTTTATGACTTGGCAGTGCCAGTGGAATTTGATTCCGTTGATTAGAAAGTTGTACGCTCTGTTATAAATCTTTCCACTGAGACCGGTACATCGACATACGTGGAGTTTCGATAAACTCGCATCATTTCATATATATATATATATGAAATATTGACGATTCAAGAAGTGTCATATGCACCATGTCGAACTTGCAATAGCTATTCGAATCATTGGAAAGCTATAAAAATATGTACCAGATGCTTGGGTTTCGTAGTGGAGATGATGCAAGCATCACTGCACAAACTGCTACTCGGCTTTTTGGAACGTCAAAATCATTCGCGACGAGTACAGATAGATCGATGCAACACAGACGAAGGTGTCTCGCAGCACTGCGAGTTGACAATTAAAGTGCTGAGAGTATTACTACTTCCATTAGAAGTACTGTTTTTTATTCTATATGGATCTTGAAGCGCTGTGCTTCCTGGATTCTGCTTTTCCCTTCTTTTATCTAAGCCGAGCCGTTTGCGCATTGCTTGATATACTCGTTTTTTCATTACAAATAAGAGAAATATTAATAAACCCTGCAAGCAGTTGAACGCATCGCTGACGTAAAACAATTCTTCTCGCCACTTGAAGTCGTACGCGTACTTGTTCACCAAAGAGGAAACAATTTCCGCCACCCACGATAATCCCATCACGACGAAGAGCTTCACGTTCATTACCAACCTGTAAATCATTATTAAATTATGACCAAACTATTTGCTTCAGTGTGAATTGCATTAGACACTGGATAGAATTAAACTTGGTGCCTAATGCAAGGCTGTACATCATTAGATGACGGCACACGTCAGGATGAAAGTAATCTCAACAACGAAGTAAACTTATCTCGCAAAAAGACTGTGTCATTAAAAATTTATCGTTTTGTTCTCTACATAAAGTTGTCGAAGCAAGAATGATATAATTGAGCTAGAATGATGACTTACTTGGTTTTATCAGCATAAAATCGCTTGCTCCTCGAATCGGACGCATCCGCGGCATTAATCCTCTTAAGTTCGTCCTTTACCTGACTGCAGTGGATTGCAGTGAGGACGAAAAATATTACGTTAGATATTAATTGCGATAAGATTGGACCTATGAAGAATAGCATTTCGCCATTGAAGTGCGGTAGTGCTGAAACACCAAACGAAAAGGTATTAATAAGAAAGAAGTGATCGAATATCAGCGAAGAAATCGTCATTTAATATTCAGAAATTCAAGCATACTCTTAGCTGAAACATTGAGAAGGAAATCACTGGGTGAAATTCCGGTTGGAATTGTTAATGCAAAAGAGTATAATGCTTGAGAAAGCCGCGCTTCCTTCGCCGGCGGTTTAAAGAGCGAAACTTAGGCGGCGGAAGCATTCTCCTGTGTATTAACTCAATATTTGACGAGGAAAGGTGCGAAATGCGACGCAGAAGTTTGCGGAGCACGGTAACCGCCGGGAATTTGGCGAGCAGTTAGATCTCGCTCTTTTGGAGAACTTTTGTGGCATTGAGAGGAACACTTTTGCTGCTTGATCACTTAAGATGAGCGCGTGAGAATCATCCAGGAAATTCCACCACTTCGTCCACTAACTTTCATTCGTTTCCGAATAGTAAATATTTCGTGAAGAAATTGTATACGTTTATTAATTCTTTGGAGAAAACTCACTTGGGAACCAGCAATTCATCAAATTGACGTTGGGCCTTATGTGAAGAGGTAATATCTCAGTCTTGTCGACCAGAATTGCTATGAAAGTCACTAGGATTGGTAAACCCCATGCGTAGGCACAGTAAAGCATAAACCTCTTGTGATGACCACGGCCTCTCATACTATGTCCACGTAATCCACTGAAATCAAATTCTGCATTAACAACTACAAAAACCAATCTGAAATTCGAATGAACATTCGCATGACATTTTCGTTCCAAAACTCTAAATAATTTCCCTTGGTTCTTAACACTTTTCGTACCAGAAAGAGTTCATAGAAAAGTTTATGAGGAATGAAGCGATAAAATATAAAATAAATTTAGTCTCTCAAGAGTACTTCAAAGCCGGAAGTATAGAAACCTTTCTATAAATGATAGCGACCAATAGTGGGCTATAATCGAAGCCGAGGACAGAAAGGCCGTGGATGGGAAAGCAGTAAAGACAGGCTATAATGGTGGGGCTATTTTCTCCGCGTATTTTACAAACACTGCAAGTAGAGCAGCAGCTTGGGAACATAAACAGACGGACACGGGACCGTGAGACCGGGAAAACAGAAATGAGGAAGAGATGCAATCTGTCCCAGTATATTATCTTTCCTTTGACTCTGATTGAGTTTTTCCAGAGCATTTATTATTAACAACCAGCAGCGTGAAACCACGTTTTTCCACCTTTTGCGAGAATGTTTACACGTGACAGACTAATTAGATGGACAGTTCTCCTCATAGACGTGATGAAATCATCATAAACGGAAAGCGTGCCTTCCGTGAGTAAGAATTCTGCGAACACTTGTGTGAGTAATTATCCGCAACAACCGGTGGTTTAATTAGTTGTGTACGTGAAATGAAAGAAGCGAGTAAAGCTTGTCTTCGTACGAAAGATGATATTGCCGAAGAAGTACTAGAGGCACATTAAATATGAAAAACAGAAAACTGATCTCGCTGGTTCAATAACCCGTGGCACCGGCTCTCTTTCATTCTTCTGTAAGGGCTTCCGGAAAAGCCGTATGAATAAATAAGCGGGTGTCCTCAGGAATTTTCAAAGGTCGCTCGTGAATGTCACGCACGGTGCGGTATTTCCTGATAAAAGCTGATAAAAAAGTAACAAAATACGGCTATAGGTATTGGACGCTCGTCAACGTCAAAAAACAGAGCAATATCATGCTCATAGGTCTGCCGTAAAGCTTCTTAAAAATGAAAGAAACCGAGGGCTCTTTTCTCATAACAATCCCCCAGTTCTTTAAAGTCTATTTGTTAAGAAATACTTAATATTAATTCTATTAAGCTTATTTTCTTCCCAGTTTCCGATAGTTACACCAGAGAACTCTCTATCGACATCGATTCGTCGAGTAAAAAAGGTTGAGGTATATAAACACTCGTATTCCACTCTAGTTTACATGAGTGAACGGATCCAACGTCGTATCGTATTGATATAGGGAAAGCGGATAAAATTCGATGATAGAAGCTTTTTAACATAAAAGTGTCTGCAACTTACCCGAACGTCCACCATATGTCGAAGCACATAACGTTCAGCCAGCAGAAAGCGGATAAAAAGGCGAAGAGCATTGTATATCCTGGAAATATATGAAAATAGATTTAAGTAGAGCTTTTATGTAGAGCAACCAAGCCGAGGAGGATGAACATTCATAACTTATGAGGCACAATGTGCATCTATTCTCTTTATATGGGATTATAGAGACCCTTTATCGACAGCCACCCTTTAAAGTCTTCCATCCTTTTTCACCGAAACCTTTCTCAATTACCAGAGAATAACAGTTCTTTAGTACGAAGTTGCAAAATGCCATCTTTCAATCTGACACTTGACTCAATAGAATTTCAAAAGAATTGAAAGAATGGAAGAATAAAAGAGCGATTCAAGAATTTCATACTCGTAGAAACTATTTTATGGAATTAACGAAATTAGAAAACTTACCAACAAAGGCGCACATTACGGAACCCTCTTCTTCGCTGACGTCCGAGAATGCACTGTTTGGTGTTGCCCAAGGTACAGCAATGAGGCAAATATAAGCTAAGCTCAAACTGACTACGTGGCACATAAGCGTTTTCCCATGAAGATTTTGAAGCTCAGATAGACAGCAATAAACCAGCAACGTTATCAAGAGAAAGGCGCAGCTAATCGACTGTAGTACTGTGTTGAAATTGTACCTACAACCAAAGTAACACCAAGCCTTAATTACTCCACAGCTTAATTGCTGATGGTCTATCTTATACAAAGTGATTCTCGCTCGCTTCCCGCACCGAGTTACATTCCTGAAGCAATTGCACGTTCTTAGTACAGTTTTTTCTTTGCCTTTTAAACGAAGCATTTCGAACGATTGCACATTAAAATATAATTTCAAGAGGGTGATAAATTACATGGGGAAAATATTATAAATTTATCTGTACTGCAAGAAATACCTGGCGATACTCGTGTCATCTTCGTAATCAGGTTTGCCGAAGCAGACGAAAGAGTAAAGGGTATCTACGTAGTCGCTCGAATTCAGCACAATGTCCATGCAATATTCATCGTGTTTGTAGATGGAATGATAGTCAGACGTTTGAATGTGCCCCTCGGATGTCAAGGCTAATTGACCATCCTTTGGTAACAGCGCATACATGCTGTATTCACAGGGGCTGCCCACGAGGACCCCATAATCTTTAACAGAAAGAAAACATACAATTCTCCCTGTAAAAATCTGTAAACTCATACTATCCGCATTCAATGACCAATTAATTTACCACTCTAATAAACATTAATTTCCTTCTATAACATATTTAATATCCTTCATTAGATGTCAATTTTTTTTCAATCTTCAACCGGAGAAAGTATTGTCATGCATAGATGAAAGGGAAGATCATGGTACTAACTAGATGGCCTCGAAAAATTCTGTTGTACTGCTTGATGGAAATGAAGATCCGACCCCAAATCGTCCAATTTCCCGCAGCCATCGGTCATTGAGAGAAATTCATCTTCGGGGCAACATTTCCGCACACATGTATTCTGGTTGCAGAGCTCAAGGCTCTGACAGACACGCGCCACTAGGTTCTTACTGGCGGTGGAGTCGCCCGACAGTTCGAGACACGAATTCCTATCCGACAGTGAAATTCTCTCTTCTTTGCTTGCATCCTTCCAGGCTGTCACTGTTATCTGCAAGCACACACGAATGCGCGTACTGTCACTAACTCCACTCGAACAGTACAAACAATAGAAACAAATGACACGGCTCTGCGCACGCTACACTGAAATTACAAGATAAACGCAAATGTTGCATTGTTTATTAAATCCAATCTGCCCTGTTTGTACGTGTGATGAGTTCGATGCAATAATTATCTGGGATGGTTTCATGCGAGTTAACAATGTCAATGCTTTTTAGACAGTATTCTCTTTTACACTTTTATGGTAAACAAATGGAAAAGTTGATTATGATATGTTTCGGAGTCTGAAATTAATTTGTTATAAAAGAATCAGTTGCTGGAAATTGAAGTAATATGTTTCTAGATGCAGGAGAATGAGACTACTTTAAAATATTACATTTTACGGACATTCCGTCATGCATTTTTCTATTCTATCCATTTTTATTATCCACTGACAACCGCGTTTCCTTCCTGTTACTTCACTCCGACGATAAAGGTATTCTCCATTTCCTATTAAACCAACTACGCATTACAACTGGAAGCTGAGGTAGAAAATAGGATAATAGTAGCGGAACGAAGTGCATTCTTGTTTATTGCTCGAAAGCCGGAAAGCTTGGGAGCTTTCCCCGCAGGAGTCATTCCATACCAAATCAGGGGAAAACTTTCTTCCTCTCGTGTTGAGTCGAGTGTTCTTTTTCCATCCGCTTCCTTAGCTACATTTTACATAAACAGTCAAGTACACTTAATATGAAATTTAACTGTTCTCAAGGAATTTTTGTGACGAACTCTTTAAGCACGTTAAACTTTCTTTACTTTTTTAATTCCAGAAAAAACTTAAGTTCAATTAAAATTTGCGTAAAATGTGACGTTAGAAAGGCGTTTTCCATACGTATGATTTATATGAAATATTTTGAAACGTAGATAATTGGATTTGGCGAATTGGAGTAATGTTGAATTTTGGCAAAAAGTATAATGGGCGAGAAGGTGCAGAGGGAAAGGCGCATTGCGGCCGTGAGCGAGGTCGCACGTGCCGTCGCGACGCCTTCGTGGATCGATCCTTCGACTCTCTGTTCACACAGTAGATTAATTTGATCGGCCACTGTCGATATCCTCGGTATACTTAGCAGCTTTGCTCGCATAATATTACCGGACAAGCTCCGATATACTTATGGAGGATCGTGTGCAGAACCGACGGGACTTCGACATTCTTGCTGGCACGCGCCAACTGATAAACTGCCCAACCCATTGTCTTCCAATATATGCATTAACCCAATGTTTTATTTGAAGGTTTTACTAAAATTAATTGACATCTTTGTTAATCCTTCTATTCGATTTTTTTTTATGCCAACCTGTTGAAAGTGCATCGATGACTTTTATTGTGTTGTACAACAACTTCGTTTCCAGGCACGGTGTTTTTGTATAGATTGATAATTTCGTAATTTGAACCCTGTTTATTCGCGCATCATTAAGTTAATTGTTTGTATCCCAAGGACATGTTGGAGATGGAATGACGTGAGTAAGAACACTTATTTAGCGAATAGGCGTGGTCAGGGTTGATACGAAAAGTAGGAGTGCACATATCGTAAAGATTGATGCGAGTTCATCGGGTTAATCAAGAAAGCAATAACTTTCTTAACTATAAATAGATATTTACTTCCAATCAAGAAGTATTATCCTATGCTGTCACGCACTATCCGTATACTTGATCGATTTCTAAATAGACTTGTCTTCCATAAACATTACTATAACAAACTTCCACATCTTCCTCTAATTCATAATGATCCTGTAATCGATTCACCTACAATATCACAAGTAAGAATTCATCAATCTTGCTTAGACTAGAATCAACAGAAGAAAAAGAGGAAATGCATATGTTTGTGTTGCCTTCCAAGTACTATCAAACGCGAAGAATCAATAATCACTCCAAGCTTCTTACCGGGAAGCTCATCAATAGTGTATGCCTTTAATAATTTATCAATCTAATCCTTGACGCCTTGGACAGGCATAATGAGATTGTATAATGAGATTCGAGCAAAAATGCCGAATAATACAATCCTGGAGGATACTCCATCTCCGTTACACCATGAATGGTCTTGTCTCCAGGCGCTATCCAGAAGTCTCGCCCATTCCAGTAACAGATTACGGTCACTTGCCAACTACTACACGTCGCTTCATGGAAGCTGATCTCTGATGGAAACGGCTTGTTTCACTCCACTTCAAAGACTAGTTGCTCGTTTCTATACGACTAACTTTAGCCAATCAGGATGTCCCGTGACCCCATGGAGTTTCTCAGAATCATGTCACGTGATATTCCGTTTATAATGAAAGGATGTGTATACACATGGATCTAGCATGCTCGATGGTGGAAGCTCCTATTACGAAACCCGTTTTTTTAATATCCGCATTCTCTGTATTCACCGATAATCGGCCAGTTCCACTTATCAGGGATTCCCGAGATATCCTGCACTGTGTGATTAGCATGATTCATTTGCATTTTTAACGAACCGGATCGAAACAGGAATTGTTTTAATAACGTTATTTATACATGATATATAAGCTTGATATATTTAAATTATTAACTGAACTTCTAAACTGGATGCCGAAACATGTACTGCGGTGAATGGTCTTAAAAAATCACTAACTACCAGAATACCATTACGAAAGAACATATTCATTAACAAAAACTGATGGAATTTATTTTATTTCAATATCTTCCATGTTCCATAAACATACAAGTCCGACCTTCTACTCAGAAATTTATAATTTTATAACAGATAAATATGTCTTTGCGTTAAAATCCACAGTTTAATTCTTTCTCGTTCGATGGAATTCGTGTGGTGCACATGTGACTGTCGATCACGGATGGCAAATAACGAGTGGAGCGTCGTAAACAATAGCGGCTAATAAGGGGAACGAAATAACGCCCCTCTCATTCTGATAGCTTCTAGGAAAGATGAGGCTGGCGCCACCGAGTTGCCGTCTGAGTGCTACCCATAAACAAGACTACACTTTCCTGGATACGCGTGTTGTCCTACATTTGACACTTGACACTTGGCTTTCGGGAATTGGGGGAGCGAGCGATGTGGATGATCTCGCTTGAGTCACGCATTACTATTAATAGTCAGAATCAATCGTCCACCACTCGTTAGGATTCCTCTCTCACCCTCGGGATTTTCTCTCCGTTTGCTCTCGAAGCAGAACTTGAGAGTTTTCCTTTACCCGACCGTTAATTTACTCTTGGTTCGTTAGTGATTTATTTCGAGTTAGTAAAACGTCCCTGATTGTCATGGATTTCTCTTTTACGTATCAGAATTAGTTAAGTAACGTTAGTAATATAAAATTAATTCTTTATATTCTTATTTTGTTATCTGCTCGTTATTGAGTCTTATATTAGCATCGATTATACATTTTGCAAATAAAAGAAAATCAGTATGCAGTTTACTTACATATAAGTCGCCGTTGTCAAAGGCAAGGTTCGTTGCATCGGCTTCGTAATCATAGATCGTAGCATCACATATGGGTGGTCCTCTTGAAATCTGCAGGAAATCCATTGCACTTGTTGTTGCGGGTAGAAGCGACACAAACACCTTGCTGTCTGAGATGTTTCCCGTATATACTTCCGGCAGTGGCACACATCTTTTTGTCTGGGCAACGTATATTTTTCCTTGCGGGCAACATCTTCTAATCTTCAGGATTTCTGGCATTGAAACACTGGATCCAGTATCCGTCTCGTTTCTATCGCTTCCCGAACGATAGTGGACCAATATTGGCATGTATGGATGTTCCGACACATTCTTCCCTGACGTTTCTTCGTGCAGAATTTCCACGCAAGCCGGTTGCTGGAAAAGAGATTGCTCGAATGATTTTGATGTAATGATTACGAAAATAAAGGTTTACGTTTTGCTGGTAAAATTTGTAGGATGTTGAATTTCAATTTTTGCGAATAACTGGTGGCAGAAATTTTCAAGAATATTTGTTTGATCGATGAGAGCTTTAATCTAGGAAATATACGCGTATGATGAAGCACTGGAAATGTAGCATTTTACGAACAATGGAATCACTCGGATCTTATGCACAAATGCGCCGGTGCCAAACAAACAATCGAGCGCGAGAGAACGGCAATAAACAATACGAATTCATCGTCTAGACGCATCATGAGATCTTAACACTGACTTGCTTGGGTGAACACGCGAGAATCACTGATTCCAGATTTCTTCTTCGTTGGAATTACAGAAACGGTTAAAATGCTTTTGCCGGCTGTTTTTACATCTGCCGCGATAAAGAAGCGACTAATGAATTCATCACCAACAATTCTATTTTTCAAGTCCTATTAATAACGACTAAATATATTAAATCAATGTGGATTCTTTCAAAATTAACAACTTGAATATCTTACCTGAATGAAATCAGAAGAACTAATATCAGTAAGAGCGATCGTCGACAGATTCTCCGCTTGATCAGACTCAGGGAAACGCTGACGGAAAGGTTCTTGATGAAACCAATTCAATGAATATAATTCCATGGCAGTAGTCGGCATTTTCACACAGTCGACTCTTTCTGATCCCGAAAGAATCTGGCCAGGCGGACAACATTTTGCAATTTCGGAGTGCCCGTTCCCGGAAGCGATACAGAGTATAGTCAGGAAGAGGAACTCCCGCCATTGTTTATTTCGCATCTCGTTGAGGTGTTACTTCAGCAATGAAAGAGAGAGCGGATGAAAAAGGATGGTGCGTTGAGAAAGAGAGAAAAGAGTGGGGAAGGCGTAAACTACACTTGGGAGTATTTCTTTGTACACTATCACTGTCACAATCACTGGTACCGGCACTGCCAAGGCCAGGATCACTGCCACTGCCACTGCCACTGTATCTCCTTCCTATCTGAATGAAACTACTCTGACTACTTCGTACCAGAATATCACACTAGCCTTCTCACTACGTCTTTCCACCTCCAAGAAACACGTAAGAGCATTTGATGATCGGATCATCGGATTTCGCCGCGATTGGAACCTAGTTCTCTCGCCGCAGGTTCAGACTAGTCGATCGAGCCGATTCATGGAGACCTATAAGCGAGTGATAGTGTTTGAAGCACTGGCCGGAAAGCCGCTTCCTAGGAGGGCTCGGCTTTTCCATGAAAATCCTGCTAAATCTGCCCGGTGCTTCAGAAGGAAAGCACAAGAGAGGCCAACATCGATGCCGTGCTGTTTTTACACCCGCCGAATTCCGGTGAAAACATACTGATACTTTTTCGATCGATCAGTTACTCCGTTTCTAATAGATCCGAGGATATTCCCATTGACGCGCGCGCCAACTGTAACAAGCTCCTGCTTGATACTCTATCGTTTTCTGAAACATGATCATATTAGAGTTTATTGATTAAAAACAGTTCAGATACTCGCACACGCACTGGGATGTTTCTCATATGCGGATGTGGGCGCGCCAGTGAGAATGCAAGGATGTTGCTAGGATGAAAAAAGGAACAGAAAGGTCGACTATCTGTCGAAAAAACCAGTGTAATTCTATTTAGATAGGAAGTATGCATGAAATTTAAAATCAAGAATTAATCAAAACCAGTAGCATTGCCGAATTCTTGATATTTATAACTTTCGATATCGCTGTAATTTAACTGCACGAATAAATTGTCGCGGAATGTCAATGCTGATCAATTCTATGAATAAAACTGAGGAACGACAGACGAAATGAAGAGATTAATAATGCTTTGCCGAGGATTCCACGATGGTTCGATAACCACCTGCGGTAGACGGTCCAATGAAAGGTCATTAGTTACATAAGAAATACTAGTGGTCCTTTTTGTGTAAGATAAGTTCTTTTCGCAATTCATCTCTCTCTCTCTCGTGTTCCGACATGCTTTCTTTAACTTGACGCAAGTTGGACATTCAAATTCTGTTTTCTCTTCTCGCTCATCTTCTCACCTCAACACTCCAACTTTCACTCATCACGGTTGTGAATAGATAATCACTCGAAAGAAAAAGCCTATTGTTGCACAAGAATAGTTAACTTTTTAGAAAACGCATAGTATCTTCGCGAAGTGCGATTCTATGGAATAAGAAGCACGCGTAAATTCTTCGTACTCTCTGCTGGACGGGCAGAAACTGACTGGACAATCGTGACGGAGCTGATAGAACTTTATATTATTCAGATATCTGGCAATGTGAAATTTATCATGATGAAATGCTACCCTGGGGAGACACTAGCTTTATCTCGACACGCGTTATCTAGTACGCAGCTTCACGCTATACATTTAATTTGATGAGTATTCTTATCACCCTTGCTCTTTCGGATTAATTTGAGGGTGGCGTAATTCCAACGGGTTTCGCTATCGCCATACAGATGAGAATTCTACCAATATACCCAGGTAATTCGCACCTGTCACTTATCACACGACACGCCAATTTTTTTTGCGAAGGACATATTCAAACACAGTCCATTTAATGTTCTTAGAAAGCGCGTGCAAATGGGATATGGTAAACATTAACTGTTTCCATTGGGATTCTTTGGAGTAATTAGCTATTGGGTATAAGGAAATCTTGGACTGCGCAGTTCGTAAATTAGAAAATGAGAGGAATCATTTGTTCTTCGAGTCAATTATTACTTCGTTACATCTGTCTCCTTCTAATTTTCAGCCTTTATGATTATCTCTAAGCGAGCGAGCCGGCTTAAAAAATTTGGGCGTTAATACTTGTTTCCAGTTCGATTACAGATGCTCCATAACGATCTTCGTATTTATACCGCTTTGTTTATATCTTTTCTCGGGTTCTCTCAAGCGTATCTGCTTCTAATTCGAGTGCGGCCACCGCGATTGTAACCACGCGTTCTCACAATCAATGAAACCTCGCCGCTGATATAAGATTTTATTACGCATATCCGCGGTAAAAAAAAATCGAGATTCAAAAAATCGAAGATATAAGACTGTTCCACCTACAAACAGAGTTTAATTTTAATCTATAACATAATAACCGAAGAATCTTCGTGTTCTGTGAATACGTGTTAACTTGAATAGACAAACAGTAGGCGTTTAAGAGCTGTTGCAAAATTACATAAACAAGGAAACGCGCTTCGCATGAATCATATCGTGTTTTGCTATATAATTGTATCTAGCTCTACAATCTCTACCTGGTGCCAAGGGGAATCCACAGGGTTTTTCAAGCAGGTGAAACGAAGAGGATTTAACTGGCGATGCTGCAACACATACGTGTCTAGAACCACGTAACTGGATGAACAAAGAACGCGCTGGAACAAGCTATAGACGAACCGCCGAAAGCAAAGGCAGAAGCCCAACTGACCGTACGTCCGTACCGGGTCGGTCTGGTTTACTGTCGGCTGATGTTGAGCAGCCCTGGTCCGAGTCAGACCTCCTGCCTCCATCCACATCCACTGACTACCCACATACTGAGTAATATAATGAAGAATAGAATCTCCCTCCGTATTAAAGTGACAATGAAATAGTTCGCTCTTTATCCTCATCACCTTCCGTGTATCCCTATCATAAACTTATTTATCATAAACTTATGTTTATGATTTATAGTACTGTAAGTAGTAAATTAAACCGGGATTCCAGATGTCTTCTTGTTTGCGATAGTAACTAGTCGTAAGAGACATTTACGATATCATGTGTTATTTGTTTTTATTTAGTAGGATGATATACAGAATAGGTAGAAAACTGGCAAGATCTTTTAACTGAGCTTCTTAAAGAGTATGACTAAGTATTCGATGATATAATGGAGAAAAAGATATTTCAACATTCTTCTTAGACAGATACCGCGCACCTAAAGCCAAGATTTCCAGCCGACGTGTCGGGCGTATTTTGGCTACGCGCCGCACACCGGTACCTATAGCAATAACTCTTATGACAGAGATAAGATCCACCTTTCTTGACTTTGTCGGTGCCGTTAGGAGGTCCCACCTGAAATGCCAATATCAGAAATATATTCTGCGATTTATTAACTACCTAACAAACTTATTCCTTTGAGATTCTATCGATCTACCGGATTCTTAGAGGAATCATTGCGATGATGAACAGTCCACCAGTCGGACGTCCACTCCCACACGTTCCCAACCATGTTATGCAATCCGTACTTGTTTTGAAGAAACTCCGTGACAGGAGCCGTGGCCATGTATCCATCCTCTTGTGTATTTGTATTCGGGAACTCGCCTTGCCACACATTTGCTCTGAAACAATGACATCGAAGTAGTTAAAACTTCTTATCTTAGTAATTAGAGTAACAAGTTGTAGCGACTGTTGCGAGACAAACCGAAATTGAGAATTCGGAGTGAGTTTATTGCCCCAGGGATAGAGACGGTCGGACAATCCACCCCGGCATGCCGTTTCCCACTCAGCTTCGGTCGGCAAACGTTTGCCGATCCAATCGCAGTACGCTTTTGCATCGTTCCATGAGACATGGACAACTGGGTGATCCATCCTGTCTAAACAGTGGCTAGTTTGGTCTTACGAATCCGTAAAAATCATAATCGAGTGATTGGGTATCAATACCTGAATGGCTTTCTTCATTCAGGAGATGAATGAAGAAAGTACTTACACTTTATATTTGAACCTAGACCTTCGGGTTGTCGCCATGTAGCGCCGCTCACTGGGAGCCACCAAGGCGCTTGTGCCACAGCCATCGAAATCGTATCTCTCACTTCATCGCTCAACAAACCATCAAAAACGAAGGAATCGCCAAAATTTTCCGCTTCTGTCTTGTGGTTAGTTGCATCCACGAAGTTAGCAAACTCTTCGTTACTCACTTCCGTTTTATCAATGTAAAATGTACTTAAGTAGACCGAGCGTTTAGGTCCTTCGCCATCGGCTACTATTCCGGGCTCCTTCGTTCCTATTGCATATGTGCCTGCAGTTATCTTTGCCATATCTTCGTAGAGAAAAGGTGTATCACGTGCTCCAGATTTTGGACAATCCCCATTCTTAGCACAGTGATCATTGTTTATCAATTGAGCCGATCGCTGCTCACGGTTTGCTTTGCCGCAATGATGATGCTCTTCATTAGCAGCACACCAAGTGTTGATAAAGACAATCGGAAGCAAAAAATGAAATGATGCCCACATCCTAAAGATAAATAATAAACAGAAAAATATTTGAATGATGTTTAAAGTGGTCGTATAAAAAAAGAACTGCTTTCTATGCGATCGTCAAGCCGGTGAAGAGCTACACGTGACAGGTTATACAATCTATCTTTACAAGGAAGATATAATAATTACAGGGCGACGCGCACGTGAAAAGTGCTAACTTACATCCGCTTTAACATTATTTAAAGTCCAAACGGTATGAGAATAACGGGTGTCATTGAACACGACTTGATTGGTAAACACTGACAGCTGACCGCGGCACCATTGACGCATCGACGGAATGTCACTACCACTGCTAGTACACAATTCTTATCAGCTGATTCGCCAGCTTCCGGGCAGTGGCTCTTCTCCTCCCGTATCGTCCTATTGCACTTGCTGCTACTCTATTACTCTTATCAACTAAACTTGCGATTACAAACGACTCGCCAGTCACCGCAATCGTGCATACGCTGACCAAGGAAGTCAGGTACTCGTATCATTCAAGCGATAGCATCGATATACTTATATATTTCGTAAGAAAGCAGTATAAACGAAGCAAAAGTGTTTTTGACCTCCTAACCAATCACAAATCCCCTCGTAAACATAAACAATTCTAACTGCACACATTTGAGAAGAGCCGAGAGAAGCTCGAACTATCAGTGAGAATCCCAAAGGAAAGCAAGGCAACAATTCCGGTCGCAGAGGAAACAGAGTTGCTTATTGGCACAGTGTTTAGAAGAAACATATTGTCAGGAGAAAGGAAATCAAAACAGTTACGAGCCTCGAAAGAAGCAAGTTTCAAGGCGAAAGGGAAGTGTAATGAAGCAAGGGGTGACAGTGACAGTATAACCTGTCGCTTACCTTGTTCTGGATCATCTGGCATAACGGTATCAAAGTAGGCGGGATACACAGGCACCAGCAACGTACCATAACCTAACTACCTGCCGGTGCCCGCCACGTACATACATCAGGCATCGTGCGTACAACGCGCAGCATTCCGTAATAAAGCGCAGCATGTGCCCATCTGTTTGACAGCGTTACACGATCGACAAGTTATTTGAGTTTGATCGAAGAACAGGCTGGAAGATCTGCTACTTTGACAAGTGCCGTAACAAACAGCAACAATGACTTCTTCGCATCAATCGAAATTGCTCTTCTGTGCTATTGGCATCTTTGTATGCTACTTCTACTTTGGCATGCTCCAAGAGAAGATCACACGTGGACAGTACGGAGATGAAAACAATCGGGAGAAGTTTACTTACATGTTCGCCCTGGTTTTCTGGCAGTGCCTGGTGAATTATGTTTTCGCCAAGAGCATCCTGATAACTGTGATGAAACCGGGCGAAGACACTACACCAAAGTCGTACTATGTCATATCGGCGCTCACTTATTTACTGGCTATGGTATGCAGCACTATGGCTCTGCAATTTGTCACTTATCCGACACAAGTCATTGGAAAAGCCGGCAAACCGATTCCAGTTATGATCTTGGGAGTGCTACTGGGGAATAAGGTATTTTATTGTTCACTTGTATATCCTTTTTCCTTGCTTCTGGATATGAAACTTAGATATGCTTTATTCCATGCATAGGTTTACCCTCCCCGAAAATACCTCTTTGTTCTCCTGATTGTAATAGGAGTTGTCATGTTTATGTACAAAGATGGTGGAGTAGCAAAGAAACAAGCGGAGAGTCAGACTGGTTTCGGAGAACTGCTGTTGCTCCTATCCTTGACTATGGATGGTTTGACCAGTGCTGTTCAAGAACGAATGAAGGCCGAACATAATTCTAAGTCAGGCCACATGATGCTCAACATGAATTTCTGGTCTATGCTTTTCAGTGGTGGTGCTATATTAGTATCCGGAGAACTGTTTGAGTTCATCAAGTTCCTACAGAGGTATCCGGCGACAATCTGGCATATAGGTACTTTTTCAGTAGCCGGTGCGTTCGGACAATACTTTATATTTCTGACTGTAGCAGAGTTCGGCCCTCTGCCATGCTCTATAATCACAACCACTAGGAAATTCTTCACTGTTTTGGGTTCCATATTGATATTCGGTAACAGCCTGAGTTTCAGACAATGGCTAGGTACCTTAGTAGTATTCTCCGGTTTATTCTTAGATGCAGTTTATGGCAAAGATAAAACAGGACGCAAGGAAATAGTGAAATAGGATAATATTGTGGCACAAGCAGCTTTAGTGTGAAATTTAACTTTCGTGCGGAGTCTTCCTAAGGATCAAGGACTGGAGGCTATAGTGATCTCCCTAGAACTCTGACAGTTATATTTATGCTGATGGTATTCCTTGTTCTACCATTAAAAAATCAGAGACGGACAATGAAGAAGATGAATTACCTTATTATCGCGCAAGGATAGATAATGCGTTTTTACGGGTATTTAATAAATAAATCACTGAAGAACCAGATACTGATTTACATCAAAGACCGTGTCCCTGATTCCCTCTGTCCTCCTTCCCTTAGATTCAAGGTCCTGCTTGTGAGCGTAAAGTAAACCTTCGGTAACCCACTCGTAATCAGAGAACCCAAGTAACTAACATTCACAGAATACACCGACGGATTTCATTCCGCTTATTATCCAGATACCAAGTTTTACCTCTATAGCTTTATCTTGCTTGAGCGCATTCACTGGGGCAATAGATAAGTCTCACGTCGAAACTCAGCGGGAAGGAGTGATGAATCTTAGGTAGGGGCAGGCAGTCAAGAGTGTTTATCGTAAACGCTCGAGCAACCGGACAATTAGTGAGATAGTGAAATATCGTAAAGAAACCAGCATCGTGCATTGTCGTCGATGAACCGCCTTTGGTGACACATGTACGCGAGCTTCACTTTTTCTTTTATACTGTCGAATCAAGCGATATGAAGCCGAAATTGCTCCATTACCATTTTACTCAAAATTGTATTTATGTTATCTTCATCTTGGGAATCCTACCAATTACCCAGACGTCTGTATTAAATGGTAAGTAAGCCGCCGAAAAATTCCTCCAACTAGTAAAGAAAGACATCGTGTCTGAAGCAATCAGTGGAGAATACAGAGTATACTTTGATGACTGCTTTTGCTCAGGAAAGGCAGTATTACTTGAACACTCGAAGCAAATTGATCAACGAAGTGCGAGTGACCCGTTGATCGATTCAGCATTGCGAAGTCCTTCGAACTTTAAAGACTTGATCGAAGTCGCTCGGAGCAAGAATGCTACCAACGAAAAATACGAGAACCACGAACCCAAGAAATTCTACTCAGAGAATCCGAGAAATATCTCCATTTGGAGATATGAGGAAACAAATGAAGCTAAAGGAAATTGTACGGAACGTTCAATTCACGATTTCCCAGCAGATCTCTTCACCAAAGAGCAACGCCAGCAAGGGGCGGTAGTTTTGCATGCGTGTTTTGGTTTCTACTGTTTCCTGCTGACGGCATACGTTTGCAATGACTATCTCCTACCATCCCTCGACTGCATATGCTCCGGAATGAAAATCAGCGCGGATGTAGCCGGTGCTACATTTTTAGCGACTGCAAGTTGCTTCCCCGAATTATTTGTCAGTATCGTGGGAACTTTCCTCACGGAATCTGATCTTGGTGTCGGCACTGTGATGGGAGGCGCCGTGTTTAATACGTTCGCGACACCAGCTTGCGGGGCATTAACAGCGATTCAGGTAGGTAAATGCGAGCAGTCATTTATGAAGATCACCTAATCCAGTCCATTGCAGATATCTGCAATCCTATTCCAAGTTTCCCAAACCCAATCCTAGCAGAGACTGCTATAATCAGTCACTTAATTAGACTGAAAAATATACGTCGTCAACGGATTGTTATCATTACAAGATTCGATTCGGTCCTGTGTCGATTCCATCTCATCCGTGATTTGATCTGATTCACCTCCGGCGATACGTATCCGGGTAATAACCGTCGTCTCTTATCGCATTGCGAAATTTGCCCTTATCACTTTGGAGATCGATCCACGAGCGACTACCAATTAATTTGCGTAACAAGTAACGGAAGTACTCGCATTCTTCGTCTTAACATGCGATTCCATATATAGCATGTAAAAGTTCACGTGTCTTTAATTAGAACCAGTGGTTTCTCGCGATAAGACAAGTATACTATTTTAGAAATTACACCTCTGTTTGTTAATTATGACAATTTAAAAATAAGTAGATAATGCAACTATAATCGAGCAACTTATGGTTTATAAAAAGTCTGACTAATTCTTTCGCAGTAATAATGCAAACATTCTAAGGAACGAAAGAAGGAACTCTACTGTAGTTGTATTGTTCTTGAATTCTCGATTTGTGATAAGTAACAGATGGAAGCGCGCCTAGCAAAACGTTTTGGTAGTGTACTTATCTTGCCCCCAGCGAGAACGAATTTCAATTAATGGTACTTGAAGATTGGACTTCAAGGTTAAATTATATACAATCGATTCCATTGTCAAGAGTATAATCAAACGAATGCAAAACCTCTTCTATTCTGCTCATTAGGGAATCCCTTTAGAATGGAAAATATTGTCTCGAGATTGTGTGCTCTACGTATTATCCGTCGGTGCATTAGTAGTCGTAATGTGGGACGGTTTGATCGTATGGTACGAGGCAGCGATCTTTATGCTGCTCTTTGTGAGTTACTTGATCCTACTCTTCTGCAGCAAAGCGATATCTCGCTGGTGTACGAAACTTACTCACCTTTGCAGGCGAAGCTCCGGAAGGATGAAGGCGAACAGTAAGTAAAACTCGAAATAAGTCAATCTCAAACGGACTCGTTCGATCTTTCACATTTATCTTACAATTTTTCAGTTGTGCAGTCTGAAGAGATTCAAACGGTGGATGGATTATACAAACCGTATTTTCACAACGAGCTGATCGTCGAATATAGGAAGAGCATATGCAAAGCGGCTAGTCGAAAGCCGACGCCTTCAACGATAGAGCAGCAAAAAGTGATACAGCAAGTGACGATGGAGGACTTGGTGTTAGAGAATCCAGGTACAGTTTGTTTATACAGTATAATTTGCAAGATCGATCGAGAAATGTAAGGAGTAAAATTAAAGTTCCGATTTTGAAAAGGCCAATTTTGTAAAAGGATCTCACTTGTATTTTACTTGTTATTTGTGCAGAAACACCCTTTATGTGGCCTAAGGGCTCACGAACGCGTAAGGCTTGGTTTCTCTTCACGTGGCCTTTGAAGTTCGTCTTGTTCATCACGATTCCGGACTGCAGGTTCAAACGACTGCGTCGGTTGTATCCGCTCACCTTTATTATGTGCGTCATTTGGGTAGCGGTGTCTTCCTACTTGGTATCATGGATGATGACGGTTGTTGGAGATGCCATAGGAATCGCTGATTCAATTATGGGAATCACATTCCTGTCAGCTGGCGGCAACATGCCCGAACTTGTGTCCATTGTTATTCTCTCGCGACAAGGTACTTCGCCGGAAATCGATTTGTTATTATCACTTCAGCAGCGATTCTACTACACGCGCTCCTAATTCTCAGTCATTCTAACGACTCATTTGAAGCAGTGAATGGCAGACTTGTTTGATAAGCGGTACTTGACTTTACACAATTAATAAAACCTGTAATGATACTATAATACTTCATGATTGACATGTAGAACTGATATACAGAGTTCTTTCTTGTTATGTAATGAAGTTTGTCTTATCGGAAATTTTTGATTCCGCTCTATCGGATATAGTTGGGAGCTTCGTTTGAGAGGCGAAAACAAATTAGATCTTTTCTGTAGTTGTCATCATAAATCATTCGATCGCCATTTCTACTGTTGCTGGAAAATTCGTCTAATTATGAACTAATTTTGAGATAGAAACAATTCTTGTGTTGACCAGGTAACGGAGACATGGCGATGAGCAACACATTGGGTGCGAATACCCTGGACATTCTACTCTGCCTGGGTCTACCATGGATTATAAAGACTGCTATGACTGGAAAGGACGTGGAGATCGTGTCAGGAGCCTTATCTTACAGTGTCCTGGCGATCATCCCGTGCGTAATCCTATTTTACTTGGTAACCGCATTCTGCAAATTTCACTTGAACAAAAAAGTTGGGATAATCTGTCTATTATTGTACGTAATCTTTCTAGTCTTTGCAATTTTAATTGAACTGAATGTCTTTTTCTTCGTGAATTTGCCGATGTGCGATACGTAACGAAGTACATGTACATGTTATATGATGGGCAACCTTCTCGAATTGCAACACCTTGCAGTGCAGACATGCTCTCTTTTTAATGAGTCAACGGTTTGTCAAACTGTTGACAAGGACTCATTAGAAGTTATGTCAATATTGCCGGGTTAAGTATTTTTCTACTCAAACACCAGCTTAATTTAAGTGAAGTCATGAACAGTATTAAGAAAAGTACTATTAAGTTATACGGATGTCGTGTTGCAAATTTGAGAAAATGCATTCATGATAATGAACCTTGTACGAAAGTATTCCGACGTATTAAGGATTCAAATCGTTGAATACTTTTTAGAATTAGTTTCGGGCATTTCAGCCTTGGAATAGTGGATATTTTCTGTCAATGACTGTGTATACTTAACCAGGCAGATTCTGTCGAAGAAACTCCTATTTCATTATATCGATAAGTTTCACATAGTGAAATAGAAGTGTATAAGGTAAACGAGTACCTTTGTAAGTTAAATCATAGGGAATCACTGAAGCTGTACTAGGTAGTAGAATAAATGATAATTTATTTTTCATTTGCATGTTGTCGAAAGAAAAGAACTCGTAGCGCGGTAATGCTGAACCGGTGCAAATTAGGTAATCGTAAGTAACGGTCCATCGGACATTACGTGGACGTAGCAGAATCTGGCTCGCATCTCTGTATAAAATTAAGAACGAATGTCACTCCTCCGCGATCAATTGACCACCACTAATTGCCTAACTATCTGAAAGCGTGACTGGGAGTACCAGCTGTCATGCAGCTAGAAATTGTATACTTATCCGTAGGCTTTTAATTACGAGGGTCAAGCGCGCGTGTGAGAGAATCGTCAGTGGCGATGACGGTGAGTAGAAAATGTGTGAATTGTGAGAGACTAAAGTTACATGGAAAAACGTGGGACTGGAAGATAAATTTCCCACTGGCAACATCGTGTTCGTTCATCCGATGTTTCGTTTATCCCAGAAAAGTAGTATTATTTGGGAGACGAATTATTTGCCCTATTCCTCGCAACCGTATTGTAAAGGAGCGAGCAATTAGCGAACATTTCAATATAATTTCGCCTGGTAATCGACAGGACGCGCTTTGTGGTATTGGTTTGATATAAGGTGCATATTTATACGGACTGAGCACCATGAGCATGAAAACGTTCTACATGGGGTTGTTAGATAACTGTCATGTCAAGTCGCATTGTATGCTACACGTTCTCATGATCTTGTTTCGATAGTTCAATCTAAATAAATATTTAGATTTTGGGCATTTTTTATTCAGTTATGAAAATTGCCGGTAATTCGCGTTCGATTTTGCATAAAATAGCCGAGGTGCTAGTAATAACTTTTCGAATCAAGCTAATTACATTTGTATTTTCTTTGCCGATCCATAACGTCAGTGTTCCCAGGCATAATGAGGAAAGTAATGTTAAACACAATCAACTGCGCCCAATTATCTTACGTATCAATTGATCGTAGACATAATCATTTATCAAAGCAATTTCTTTACCTCATCGACAAATACTCTGGCCTAATGATAAAAACTTATCAATCGACATGGGAAATTCACGATCGGACATCAATTTAAATACATATCTTGAGCCCAGCGCTATGCGTTCCGTAATATACTTTCTCCACGTGTACGTGCTTTGTTTTGTGCGACAACAATCGAAGAAACAATCGGAGATCAAAACGTTTAACTTACAATTTGAATCAACGTTTCACAGTCACCTATCAACATCCTCCAGAATACATGTACGCATTCGAAAGCTATTTTTATGGCAAAACTGCGAAGAAGAATGTCGTCTTTTCAAGACCCACCACCATTTACACCTATTCACATTGCGTACGCGTTCGAATAACGAAAACGATATGTCATGGAGAGATGTTTAGTTTAAGAAAACAATCAATGCGACCTCCAACGCGATGGAATATGTAAATATTTTAATATTTTAAAATATCCTATCTTATTTTAAAATATTAAAATCCCCGTTAATTCAGGCGACCTAGTTTAGTACGGATTCCGAGACACCCTGTAATACAGACTCCCAGACTGATACCCTAATATACTCTTACTCCATGATACCTTAATCGAAAAGGGAATTCCCTAATTCTCGAAATGCGTCTGTAAAATATGCGTGGAGTTATGTACGCGCACCTGCGCGTACCTACGCTATTATGCACAGGAAAAATGCGATATACGCGTGTCGAATAGCTGCAGCCCGAGATAAAAATGCCCCACGCTATACATTGGAATTCGTCCTTTCTTCAAGGAAGAATCGATTCCCTTGGATTGTATCCCCTTGCACATCCACGTATTCCCATGGACACGTTACATTCATTACGCGTCGACTCAAGAACGCAGTCAATTACGTAGAATACTTGAAAGATAAGATAAGAGAGGAGAGGGACTCGATTGTCCTCTCTCTTCGCCGGGCTATCCGATGTCCGCTTTATTATTGTATACCCGCTCGCTGTTATGACGGCTCGGAGATACACACCGGTATACACACTGAGACGTACGCATATGTGCCTCACTACTTCCATAAATTTTCCATATTTTCTTTCGGGACGTACACGATGAAACGGATAAATTCTAGTCAAGAGTGTCATTAATTAGAACATTACGAGTGTGCCACTCTTGATTCGTATATATTCGCGTCACCTTGTATACTCAAGCAATTCCATATCCGGGCTGGCTGCCAATGCTTTCGTCGGTATAACAAGCCGCTTTCCCGAATTACGTTCGTTTCTCGCCCGACAAGAAACACGTGGGTGAGGACTTCCGAGTGAGAAGGTACGCGGCGCATGGAAAGGGCGGTGTTGGCGCGGTACCGGAATTTTTGGCAGTGTCAGCCCATAAAAATGCACGCAGGCATGATATTCTCCATGACTCGAAATCGCAAGACAATTGTAAGTACGTATATGCGATACCGGGGAAGGATGGGCGTGAGAAATGTCGCCAAGGGCGATCGCGCCGGAGAAGAGGCTGCTTGTATCAGAGAATCATTGTCGTGAGAAACGAACGAGATCGTAAGAGCGGCAAAAGAGAATTGATCTCCCTAAATAGTTCGATATAAATATCTATCCGTGACAGTTTCATTTAACGAAGCGATCAAAACTAATTGGGAAGTGATTGCCGCACAGCTTGAGTCCAATTCCGGCCAGAAGTTATCGATGGCAACCGCGCGTACGCAAGAATCGGAATTACGTGTGTGCAAAGGACACACGAGGCACACAGGTAGTCGTAAACGCGGTTGTCGGCTGGATACTGAGAGGACTCGCTCTTTAGAGCGAGCGGGACTTTGCGAACCCTTTCAGCACAGGCGAAGCGTACGTCTCGATCGTACAGGAGTCCCTGTTTACGAAAAATGACAAGCGCGGGGGGAAGAGGCGCGTCCGCTCCTCCCGGCCTGACAATGGTTACGGACGGTTTTAAGGTTTAAAAGTTAGCTAGTAAGAGAAAACGTCTTCTATCTAGTCGCGCGCGCGCCAGACACTAGAGTAGCGAATCTGAAAAACTAATACCAAATTGCGGGATATCTTGGCGAACCAGACGACTCTCGGTCTTCCGCCTTGATTCTCCTGTACTTCCGTCACAAGATTTCCCGACACTTCGTCGCAACGAAGTATGCCAAGTACAGGCTTCTCTCTCATTTCAAACGATGCTCGAAGCACGTGCTTCCGGCTCGGTGCTGTTCGGTGCAGTTTGGTGCAGTGCGGTCCATAACTACCGCACGGTGGTGCGCGCGGGGGGGTGGGTGCTTTTTTCCGAGTGGTATGCAGAGGCTCGTAGTATTTTGTAGTTTTATCGGGTGCACCATGGTACTATGCGTTCACGGCTGGCGCAATTGCGATAGAAACGTAACTGGCGCAACGTATATACACGCGTTTCTCTCTTTCTTTCTGGCATGTAGACGTAAAAGGCTTGATCGGCGACCTCGTAGAAAATCGATGAGACTTCGGGATCGTTTGGATTATAGAAGCATATACCGTGCGCTGTACATATCCTAGTTGTTAATGTACAATTCTGGCAGGTCTGCGATTAAAATACGAGCGGTAAAAATGGGACACGCGCGTACAGGTGTCGGGCGGTCATCACTGCCGCCACTATTAACTCTCGTCCATCCGCTCGTATATTCTGTGGTCCTCCTACTTGTGAGGTGCACGTGTTCCATGCGTATATATATTCCTTCGTACACGTTAGTTCTAGTGAAGTTGGAGAATTCCTCGCTGGAATTCCGCGTTCGTTGAACTGCTGAGCTCTTGGTATCTGAGGTTTCCTCGACTTCGGTATGAAACCTCCTTTGTAATCGTAAGTATTGTCATCCACTCGCCAGAGATAGTATCTCGATGTTCTTGTGATTTCATTGCCAACTTTCTATCTCTTGTCCGGAGTGCCAATGCTGGTATTACTATCGGTCGACTGTCCATTTCTTTACTGATTAGATTCACGGGAGTGGCGAGATCATTAAATACGGTTGTCCGAATGGCGTTGCCCGCATCAGTGCAATCCGGGCGAGGCTTCTCATTGTATCTCGCAGAAGGGTAACTTGGTACCGACTTCTTTCGTTTGCTCCTGATCCTGGCTGTTACCACCTTCGCTCTTCGGACTGCCAGCCTCCTCGATCGAGCCCCCAGCGCTGCCGTGGGGGCAAATCGATTGTCATCTAAGCGCCAGTGTTGAAATCATTGGTGGCCGGGACGGTTTGTTGTCAAGGATCCTCTCGATCTCGCTCATTATGTTCGCATTCAGTTTTGGAATTAGCTGGAACCAATCGATCGATGCGTTCGCTATAGTCTTGCAATGTCACTTTCGAAATATAGAGAAAAAAGAGGAAAACGGACGATCCACGGTAAAATGGCACTCTCGAGAAAAGTTTATCTTCACGGTGAAATGGAACGCTTCGTAAAAATGTCTATGAAAGTGGAAAAAATTCAAAGTCACATAAAAATACCTGTAAACTCTGAAGGCTCTCGTAGAGTTGATCTATATTCGACGCACCGAGAAGAAGGCACTGAACACTTTCATTTTTCAAGGACCATGCAATCGCCAATTGCCCAAACGTACATCCCAACCTTTCGGCAAGTGCGCATACGTCGCGGAGCTTGTCCGAATATTTCCTCGTTTCCTCGTCCGCCGATTTTTCCTTCCACGCGTACTCCTGTCGAAACAAATTACATTCATGGGAGATATTCAATTATAATTCAATACCATACAATTTCTATGGAAGAAAAGCTTTTTCAAATGTAATATCTCCTAGATTTTGCACCAAAGAGTCTCAGTTTTATTCGATACTTTTTCTAGAAAAAACTAAACTTTCCAAAACTTTGAAGACAATCTTCCATTAACACATACCTCTTTGTAAAGAGATTGCGTTTCATCCTCCGTCCAACTGAACGACGAGTATTTGTTCTGTAAATTCAGAAATCAATAACATCGTGGCTCGAAATTAAAAATATGCATTGTCCAATACAATTGGATGAATCTCTGTAGATGAGACATACTTTGTACGAAGGCCTCGATAGAAAGGAGGATACGCCGTAATCTTCTTGTTTGGCGGAGACCATGCCGATCGTGACTGTGGACCATGCCATTAATCCAACACCTGTAAGAATGTGGTGAACACACCATTAGCATCCAACGAGCTTCTCCACTTCCGTACATACAGTCTCGAACATCGACTTTCATCGGGAAAGGTCTCCTGAATTTTCTCCGTATGTAACACACAATTACCTCCGATGACATATCAAATTTATGGGGCACCTGTGCACATCGGGTGTACGACAACTATTGTATAGTACAATATCGACACACAAAGACTGGTTCGACTAATCGAACAGGGTGTATATATAGACTGACTGTATGTAGCGTATGGTCAGGTATTTCGTGCGCCGAAAGTTCTCAAGGAGTACTTAAGGATGTATGGGAGATAAAAAAAAGTAGTAAAAAATTCATAAAAATATATGAGTCGTTTGAAATTTCGTGTTGAATCTATTGAAAAAGATTGGGTTCGATCTAGTGATTCGTTTAAATGTTATTGCAAGATAAATTTCAGCTATTTTAACACGTGTACTTATGAAAAGCCAGTACTATCTAAATTGTACTACGTTAAAAAACATGTATTACTGTCAAATTGATTTCAGGGAATATTCATAGTGAAAAATGTAGTTGTGGTAGATGAATAAGCTTCTGTGAAAAACAATTGCTATATGATTGACTCATGATTTTAATAACAATTTGTAAAATGCAAAGATTCGCAAACCTCCCAAACATCCTTAAAGTACAGATGTAGTTTTTGTCGTATGAAAGTAATGTATTACCAATTTTGTTATACAGCTCGGGCATATAGAGTTCTGGCTTTTCCCTATAAAAGAGGTGGTATTCAGCCTGCTCGACTATCGGCGTGACGCAATTGAATTGTCGACAGTTTGTGTACGCTTCCATGATCTCGACGGGTGTCCAACGTGACGTACCCCAGTACATGACCCAACCCTTGTTTATCACGTAATTCATAGCACGTACTATCTCTATAAACAAAGATTGTATTAATCAAGACTTGCTCTAATCAAGCGAATCGGGCTGTCTCGAGTGCGTGGTAGACGCGTCAACGCAGTGAGATGTTTTCAAAAATCATCTATGTGTCGGCAACACACTGAGACTAGTTGCACGATCATTCACTAAAGTTCTACTCTAATCACTACGACATCTATGTTCCTCTAAACACAAAGCCAACTTTAACAGATTCACTGCCACGGTGGTCATCTATGATCAGCGATATTAATTTTGTAGAACGATCGAAATAAGATGAACGTCTGAATGGATAACTCGCGTGGCAGTTATTGCGTTAAAATAATGAAAGCATTCTTTGGCAGAGTGACACGATGTTCGCTCATAATAGAGTCAGGAATGAGGCTTATGGAAATAGAGACGAACCTTCCATCGGACACATGGGATCCATTTTGTGGATCATGACAATATCGATGTATGAGAGCTGAAGCCTCACGAGGGAAGCCTGGACCGATTCGATAATGTGCTTTCGTGAAAGGCCCCTGCCTTCCGTTCTGCAAACAGTTGGATGGTCCGAGTCAGAAAAAGGAAGCTTGGCAAATCGTATTAAGGGAGGTTTACGGGACACGCGATTGAGTGCCGCCGGGCAATTATGCGCTGGTTAGGCAGCAGCGAAATTACCCAGCGGTAATAATCGCATTGCCGGAATGACTTTGGCCTAGGCGGAGAGGCTGCCGGCTGGCTCTGATGTACTCACTTAGTGTTCCAATAGATCTTGGTGGTGACGACATAGCTGGAACGATTCCAAGCGCGGCGCAACAAGATTCGACCGAATTGGATTTCCGCACGGTGGCCGCTATGGGCTTCGCTCAGGTCGAATACGTTTATGCCGCTGTCGTAAGCCAGCGCGACCACCGCCTCGGCAGCTTCCTCGTTCCCGCAGCCACCCACTCCGAAAGTCGTCCACGTACCTGTGTGTGTGCGAATCGACTTATCAGCCGCCGTCACAATTCGACCCCTCGAATCACGAGAAACACGCTGCGCTCCTTCTTTCGCCCCCTTTACCTATCGCCAACCCTCCGCCGCCACATCCGCTTTCCTCCACTTTTCTCAACTCACTTTTCATAGCCTCGTATCTTTCATTCTTCTTTTAAAGTAGATAATAGTGAAGAAAGTCTGCTCGAATCTTTACTTTCATAACTCTCTCTTTTCTTCTGAGATTGTAGTTAGGTTTCAGATAGAATTTTACTCATGATTAATGCAACATCGCTTTTATCTTGAATCTAGTGTTCAAAGTTTGAGTTGGATCAAAAATGAAATCGAGAGATTTCAGTGTAATCATTGGATTTTCCTGAGAGTTTAGATTTTAGTCTAGATTGTCCAATTTTGTTTGTAGTTATTTCGTTCCGATATATGTGTGTGCAGTGGAATCAAGCGAATCCAAGGTGACACGACGAACGGGATGAATCCCCTGTCGAAACCCAGATTAATCAATCGAGTCCCTGGAAAACTTTGGAAATGTTTTTGCGTTTCACTCGCCAGTAATGCCCATAAAGCAATAGATCTGAACAGGCATTGCCGTCCATTTAAACGAATAGACATTTCTGTACTACAGAATTACTTGCACCGAGCATACACCTGCACTGACACTGCATTGCCTAGAAACGCACAGTTAAGAGATGCTTCATGCTTAGCAGACTAACATTAGATATTTAAACTGTCTTGGTATCTATTCTGATTTTCCTAACATTATATCGCATTCATTGTGAGAAAAGTGACGAAATCGAGAACATGAAATTTTTGGGGATATTTTCATAGAACGTTATTTGATTTGACCAGAGGGACACTAGAAAATTGGCAATGACGCTATTTGAATATAAATCTTATGATTTTTCCTATCAAAACTGATTTAGGTCACTTTTCATGCGGAGCTGCGATATATAGCTATAGTTTTAAAAAGCACTGGTGATGGAAAGAAAAACCAAGGATTGCTGCGTCCTTCGTGAATAGAGTTTATTCTGTATTGATCGTCATTCCATCGGAGTATCAAAATGACGATAAAGAAAAATTAAAGATAGAGCTCAACTATTTTCCTATTATTTAGGAAAATCTTGATTAATTATAGAAAAGTCTAAACTTTGAAGTTTAGAATGATCAAAGTGCCAAAATGATACAGGAATATTCAATTGGCATTGAACGACTTCGAATCATCGAAGTCTGAAATACCGCGCGCTGGATTTATACGAAACAAATAAACTTGGTGAGGCTATAAACGATTATACTCATGCAAATGGGCGATAAAACAGCTATGATTGGCAACGCCAGCAAACGGAGATGAAAACGGAAGCTTATTCCACTGACATTGATTGGAAATACAATTATGACAAGAATTTCACGTGTTCATTTATTCACCGATTGATTGGCACTTCGTTCGGAAGTTCAGCTTGCTGCACGCATAATTTTAAATATAGTTCTTCACGGCACGATATCCCCGACATTCGATACTGTCCCAGTTTTGCTAGGTAAAAAAAGTTGCAGTCATGCGAGATTTTTAACTTTCCTCGCACGAGCGCTCTTTATTATTAGTCAGTGAGATAAATATATACTAATAAATAACAGTATGGAAGGAAGAACAACTAATTTTTAAGAAACAAATGAAAAATTCCTATTGAATGTTAGTTACTAATTTCTATGACAGATCAGTCATACACCAATCACAAATAAAACTGAATTATCATTATAGTACTATTTACAACCGGCATTATTTATAATGATCAGGATTCCTAAGATACACGTTCGAAGAATAAGCTTACGTGTTCCGTAAAACAAAGCAGTAAAAATTGGCAAAACAAGATAAAAGAAGCACATGAAACGATGACCATCGATTAGACAGAGCGTAAGCTCCTTCCAGCAGATCACCACTTGGCAGATTGGCCGTACCTAAACTATAGGAATAAGAAGCAAAGAAGCCAATGGAAGGACAGCGGCTATACGCTGGGAGAGGGTCGCATAAGAAGCGAAAAAGGTGGTGGTGGGTGGTGGGATGTTTGCGAAACTTTTTGTCGAAAAGAGTCTACGAAAGAGGGGAAAACATTCAGCGTACCTAATCCAACATTGGAAACACGTAGACCGCTTTTGCCCAAGTTGCGGTAGCGAATACCTGGCGAAGGATGCTGTAAACGTTGCGCTTGTGCGGCAATGCAGCTGGTGAGCAGCTGTTCCTTCGTGCCGATAGTATTGCTGCAGTGCACACCGGAATCCGTGGCACCTCCGCTGCCACCGCCGCCGCCACCACCTCCACTTCCGCTGCCACCTACACCGCTGCCTCCGATACCACCTCCACCAGCACTACCGCCACCACTGCCGCCACCGCTGCCACCGTTAAACTCTTCCATGCAATCCAAGCTCGCTATAGGCGCACGGCAGCTGCACAATTTTAGACAACAACAAACATTAATCCAACCCTATTTATCTTATTAAATCATCCCTTCTATCCTAACAACCCTAAGAAATCTCCCCAACCCTTCTTCTCACTTCCGATAGTTTTTACCGACTACCTTTCGATACTTGCGGCGAACACTCAATTGGCCAGGTTAACTCTGAATTCACTGTGGTTTAGAGAAATCGATCGAACTATGCGTTCGCTTTAAGAGCACGAGTTGTTAAGGGATGATTTAGGAACACTGTGAGAGTAAGGAAGGCAAATAATGGTATATGGATGATTGGATACTTGGTTCTTTCTCACTGTAGTTGACAAGTTTGCTTCCAAGGCAGTGCGAGCACTAGTTCTACTCCGGCGTGAGAGAATGGGAAGCTTCGACGAACTATGCTACCTTTAAGTCACCCCTACCAACTATAATCTCGTTAAACACAGTCTCGCCACGTGAACGGAAAAGCCGGTGAAGAATTCACGAGACGCTCCTTTCTGACGCCTTGCTGACTTATTATTGGCACTTGGAAGAATCGGCACACACGAATATGCGTGAACAGAGAAATCACTGGAAACCGTAGGCACTCGAGGAGAGTGCCGAGAGTACGAAAAGCCCGAGATGAGAGTCGTTCGTGAGTGAGGCAGAAGGCCTAGCGTTAACGTGAACGTGAGAGCACGTCGGATCCGTATCTGTTGTCCCCGAAGCCCGTCATCGGACCGGTCTATATCTATTTCAAGAGGCGAGTGAAGCGCTGTAAAATAGGTGAAAGATAGTCAATCATTAGCCTCGACGAGGGATCGTGAGGAGGTAAAAGAAGCTCCGGCGATCAAGGAGAACGATGATAGATACTCGCAAGGGGTGGAAAAAGGGTGGAGGACACTTGGATGACCAAAACATCATTCTTTTTACTTCGTTAATTGAACTAACAATTCTTAAAGACATAAATACTTTCTATGAGATATTCAGTAAATAGAACTTTCATTCTCGAGTTACGATGATAATAAAATCAAGGGGTAAATCCGAAAGGTAAGTAGGAATCGTTGCAAGGCCAGGCGACGTAGACACCGTGGCGCTGTCGATGCTAACGTGCGACACGGGGAGAGCTTTCGAAGCGGAGTCTCCGGGAATTCGACACGGCAGGACACGGTATGACAGTGCCCCTTTAAAGGCTCTAACAAGCTCACGGATATATCTCCTAAATGGGTCACAAGCAGCGCGCTCGTACTACTTCGGGCAGCCTACATCGAAGACCGCTTCGATATTGACAGAGTCCACACACCTGCATCATAGCGGTGGGGAATTTTTCTTTATGCGACAAGGCAGCCTCCTTCGATCGACGGACTCTCTCTCTCTCTCTCTCTCTCTCTCTCTCTCTCTCTCTCTCTCTTTCTCTCTATACTCTCTGCTCGCACAGGCCGACGGACGCGTCGCGACGCCGAGCTAAATTAGAATGTGTGAGGAGGGCCGGATAATTACCGATAAATGGTAGGCAGTGGATAGTAATCTTCGTCCTCCATGCTGCTATTGGTGTTCGCGTTGTTGTTCGTGTCGTTCCCGGCAGTCGATGCATTCCCAAGGTTACATAGCATTAATCGCGACATGATGGACGCGGATGACAGTGAGAACTTTTACTGATCTAGATTTGCCACCTCGGGCGGCAAAACTCCTCTGGGAGAGCGAGTGCACTCGCGCGCGCAACTTTCCTCGCTCGGTGAAAGGAGCGTGCAGCAACTTCAATGTCGCGCTACTAAGTCGATGTGTCCTCCGGCCGAGAGTGGGTAACAATTGTCAGAGCAGCAGCCCTTGTTTTCATCATTCGATGCTTCCTTTCCTTTTGCTCACTGCCCTTACTCAATAGCTCTGCAACCCCCTCTTTCTGTCTACGTGTGTGTCTGTGTGTATGTATGTGTGTCAGTGAATAAGTCCGTATCTCTTTCCTCCGCTTTCTTTTCTTCCACCCACGATTCTCCGCTCGGAATCCCCTCGGCTTTCGCCCCGGCACTTTTCCCTATCTCTTTTGATCACGCTCGTTTTACCTTGGAGAATTGGCCCAACCAGCCGGTTTCGCCCTATTTTGTGCGCTTTCGGCGATCGCCAGCGAAATACTAAGAGCTTATACCGTGGCTCTAGTCGACCACTTGAGAGAGCACCAGCAGTAGCAGCCTTTTTTTACCACGACGAGGCTATATTTTATTGCGCGTTGATCACAGGCACTAAGATTTCCTCCTTACTGATCAGTAACGTGTGTAGGCACCGTATTAAACAACAATTGGCATTACTGGCCAATGTTGCGATTTGAGCCGCATTTGTGTTTTTGTATATGCTTGAACTTATAGTTACGCTTACTCCTATGCGTTTCTTTCTTTCTTATTCGTATTATTCTTTGTTTTCTTCCTTTATCTCTCTCTTATTCTATCTCTATCGCTCTCTTTCTCTCTCTCTCTCTCTCTCGCTCGCTCTCTCTCTCTCGTTGATTAATCTGTGCAACCTTCGATTAGCGCATAGGCTCTCACTGGTGGCTAGCACAGCAACATCATTCACGCGATTACTCTCTCTGGCTCAACGTGACACCATCCGCTTCCACACGTAAGGCTACGTCAAAGGCCGGCACACTGTGACTGGTCGATATGAGTCTAGATATGTGAATGCGGTCGTACGAAAGACTTAAGCTCACAGCTAGGATTCCTTACATCCAATTTAATATGTCGAGTTGCAGCACTCCGGCCGCTCTTGATTACCGATCGACGCACTCCGGCATTCGCTCGCTCGTATGTAAGTGCTGGTTGTCACTCGAAATGGAGTGCGCGCTTTTTCCGTGGTGTGCGAGTCCTCCGAGTGAACGGAATATCTTAACTTAAGTGAGAGTTAAACTTCGATCGCCAGTCTAATTGCACGCTCGGCCGTTTAACGGCTCGACTCTCGCGCGATATATAACTAAATTGTGTAAGAGAGGTGCGTCGGCGCCGGCAGCGGCGAATTTCGTTCGATTGCCGTGTTCCTTGGGTTGGAGGAGCGGCGATCTATCTATTAGAAATGTCGACCCGAGTGCGGTGTGATCGCTGAGAAGGGTGGGTGGATTATTAAGGGATGATGATGATGATAATGATGATGATGATGATGATGGTTGGTTGGGGCTTGCAGGCAGGCAAGATGTCCTGTATATTTTGTAAGTGTGCTTGGCACGGCAGTCAGATATGCAGCAAAGGGGCTCTCTGCTTGGGCGAGCGAGATGCGGTCAATAGGTCAATCCATCCTTGAACGAATCCTCGCCGATCCGAGGCTGGAATCCTGCGGCATTCGCTGCGAGCCGGGGCACGAATGCTCGCCGATAACTATCCAGCCGACGATGACGTAGCTTCGCGTCCAAGAATTCCCTCGGTTGAATCCCTCCGAATGGGACGATCCGTTCTCGAAGCAGAATCGGAGGCGCACGCACGTACATACACCGCTCGGCACGCGCGTTTTCTCTCAAGCACACACGGCTCTCTCGAAATAAATCTGCTCGGAGGAGAGACCCGCCGCCGTTTTACGTCTTAGTGCACGGAACGAGAAACGGGAGCACACGACGATCATCGCGCGAGCTGATGGCAGCAGTCGCCGTTGCGTTTCCTCGACGGCAGGCCTGCTGAGTTCTTAAGGATCGACCCTTGGAAACGAGGCAGAGCACACAAACACGCGCGCGCCCGCGCGCCTCTAGAAAATGAAGCGTCCTTACGTGCGGTAGAGTTCCGTCGTGGAGAGAGGGCGAGTGTTGCGCTGTCTAGCTGGAGAGCAACACTGCACACACTTAACTCACTGTGACTCCTTCCTTCCTGGTAGGCGGTGTGCGGTGTGCCTCGGCTGGCAGTGAGTGTGCGTTCGCCGCACGTGCGCCCGCGCACACACCTCTCCCTGCTCTGTGCCTGCTCCGCGCTCTGCCTGTGACTTCCTTTGGTTGCCGTGTGCTCTCGCACGCCGATGACTGCTTCTAAGGACAGCCTGAAGCTCTGCCGTCGCCGTCGCCGTCCCCGCCGCCGCCGCCTCACGGCCTTTTGAACGGAACTTTCGAAAGAAAAAGTGTAAAACGGATCTCATCACCACTCACGGTGATTCCTGAGGACTCGCGAGGGCTCGCAACACCTCGCGAGGACCCGCAACTGCCAGCTGCACTGGCATCAAGGCGCATGACACCCTTTCCGTTGCAGTCCGTGCGTCCTCTGCACTTGCCGCATCCGTGCTGCTGCTGCTGCTGCTGCTGCTGCTGGCAGCTATCCGTTTCCCACACACTAGCACACACACCGCTCTATATCACCCTTCCCTGCCAACCCTTGGACACTGCTCTCTCCCTCCACTCTCTTTCGTCCTCGCTCTCTAGCGCGTTCTCTTTCTCCCTGATTCTCTTGCTTGCTCGATTTCCCCTTTGCCCTCCTGGCTCTAATTCGGCAGCGGCAAATCACTCGGCGAGTCTCCCTCGCGCACTTTCCTACCCCCTTTTACTTTGTCGATCCGCTCCTCTACTCGATGACTCGCCCCTTCCTACTCTCCCTCTTTTTTTCTCTCTCTCTCTCTCTCTCTCGCTCTTTCTTTCTAGCAGGTGTACTCGATCCTTGCGCAACGGGCGACCATGCTAGAGAGGCACCTCAGTCATTCGTAACTCTCGAGTTCTCGATCGAGCGGCATCCACTTCCCTCGAGGATGATCCTCCTGTCTTGCGATCGCCACCTGATGCAGTTGTCTCTGTCGGATTCACCGAGCTTCGAGTTGGAACGCCTGATCCAATTGGGGAGAGGCTTTGGGGGATGCGGATTTACAGGGTGGAAGTGGCGTTCGCTCGCTCACTCGCTCGCACGCTTGGTCAGCTGTCCAGCGTGTCAACTCGCTTGGAGAAGCGTGTGTGCGCGCCAACCTCGGAAGACGATGATGAGCGATGACGGGCGAGATGACGAGTGTGTGTGCCGCGTCGGGGCGGGGAAGAGGGCGATTCACGCAAATGAGAATGAGAAAGAAATCGTCATGCTGACAATATCAATGGCAACGCCGCATTGCGGATCTACCGCGGTGACGCGCGACTGACCTCTTACCGAACCATTTGCGGCCACCCACGTTTCTCGACCTACCAACCTAGTGGTGTGCAGACTGCGCATCCACCCGCCGCTCCACCACCGCCTCGTACCGATCCGCCGAACCCTCCCCTGCAACCCGCGACCCACCGACACCCCCTCGACCACCCACCAAGACAGGCAACCACCACCCCCAACCACCCCCCTAGGCGCGCACACCAATACTACGCGCTACTCTTCATTTTACCGATTCTTACGGAGCCTCCTTTCCCGACGACCCTCCACACACAAACCCACCCCCTGCGACTCTCCACCTGCCGGCAGTCGCTGTCGCTCTCTTTCTCTGCACTTTTCAAGCCACTCAATTCTAATCCGAATGCCACTATAATTTGATTCCTTCATTCTCTTTCTCTCTCTCTCTTTCTCAATAGTCTTAATTCGAATGTTAAGCTCGTACGTTTCCAAAGGCTTTCGACAGGGTTAATAATGTTGCAGAATGTTTAATGTGACAGTTGAGAGTCCATGAGAGAGATTCTGAGATTATTTCTTTCATTGGATTATACCAGAGAGTTATGATTTTCAAGCGATTGAACTCCGTTGAAAGCCTCTCGATTATTTCGATTATTCCAATGCATAGCCAGATGAAACAGCGGATGAACCGCGTGATGTTGCCTATGCGAGCGAACGAGTTAACTTTGGAATGCTAGTGTCTTTTACCTACCTCGAGAGAACTCAGTCGCCCGATATCCTCCGCCGCGCTGGTGGAGCCTGTTCTCGCCGCGACTTCGGGAAACAAGCATTTGGCGTGTACGCGAATAGCGGAGCCCGCTTGCTGAATCTCTGCCAATACTCGCTCGAGGAGATTTCGAGCGAGGCTGGCACGTAGACGCGCTCGCGCTCTCCTATCTTCCCACCGTCCTCTCCTTCTAGCTATCTACGCGCACTCAATTCTTCGATCTTCCTCGGACCAGTCATACGTGTACATATTCGACTTCAACCCTTGGTACACACGCTCGGCACACAACCCCCCTCTTCCTCCCACCCCTTTCCGCGATCGAGGAAAAGCGGCGCCCCAAGCGCGATGCTTGAGAGAGGAAAAGTAGTATAATATTTATTAGCATGTACGATTCACTTTTCTAAGAGATATACAGCTTTCGTGCTTGTTTATCAATTGTAGTAAACTGACGATGGAGAGAGTTCCTGTTTTTTTTTTGGTCGTCTTCTATTGATTCGCATAAGATTTGCATGTTGCTAGATTGCTTTTGGCACGCGAACCAAAGGGCGATCGATCGCCAGGGTAATCATAAGGAAGATTGTAAAACAACACTTACTTTATATTTCCCTCTAAAGAGTTGCTCGAACGCCAATGTTAACGATACACATACTTAGGACACTTATGAAGAGGAGGCTTATTGTAAAGTGGATTGAAAACGCTGCCCGAAATACAGTTACAATACGTAACACGTATTATGTTATGCGCGAATGCAGCACTGTCGTATTCAGCCAAGTCGGGGAGAAGAGAATTTCATTACAGCGCGCACAAGAGATATAAACGATTTCCGGTCAAATATTGCTCCTGATCCAATGACAATCGCGCCGAATGTCAACTGGCGTTTCTTCGAACCGTTACTGTATCCGTTCGACACGAGGTAAACACCGAGGATATAATATGGAGCGGGCTGTGAGTATCAGCGAGCTTTGCGAGCGTAATAGTTGCCATTGCGTGAGTACAATAATAATGATGGTATAAAGTATCTGTTGTGATCGACAATCGTCGGCTACCATACGTGCGGTCAATACTGCTTCCTATCTAACAATAATAGTGACATTGGTGTCGGCGATGGGTGTAGTGGGGATGAGACGGTGTGATAGGCGAGTCCAGTAGCAAATCGAAAACAATGTGGATACCTGCTTAATGATATCGGGTGGGTCAAAGTTTGGTTGGGTAGTATACTGCGTCCAAGAGAGAGAGAGAAAGAGAGAGCGAGGGAAAAGGGATGAAAGTCTAGACAGGGATGATCTAAAAAAAAGGTGAAATAAAGGACGAAGAGAATATGTTGGACCGATTGTAGGAAGTAGGAGCCGGCGGCGGATCGTGTAGGAGATTCGGGGATCGGATGAAGAACTATAACTTGCCGAGCGAATCGACGCTGTAATATTAAGGATGAAGAGACGACTCAGTCTCGCACACGGAAAGTAAGCACCTTTCGCGTATTGCTCATTACTCCGGGAGAACGTACGACGATTATCTAGAATCGTGTCGTATTGAGTATCGTGGCGGGGTCGACGCGTTCCTCCGACTTGGAGCTCGCACGGTCACTTGACCGTCCTCTGGCAAGTGGGCAAGTTTACCCTGAAGAAGACGTTCAGCTCGATCAGCGATGCCAGGATGAGGAAGACCGCGTACATACACAAACAGGCGCGGCCGACTTTCTTGTCCAGCTGAAACTTATTGGAAGCGAAGGCAATATAGAGCAGCATCAGTGTCGAGAGCAGCGAGATTGCGCTGTACTCAAGGCCCCCGGAATTAATACTAATGTAATGCTTTCCAGGCTGAGTCGGTGAGAAGGAGGACTTTATCAGCCAGGGTAAACCCAGACAGAGTAATATGTCGAACGTGTTCGAGCCTATCGAATTGCTTATCCCCATTGATCCGTGCCCTGCAAACCAAACAGTGCTTTAGTCTGTGCAGGTTCGGCCTTGATTGTTCCTGCACCGAGCGAGAGTCACCTCAGAGAAATGCTAATGAGTAACTCAATTATTTCTCTAGTGTGTACTCCATTACACTAATTAAACATAAGCTAGATCTAGATTGGGATAATCCTCGCCCTTCCTCCTGTTTCTCTCTCCCTCTCTCTCGCTCGGTACATCAAACTATCGTGTACGGAATGGGAACCTTCGGGAGTTATTAATTTATGTAGTCATTTTGAGGACTAAGATACACAGATTGTAAATCCTTGATGAACGAATAATTAAAAACAAGCAATTAAAAGTTATCCTACGAAGGTTTACATCCTCTACGATTGTACTTGGAAAGATATGAAAATTATTGTACCTTGCTTCGCAACAATTACACTAGAAACGGCTTCAGGAACACTGGTGCCAGCCGCCAGGAAAGTAATACCCATAACTGAATCCGGTATTTTTAAGGTGTCACCTGCGAATGTGAAACATTGTTAAATTGATCTGGAATTTCTATGGGAATTTCTATGGGAAATTTAAGAATTACGGTGTCTCACCGATTATAGTGATCATCCATGCTACCACGTAGCTCAGAGATCCGATCCAAATAATGCACATGAGGAAGGTGATGGGAAACCAGTTCTTGAATCGTGGCTTCTCGCAGTCGGGTATCGTGCACATGAACACCAGGTGAATCGGCCAGGTTAGCAGCCACGCAGTTTTTCGCAACCACCCGCCACGCGCCGGCCAAACCAGCAGTTCGTAATCGTAGTCTACTAGACAAATAGTTGCTATCAGTGCATCCGTTAACAAGATTCTATTATTTCATCCTTTTATCTCCTAATTTCTCCCTTTTTCTCAATTCGATACAACACTAAGCAATTAATACGATAAAAAGAAACTGTTGTTCATATTTATAAAATAGATCGTTTGTTAGTTTATTTTAAATTGTGTCAAATAATCACAAGAGACACATAAGAGTTGAGAATCCACTGAATACGATTTTATCCGACTGATTAACATGACTTACTTGGATCAGGATTGTCCTCCTGGGTTTTAGCCCCGCCGTTCTGCAGGGGAACATCGATCGAACTGCCCAATCTGTCGGGGCGCTCGGTGACCCCTTGCAATCTTGCGGTGGCACCCGACAGACGGACTTCGGTGCCGCTCTCTGCAATTGGAAATGCGCAATGTTAACAATGAGAATCTTGTAATTCATTGGAAGCATATTCACATGGTTCATAAGGAAATGAAGAAGATTCCAGAAATGGATAAAGTGGATGAAAAGAATTGCAAAATTTCGAATGGGAAAATAAAATGATAGAAAAGAAGATCGAGGATTGAAAAAAGGCTGCAAAGAGGCTGTGAAAGATGTGTAAAAGGAGAAAGGTGGAAGTTAGTGATTTTTCTACCTGGCGCGGGCAGTTCGTCAGTTGATGACTGATCGTTTTGCGCACGGAATCTCGTGCATCTCTGGAAGAACCTGTCGAAGTACATTACGGCGATGTAGACGATATACAGAAGTACTAGCGTCAGGGCCTCGTACCACTCGACACGCTCGTCGTGTATGATACAGATTAGAATGGCAACTGTTACGCCGTATGCTAGGCAATCCCTGCTGACCGGCCACCAGTCCAATGGTACCACCTCGGATCATAGAGAAGAGAAGTTTTAGTTCCATTAAATTATTTTTCTTTACAATTTTTTATAATCGTTCTACTTTATTCTAATATTTCTTAACGCAGCATTTGAGAAGCTATTTCGAAATTTAAACTTGCCCATTTTGATTAAAAAAGTAAACCAAAGTATTTTGAATTGTCAAGAATCTTTTTTAATCATTGAGTTAAAATAGACAAGGAATGATTTAGTAAATGTACAAAAATATTGAAAAACTGGAGTACAAAAACTTGTTTATCTGGTAAAGTTAGTGAGAGCTTACCATTCCGGCCCCGATACCACAGCAGGCCGGCACTGCGAGGATATTGAAAACAGCGGAGCCTACTATCGTTCCCACGCCGATGTCACCTTCCGTAATGAAAGTACCGATGGCGTTTACAAATAGCTCCGGTGCGGAAGTGGCCGCCGCCATGAACGTCGCGCCGGCCACATCTTTTGACATCGAGAGGGCTGAAACGGCAATGATACCATCATTTTAGCAGCCCTCGCAACGGTCGTTCATAGCTCGGCCATCATAGCAATCTCGCCATCTCTTACCGTGGCATATTTTCTCTACGGCCGGCACGAAGAACTTGTCGCAGACGACCGCGAGGGCGATAAATAAGTAGAGTGAAACAATCACGTGGACCACTACGGCACCCCCCTGCCTCTGCTTCTCATCGAACAGGTCGTGCGGAAAGTCTTCTATCGCCGGTGGCGTACAATTTATGCCTGTAACATCAATTGTTTTCACTCGTTAGTCCATTAAGTCCCGGCAGTGTCGCGTCAACCCACCGACTGACATTTGCCATTTTTTCCTCGTACTAATCTCGCTCTATTGAACGGGGACTTTCGACATTTTCCGGCTTCGAGCGTTTAACTCATTCACGATTTTATTTTTAACCCGCTAAGGAGCAGTGCTCGGCCGTTAATGGGTTAAGTTGATCCAAGAGATAGCTCGATAGTGCGCTTGGATCTCGATCAGTGATCTCCGTGTATTGACTGTTATCTCTTCCACTTATTAGTGCTGCATCGTGACACGATGATGCACTTCTAAAACCTCTCTCTCTCTCTCTCTCTCTCTCTTCCCCACCCATCCCACATGGCCTGCATGTCCGATTTTGGCGAAAAATACCTTATGTAACGGCGTGCGCGACCTTGCGCGCCGCCCGGCGCACTCGAGAGAGCCTAAGCGGAACGACGATTACGATGCACGATAATTGGTCACGCTCGATCGGAAGATAGCAAAGACTCTGCACTAGAGTGAATAGTGAGTTATGTACACTAGATAGCGGACCGCGGCCAAACCGATTTGCACGTACGGTGAATACAATTAGATCGGCCTACCAAGAAATTCGTGCTGGGACTTGCCTTAATTGAGAACCTACCAGAATGAAAGATCAATTGGAATAATCGAGTACTCGGTAGTTGTCTTTCACTTGAATTAAATGTGAATAAAGGAAGCTTTAGTATTAGTAATAGTATAGTGAGTAAAGGTATTGGCAACAATGTATTTTATGTTATTCTGTTTTGTTAGAAGGTCTATTGTTGTTCGTGTCCGTTTGGCATTTTTTAATATTTAAACACCCTGTTTTGCGCATCGATTATAATAAACTGCCTTGGATTCCGATGATTTTGTTTAGAAACATTCTATTATATTATATTACGATGAAATAATAATTGACAGTACAAGAAATGTTTATTTTCGCAAGAAAATAAATGTTTCTTGCAGTGCGTGAAAGGGATAAAAGATTGTTTGAATTTCTGAGTGAAGCACGTGCCGCGGAGAAGGCAGAAAGGAGCTGGTAAATGGAAACGTGTGATATCCTCGCTCATCGCCGAACGCTAAGAGCGAACCAGTGCGTTTGAACTATTCGGCTGCCATATTAAAACATTCACTTAGCGCACAGAGGGCGGATGCCAAAATTGCATCACGTACTCCTACTGCTAAAACGCCACAAGATATCTCAAGTAGGAAACGCTTCGTTAGCGGCAACTATTACTTCAATTTTACGAAAGCTGTGTATGTCGAAAACGCTACGTCGATTTCGGCAGGCACGCGAGGTCTCTTCATTACTGCTTTGCTAGTTACTTCTCAGAAGTTTTCCAGAGCAAATACAATGAATCTACTGGAAAGATGAAGCATTCGACTATCTTCTAAGACTTTTCCTTGAGTATTTTGTTCGTTTCTTTAATAATTGAAGTCTACCTTTCTTCCGCTGTATTATATCACACTGTGATACAACTTTAATCCTTTGCGTGACAGTGCTCGGCCTCTACTTTGATCATTTTTATTGCTTGATTTATGGTGCACTCAGTTAAAGTAGGCACAGTTCTTGTCATTATGTAATTCATGATTGTTTCTAAGTTTTTTTAAGAGTAAGACATTACTTTTCCAATCATAGTTCTTTTTCTATTTCATTTCAAATGATTAAAGGGTTCAATTGTTTGTTTCAATGTAACATTTCTACGATATATCATTTACTTTCACCTATATGTTCTAATTATTTGTGCCCCATTTAGAGTGATCTCTTTTTTTAATATCTCAAAATACAACACTGACAATTATTCGATTCAAATTGAATAGCCGTTATTTTTTAATAATACAAAATAATAAACTAACATCTTTTAAGCTTTCATTCAGTGTAATGACACTACAGGGAAACAGTTTGAGGCGATTTTCCCGGTGACTCGTCTAAAATATCATCTACTTTCGCGTCGAGGCTGGCATTACATCGGCCGGCTTTCTTTCCACGAGCGCCCGGGCCAGTAATTGTAATATAACGAAGAAAACGGTGCACGTATTGGTGTCTCGTACAGGTTATGCAGCTGTATAACTGATGTGACTTCCTACCGATTAAGCAACCTAAAGAAGTTAAATTGCTCTCATTCAAGTTGGCAGAGCAGATGCCATTCATGTCTAATGTACGTCGTATAAACTAGATGAAACACGGTTGCGACAACTCGATGTCGTCCAGCCTTCCCGTCTACGGCTCTGTCCTCTCCCGAGCACCAAAACCCTCCGATGGATGATCTTTCACGCTGACTCTTCGAGCTACACGCGCTCAACACCCACAAGGATTACCTTCCCTCTTCTATCAATCAGTGAATCTTAATGAAGACTATTCTCCATGAAAAAAAAAAAAATCCACTAATAACTCGCTCGTCAATCTCTTTTAATTCTAAGCTGACCAATCTATTTTTATCTAATATTATATAAGATAGTGTGTGTGTTCCATTTGAAAGAACAAATCTGTCAGTTTAAATTGTCACAGGCAGAAATAGGCTCGCTGGAAATTCTCATTCGAGCTGTTGCGCGACGGTTCCATTGCCCTGTCGTGCTATTGTTCTCTCGTTCGAGCGATCCCCTAGGCAGTCTCGGCCGAGTTTTATCATTCCTGGATGCTCCCTGTCACTCCAAATAAATCAGTGCGCTAGGAAAAAGCTCGCGTCTGATAACTATTAAGTAGTCAACAGTACACTCGTTAGATTTTTAAAGCCGCGAAACTTTAAGTATTAAGTGACTGTAGTAGAAGAGACACTTGAGCAGGAAAGGAATTGTCGTCAGGCCCAACGCCCCAAAATCAAGCATTCGTTAAATGATGACGTATTGCGCCACGTGATGCGTTTACGTGCACCGAACAGATGACGAAGCTTCTTCCTGAGCTTTTCATTATTTTCGATCGATTTATCTTTATTACAGGCGTTTATTCGATTTTGACAAGATAAGAAATTAGTTTAAGGTATTCGGGGATTAATACATGCTTTAGTTCCTGTCCTTCCTCAGTATATTTATTCTGAAGGAAGGTAGATGCTTATCACGTGACATGTCACGAAAGGAGTATCGATTAGTGCATGCAAGGGAAAAAGCTTGCTATTATAGGGGACGAGGGCAGTCGGAATAGAACGTATAGAGGAAGTCCTTGTGGCGATGTGCGGCGAGCCGAATTGGATGAGGCCATGTGCGTATTGGAGATTAACTCCTGCGGTGGCGGCTTCGGCGATCATTACGTGGTCGAATTGCCGGAATGCCTAATTTCAGTTTCAGGTGATTTTCCGAGCGGGAGCGGGTGCGCCGTGGCACCGGCAGCCAGCATTAAAGCAGTAAAGTAGTGTTGTACTCGCAGTTGCACTCCAACAGTCCACTTACTCGTGCTTAAGCTCTCTCTCTCGTGCATGCAGACTCGTGCTCTCATGAGATTCGTGCTCTACCGCTGGGCGATGATCTGAAATCTCCCAGGAGTGATCCCGAGGGATATCGGGATGCGAGAGCAGTTACGAGCGGCAAGAATAGCCGGATTATCCGAAAGGAATAGCTGGTTATTCCTGGTGCGGGTGCCATGCTGGAAGGTGCAGGGAAATGTGGCAGGGTACGGGCGAAGCGAGAGAAGAGAAGAACTGATACAAACGAACCTCCACCTAAGTCGGACGTATCCATGCTGTCAATCCCGTTGTCACACACATACTACATTAACAACTACTCCCAAGACCAACAGCGTTTGTTGGAATCGCCCCTCCCTCTGCCGCCTCTGTGCGGCGCGTCGCTGAACGTCCGGTGAATCGTCGTGTGCCGCGGTCAAAACGTGAATTCCACCTCAATCTAATCGTTCCTCTGGCATTGATTATAGGCCGATCTCTCCTCTCCTGGAGCCAACAGCTATCGCCCCGTCGGGGACCTTGGCTCTCCTTTAATCCCGCTCTTCCTTCGCCCTTCTGTCTTCCCCTCTCGCTCGTCCCTCTCTGTCTCCTCTAAATGCTCGGACGCCAGTGCTCCTCCGGCACATCCGCCTCTATCCGATCAACGCTCGCTCCTTTCGCCCTACGTCCTTAGGGGAAACAAGCCTCGCGCGGGAATTCACGGTGAGCACTCTCGGCCAGCTTGTTAAACGATCGTACATTCTGCACAGACTGTCTCAGTCCGTGCTTACATTGCGCGCTTACCTTCTATCTTGCAATAAAGCAGACTTCCGGTACCACGAGAGAGCCTCCGCTGGTTAGAGCGGTGGAGGGAATCGCGAAATGTTACGGAGGCTGAGCGCCGCTCCTCTCCCTCGCCTCGCCATGCTTCGCTTTGCCTCGCCTCGCCTCGCCTCGCCTCTCCAACGCGCGGAGCCCCACGCCACAAAGCGCGTATGGAGGTCGCCAGCGACCGGAGTACAACTATTAGGGTGTACCACATGGAATCTAGCTTTTCCAATTAACTACCGTTTTTTAATACCATTCTATCGGGAATTTTTCTATTCGAGAGTCTGTTAGATAGTCCATTTTTTATTGGGGTTCATTCTGGGTTCTTTGAATTCAATGTTTTCATTAATTTGTGTTAGTCTTTGAAGTGGTTCTTGGCTTTTAAAAATCGTGAATGTTTTTGTAGTAAAGGGAGAAACAAGGATCTTTTGTTTGAAAGGTACTACTGAAATCGTACTTTGAAAATGAATGGAGTGAGTTATGGGATTTCTTCGTAGCCACCTTACTGTGCTCACATCTTACAATAGACTATTATCTTTTAAGATAGTAGGAAGACTTTATTTCTGATGAAAGAGTGAGCAACGAATATAAGACGAAGCATTTGACAGTATCTTATTCTCAAAAGAAGACTTATTAAAACAATAATTTAATCCAACATCGCTTTAGCAGTGAACAATCAACTACAATATTCCATATTATTGTCAATAATATTCCAATTTACAATATTCTATCTTTTTCTCAGAAAAAAATAATATTTCATATAACTAATAATAACAAGTAGACCATCAAATTTGAATGCAGCTGCAGTCTGACGTGATGGATCGTTTTTATCAGGCGACGTGACGTACATGGAAAAAAATATCGATCGAAGCTCGATATCAGAATCAGAATCGATCGGACGATCCTCCCTTTCGGCTTTCCAGCACGGCCGCGAAGTCAAGTGAGCGGCTGTCTCGTTCTACTTTGATACTAGGTTGCTGCCGAACAAAGCGTCCACTCGACGACGCGCATTCTGATCGGGCGATCGAAAAAATTTCCAATGTTGGAATACTCGAAGGGATCGAGCTTAGCAGTGGCTGACGTCGCCTTATAGTATCTTATCTGTATACACGGGCGATAATACTTACGTGCCCACGAATAGGAAGCAATCAGTGGCAAACGGAACAACTCGTCAGTCTGGACGGACAAGTGGACGAGTCTCCCGTTGTACTTTCATTTCAACCGGCGGCAGCAACAGCAGCATCCCCTTTTTGATCGTAAAGCAGAGCATCGCGGATGGCAATGGCTAGGAGGCACAAGCATATGGTCGGATACAGAATATTTTTCGTCCTCGTCATACCGGCCCTCTACTTTCTTTGCGTCAGCATCTTAGGTCTTTCGCCGGACGACCTCAAGCAGGACATCTCGGACGCGAGTGCTTTCAACAGTTACGCAGATCCCCGTAAGTTCGACTTATTATAATTGGAAGGATCGACAAGTTATCCCAATAATCGATCCTTCATCCCCGGAAGCGCTTGCCATTGGGAAATCGACAATGGTAACTTCGCTTTTCTTTCTTATCAAGACTACAGTTAGAATTTCTTGTATAATACAAATATATACTAGTAAAGATAGCAGGGGAATTATTGGAACTAGACCATAGAAAACTGGAGTGGAATAAGTGAAGCAGAGATAGGATGAAACAACGGTGGCTCGGAACTCTGGAATTTTTTTCCGATCGATCGACAGCATCCGGAGGCGTCTGGCTTTCCAGTCGATTTCACTCCACTTCTGTTAGCAATAACAGTGTGTCACCGGCGCATAGTGTGCTAGAGTTCGTCAGCATACAAAAAACATACGCGCCCAATTCGGTATCACGGGATTTGCGAGGGAGTATAAGCTGCTGGACAATCGGGCGGTCGAGCAAATGATTATGTAATCTGCCTTAAACGCATTACGCACACCATCTTAAGCCATCGTGGAGGTTCGAGTGCGTATCGGTACCGGGATTAAAGGCTTTTCGGCAATAACTAAACACTTATGAAACGTGGCTACCGGCGCTGCTGCCACTGCTGATATCCTTTCTTGCTTACCTTCACGGCGCATCTAATATTTTGGAGATAAGCCGTCCGCCTCAAGACTCCGCGATGACTAATCGAGATATCCTGATAAAACACATAGAGAATCGTTTCGATAGATACTATCCGTCTGCGCAGTCTGCACCTCTCCGCATGAGTATTTTTCTTCACATAGAGAGAATTAGTGCGTAGTTTGTGGAAAATAGTAGTAGTGGTGTTAAGCTTCCTATCGAGTGGTATTAACTCGTATATCGAGTTAAGCCCCAATTCCAGAGTGGATATTACTGCTCATTTCTTAATGTTCATTATTTCAGCTGTGTATTTTATCAATCGTTGCTTGAATTAAATGTACTACAAATCTTTTCGACTATGATTATAATGTAAATGATGTAAGGGAGAGCTTTTCTTTTGAGATACATTTCTAATTTTTGTGTCGCTATGAAATTAGACAAATATATTCAAATAAAATGACGAATAAAAAACTTGAATCCAGCAGGTATCACAATTCTTTCAATGTCTATTTTAAGGGTCGCGTAGATTACTGGAAATTCCTAATGTCTCCGAAGCACCCGAAATTTTGCAAGCACTACCTGTCGTCGAGGAATCGACGACAAATTGTACTGCACCAGCGATAAAAGAGTTTCCATCTGATGGGCTGACACGAGGGCAGAGACGATCCGGGATGATAGTGATACACTTCATCATCGCGATATATCTCTTCCTATTGCTGGCTGTTGTCTGCGATGACTTCTTCGTGCCATCCATGAAAAAGATCTGCGAGAGTAAGTAAACTTCGTTTCCGCTTTCAATACTTTCAGCCGAGATAATTATATCGAAAGCTTACCAATAGAAATTAAAATAAACATTGGAGGATCGTAATTAAAACTACTTAATAACTGCACAAAAAATATGTCTCTTAAAAAATCACGGTTTTTTTTAACTGGGAGATCTGATGATACTAAAAAGGTATCACGACCGATAGAGCACGTACATACGCGGCTCCGTCTGCTGAACGTGGGGTCGAGTGGTCTCCTTCGTTTGCATCCGTCAGTGACTCTTTCAGTCGGTTAGACGCTCCGAAGATACGAAAACTATTGTAATTGTAATATAAACACAGTGACTCATTTACAACACAATAGCTAATTACATTATACAAATTGTAACTGTTAAAATAACAATTTAATTGTTATATGCAACTAAAAAAATTGGTTGCAATTACAAAGAAACATATGAAAAATTCTTTGGTACACGCATCATCTTAGCCAGATGAATCTGCTTAAGTTCACTGGATCAATTGTCTCATAGAAATCAACGTAACCGAGGATATTGCGGGTGCAACGGTGATGGCTGCTGCCAGTTCCAGTCCGGAATTGTTCATTAACGTGGTTGGAACTTTCGTGACCCAGGGTGATTTAGGAGTCGGTACAATTGTCGGTTCCGCCGTCTTCAATGTTCTCGCAGTTCCTGCGTGTTGCGGATTATTCGCTAATCAGGTAATCCTTATCGTGCAACGTCGACAATAATATAGAGTTTTTAAAATTAAGAGATTTATCTTTAGGATGATATTCGCTCTTGTTACAGGTATTGCGTCTGGAGTGGTGGCCTGTGACACGTGACGCGATGGCTTACGCGCTCACTGTTATGTTATTAATTATTACGCTTAAGGATGGTCGCGTCGACTGGTATGAAGCATTAGTTCTAGTCTGTTTCTACGTTGTATATATCCTAGGTGAATATATTTATCATTACAACTCGGGTGAAAGTCAGTGACAAATGTTTTATCGTTGCTGTATTTACTGAAGTAGATTAGAAATATTACAGTGACATTAAAACTTTATCACTGCGTAATATTTGTCACTGATTTACACCAGTCAACCTTATTTAATTTGTATACCAATCAATACTATATTTGAATTGTTTCGATTTTAGCTTTATGCTACAGCCGGCGTATGGGCCGATTTTTCAATCGTGCTAGAACCACCCGTCAGAAATACGAGAAGATATGTGAAGGGAGTCCTTTGATACCAAACAGTAAGGTTTCGTTCAAGGTTTTCTATTTCTTTTCTTTTACTTGGTAAACCTATTGGAAAGAGGGTCCAATTCATCTATCACTTAAGGTTTTTCAGGTAAAGTCAAGGACATGGAAATACAGATGTTCGAATCAAGCGAAGAGGATGAAACGCGTATGTATCACTAATTTTCGACACATATTTATTACTTGGAAATTACCGATATGTATTCATAATGATTTTGATTTGCAGTTGAGATCGTGAACATGATATCTTGGCCAAGTACGTTTTGCGAACGTCTATGGTGGATTTTAACATGGCCAATTAACTTTGTCCTTCTAATTACCATCCCCGATTGCAGACGGCCGACACTGAAGACGTATTATCCCTTAACATTTTTCATGTGTATAGTGTGGATTGCCACTACATCTTACGTTGTCGGATGGGTCATCACTATTATTGGTAATTTATATTCCACCTTTCAATTAACATCATTATCCCTTAGTTCAGAGATTATATCATTATTTTAATACTTTAGGTGACACTTTCCGTATACCGGACTCAATTATGGGGCTAACATTCCTCGCAGCAGGTATGAGTGTACCTGAAGCAGTCTCTAGCGTAATTGTCGCGAACCAAGGTGAGTAAGAAATTTCGTATTAGAAATACTATTATTTATCAGTCCCTGTAATTTATAGGGTGAATCAATTCAGTCATCTATAACATAGTTACTGCCGGGCGAGTAGAACGAAGTTAATTAATTATTAAAATATTAAATTACTATTTTTCAGGGCACGGAGCGATGGGTATAAGTAATTCAATTGGGTCAAATGTATTTGATGTACTGCTCTGCCTGGGGCTCCCCTGGTTCGTCAAGGCGGCGTTTTTACCTACCATTCCCGGCCATCATTACATTAAGATCAACTCTCAAGGCCTCGTGTACAGCTCGATATCCCTTTTCTCTACGCTCCTTGTTCTTTATGTGTCGCTCGCATTAGCCAAATTCAAGCTGACGCGCACCGTAGGCATCGCCTGCCTTGTTATGTATGCGATATTCCTCGCGTTTGCCTCGGTGTTAGAGCTTAATACTTTCTTCGTTGTAAATTTACCGGTCTGCATTGACTAAACAATCCAGCTGGTGATTATCGAGAGCTTTAAACGGTTATGAACGTGACGTGCATTGTGTAATCACACCTCAACATATTACTCGCCATATCTACATGCATCTGATTTATGCATTGCGCACATTAAACGCATTTATATATAGTTGATCATCGTCTTCGACGCAAGCGAGACTGCGAGCGTCCGTGGACCTTCGAACATTTTCAATTGTACTCACAGTTAAGATTTAAGTTACGCCTATGAAGTTGTAGGTCGGAAATGATCACGAGTCATTTAGTTGTAAGAGAATCCCGCGGTAATTCGAGCAGTTGTAATGTCATTTTCAATCGTCGATAGTGTCTGCGTGGGCTGTGATCATCTGGCATGGAATCATTCCTTTCAAACGCACTAGGGAATTAGTTGCGAGCTGTATTGCGAACGGTGGGGAGTTTCATTTTATTAACTTTTAAGGCGAAAGAACAGTTTAGAATAATTTACACATCGATTGTTCCTGATACACTGCCTCTTGATTGGAGCTCAGAATTTGCTCGTTTTTCCTAGAACACCTACTAGATGATAAGTTCGCTTAGAATTTTAAATGCGACTGATACAACGAATTTCTGAAAAACGTATTTTATAAAGTAGGATCTCTTGCCAGTTCTTGTTTCATTTTTCAAAGTCCTTTAACATAAGGAATCTTGTTAGATTCAATATCGAAAGTGTGAAACGTGCGAAAGGACAATCATACAATTGTAAAAACACTTTTACGAAACCACCTTTACTCTTTTCACTCGTGTAATTTCTCTCAACTCGAGAAACCAATATCCGCCCGACTTCTTTAAGACATAAAAAGAACATCTCTTAAACGCTTGTAATGCATTGTTACATATAAATATAATTTCACCTAAGATAGTGCAAAATTTACTGACGAAGTTTGAAATTCTCTGATCTAAATACTGTGTATGCATGATGACAGAAGCTATATTTATATTCCTCTATGAACATAAACATATCACAGTAATAATGTAGGATTATTAATGCCTTTACATACAACATATTTCTATAATTCCTACACAATTTTTCCTTCACAATATATTTGTTAATTAATCGATAAGCCGCCGATATCTGTTGTGATTCACTCCGTGTAGTGCTCAAGCGACACACGGCACAAGTGACACTACACGGCTACCAAAACAATTGCGCAATGTCGGTATTACCGATAATTCGATGGTAAAAAGCTGATTCCAAACTATCTGTTACACCCATTACCGATAATTCGATGGTAAAAAGCTCTAGTGCATCACTCTGCATACCTTTAGGGTTTTCCCAAGACATGCTGCCCTCTCTGTAATCCGAATGCCGAATCTACAGAATTCCATCGAAGCACGAGCCCGCGAAAGTGTTTAACGATGCGTGCGAAATGGATCAATAACATTTTAGTAGCACGGAATGTAATAATCGACCCAATATTATCCGTGCAAATTCGTCAGAAGATACTATCAAGTAACCGTAGAGCAATCTAAAGAAATTCAGAGCACAACTTTTGGAATCATTACTATTGAAAGATCAAAATGGCTTTTTATAATAATCGTTTGATTTCTTTAAATCCATTGCAAATCGTGGGCAGATAAATTTTATACATTCTCTTTAAAGAAACTCGCAGAATCTACATAATTATAAAAATGTAGAGCGCCCTAGTAAACCAGGGCAGCATATTTTCCTGTTCATCGTGCGTGAAACAGTAAAAACACTTGTAATAAAATGTTACTCCCTTAACGCTCATTTACCGTGGCGCAATTTGAATGTGAACGTTTCTCAAAAGCAGATTCGTACAGTTTCGACACAAGTGGGAAATCTAAAGCAATATTTAAATCATTTCGTTTTCAAAAATATTTTTAATTGACAAGAAATATAGTGCGAACATAACTTAAAATTCACGTACATACATTGATAATCCAGGTAAATAAAAGTCTCCAATTACGTTCAACAAGACTGTATAATAGTCTTACTTTGATATGGATTCTTTTATCGTTAACTACGACAACAGGATGAAAGCTACAACTCCTAGAATCGTAATTAGCTCGTGTAATTACAACTCTCATTCCATCAGTGTAAAGAGGCCCCGATTTGAACATTTACCCACATTTCTGACATTTACGGACACCTCTTCCCACTCACGTCATGCAAACCCGTATGCGCTGCGACTTGTGGGAACAATGGTAAGAATGTGAAATACTTGTTTGAAGAATGATAATACATATAATGACTATGGAGCGGGGGAGCACTGCCAAGCGAAGCGAAGCGAGGCAGAACGGAGCACGAAGCTAGCATGAGTGCTTTGAAACAGGGACAGAGAGTTGGAAAACGCACGTGGAATCGGAAGAGCCCAGTTGCACCTCTCATTTGCCACGGAAGAACTATGAATCTCGTTTTATTATTTTATCCGAATCATCGAGAAACAAACAAGTGAATAAACTCGTTGTCGAACATAATAAGTCACGCTCAGACAAAACACTTAAAGATTTTCTCTTATAACAGTGCGTGCTACGTAATCCCGTTAAACGAGCATCACCCGACAGTGCACAGTGTTGTTGGCAAGTTCATTTTAACAAGTGCCTGGCGTTAATTAAAAATCGAAGGAAATGATGAAACTCTGCGAGGATAGTTAGGAAAAAGTATCGTTCGCGTGTGGAATTATCTTGGAGTGATAATCGAAGCATGGCGAATGGGAAATCGGCTGTGACAAGTAACTGGCGGCATTAATCGAGGAGGAAAACGAAACAGGACGGCGCGCCATGCCGGCTGAAAGTGCGCCCACGTCCGTCGCACCGTCGGGGATCGATAAGCAGCGGCAGTAGCGCTGCTGGAAAGAGGATTCGTAGGTGTTTGCGCACCCGTGAGAGCAGACATCGCATCGTCGTGGACAACGAGGATCGGAAGAGTACAGTAGAGAGAGCACTAATTCGAGTGATCAAAACAAAAAGTCCAGGGGGTCCGATGGAAGGACAATCGACAGGAGAAGAGCCCTTCGGGAGAGGAACAAGCCTGAAAGAAATCAGTGTGGACTGTCATGGAAGAGGTGCGCCGCCGAAGTAAAATCTAATACCAACGAAACATAGAAGAGAGTGTCAGTGCCTCGATGCTTTCGACGAGCTTTCTCAGAAAGTCTGATAAAGTCGTAAACAATATCGTCTGCTCTAGTTTTCCACTTCAAGGATAGTGTCGCAGTAGAAGGAGTCGCGCGAACGTCAGACACAGCGTATTGTCGAGGAGCAATTACCGATTGACAATTCTTAACGAATCGATCAGAGTGATGCGTGCGACGGAAATCTACGAATTGTTCGGTAAACGATGCTTGGTTAACATTTGTTTAATCGAGAGCAGTCGCGTCCCCTCGAAGATTGTGCATCGATCGTGTCGTCTCCGACGCCACGCATTTCCCTCGTCTCTCTCTCCTGCCAGCACCGCGCTCACCATACTTCGTATCCTTCTGTTCGTTCACCTGCGCCGTCTCTTAAATAATAGCACGAGAAACATGTTGCACTGACGACGCACCGCCGTTCAGAATAAATATCGCGATGACGAATGTGGATGATGTTCGATGCTCTATTTAACTGATATTCCTGTGAGCTCCTCTTATACGGAGAAGTTCCATCGCCGAGAGGACATGATTCATTTACTAGCCGAGACGATAACTTAATCGTCTAACTATACCACTGGGAAATGAATTATCCAGGACAATAATGGGCCGACGAGTATCAAGGGAAAATTCGGAATCTCATTATTAGAAGAGAATGTTGGGCACCAAGAGTATATTGTCGGAGGTCAAGAGTGAAAAGAATTAAAGTTCAACTGGAAGTACAATAAATGATAGAGATCACAATCTTCACTATCTTCGTTTTTTCAAGCCTGTGACGGTGAGAAAAAGTGGACTGACTTCGGGCAATCCAAGTTAAGGGAGGAAAGGGGAGGCAGGCAAGGAGTGCAAGGGAAGTTTAAAGGGTAATGCTCGAGCAGGGTGAGAACAACGGGGGGGAAAGAGTACAGCAGAACATTGGGGATAATGAGAGAGCGTGCGAACGGCTCATGAGAGCGTGACTTGGCAGGTGTAGCAGATAGATGGGATAAAGTGTCAGTGGCCGGGGGCAAGCTACTGAAGCGCAGGGGAGAAAAAACGGCAGGACAATGAAGGAGCACGGAAGTAAGCTTCCGGCGGAACAGCCCGGCAAGGTATTAAAATCGCTATTAAAGAAACCCGGCCAATCCAAGTCAAAGTCTCAAAAGAATCGAGTGGTGATCAATGAGAAGCTTAACGAATTCTTTGCGGCGGACTACATAATCCTGATCAAGGAAGTATGCTGCGCCGATTACGAAGAGGATTGCGACTGTTACTGCCAAGAATATGAACTAATAAGACTGGGCAATTGTAAGGAATGCAGGGCGGAATTGAATCTTCGCTTCGGCGTCTCGGAAAAAGGCCCTTACGAGGGCGCCGAGAAGGTCGACGATCTAATTAGCGAACGAACCGCGGCAGAGAAGAATTGCGAGGATTTTGTCGAATTACATTTAACACAGAGCGAACAGCTGGAGGATCACATGCAGGATGAACATAATATGGAGGAAAGTGTCGACGACATTGCAGGGGGATCATTGGACGGACCCTGCAGCGAATGCAGTGCCTGTGATGACAGTGTCATCGATGACGGCAACCACGAAGAACCTCCATCGGATGGAAGGGACTTCGGCCATCCTCCGAACGCGGTGGCACAGAAACACAAGTCGGCGGTGGGTCGATGTTGCATTAGAGGTAATGACCCGAGAGTCTCAAGTAAGCTTCAAGTAAATCCGTCGAGTGTCGACGATGTAAGGGAGGAAATTCAAGAGTGTATTACAACAAAAGATGCAATCCTGGCTTCCACAGAAGCCAGCTCGACAACCTCCGCACCACTTCTTCCTGGCTGTGAACATCAACACGAGACACTTAGTCCTCCCGATGGGTATAAAGATGTCTGCAGTAATCAAACAAGGCAATTGGAGAATTCCTCCAATTCACCCTTCGCACCCTGTGATTATTTTCATCATCAGCGACATCTGCCACCAGGTTCGTATTCATATAACACGAGTGCCAATGTATTGGACAAGAGATGGTCACACTCGCATGATAGAAAACTAATAGTAAAATTATTAGATTAAATAGTTCTTTTTACATTAACATAAATGTTAAATATAAATAAGAAAAAATATCTAGAAGAGTATAGCAAACCATTCGACAGTATCTTGGCTGAAACTAAACTCGATTGGGAAGTCATTTCCCGCTGGGACATTCCATCGTCAAGGGAAATGTACTTTCAATGACGCGCAACTATTGTGTAGTTCCATTTGGCAGAGGTCGCATGCTTTCGCTCGGAAACCGAGTTCCTCGGAGCGTGGGAAGGGAATCTAATTAGAGTGATTGCTGGGTAAAACCTGAAACAGAAAGTCAATCAATGGGAATGCTTTTAGATCATTGGGAAGCTTTCGTTAATAATAGAATGATTAGAAGGTATTGACAAGTTCCTTTATATAGATTCCTATTGTGCCCCAGTTTTACAGCTATGTTAATACTTGCAACCAATCAGCGTGAACCAGAAACCATCCTGTTTGATAATTGGGTTGGTGCTTAGGCTCTCCCACCGATGAGCTTTTAGTTTCACGTGTCTTACCCGATAAGTGGCGCACTTTGACAACTCACAAGCTTAAAAGCAAAGTAATAGAGTTCCTTTCTTATGCGCATATTTGCATCCATTATTTTCAGGTGGTAATGCGCAGCCTACAGGCTCTCATCAAGAGGAAGACGAGCTTGATTGCGCTTGGGATAAAGCTCAACGCCGGAAGGGGGGCGCTGTTAGCACTGGTGAAGAATTTCATCAGGGTAAGAAAGTGATAAACGCAAGATACAATAATGATTTTTTTAATAGAAAAACTCTGAACGATTTTTCATTCATTCTTGTTTTTTTGCAGAAGTGCCACATCGCTATCTTGTCGAGACAATTACAATGACTACTGTCACCGAACGCCGAATTGTTCGTGAAATAAGCGAAGAAGAAGGGCCACTAGCCCTTCAAAGGGAAATGAATTTATCCGATAAACACAGGGATCCACCTGTTGGAAAAGCCAGTGACGATGATATGGATCTCTCCGGTAGTACAGACAGCACTGAGAACATTAAAAATGAGGGAATTCAAAAGAAAGAGAACTTACAGAGCGAAAGTATAAAGGAATTGTCACTCGTGTTCAAATTAGGCAATTCGTCACTAATGTCCAACAGTTTGAAGCCGAATTCGGCAGTGAGACAACTCTTCCCGAATCCAAAATTCATCTCGCCGCCACCCACCAGTCATGCAGGTAAACTAGATGAGGAATCATTAGGAAATAGATCATTTGCTTTGAATTCGACTGGGAACGCCAAGTACAATGAGAGTATCGAAGAAGAATTGCTGGATTCGGAGCAAGAAGAGAGTTCTAGTTTAATAAGAAAAACAATCGAACGAAATACACTTCGCAGAAGTTTGGTCGAAAAATATCGAGCAGCTTCTCGAAAGAAGGCTTTGCAACCAAGGAATCTATCATTGGAGGAACGAATTCGTCAGCTTACGTGCGTCGATCAGGAGGAAGACAGTCAAGCCGAGCAAAAATATACGAATCAATCTCAGGATACTAATTTAGATTGCGATCTCGGTGACGCGTCAATGGCATCGATGATTCGAACGTCTCCGTCTGGGGAAGAGCAAATGATGGATTTATCTACTACACATACCATGCCATTGACAACAATGATGTCCACTGGCGCAGTATTAACACCAACTACTGCAGTTTACGTCGACGCATTGTCAAATCTTGGAACCGAAACGATAAATACCATACCAGATAATTCCATGGCAAGACTAACCAATAATGGTAATTCAATTTCATCCACTGAGAGAGTAGCAACGTGTCCTGGAACTCTTAATATTACACCCTCCAAAGATATTACAACAAGCGTGTCACAAATAGAAATGGACAAAGCAGTAAACTTCCACAAGCAAAACATATCAGTTGTAACTTTCAATGCTGAGACGCAAACCCAGAATCAATCGACTTACAAGAAACTAGCTGATTTGTTTGTTCACAAAAAGAGTACGGTATCCAACACAGTTGGCGATTTGTCTTCCACTCAAGCACCTATCACTGAATCTGAGCTAGGCTTGCCAGATTTGGGTCTCGGTTTCCCGATAGGATCGGTACAGAATTCTAAAAACACTCCATTCGGTAAAGAATGTCAAGGGAAGCTTCCAGTTAGTAAAGCGAATTCTGATGTACGACGGCAATTCTTAGCATCTCTGGCGCCGCTTTCTTGTATGGCTGTTAAGGGCGCTGATAATCAAGAAGATTACTACTCTCGTCACAATGAGCATTCGAAATTGATGATGGGTCTTAATCAGCGTGATCCTACCGGTTATAATTCGGAAGCGTCGTACAGTATCGAGGACATTGAGGTAGCACTGGCAGTTGAAGAGAATCGACGTTATCTAAGTCCACCGGATGTTACCAGGGGCACTCCAACCACCGCAAGACCGGATATTGCTGATAAGACGACAGACGAACTGTTGGCTTTCGTCGAGCAGGGCAAATCAAGAACCGAAAGGATAAGACGTCGCTATGAATATGATGACAATTATAGCAGTGCTCAAACTTTGTGCATGCGTGAGGCATCTGCTAAAAAGAATACTGCTAAAAATCAGAACGAACGCATTGTCGAAGGAATCCATAATATTAATGATGACAATTCTAATAACGGCAAGGAAACATGCCCATCTGAAATCGATAGTACCTATCATCACGAAGGTATCAATTATAAACGTAGCCAACATGATTACGGGGAAAAGGAAGATATGCAGGAGAAGAATCTCGACGATGACGACGAATTGAATGATTACGGATTTAACCGGCGACCGTCGGTTAGGGGGATCAAGCAGCAGCATGGCAACAGTGCCGGCGAGCATACATGTTCGATGATGATCCCAAGTCGAAGTAATTCTGAAAAAAGTTTTATAGTCCGTAGAATTGACACTCGGCCGCGTCCAGCGTCAGCGTGTTTCTTTGACAAAAGTAGTGAGATCTACGAAGAAAGTATTGCAACGTACGATGAGATTGCAGTCTCAAGCGCACAAAATTTGGCTACTGATTCCTATGGGAACACTGTCCTCACAGATGAAAGGGATGCAAACACCATCAATCGGATAAACACCATGCAAAAGCAGATCGATGATATTTATCAGACAATTGCCGAAAGTGCTATAACCGCGCAGCATCCTATAGAGCCACCCGAAATTTACATGGAGAGCACTGTACACCCACGAGTGTACAGCAACCCTAAATTATTAACAACAGTAAACAATGCACAGAGCGCACCAGAGCAATATCCCGAGCAGCAGCGAAATGTTCGACAATACTTTCAAGAACAGATCATGCAAAATGATCGGATAGTACGCGCTGTGAACGTATGCACCGATGAACTGAACGGCGGTATCTATGGAAACGACAATTTCTCTGGGAAACCACCGAGGCACGAACCCATCTCCTCGGTCCCCAGTTATCCAATTGAAACTCTGACTGCAACGCTGGGCAACAGTGGCAGGTGTTATCGGACGATGTACTTTGTTCCCTATAATGGTGTCTCGGATCCAACGTACCAGAATGTCCAACGCGGTTTCCCACAGAATTGTTCGGCTAATTACGGAAATCACGTAGAGCGCTATCCCTATCATCGATTGAACAAGGCCGAGCAGCTTTATCGACAGCAGCAGCAGCAGCAGCAGCAGCAGCAACAACAGCAACAACAGCAACAACAACAGCAGCAGCATCAGTATCAGCATCAACATCCACCGCCAGTGCAACCACGAGTGCCGACGACACAAGTTCAATCGGCAACCCTGTTACAGCCAGCAGTACAGCCGCGCACTCAATGCTTACCGCAATCCCAGCATCCACCGAGGTATTACGCAACCAATCACGGTACTTCGGCTGTTCCAACTCAACCACCCTCTTCAGGCCCTGTACTATTGCCAGCTACACCCGGAACCCAGTTGAACGTAGTGCCAACGGCGAATCCTCTCCCTATGCAGCAAACAGTGCATCTGCATTTACATCACAATCAAACACCGGAGAACATTCACATCTCTCACTCAGCCTTTCCGACCATACCGTACCCATCCGATCAAGCGTTGCAAATGCATGGGTATCAGCATCAGCATCATCGACATCAGCATCAAGCTCGGCCGTATCAGCTTCAACCGCCAAGCATGATCTCCTCGTCTGCTTCGACTGGCGAGAATTCCTCGCCTTACACGGTGATCGCGTCGACGAGATGCGTTCCCTACGCCGGAAGTGGGGCTGCGGCCAATCAAGGCACGTACCACGTACACCTTAACAATAAGATCGCCGCGCCAACGTCAAACGTGTTGTCCAGAGAGCCCACGTCCTTGGCGCCAGAGTGTCCTGCACTGCCATTCGATCTAGGTCTGCCTGGTTCCTCATCCTCTTGTTCTTCATCCTCCTCGTCGGCTTCCTCGGCTTCGTCAGCCTCGTCGTCATCCTTCTGCTCGCTAACCACGTCTTCCTCATCGTCCGCCTCTTCCTCCTCAATCGTTTGCACGTCCAGTGCGTGCCCAACCTCCTCGATCCTGTCGGTTAGCGCAACGGACGTTACACCATCTCGCCGCAGTAGTGCTGCACTAATGCCCGGTGATATCTGTGAGTCTGCGTGTGCAAGGACAGAATACACCGGCACTTCCGATGGCAATGGCAACGGCCTCTGCGATGATAATCAATGCGGCTTGAGTAACGTCACTGGTGTATCGTCGGCGAGTTCCATGCAGACGTCCGGATCTCCCACGAATTTACATGGCCAGAAACTCGATTGCTATGTTGTTCCGGAACGCGGGGTTCCCGAGGGTGCAGCGAGTGCACCCTCTCATGATAGAGCTTCGATGCAATCCTTCGCGCCGAATACGGACCAATCGCATTCGATGGAGCAGCACACCATTGGCAATCGGAATCCAGCCGGGAACGTTCTCTCTCCGCACGCGCAGAGTCCGATTTACTACGCGATGAACGTCTGAGGCTCTTATTGTTGCCAATCGATCGGTGATTCTTCTCGCGCGCCAACCAGCAGGCTGGTTCCTGTTTATCCGCGTCACGATAGCAAGGCAGTCCGCACACTTTGAACTCTAGTCATTCGGTAATTGCAAGGAGAAAGCCAAAGAGACACTGAACCAAATGAGAGATCGTACAAAATTGGGCTATAATTATGCGTAGGCTTTCGGGATTCTCTCCGGTAGACTAATCTTACAATTATAGTTCCATCGAGCGACGGGAAGAGCGCGTCGAGTGAATTGAGAAGGAAAGGGTCGGGAGTTTAACGATTAACGATGTTAATGACCTATTAAACATAATTAAGGTTTATACAGGGTGTTCCGTGAGTTTGGGCGACCAAAAATTGTCCCTGCAATTAGTATCGCAATCGAGATATGTATTCTGTCGAGACTTATATATACGTCTTTCTTCCCCCATCCTCCCAATCCTTTTCCGACACGTCGAAAGTTTTATACGTCAACTGAATTCTGTGAGTGAATAGTCGTGAAAGATATTGCGTGTGCCACCCCATAGTCGCAAGCCAAAAATGCATCGCGCCATTCGCAAAATCGTCAATTGCCGAAACACTTTTCGGGATAGGAATGGCTAAATAGCAAAAATTGTTAATCGGGCAGTCGCTATTTCAACAATGACTGCATCTGAAGGGAGAGAATGATGATAATGCATGTCTGTCATGAGCGATAAATGTTGTCGTGTCGTATATTGTGATGTTAAGCTGTCACATGTTCTGAAGACAAGGCGTATTGGGCGACTTTGGTAGAAGGGTACATGGCAAAGCGGATTCTCTCATGCGCATGTCATAATCCCATATTAAAATATGTATGTCAATGACATAACTTGGTTCTTAAGCATATATTTCGCTGAATAATTTGCTCTTCCTTGCGAGTGAAAGTATATTGCTCGATAACTACTTGCAAGGTGAGTAACAGCTTGTGTAGTGTCAGGCGGTGCTATTGTTGTGCTCGTCATGGAATTCTGATCAATTTCTGTTGCGTATCGTTCGCGTATCAGACTTCCTTGCGATCAGTATGTTCCCTTGTTAGTGATTTATCGGAAAAATCTTAATCAGTACTTGTTCTGTGGATATTCCGGAAAATTGATAGTTACCTGTTAAATATATATTTTATCGGCATAAAGGTGTCAAGAGTATTATCAGATTCATCCTACCCAATCAAGTTTTTCGAGAATATTTTCATTTTCATAGTTTTCACCTATTGTATCGTACGACTGAGGGATCATTGGTCTGTCTATTATAAAGAAGAAAAAACAGATAGTATTCTATAATTCACAGGAGTAAGTGAATTAAGATTGAGAAAGGGGGTGAATGAAATAATAACTTTCTGGTGTGATTGTTGCCACTTCATTATCTGTGACTTTGCATAGCTATCATTCAGCATACTCTGTATTAAAACAACAGGAATAATGGTGTGGGTTAAAATTCAACAGCCTATGTACTTGCTCTGTTATTTGGGAGCTAAAGTAAAACTTATAGGATAACTTCTAGTCTTTCCACTCCATTTGCTGGTCATTTCCATCATCTCACTCGATCAATAATTTATTTGCCCGGTTGCACTATCATATTGTTAAATTATTTCGTCCTGTAGATACGTTTGCGCATATAAATACTTCAAATAATTCTTTCTATGTTGAACGAAGTTAAGGGGAAGATGCATGACTGACATAACTACTATTTTTATGACCTTGAGCGAACTTTCGGGGTAAATTATTAGTGTAAACTAAGCTCCTAACACTCGTGTTTCGAAGGTGTGCGCGTGAAAGCACATTGCCTACACTGGAATACTATGTTTACTATTCACCTGAGAACTGGTCGAATTTTGGATGCAGCATCTTTCAGAAAGTGAATATACGTATTATACTTAAAAGTAGTTGTGTGTACCGTAATGTAGGGAACAAGCAGTATTAAAGTAGCGTGACACATAAGATAGTAATAGTAACAACTCGACTTGGTATCGTCCGTGGCACGCAAACATTGTTCTATTAAGGTTTTAGGTCAGAGAGTTGTTGGAGAGGAAATACAGTTTGCATGAGCGATACATTATTGATATTTGCGTTTACGAGGGGAAAAGTTATATGTAAATAAAAGTTTCCTCATACTTACGTAGCGCATTTGTAACGCTGTCCTCCTAATATGCTACTAATTTCAACTGGCTCTTCTTTTAAGGATGTTGAGTATGATGTGGAAATAAGTTAAAGTAAGTATAAGATCAATCAGATACGATCTGGTCACGTTAATGACTCAAAACTTGTATTCAGCTTTTCAGAACGACATCGTTCTGGTATCAATCTCCACATAAACATATAACAGTGACAACGCTAATGTTTACCATAGGCCTAAGCAGTAAATAGATTTCGTTCTGCTTTACGAGAATTGCATCCATGCGAGAGAAGGCTGAGAAAGATGAGTGCACACTGTATGGTAACTGGAGTAATATTGCGGCCGTAAGGGTAACGGGGGAAATATATGAGATACCGTAAGCCACAAATGCATAATCTGTTTTTTAAAGCGATTTATTAAAAAAATTCACACTACCAATTTATTAATAAAAACGTCTTGCATATGAAACAGTTGAATATTCCACAGTTACTCTGCTCCACCGATATTGATACGAATATCGCACTTGAAAAGTTCCCGCTAGCCTCCAGGGGCAGTACGAACGTTCAAAAATAAGAACGCGTGGACGCGAATTTGCGTCTGCTTCCGATCATGGAAAAATAAGTTGCTTGCTTCATCGTGTATATCACAAATCAACCGCCCTAGAAAAATAAGGACGTCGTCATGCGTTAAGTTTTGCTGCTGGTGCCGCTCTACGTGTCAGTGAACCTAGCAAAAGAAAATCATGTCAAAGTCACGGAGAACATGCCGACTCGATATATTCGATTGGTCGAATGAATGCGAACCTACAGTGCTCAGCGCCATAGGGCGACCGACAGTCGGCAGGCAATCGCGTCTCTACAAAATAACACATCGTCTTCTTCTTACTGGCTCGGGTGGCTCCAAAGCGGCTAATATTGCTTCGTCAAAGACATTCTTCAAGCCTTTCTGTAAGAAGAGAATGCAACTATTAGCAATTGAGTATCTTCTTTTATGGTAAAGCATCTAAACAAATTGCATTGTAAACTTACCTGCGTAAGAGCACTACATTCCACATATTTAACGGCTTTCAATTCTTTCGCAAGCTTTTCCCCTTGCTCGACTGATATTGGTTTTTGTTTATTTTTCGCTAGTTTCTCGATCGTCGCTGCATCCTCTCGCAGATCGATTTGTGTGCCGACAAGAAGGAAAGGTATTTTTTGACAATGGTGAGTTATTTCTGGAACCCACTAATAAGACACTCTTAACTGGGAAAAAGAACATTGCTCTTAGATTTACTTTGTATTGGCAAGTAAAGCCTGGTGAGATCGTAAGGAAACACTATGAATAAGCAAAGGTATTGATCAATTATGTATCTTCTTATGATATCAAATACATGTTGCAGTTCTTTCTCATGCAAAATTTCAACTATAAGTTACTACTGATATATTAATAATTATAAAACTACATCGCTATACAGGATCAAATATGTAAATGAATGATGAATATTTATGTTCAATCATACAGCAAGTTTAGAGAATCTTACTAAGCTCAAATGTAAAAGTCTGGAATTGTTAGCTTTTGGGACAATGTGTATTTGTTGCAGTTAAAGAATAAAGAAAGCACATAATAAGTGAGCTTCACATGTGCTTGGCATAATATATAATGCTTATACACCTTCAATAGTTACTTATGGATTGATAAAACCCCACCATAGCCACCCAAGTACCCAGCTGTTACACGAATCAATATAATAAAATTGAAAACTTAAGGATCCTTCTAAAGCCTGTTACTTGGAAAATTAGAAATATGCAATTCACCAAAACCGATTCCGCATCTTCGATTCGTTGATGAGAAAATGTAGACATACCTTTTCCTTTACATTCTCAAACGAGGATGGTGACACGACCGAAAAGGAAACAAGAAAGACGTCTGTTTGCGGGTAACTTAAAGGTCTTAGACGATCGTAGTCCTCTTGCCCTTTAAGAAGAAGAAGTTATTATATTATAAAAGAGAACCATACAAGTCGAACTAGCGTCATTACTAAGTGTAGCGCATACCTGCAGTATCAAACAGTCCTAAAGTATATGGCTCACCACCGATCATCACAGTGACAGCGTAATTGTCGAAAACAGTGGGCACATATTCGGATGGGAATTTGTTTGTGGTATAAGAGATTAACAAACAAGTCTTCCCTACTGCTCCATCTCCGGCGACCACACACTTGATCGTCTGCATTTCCACAGCTGTGCTTCAATCTGTCTGCACACACGAGCAATTGCTATTAAAGCGCAACATCTAAAGAAAAGGGTCACATGCACAAATACACAAAAATTTGAAACGGGATCTGGTCACTCGGAACTTGACACGCTGAGCTGCTGTGAACCTTCTTGGGAACATACGTATTCTACTAGCATCATCACTCTCCATTGTTAATATATTCATTATAGGCGCGGCTAAATAACCGAGCACTGACGAGCAAGTATCGTGCGGCCCAGAGATAGAGAAATGGAATTGCAGGCATCAATTGGAAGCAGTGTGCAGCTGGAGCTGATTGAAATAGTCGGCAGTCGGCGATCAACAATTGGAAATCAAGAGCAACATCAACATGTCTCGAACGACCCGAGGCACACTGGTGGGAGAAGAGTTACGCGCATATAATTTTACATCTACGTTTCTCCATCAGAAAAGCAGTATCGCCGTTGACGTGCTGTGAGGCGAACCCACCCGTTATAGGTGGATCCATGGGTAAAATTGATGTTTTCTGAATCGCCATTTTGGTTAGTCAAACCAAATACATTGAGTCCTCGCGAAGAACTTTATTCATTGCATTCTCAAACAATTATTCCCCGTACTCGGAGCACGTGCTGACAGAAAATAACACCTTCTACCGTATGAGGAGAATGTGAAAAATGTCACTTTGACACTCACGAATCACTAGAACCTCGGCGTCGTGGGCGTCGACGACAACACTCCACTGTCACAGAGTTTTCACGAACCTAACGCATGGAGAATAGAGGGACGGAGCCGCCGTCGGTGCCATCGAACTGCGCTATTAGGAAACCAGACGAAAACACGCTCTCCCGACTTCAGATGGTGCTCGTGCCCTATTATACACTCGCATGCCGATCTACAGTTCTAGACTTTAACGTCTTATGCCGAAACGGTAGAAGGGATGAAAAAGTGCAGCGGCAAACCGACATATGAAATTGAAACTACCAAATAGATTCCAACATGGTTCTGCTGGTAAATATTCAACAATACAAGTAGATCATTCAAACATTTGGTTAGATTCATTCTCTTTCGAGTTATCAGCTCCACTAATATTGATCTATTGATCTATTTTCACCGATTGTTTGAAGCAACAATGCTGCATAAAGTAAAAATGTTAACAATCCTAACGCAGGTTCTATTCATCTATTTACCAAAAAGATATTCAACGAAACTTACACCGGCACAAGAAGGAAACACAGTTACCGCCAATACATGTCTGAGCTAAATAACAATTTTGCATAATCCCGCATTCATTCCTATAGTATATGGTTTCTGTGATCTCCTGCAAGCTTTCCTTATTAAACATATACCACAGCGTATTCTAGAAAACAGAACAATACAAGTACGTCTTTCGAAACATATATACAATATAAAGCGACTAGTACCCGTATCGGCTTCTCGAAATACTTCTGATCCAGGATTTCATTGGAATATTGGGCCGAATGCAGAGCGAACCGAACATCTACATTCTACGTCATTGTGCGCGCGGCGAGGCGAGGAGTGAAGGGAAAAGGGAAAAGGGTGCACGGAGTGGGGTTTGCGCACTCAGTGCGGTGGTTAGAGGCGTTTGCATGCAGCGTGCTCTGGAAAAGCGAGTGGCAGGAGCAGGCAGGAGCAAGAGGAGAGGACGGCGTGCGCCCAGAGTCGACTCGTCTTCAACCAACATTCTCACCGATATTCCCCTCTTTCTCCCTCTTTCTCGACGGACGAAAGACCCCTCCAATCGGCGGAGAAGCTGTGCTAACCGCGCAGCTACACGTGCGCCAACGAGCAGCGCTCGGAGGCAGAGCGAAGTCGACACTCGAGCGGCGCACCTCGCCAGCAGAGGATCGGCAAGTCAGTTACGCCGAGGGCGGCACGTGTTCGCGTTTATGAACACTCTTCGAACCGGCAGACATCGCAATCATCTTGCGTCCGCCACGCTCATTTGAACGATCCTGTTCGCCACGATCTCGCTCAGCCAATAGTATCGCCTCTCTCATACTCTCAACAGCGTTCTCCTTCGAGCAAGGCCCGCCATCCACTTGCCTATCAACTCGGTTAATCGCAATTCACTACCGATGCACGCGTCTCTCCCCCGGTTAATTAACAATGCACGATCTTAAACGCTGAGAGATAGAGCGAAGGAAAAGGTGGTAAGTGTGTGAGTGTGTGTGCGCGCGTGAGTGATTAGAAAGGACGTGAGAGTGTAGGCGGCAAAGTTTCCCTCGGGGTCGGAAAAGCGGGGGAGGACCATTGGGCCCTCGATGTACCGCTTGGTAAAGGGTGCAGTCTCATCGCGCGTCGTAAGCCGAGACCTTTGACAAAAGCAACGGCCCATTGTTCACTAGTGCTTGTTGCGTCTTGTGCCACCAATTCGCAAGACATCTTCCAAGGCAGGCTATTTCGCAACCGCCGTTAACGAGACCAGGCTGCAATGACGATGTTGGGAATCATGAGGACTGCCTGCTTCATCTTCGTAAGTAATTTGAATGTACTTGCATAACTCGAATGCGAGGCTGGAAAACTTTGTGTCAGTAAGTTAAACAGCCGTGGGAGATTCTTGAATTTGAGTAAAGATGTGTATGAAAGGATTTTGTAAGATACAGTACAGTTTATTGTGCACTGACTGATTCTTTATGATTTGGTATCAGTCAGTTGTTCTTTTATAGATACTGATTTAGGGGAATAGTAGAATCAATGACAAGATCGATTTTATTGCTTTTTTTATGATTGGTTCTTGATCGAAAGGAGCGACGCAGCAGTAATGCTGCGGCAGATCACTAGTTGTGATTCGTCCTAACCAATTAAGTTTCGTGCCAACTGCAAAATCCTTTTGTGCATATTTCTTTTCTAACCTCAAGGATTGCTGGTTAGAATTAATGACGTGCGAAGATTTACACCCTCTACGTGACACACTTCGCCATATTTTGCAAGTGTGCAATGTTGTCAAAGAAAAAGACTGTCAAAGCCTGCAATGGAACTGACTTTAATGATAATTGACGCGACTCTTTTGCACAACTTGTATAAGTGCGAGCTTTGCAAAAGAATCTTGGTTACTTCCGACAACCATCTCGCCATTCGTCATAATTTCATCATCTTTTCAGTAAAATCGTATTAACCACTATCGAATTTCTAAGTTGTATGCATTATCGATATTGCCTATTTCATAATGCAAATTGACTTTCTCTCATGAAACATAAATGCAAACGCTTCAGAATCTAGTATTCTGGCCATATCGGTTCATTAACGGAATATTAATTTGCGGTACTCGTTACTAAATTAATAATTTTAGAGATTGATAGCTCCTGTGGTTCTCAACGCAGAAATAGTAATAATCAATTATTCAAGTGTCTTATTCATTCTCGTAATGTATAAATAACCGAAGATAAATATTTTTTATTGTACTCAGTACGTCCAAATTATTACAATACCAAAAAGCAGCAATTATTCATTGTCAGGATCATAAAGCATAAACCATTCCAAATATTCCCAAACACTTTTATTAATGCGTAGAGCAAAGTCCTTTAAAATCCAACGTATTTAGACATATCAGGAAGATTGAGTACACTTCTCCGAAAGGTGCTCCTCAGCATTTACTTGACCATCCATTGTCATGGTGTTTGCGGCCAAGATATCTGGCTTCTTCCACCACAGCGATCACTCCATTCTTTCTAGTGCTTCTCTACTCCACTCGGCGCTTTTCCATGTTCGTTCAACAAGAACTGGTAGCCGATGGGCCAGACAATGGTGACAGGATCCGCAGGAGCGCGCCCAGTCAGTTGTTGGGCCGACAGGTACTCGCAAGTAGATAGGAATGAGAAAAATGCAGGCCCAGGCACGAAGTACCGAAAGGGACGCATAGATAATGGAGACGTCAAACGAAATAGCACTCGTACAAAGGAGGCGGTTGTTTGTATTGTCGAAAGGGATGAGGTAGAAAATCAAAAGCTTGATAGAATGGAAGAGCGACGGACGGTGCTTGGGCATTTGCTCTTAACGACAATACCTGGATCACACGTGGCGCGCGCGGAGAGTACCTATACTCTCTTTCAGCATTGCTGACAATAAAATTGCTACCCCCTTCCGATAATGCACCAACCCTATCGACACTGCTAATTATACTAATAACATTGAGAGATCTCAATCAGTGGATATTATCGAACGTAATTACGCAAGAGCTGTTGTACTCATTGCACGATAGGCCGCGATGGAACAGGCGTTAATTCCGGGGTAAAATATTCTTTTCATTGATTCCGTAATTCGATCCGATCAGTTTTTATATCTTTACCATTCCCGGAAGGAATGCTTATAAACAACAAAAAGAATGATATAAGTCGTGTTTATTACCAAAGCACGAGACACTTTCGTCATATATCCACTTAAAAAAGTTTGGGTACATCCTCTTAGATAAATCTCGCAGGATCGTCGTGTTGTACAAGGCGATGGACGCTTGATATCCGGGTTTGAAAAGAGGAAGGACTGTGGCTGACGCATTTTGCCAGTGTCATCTGACAGGGGAAATTGATTAGTCTTCATAAGTGTGCGGCGAATGCCGGATTCCGTGGATCGCAGGCGGCCTTTGTTGCCGGTGGTCGCGCGGTGCATTCTATTATCGATAATATCGAAGAGCGTTCAGCAGCTCTCTGTGTATGTGTATGTGCGCGCGAGCTCGCGCGATATACGCTTTACCTAGCAATTACAGGCCGCGGCTTTCCCTTCCAAAAGAGAAGACTTCCAGATAGCGTAGAGCATCGCCTGCGAAACGAACATGAAAGAACATGTCGATAACACGCAGCACCCTTAATTAATTCGCACGGTCCCCACGTTACAATACAGCCCCTCCTCCTCCTCTTCTCCACCATCCACTCAACTGCAGGCCTTGAACCATTTTTCTACGAGGTTCAGATTCATTCACCAACCCCAACCACTTGCTCCCTGAATATTCCTTCGGGATTAGCAATTTATTAAAATCCGCACGGAGTACTCTTCATCCTCAGCTTCTAACGTGATGCGAAAACATTTTTTTTTTTTTTTTTTGTTCAATCGGGGAATAATTTCCGATGCGGTAGTAGATATGTTTTGGATTTATTATCGATGTGAATAAGTTTGAGTTATTAATAATGATTGTGATGTAAACCTTTCAAGAAATCAATTTGAAATTTACAACTCGCGGGGAGAACGTTGAGCAGTCGACATGCAATTTCATTTGCCGCATCGCACCACCGCAGGAAAAGTGACACGTGTGACAAATTGCGGCTTTTCTGAATAAAGGAACTCAAATATTACATTTCCCAGTTAATTATTCAGTGTAGTTTGGAGCTTGTTTTTTCCATGCAACAGTGTACAATATTCTAGAATATTTAAACTTGTGTCAGTTTTCTGATAAGTCTGTGAGATGCTAGAATTATTATTATTAAGATAGCAGTTAGCGTGCTATATCCGATAAAGAGGTTTCTGACTCTAATTGACATCTAATCATCGCCCATTCCATTAGTCAGAAATGACAAGCTTTTGCGCGAACGAAAGGAGGTTCTCCCGCAAGTGCTCAATCTTCGATAGCGAGCGTTTGCTATCGTTCGAAAGCGGTGTCACTGCGCTTCATTTTATCCCCTGATCCTTTCGCTCGGTGATCCTCTTGCGCAAAACTTGCGAGAGACTCCTCTCCGAAGCCGAGTTGAGCGCGCTGCTCAAGATGTAGGCACGATAACGAAGTAATACGGGTTACGCTGTAATCTGCATAATAATGCGCGCGGGCGTTATTGGTCCGCGGATTTCTCTTCGACTGCATACAGATTCAAAATTACCGAGGCCACGAGAGAGATAGAGAGAACAGTTTGGAGGATGACAAAGATGAGAGAGAGAGAGAGAGATTGAGTGACGAGAGAACCCTTGTGTGACACACGCACAAGCATGATCCTAGTCAGTTCGGAATTCGAACGATTTTTCTTTTCATTGGAACATCCTGCTCTTTTGGTTGAGTGGATCACTCAATGGTGCGCGGTTGTCGATGAACGTCGCCACTGACATTGCTGACTCATTCTCGTTTCTACCCTCCAAGATGACCACTTTATCCATCCTCCGCTTGGGAAAGAAAGTTTTGTAGAGAGGAGAACAAATTTCATAAATATGTAGATGGTGAAATTAGACCTTGAACGATTATCTTGCTTTTCTACTTTGTAGGGTGAGGCTCGCCTCACTCTTGTACTTAGTAGAAAGTTTGTAGATCGTAGGAAAACAAATCTCATAAATATGTAGAATGCACAGCAGTTCATTATGCGAACTGATTGAGACTTCCCTTACTTCGGATAATTAATCGTGTGGAAAGTTTAACTAGTTTGGAGAACGTTCATACTCTCGAAAATCGGAATACAATTGTTGAATGTTTAACTTTGTAAATGTAATTGAAGAGCATTCGGATCATAAATGGCGTATAATGGAAACTTAGAAAATTCAAAACATTATCAGGCGTGTCGTTTCTGTCGTGGGTGGTGCAATGGGTGAACTAATCAATGGGAGTTTACACCCACTGCAGTTGGCGAGACCTTGGCTTAATTGAGGGCCGCGATAATAAACAACGAGGCGTGCAAAGGAGAAAATCGATGCGAGCACGAAAGAAATGATACAAGCACACTCGCCAGTGGCAAGTGAATATTTAATCGATAAGTCGCTTATTTTAATGAGTAGCAACGACAGAAGCTGCCAAGATTTAACATGACTGCGACCACACTGACAGAGCCTCTATGTAATGAGCTGCGACTGCCTCTATGTGGGCCAATCAATACCCATCCTCTCCGTGTATTGTTATCCGATCTCTTCCTCTCATTTCCCGTCGACCAGTCTCCCTTGCCAAACCTCTGCTCTCTCTCCGCCCATAACCTCGGTCATCATATAATGCTCTAGGTGCATCGCCCTAATTAAACCCCGTCTGTCTCTGTCGCAAGGAGCCCCAATGAAATTGAACGCGTTCACCTCCACCGAGCACCAACTTGCACTCTCCAAACGAATCTCTAGTTCGCTTCTAGTGCACCTCTAGTACTAGAGCGATGATTTCCAATGCCTCGATGTACCTTTATAGACACCGAAGTTTACTCAAAATTAACTGAACCAGTGTCCCCGAAAGCGGGTTGTTTCCAATACACGTACTAACTATATCATCAAATAACTAGACATAATTTAATCGAGCTTCTCCATAAAACTTTCAAATGGTTAAATGATTATATATTTTTACATCCTCATTGTAACTACGCAAGTAATACACATAATTATACAGAATTCGATGGAGTTTCTCAAAAAATTGTCAATGTATAAATGATCATCTATATTTGTATAAACGTCCGCAGCCGAGTGATTGACTATCGGTAATGATAAAACCGAGGGGGGTAAACAGTTTGAAGTATCTTTTCACGCGTGGTCTCGTCGAGTAATCATCAGATGCCTGCCACCCCCCACACTCGCTTCAAGTACAACTCCGCCCTGGCTGGTGCAGCTCTATGACGGCATGCCAGTGGCATTAACGGCGCGCTCGCATTAAATAAAATCGATTGGGTCCACATTGGGCTGATTGCATTGCGCGGCTATGTGTGCACTCGGCTCGCGCTTGCGAGTGTGTACATATCATAATTAAACTCGCAATCGTAACGTGTGTGCCCGACCGAACGCCGGCACGTCGATCGCAGTGACGTGGCCAGCCAGTCACCATCCAAGATTAACCGGACAATTGCGCAATGTGCACAAAGTAACAGAGACCGCGTGCGCACTTGGAAATTTATTGTACCAGCTTTGCGGAATGCGATCGTCATCGGTGACGAGCAGTACTTTCCCATACTTTTACTTTTCATGTTGATGATTACTGTGGGGAGATCGGCCGAGAGGAAGTCATTGGGGTAAAATGGACTGGTTGTTGGGATGCTGTGTTTTAATGTGTGCTTCATTTTATCCCGAGAAGAAAATGTATTTATTAATTTCATATGATTTAGATAATCTAAGCACAGATATAAGTGGATGGTTCGGAAAGGTATTATTTCTGAAATATTGTATTTAAATATCCTACTCAATTAATCAAATCGATTAGTCTCGATACATAAATCATTTCAATTTAATATCTGATAAAGCATAGTTTAAACAGAATGATAAAACGGAGGAAAAAGATTATTGAACTTCGATGTGCTTCATTATAAAAGCAGGGTAGCTATGGAAAATGAAGTTTACATTAGCCGATTAATTAGCAGGATGCATTGATGCATGCGTGAAGTTAAGATTACTTTTGACGTGACAAACGATTGGCTTGGAGTATTATGACAGTCGTGAGTGAAAGTCAGAGTAAAGGAGGCGGTCTCGATAGAAGCGTAGTCGACTGTTTGGCTCCGCTCTTTCCTCGGCTGCAAAGGGTAAGCCGGTAAACATCAACAGTGAAATAAAACCACTGAGAGGTCGAGCGGGTCGCTCAAAGGAATCCCGTCCACTCTGAGCAGCGGCGCAAACTGTCTCTCTTCGATTTTATCCCCTTTCCCCGACCTATCGTTATGGTAGGTTCTATGGGTTCAACTGCTAAATCCTTTTTCTTCCACCCTCTATGCTTCACTCACTGCTTTCCTTAACCCGACAACAAACACGCTGCTCGACCTATCACTCAAATCAGCGCCTCCCTTTTTCCTTTATTTAGTAAACCTTCGCACCTTCGACAGAACATACGTTAATCAAGAGTTCGAGTGGAAATTGTTGAACAGTAATTATATTATATACAAGGACAATTTTATAACCGCAGAAATGATATAATCTGTACAAGTAAGTTTAGGTTAATTTAGAGGGAAATTAGAATTATCATGTTGTACTGTAAAAGAGATATTCTGCGAGAAATGGCAGAGGAATAATATTGTTGGTAACGAATACTGTCCGGTAGTACGATGGAAACAGGTCGTTCGAATTTCTATGATCCGATCGGAACTGTGAAGGGAGGCTTACTCCATATCTTCCTCTTCAATCCTGCTGCAAGCGCCTTGGAGTCGAAGGCCGCACATATCCAGGATACCGATTCCTAGCCCTTGGGCAAAGATATCTCAGCCTTTTTACTCAAGCTCTATCCTTTGACGTTTTCCTCGAGATATGTACCGCTGGCCAAATGCTTAGAGGGACAATATCTTCGGGGTAAATAGGAAAGAGGTTCGATCGCATCGAGTATATTTATTGTGGCAGCCAGTTTCTACGAAGAAACTAAAAATCTCATTTGTTCAGTTTCTTATATACATATGTATATATATATTAAGTTTGTTTATTTATTTTAACTTAATCTTTTACTTCTAGCAATTTTTCATTGTCATACTTGTGATTATGAATCTTCCAAATCTGAAACCTTATGTTTGTTTATTGGGACATCCTCGACTCTCTTTTAATATCTCCGAAGCCATTAATCTAACAGTAACATTTTCGATCTTAATCGTAGTTATTTCAGTGGTAAAAAATCCTGCGGTTGCTGCACGCGATGCAGTGGAAATTTGTACAAGAAAACTCTCTCATTTAATAGTGCGTTAACCGTGAAACGTGGACCGACCAATTTCCCGGTAGCTTTTCGCTCTATCGGAAATTTCGGAGGGCGGATGTTCAAAGTAGAGCGCGCTCACTCTCTGTTTTTCTTGGTCGGGTCTAATTTACAGAACTCGCTCTGGCTTATTTGACCGTGGTGCGGAAAGCCCGCGTCCTTCGCACGGCTGTGTAACGCTATGCAACTTTGGCATCGTCAAAGTTTTCGTTGTTCGCGGCAAGTTCGAGACTCCACTTTGCCCAAGCACTCTTCCCTTTTGCTGGTTCTATGAAGTTACGCTTTTCATCGATAACGTTACTCTTCATTACCTTTTCCCTCGGTATTCTTGGATCACTGACATTCCACTTTAGGATTAACCAAATAAGTGAACTTAAATCCAAAGTTATACATTTACTAATACGATAATTAAATCCTGCAATTATCAATTTCAACCACTCAAGTATCTAACCTTTAATTAAACACACAGGATTTCCAAACAGAAACTTTCGTACTACAATTCTCGTATATTTCCAAATACAAAACTCTAGATTTTATACTACATTAATCCTTTTAAAATTGACCGGGTAATTATGAAAACACACTCAGTCAACTACCAGTACTTAACCCTATGTCGGAGGGTGCAAAGGCCGCCCGGGGAACCATTCTTAATTGAGCGGGCATATTATTAGAAGTGCGAAGGCGTCTAACGAGAGTGTACTAAAAGAGTGAAAAGAAGCATGGGGGCATCGTCGAGGTGTGAGTAGTATGATACCCTCAGCTTCTCTTTTCCCGGACGTCTCTGGTCGGCAGCTTAGGTGCACCTTCCTCATTATTTCTTCATCGGCTACTTCCGCGTCACCTTTTAAGCTCCAGTGTGTCGAGCAGCGCGATCCTGCCGGCAATTATCCTCCGGGCAGTTTTCGCTCAGAGGGTTACTTGCTTTTTGCCGCAAGAAGGAAAACAGAGGCCGCAAGATGTAGAGACACTTTGCTCCAAGAGAGAACGAAGAGAGAAAAAGAGAGAGAAAGAGAGAGAGAGGGTTGTGAGTGGGTGGTCACGCAGCTCGGTTACGGGTTGAGACGGGGGACAATGATCTCGCCCTTGCTTGGAGGGTTTGCCGAGCCCCATCGGAAGAGTATGTGCTTGCTCTTCGTTTGCCTTGCACTCGCCTCCGCTGCTCGCCATTCGCCTCTTGCTCCTATCTTTCGAGCTTCTGCTTCCCCTGTCGTAATTGATCGGCCGATCTTAACGCTCGAACGGGCACGAATGGCCCACAGCTTTCTGTCTCTCTCTCTCTCTTTCTCTTTCTCTTTCTATCGTTCTCTGAAATCGTGCTCTCTGCTGCTGCTCGTAGAGTATTTCATGAGCCTCGACGGGACGACGATTCACATTTTGTGGACACTACGTGGACCTCGGCTACTTGGGACACCAAGGCTTCTTGATTCCTTGTGGTTCTCGCACCTACCCACTGACGAGGTCACGATGGAAAGACATTAACTCGCTTGAGAGTTCATGAGTGGAGCGAAAGTACACGCGCGTCGTTCGTACTTTTGTTGGAATTCGATTTTTATATGAAAGAAAGAAAAATTCAATATAGGATTGCAAAAAAAAGTATCTGACAGAAGATTCTTTGTACGAGAAATCTGTTATAAATAAACTCGGACACCAGAAAAGAATTGGGCAATCAACCTGTAAAATTGATTAAATATAATAAGATTCGACCTACATTCGCTCCAAATACTTTACGACTAATCGCTTTAAAAGTGTTGCTGGTGTATCGGAGATCACAAGGCCCTCCTCGAAGAATCGACTTTCAATCGAGTGTAAAACTCGATTCCCCAGCGGAACTGTAAGTAGGGTGGGTGTAGGCGCGCGCGTCTATGAAGGAATACCGCAAAAGTCGGGGGAGAGAGAGAACGAGAGAGAGCGCTATAGGATGAGAGGCGCGATACAAACTCTGTAACTAAGTAAGTCAAACTCTTCTAAGCGTTCGCCTTTGGATCTCAAGCCGCAGCAGTTTCTCTCGACTCGGTCTGTTCTCGACGAAGCTTTCTCTTCGTTCTCTGGCGCTGCTGCTTGCATTAGTGTCAAGACGATCGCATATAATACATACATACATATACATACGCCGGAAAACAGAAAAGTGTCGAAAAGGAGAAGAGAAGAGGCACTAAGATTCGGTAGGGTGGCGAAGTGGGATGGGTGAAGGGAGAGTTGGCAGGGGGCAATGAGACAAGACTGGAGTTGCAACAAACTCCGAACTTTCCTCAACGCGACCCAACTACCCAACTATCTACTGGGCTAAGGAGACGACCAACTTCTCCGTCACCCTGCATTCCCCACATCCTCCCCCTTCCACTTTCTTCGCTAACCCCTTGAGTCCCAAGAACTGTCGAACAGCCGCGAATCCACGAGGACCTACACTACAATTAACGACACTTCGTATCGGCGCCCTCCTCTATACAATAGCTTCCACGTAACCACCACCCTGGCAAGGCCTTTACTCGCTTGGCTTTTAAACTGCCCTGGACACTGTCCGTTTCAATTAGATCGTCGACGGGATTATAGCCCTGTCTCACTGTTCCCTTGGCAGTACGTGACTTTTCTGGGAATTGTCAGACCCATTCTCTTTCGTTTTATGTAAAGTATACGTGAGGAAATATTAATATTTGTATTTAAGAAGGGTTGCTTTTGTTGGAATTTTGATGTTTCATTCAGGACAGTCGGGGCATGGATGTTGGGATTATTGTTGGATTTTAGGGCGTTGAGTTGTTTGGAATAGAAATTCTTTGTTGGGGCAGTTTTGTTAAAAATGGAATAGGAATAGTAAAAGGGAGTTCTTAGCTTTCGTTCAGTGAAGCGGATGAACATTTGTTTCGAGTGCGTGTTGAATGCATGGAGCAGTGAAGGTAGCAGTAACTTTAGTCGTTGATTAGAAAGGAGGAGAAAGGAAGCGTGACGGCACGATCGGCGCGGCTCAGGAATAAGGAGGTAGCTAGTAAAAGAAGGCAATTTGCAAGCAATCAACGTGGAGGCGCAGTTAAAAGCTTGGGAATCCGTTCGGGGAGTTCTGGTCGCGCTAACCTACGAGCGGGTCAACCTGCTACAACTATCTGGGACAGCAACTCCCACGGGAAACACCGCTCTTCGCTCTTTTAATCCTGGCGCGCGCGCTAACTTTACTTACCCCTCGCCGCCGATCTTCCACAGGACGTACCTCCGACTCCCCGTTATGTCTCCCTATTCATTTTCATGACATCTTCCCCCAAGTCCGAAAGCCAAGTTTGACCCGCCCAGGGCGCACATTAACTTTAAGTCGCAGCCTTGTTCTTTTATTCCAGTTCTCCCATGCCACAAGTTTCGGGGGAGGCTTTCACTTTTGCGGGATTGCGCCGCGTTATATCTGACATCGAGGGTGTCGCGCGGACTTTTACTTTGTGAGTTACTCCACCCTGGTCGAACTCTCTTTCAGTCGAAGAAGAACATTAGTTGATTTTGTGGTAGCTCGAAATAGATAGCAATTATCTTATTTCATTTATTATCGCTTTAGAGATAATCCTGTTAATGCAATCTTTTCTATTTATGTATAATATAGAATTCGTAAAGTATACCACTCTCGACAGAGTACTGTAATGACTAACAAGATTCAAGTATTTCTCCGCTTAGCAAATTCAAAGCGGACACCACGCATTACCTTGTACTTGAAATATCGACGTTTCTCGAAACTTTCTTTCACTTGTCGTTCTATTTTAGGCATGCTATGTAAAAATATTCAGCATGGTGAGGAGTGGGGGGAAGGCGTTGAAAAATGTATGAATCTGGTCACCGAGCATCCAATGGCCCGTCGAGAATTATGGCGGCAATATTACTACATAAACAGATGTTAGTAACGCGCGCTGTAAAATGCAGGAGCCGCGCCGCCATTAGCGACAGCTCGCCGAGGACACGGATTTGCATTCCAACACACATTGCGAACACCAACGCCACATATGAATCTCCGGGCACACGCATATCCGACCGACCTGTGCAGTTGATGTCGCGCACAATGCATTGCGAGCGAGCGCGCAAAACTCAATTCGCTCTGATACGAGCGGCTGGGTGTACTAATTAACGAACTTTGCACGATTAGCCTGCTCGCAAAATCAGTCGGAGCAGTCCATCCGGGAAAAGGGTTGGAACGCTGATTTTGTTGTAATTCAGATTTCAAGGTAGAGTTTGTCAGAGTTCGTTTGGATGCGTGTATTTAGTTGTTAGTTCAAGTTAAAGGGTTTTAAAACTATTTATTTACTTGGCCCATTTTTTTTGCTTAATCTTTAAGTGGCTTTGTGAAATTTTGCTAGGTTTTAATAAGATTTTGCGGGTGCTCGTGATATTAAATTAGAGTTGAAATAATGTGGAAATGTGCTTTTAAAATCACAATGCAAAGACAGAGATGAGAATTTCCCAAGAGACATACGATGCTATCAGTGGCATCTGATTGCGCACGAATCGATGGATCGACGAAGAATGATCAGTTCTCGAGGCAATTGCACATCTAGTCAGTGTACACGCTCGTCGGATGAGCACGCTGCTGCACTTGAAAATCTCGATACACTCTCGATTGGACGCGTGCCACCGAGTGCATTCGCTGATGAAAAATCTCGATTTATCGGAATCTTAATTAGACGGGCAAGCGTTACAATGTGTTTATCGTGTGCGAATCGATTAATTGTTCGGCGTAGGTCATTAGTGCCTTCTGCTATCAGAATCGTGAAATCGTCATTCAACTGCTTGAAAACAAATACAGAATTTCGCCATCGCAAAGATGAATTATCCCGACAAATTTTGCCCTCCAATTTTTGATCTCATTATAACTAACGAGGAGTGGTGTAGATTGCAAAATTTATTAGTACATACTCATGTTATCCTCAAGAATCACCTGCTTCAGCTAACGAACACTCTCTTTTACATTCTACCCGTTCTTTATACGTTATTAACAAAACCAAGTACATAATAAAACAAATCTTCGAACAATAGCTATAATCATTAATGGACTATTGAAAGGCGGATGCTAAGTTATTATCTAGATGGATAGATCGCCGGTTTTTCCTTGAATCTCGAGTAAGACTCTTCCGCGAAGTCTACGTCATCCCGTCAGCATAATAGAGCGTTCCCGGGACTAGTTCCTTTAAAGAACACGCTGCTCGACATCATCGACTTTCCCTGAGCCCGAGCTCGTATCAGATGATGTAACCAAGCCAGCTCTCGCCAGACAGCCAGCCAGCCAGGCAGCATCCCTGCCCACCCCCCCGGCTCTCCCCGGCGCAGCCCTGCCAACGGTCTTTTAGGCGCCACGACGACTACCCCAGGGCAATGCGCGACCCACAGAGTCCACACCCCCTACATCCGCTGAAGGTCGATAACCACGCGTCTTTGCCCCTCGAGATCGCGGCTCCCTGCCTCCTCCGCTTCATCCAGCATCCCTCTGAATCATGCCGACCCCGAATTCTTGGCTCCCCTTCCGTCCAATTCAATACTACTGCTTCTCTCTCTCTCTGTCTCTTTCACTCACTCTTTTTCTCCACCCTCTCTGCTTGCTTGAAAGCCAGATTTTCAAGCCCCCGCCCCCCTCCACCACCACCACCCTCGCAAGACTCTAAGCGCATTCTTAAACTCATACTCCCCACGCTTTCCGGGTCACCAGTTGGTCAACTTTACTCGATTTCCTCTCGAAATGAAAGACCTTCCCATCGAATGACTTCGACTACGCCAAGTCTCCAGGAGTCTGCAAGGAGTGCCCGAGTAGAACATAATGGCTCTAAGTTCTAATATGGGAGTTTGCCGGTCTAATGCACAGCGTCTCACAGTTTGGATTATGGTGGGCTCGTCGTTTTTCATGGCTCGATTGCACCACCGAGGACGAAGTAGTTTTTGGTGCCGTTTCGATTCGGCGAATGTTTTCCCGATGTCAGCGAGAATGGAAGTCGACAGTTAGTAGGTATGGCTATGTAGAGAGGCGGTGGCGGTGGCGGGGGCGGTGGCGGGGGCGGGGGTGAGGGGTGTTGGGATCGTTTTGTCGGGTTCTCACGTCGCGGATCTAGATTAAAGCCCTTTCGGCCCCGGCGGCCGCTGACGAGCGGGGGTTACAAAGGCTTAAAAAGATCGGTTTCGCCTAGCCGCGCGGCGCATGAAAGCCATTATCTTGGTAACTGGGCCAGGTCGGGGCTGCGCTCGGCACGAAACGCCATCGGAGCCCGTTGCTAAAGCATAGGTCTCTCGTTTTTTTCCCTCCCCCTCCCCCTCCCCCGCCCCCTTTCGGCCCCCTCTGCCAGGGGTATCGAGGCCCCACGCCGGATTGGCCACAGTGCATCTCGTATTGTTGGCTTTCCCACTGGATAGCCGCGCAAAATGACATATCGCATCTGCGTGCATACTCTATGACCGTAGACTCGTAGTCGGGTTTTATGGCTGGTCCAAACTTGTCCATTGCAGCTCGATTTCTCACATATATCGGCGTGCAATCTCCCCCCCTCACCTCTCCCCGTGTGTATTTCATCTCGGCTGGATTCTCCTAGTCGGGAAGCGGAACCTCCGCTAATCCGAGCTTCCTCATTTTCCTTTATTTATTTGGACATTCGGATTTCCGAAGAAGAATTCGTTCGATATGTTTACTCAATGCGTAACGATCCGGGTAGTGTATTCGGGATGAATGAAATATATGCAGATCCTTCTGATAAGTATTCGGGTGTCGATATACACGTGTACAGCAGCGATGTATCTATCATGCTTCCGGATGCAAAGAAAAAAAAGTTGACTCGCCACCGAGGACGGCAACAAATTTGCCTGCCTCCCGTAAGTTTCATCCTTAGGAGACTGTAATTTATATCATCCTATATATCATCGGTGGCTCCATGTAAAAGGTGGATAAATCAAGTTAAACTACTGGACTCAGAAGACCTCCACGATAAAACCTAGACAGGCATCGATTTCTGTATTGAAGAGTTGTTTATACAGAAATATATAAGGAATGAATAGAGTCAAATGACAACGCGAGTTTCGATTTTCCATTTTGCAGAAGCTTGACTCATCCATTCATCCAATTACATCAAAACATAATTTATTACTTCATATTTCATGACTTCAAAAGATATATCTGGCTAAAAAAGATTCTACAGTAACATAAATTTAAAACATACTTCACATTCAAGAAATCGTAGCTCGTAATTAATTCTTAATAATTGGAAAAGCTGTAAAGTAGCATTAGAGGGGGCAGTCGTGCCAGTGCGACACATAATAATCCAATTCCGATCCAAGCCGGCATTGAATAGGGTTGAAGTGCAGGTGTAATTAAAATCGTGGAGGAAAAACCTTAAATACATGTATAACCCACTCGGTGAGCTTTACACGGTAATTAAACATCCATTGAATAGGATCAGGCGCGCGGGTGTGCACGCGAGAGCTTGGTCTCGATTATATCTCGAAGTAGAAATAATTCCGGTGGTGGTACTTGGCAGTTAAGGGCGAGTGGCCGCAGGGTGATAGCCGGCGTCAAATGGTGTCAAATGGTGGCAAATGGTGTCGAGTGGTTCGGCAAGCGGCGCTTATCGTCAGTAGCAGTCAATTAGTTGGCAACAATGGGAGCGTCCGCCGATGCACAGTGCCCGCTTCTAGAGAAACAAGGAGAGGCGTCTCGAGGTTGCCGGTGAGCCTTTGTACAGGCTTGTTCTTGGATCACAGCATCCGTTGCTGCTGTGTGGCCCTTCTTGTCACGTGGGCTACTCGAGCGATAGTCAAAAGTATATAGGCGCTAATGCCCAGCGATTTGTCATGCGGACAATTTGTAATCGTTTGTCGGCCAGCGTGCACCGTAAACATAGCTAACTGCCGTCTTATTCAAATGAGCGAGAGCCTGGCGTACAGCCTCGACTGGATGCCAGGCTATTTCCTACGGAGAACCGGTGCACTCGTCTTCCGCGCGCGCCACCGCCGCCGCCGCCGCCGCCGCCGCTGCTGCCTTCGCAATCTCCTCTCGCTCTCCCGGAACACATGAAAATTGTGAGCCCAGCCATTAGTCATTCTTAAGACTCCCGTTTACAGCCCTTCGCTTGCTGGCCGTCGAAGGTCCTCTTACCTGACACCCTTGACTCGTTTTAAATCAAATTCAACTTCTTTTTTTGACTGTGCCACCTTTGTTTTAATAACATTGATCTCTGCGCGATGATTATTATAGTTAGTTAAAACCTCATGAAAGGTCTCTTAAGATAGTATTTTATTTATAAATGTATTTGTACAATACACATGTGTATTTGTTAATTTTGTGGAGATGACTGATCTTGTGCTTTGTTCCTAGTACATAATTGTCATCAAGTTGCTGCCACTTGTGTTCATACAGCATCTGTTTATTACAATAATTTAACATATTCAACATGTTTCAATAACTCGATCGAACAAACAAAAGCATAGCGACGTGGAAGTTTAACATTTGTCACTGTATCATAAACACAATAAACTGGCAGAGTCAACTACCTCTCGTTTCCAAAGTGAAATATTATTCGGCGATGCGAGAGCGTTTCTCTCTTTGTGTCCCCCGGTTCCACTCCCATCTCACTTTCGACCGACGATTGAACCGAGAGCGTGCAATCGTCACCGATCGACGCCACCCGAGGCGGCTCCAAAAAATACAAGCAGACACCGGAGCAGAGTCATAAAAACGAGCGCCACGCAGAAGAGTGAATCGGAGAATCACCGGCCCATAAACATTCCGTTGCCGCTATCTGAAACGACCGCGACATTTACACGAAGTCAACAACTACACTCTCCCAAAGGGTGTAGGTGATAAGGGCTGAGAACAGGAGGGAATTCCAAGTATCGATAGGATTATTGCTGCCGGCTCCTATGGAAGAGCATCTTCCACCAGAAATACTCGGAGAAGCTAAAGGAAAGGGAGGCAGTAGAGCGGGTGATGCGAGAAGGTTGCAAATGGCCGGTGAATTTTCGCGACGAGCGAATGGAGAGGTTTCGCTTTTTTACAATGAATATCTTGCCGCCGGGAGCGGTAATGGACTATAAACAAGCGTTATGCGACGTCTTTATTGGCGGCGGTGCAGTATGCCTAGTAAAAAGGCGCTTCGATGCCGAATATCTAAAGTATTATGACAGAAGGGGCGGACGAGAGAGGCGAGGAGAAGTGTGGCGCGATGTGTTATACTTGGCAGAGCGGGTTGGCTGAATGGCAGGTTAAAAGGGAACACAGTGTAGATGGCCGGAGCGCCGGGCGCCACGGTGTCTGCTCCCTGATGGTATTGCTCTTCGACTGGCTGCAAACGGAGAACGAGAGAGATGGAGCGGCAAGCCGCTAAGGGAACAAGAGCACCAGAAGAAAAGAGAGAAGTTACGCACCAAGTGCCCCGGCGTCTCTCGATATATAACTGTTTGTATCAGCTTGATCGCGCGACGAGCTGCGCCACGGGAGAAAGAGACACAATTAGATCTTATCCCGAGAAAGGTGGAAGAGCGATTCGCCCGGGGATTAGATAAGAGTGAGCCATCATTTATCTACCCTCCCCGATGACTTGCAACTGGTCCACAAAGCATTTGTGCGGCTAGTTACTTTACGATAACTTTATATAAACATATGTTTCATTGCTAAGAACGATTTTCATTATTTGTAAATGGTCTCTTCTTTACAAATTTGTAGATTGTAAAATGTTTTTCATGGTTTGATGATCAATAGATTCCAAAGAATCGTACAAATACTGCTTTGACTCTGGCATTCTCATATTTGTCACAGTATCCTTTTATGAATGGAGTCATTGCATTTCCTGGGGACGGTCAATTATTTTTCCAGCACTTCCAAACGATTCCGTTAAATTCATATTAATATTGTCCTCGTTATCGGTGGGAATTTGGCGCTGGCGCCTTTTAATTAATATTGTCCTGCCGCTGCGGGGATTGTGCGACATCGGGGTGGTGGTGAATCGGGTTGCTGGAACCGGCACTTCATTAATGACTCCTCGCTGCGGGGACGTCCTTTGTTAGAAAATATCCGAGTATTATTGTTGCCGATTTGCAATTTCGAATTGTCCAATGTCGGCCGAAATTGTAAGCCGTGACTGTGGTATCGTAATACGTTGTGCCTATTAATTAATTTATGCCTGCACGCACAGTATTGGCGAATTAAATGAATTCTGCATTTGATGAGGTTATGTAAATTTATTCGCGGTTAAATTAATTTTCGAAACTCCGACAATCAAGTGTAAAAGAATCGTAATTCGGATCTTGCAAATACGAATCGAAGTAAATTTATGAAACATTTTTAGTTGCAAGTAAAAGTAATTATTTATTAGTTTCCGTGGGGAAGGTAGTTCGATCGAGATATCTATCATCGATGACGATGAATTAAACAAGCCGGAGACGAAGGACTTGCCAGAGACAATCGAACGTCCAGTTCTGCGTTAATGATTCATTGATCGTCTCTGCTGCAGGTATTGGCATGACATCGACAGAGCACTCTGTGCACCTGACAGCTGTCATCTTCTATTCTGCCAGGATTTTCCAAATTCCCCGAATGCGATCGCACATTCCCTTGGACTCTTCATCATCAAATATCGCTCCAAATCCTTTTTCATTTATCCGATATTAAAACCGTGTACGAATCGCACCATTTCAAACAAAATACACTTTTATTTATTCATAGCAACGTATTTGACAGGTTATATGTAGCATACTTAAAGTTCGAGGAAATCTAACAAGTTCCTATCAATACATATCCATCCCCTATTAATCTACTTTACCGATTAATTCTATCACGATCACTCTGAAATTACACTTCATTAATGCGCCAAGTGTCTCTCGCCTGTGCGGGGGTGTGCGTATAATGTAATAGCGCCGTGACGCCAGGCGTCGTGTCTCTGATGCATGGATCGAGAGAAGCCTTGCATGGGAAGACGACGGCCTGCGATGCAATGTCTCGCAGCAAATGAAGCTCGGAGATTATTAGAGGATGATTGGGTAGCGCCGTTTGCCGAAGCGACTCCAAGCGAGAGGCGACGTGTTGCAGAACACGAGATTGGTGGTGGAACGAGAGGGGAGTTGGAACGGGCATTGACGCCGTGGCATACGACGTCTGCCGGAAATTGTAGACGTCGTTGAATCGCGTGCAGCCGGAAGGTGCGACTGACAGTGCTCGGACCCATAATGCATCAGAAGCTGTTGGTAATGCCGCTGCTACTGTTACTGTTTCCGCTGCTGCAGATGCAGCTGCCTTTCGTGCCGTGGCCTTCGCAGGAACTTACGTGCAGCCAATCTACCCTCAGAAACGCTACCTTCCTCCTTCAATTCCCTCCCTTTCTCTCTCTCTCCCTCTCACTCACACTCTCTTCCTTTCAAGATGATGAGGCCACTAGGCGCACTTGATCAAACTTCGAAGATTGCGTGCAATTATCCTTCAAAGCTCCGGAAGTTTGCTGGTTTAATAGCTCGCTCCCATGTACCACTTTGTAGCGAGACGTGCAGTTGATACTTTTATAGAGCGATAAAGCTTTACTCACGCCTTCGGTAGTTTGGACAGTGATAGTGATTGGGTTTTTAGTTGGTGCTCCGTACTTGCCTCGATTGTTCTCGACGATAATTGAGGTATTAGAAATCATTTCTATTATGATTCATTTAAGATTGTTTATTGTTATGAAATTTTCAAATGAACGTTCTTCGATGATATTTCTTTTACTCTCCAGTTTTTAGTTTCATGTTCGTAAAGTGTTGGACATCGTAATATTTTAACTGTCCTCCAAATTCGGCTTTCATGGCAAATGCAAATAGGTAAATGCATGTTTGATTCAGGGCACATCGTACTTGACAAAATTATGAATGCATAACGCTGGCCGAACGCAATCTCCATAGGGGCGTTTGTTTTTGTTTATGCGGTAAGTAAGCGTCCCAGGGGCGCCGTGGATTCGAGTTGGACGCCGGTTGACCTCTACCAGGGTTAACAATGCAATGCATTACGGTCCAGGTGTGGTGGCTCGGCTCGCTTGCATTATTTCTCAGATGAAAATTCGGTGGAGGACTAATGCGATTGCGCTCTCATGCGTGTTTTCCCTCACGCGAACTGGATTTCCTCGCTCGAAGCATCCGCGAAAGGACCGCCCTACGTTAAAGGGATTAGTCACGTTATCCTTTGCGGCGTGCACAGTTTCAAATTTCCCTAACTACGTACATTCATCTCCAAATTTTCCCCCTTCCAATTGACATACTTTTGCGTCATTGGGCTTGGCTTTTTCGTGTTGGATTTTTTATTCATATTACTTAGTACTAACTGTTGTAGTTAATATCACCCGATGAATAATTAATCATCCTGAATAAGTTGTAACATTTATCTTTGTTGTATCTTTCAAAAATGTATACTCACGAATGATAATTATATCGAGGAAAGAAAATCGTATTAAAATCGATTGAGAATTTCCCGAGTTTATCGGGTACACACGGATAAACGTTGTCTCTTATATTAGTAGAGCTACTGGAAATGGATGAGGAGGTGTTCACTTCACATTGCAACCACTGCATACATGCTTTTTCCTAGTGTGCGAGAAAGTGGCAGAAAGTCGTGTAAACGGACTAGCAGGGTAGAACGGACGATCAACATGTAATAGAGTCTATCGTTAGGTCGTGCAAACACGAGCGATAGGGTCTACCGAGTTCAGGCACGCGTGCTCATCGATTCCTGATCGCCTCGGTACCAGGAACTCTTGTCACGTAATCGTACATCGGAGCAAGGGTGTTAGAAAGAGATATCACCGGGCGCCCTCGAGTTCGACCGAACTCGATAATCCCTTCCCTGTGTTAGTACATTACCAGCGTCTCTTTTCACTAAAGTTACAACCAAGCTTAATTAGCTTCCATGTAATAATAAGAAAATAATATCTTTATTACAACAATGATTATATTCACCAAGTTTCTACTTCGTCATTAAAATTTCATATTCCACGCATTCGAATTCCCCGCTTGAATCGCGTATTCATACGAATATCCTACAATAATTACCAGTAGAATTCGAAATTATAAATGCTCCTCATACAAATCTTTCTATAATTAACAATTTCCTCGTGGCACAATGGCGCAAGGGAGTTCACAGTGGCGACGACGAGTATTCACAGCAGGTAGAGCGCGCGCATATGCGATTACACGTGCGCAGTTTCCGTCAGTAACTCCGTCGCGGCGACGACGACATCGAAGGCGTCAAACGCGAACGTGCTCTCTCGGAGGCCTGGCTCGGTTAACAAAGGAATGCCGGTACTTGAGAGAGAGAGAGAGATGCCAGGAGGAAACCGCAAGCCCGTTAAAGCTGTACAAACGCGTCTAATAGGGACTGTGTTTGAATTAGAGATGCCGATATATCGACGAAAGGGTCGACCCTTCCTGAGGGCGAAGAGTTGGCTGGCGATGAGGAGTAATAGAAGGAGGAGGAGGAGGAGAAGGAGAATGCTTTCGCCGAGAGAGCGCAATATCTCCGTGGTAGCCCGGGGCGAGCCGATCGGGCGGAGCAGATCGAAAGTGGTGACGTTACCCCGATACGCTTGCCAAAGTTTAATGCACCTTTGGTTTTCGGTCGCTGCGTTTCGGCCGCACGCCATCCTGGCGCCTCCGAGCGTTTCCATCCAGCTTCCCAACCCTCTCTTTGCTTCCTCCTACTACTACATCCCTAGCTCACCCTCTGTCTTCCTCCACTGTTCTTTTATATCCGACAGTTTCTCCTGGCTCGGCTTCTTTCTCATCACTGGCGCTCCCGGGCGCTCCCGCCAACCCCGCTCTTCCTTATGACCGACCGCTTGCCACATCTGAAGATATCTCTCTATCGTTACTCTTTATTGCACCGCCGCTCCTTCCACCTATCCACCGCCTTTCCCATTCCCTCGACATCTTTCTTTCTCTCTCTTTCTCTCTCTCTGTCGACCATGTGCCCTGCTGGCACTTTTACCGCTCATTCTAGATATCGTCGCGCTTAAATCCCGCGGTTTCTTCCTGCTAGAGAACGAATTCCAGCCGGGCGCGCCCTTTGCGATAGCTTTTGTCGATCGAAAGACTTCCCTGTGTGCAGTCAGAGGATTTGCCAGGGTTAATATCGTGTATCGTAGGAAGTGGAAGAATTTGCAAGGCGCGGTGTCTTGATTTGCATGTTAAATGGCTAATTTGTCATGATCGATATAGCGCGAAATCGCTTGCAATGTTTTCCTTTTGCTCATCAATGGAGCTCCATTGTCTTCGGTTGGAGTGCGCTTTGTCTCTGTCTTGATAAAGCGCTGCTCATCGCTCTACTTGTCATTTATCTCGCCTGCAACATGACGCGACCCTGTGCCGCACTGCTTGCTTGCGACCAATCCTCTCTCTCTCTCTCTCTCTTTTTCTTTCATGGACCGATGATCAATGAGCCACGCGTCGCCTTCGATATTTATTGACTGACCGGCGAAACTCCAATTGTTTAATCTCGAGTAGTGCACTTTATCTACTCGATCTACCGGGCGGACGGCTGTCGGTTGTATACTCGACACGGGTAATCCTCGTGTGAAAGCTTCCGACCGTGCGAGTCGAGCTTTCTCGAGTAGGAAGTGAAGAACCTTTGGTACATGCAGTTGTCTCGGCGCCAAGAATGTTTGGTTTAAGCTTGCCTGTCATAATCGACGACAGTGGCATTTTTCAATCATGTATAAGTTATGGAACAAAAGAGAAAGTTGGAGATTTGACAGGGCAAAGTTTTGAATTAACGATTCAATACATTGTTTGTTTCATTATAAACATGTTAAATATTATAATTATTAAATATGATATAGAAACAAATGAATGAGTCGTCTGTAAAATATCGAAAGTGGAGTGAAAGGATGAGTTAACTTATTTACCCGTTGCACAGTGCGGCTAGTTACACGACTAATTAGGGTGTCCGGAACTTACGCGCATCAGTTGGCTTGTCAGTGCTTCCGGAATTCGGCTGCCGTTCCGCTCGTGGGATCACTTAATCCATTATTGAACAGGCAGAGGGCCACGTCAGTTCCCAGCTGACGGAAGCGCGCGACCAACAGTCAGAGTCGACTGGATGCTGCGCGCGCTCGCTCGCTCGCTCGCTCGCTCGCTCGATCCCGCGTCAATGGGACACAGCGGGAGAAGCATTGGATTAATTAGAATATATGAAACCGTTGGGAATCCGTCATTTGATTACCGGCAGATTTATTCCACCGCTCGACGGCCCTCTTGTTCGAGGGCTTTAATTTCACCGAGACCCTTACCGCTCCTCCTCGTCATTGCAACGTAGTATCGGAAAATGGAAAACTGGAACAGGGATTGAATAAAAGTAGGCAAGTGTGCGGGAGAAAGAGAAGGAGGGAGAGAGAAAGGGAGAGAGAGAGAGCTCTTATCGTTGCATCTTGTCAGGACAAACTCTTAAGTTTCCACGGCGAGGATTTCTCCTTCTTTCTTTTAACCCATTTTACTTCGGATGTTACGCAATATTCCATTTGCAAGTTTTTCCCGCCGGTCAATGTACGTTATTGAATTCTGTTTTTAATATTGCGGTTCCGAGAGAGAAATATGCGCAATCTCTTCTACATTTTCCCGTGGAATCTTGTTTGCGTATGTATTTTGTTAAATGGTGGAGTTTTAGAAATTCAGATTTTAACAATCGGTGAAATAATAGGGGAGCAAGATTTTGTAATGAAAACAATTGTCCGATGTAAGCATTCGCTACTGAAGGGGAGTGATTAAATTAGCTTTAATTGGCATCCCTTCTCTTTCCCGCTGCGAGCCAGCCAACCCTCGACTCCATTGTCCCTGCTAATTTTCCATGTAAGGACATAAGCAGGCCCACTTCTATTTCCCTTTGCATACCTCGGTGAAGCTTGCAACGAAGCCCGCGCCAGTCAGCAAAGTAGAAATAAGAAATATGCCAAAAGATAGCAAGAAAGGTTCGATATAATTTTTTAAATTTAATAACTAAATATTGTTCCCTCTGTGTTATTTTAGTATTTTATAAAATGGAAACATTCCAATAAAACGAATACTCGCCTTTCCCTTTTTATTCTTAAGAAGGTTGTCGGAAAATTCATTACGAAGATCATTAATTGTAAAGCTCAGCCTGAAAATAATTGGATTCCATTCATCGCCTAAGCAGCTTTTGCACAAATCAGTCGTTTCATCCGGGCATCAGGGGCTGAAGTCTGCGCACCGGAAAGTGGCAATCCAGCTGGTACCAATTAGGGGAGGGATGTTGATAATCATTTTTTCGCAAGTAGAACATACGTCGCGCTGGCACGCGCGCGCCCGCGCGCCGCCAGATTGCTGTTGCGCTCGAGGCAAATTGGTCCGCGGTTATTTGGAGCGGAAAATGAACGGATTTCGAAAGAGAGTCGAACGCTCGCAACTGTTTGGCTCGTTCGGGGTGCAGCATAGAGCGTGATGTTGGCCCGCGCGGAAGTGTGGCTATTATATATGTGTGTGTAACATGTATATGTAGCGGGGAGGAACATTCGAATCGGCTTATCGATTCGACCTCCGCTCGACAACCGTTTCCTCGGCACAGGCCCCTCGTGTAAGTACCGTGTTATGCTTGTATCGTAATCACAGTCGCAGCCCGGCGACCACCATCCATGCAAAATTGTTTTCCTACAAACCAGTTGGTGGGTAAGCTTTCGCTCTATTTGCCTACGCCACTCTCTGCCCTCCGGCACTCGTCTTTTCCTCCAGCTAATCCCTGCTATCCTCAACATTCCACTTCTCCTTCTACTATTCTCTTTAAAATTTTATAAGCCCCTTCCTTACGATAATTAAACTATTTATTGAATCACTGTAATATCATTATCCTCCACTTATTCCCTCGCATTAGCTTACAAGTTCAAAATCCGAACAACCCTCCAACCAACTCTTTTCTTCCCACCAAAAGAGAGTTTGTTATATGTACTAGGTATTTTACTTTACAAGAACTTTGAACAATGAAATTTCGCCAGTAACAGTTTACGGTTAAGTCCCAGAGAGTTCTACATAGTTAGAACTTCGCTAAGTAAGCTCCGCCGAGACTTTTTAACCCACTCGGCTTTTCCTGGAATAGAGATTCATCAGGAGGCGTAGAGGAGCGATGTTCGCTTGGAAAAACAGTCGGATAATTAATCTAAAATAATGTAGGAAATTGTCTGGACGGCCGGCGGGCGTTCTCGAGGGCGAAAAGAGTGTGGAACGGTGCACGGCCGAGTATGACGTGGAACACAAATCATTGCGAGAGAGAGAGAGAGAGAGAAAGAGACAGAGAACAGCCCCTTGCACGTGGATATGGTGAAATGGTCCGTGTCTAGACGAGCAAATAACTGGCTAGATGTTGCGCATTGCTCGAGCTGTAAGCTGTGGTAGAGCGAACTGGCGAGAGCTCATTTGCGAAACGTTTGGAAACTCTCGAGACGAACGGCCCGGCAATAAATTCCTTTTTCAATCTCCCGATTCCGAGATTCGTCGGCTTCTCCCGAAGCCCTCTTTCATGTATTCCGCCCTGCTGAATGGAAAGTCCAAAATATCTAAGGTATCTCCAACGCACTCGCATTTTCACGGAATCGAGCCTCTTTTTGCATATCCATTTACCATGGTCAGATATTGCCGGCGACCTTCGAATTCATTACGAACCTCTTCAAGTGTCTGTTTCATTAACTTTAATAGTACCAGTGAAATTTCCGCACGAATATATTTCGACTGGAGGAAGAGAAAAAAATCTCGTGGATATCCTCGTTTTGAGGCTGTCTCGAATATTCGAGGAGAGTATCGCGTAGTGTCGTATACCTTGCTAAAGTGCGCTCGTTAGTAAAAACGTAGCTCTCCTAATACGCGTTTTCAGGTGACTTCACCTTTGACTCGGCGGCTTAGCTCTTTTCAAGAAATTTAGACGAGGACTTACTTTTCAAAGGCAATCACTTTACATGGCTGACGCTGCCAGCGTCGACGAGAGCAGGCGTCATTCATAGAGGAAAAATAAAATCGCTTGCGAGCCAGCCGATTATAGGGATAAAAAAAAAGGGCTGCCGTACACGCCTGTCGGTAAAGTCTTTCTAGGAAGTAAGCGAGTATATTGTATATCCACTCGCATATATCTTTCTTGCTGGCGAATGTGTTAGTAATTGATGGCACACATTCGGAATTCTATTCTTCATCGATAGGAGCAAATAAGTAAAGCGGCAGATCTAATTGGATTACAATCAACGATCCTTTTTATAAGGTAACCTTTCCGCTCGACTTTACCAGGCTGCTGTCGAATGGGGCGGAACGAGGGGATAATAGAAAATTAATGCGACGATATTTCAGTCATCGCCAACGGCTGAAATAATCGTGCAATCTAGCGTGATTGGGCCACTGGCACTTAACTTTTAATAAGGGTCGGATTCGACAGGCAACTCCGCCGTTGTCGGCGTCATTTGCTAATACTAAGTGGATGAAAGTGAGAAGACAGGCTCTTTTATTACGTACGATCCACTCGTGGATTATCTTTCACTGTGATTTGGTAAATATAAATCGCCTACTCAGTTTACCTTGGGTTTTAGAAAATTTCCATTAAATACACAATATTATTTATTGTCAATCATCCTAAATTTCGTATTTTATAAATAACATTCGAATACAGAAAATAGGATACTTCGAATACATATTATCGAAGAATATTATCACATCATAAAAATACTGTTACTTATCCTTATTTTTAGCCTAAGCATTTGTCATCTTCTACCGACGCATTTTATAGACTGGCATATTTGCAATCCCATAAACCAATGGAGGCTTCCTTTAAGCATATTTGGAATCTCGTAAAGCAACGTGGCCTCTAAGGCAAGCCAACTGGTGGGAGTTTGTTTTCGCTGCCACAGCAATAATTCGCCAGGAGCACAGAGTGTGCGCTAGTAGACTGCGAAGAAATGGAAACAGTAAAGTGCGGATAGCGTGGCGAGGAAAGGTTGGCCGGGTCTGTTTTCTTTCCGGGGCGCCCGGCATCCTTCGGTTACGCACCATGTACTACAATACACACTCGCACAGTGCGGCTTCCTGGTACTGGTATAAGACTCGCACTCTCCGATAAGAACTTCTCGAATTACTCAAAGTTAATGGTAGCATAAACGCGGCAAGTTTTAGCAGCCGGGAAACGGGCTGTTAGAATATTTGTAGTCAGAGGGAAATGGTGACGGAAGTCGAAAGGATTGCGAGTGTATAATTGTGTGCAACTCTTTCATACTGCATCATCGGTTGTTATCTTTTTCCATGGTCGAAAGTGCTACGAAAAGTTGGAAAGTCTTAGAAAGATCATTTGCATCGCGACAGGTATAAACTGTTAGGTAAGATTCATCTGCAACCTTGCTACGCCTTGAAACTATTAACGTTTGTCCAGTTTTAATTATACCAATATCACAGTGATAAACTCGGTTTCTCGTTAATTTTGCAATACCCGGGTTTCTTAATTATAGAATTGGTGGTTTGCATTAATGACTCCTGAATACAATTTGCATATCATAATAGTTATTGGTACGATTTATCGAAGTACTATCATAAATATTTAATACCTTGGTTACATCTTAATTGAATGGGAAATGAAATAATCATGATCGAGACATAAAAATCCAATCTAGCATTTCATTGAAAGACATCAATTTTTACATTAATAAAAACTAATATGAGATTTCTTTAGATGTGATAAGGAAATGCATGAGATTGTCATGTCCGGAGCCACTTGGCTAATAACGCGTTCCTTTTCCTTTTGTTATTGCGTCCCAAGTTCGAGATCGCTTGGATGACCGAGCGGTTACGGGGTTGCGACGGTAATAATGAAACAACTGACGTGCAATATACCTGAAGACTCTCTGGGAAGTCGTAACTTTTATTTCGAGGTTGTTATTGCGCCCATCGCCGCTTAAGTATTGATCAGATTGCTCGTCGGACAATCAATAAGCCGATCCGCTCGCCGGAACGCTTAAGAATCGGAGCACCCAGTCGAGTAAGACGTATAGATGGAGAGCCAAATTGATTCCCGACGAAACCGAGCTACCCGATAATCGTTACTGGTTTCCCGATCGCTCTGGATTACTCTCTGCTTGAGCAGCGGGTTATACTTGTTACATGCACAAGATTTTGGATTTTACTCTAATAAATAGACGAGCTAATTTTACGCAAGTATCACTTTTCACTATTTCATCGACATTTTAATTTAATGAATATAACAACAGTATTAAATATCTCGCTGATATATACAACACAGTAGACGCGAATGTGGAGTTTATCCAATGTTATCAGACACTCTAGAGTGTCCAGAATTCGAGTCAGTCATTTACATAAACATTTAAGTCGGGTAATGAAAAATGCGCGAGAGCGACGAGACGCTTAAATTTAGTCCTGTTGCAGCATTACGCTAAGCAGTGACTAAAAAATGCATGACTGTAATATAGCTGTAGTTTCATCGTGGTTTCCAACAGGGTTTTCATATATTCTAAGTGGTTCACAGTAATTTCTTGGTAGACAAATACCTTTAATAATTTACATAGCTTAACATCGTCTAAGGTTTCCCCGGTTTCACCCTCGAATTGCATCTCCAAATTGTATTTCCAACTTGACGCGGCTTTGACTGCGAGACGCATAAAGCGGTTTCAATTCCGTTGGTTCTAAAATTCACGACAGATGAGCGGGCGCGTGCCTCGCCGGGGATGCAATTTCTCGCCATGAAATTCCAAAGCTGCGCGGGGTGGGCGAGCATCATCGCGCGGCGGCTTTTGGAATTTCGTGGCAAGAAATTGCAGTGAACTCGAGTCGAAACAAAGGTCATATTACGAATGAACACCACTTTCGTTGGCTGTCTAAATTCCGGTGCTTTTACAGCCACCTTCTCTCGTCTCACCTCTGGCTTTCGGCGCACCGCAATCCTCTCGGGCTTCTCCTCTTCTCACATTGGCTACCTTTGCCAATATTGTTCTTAACTCTCTTTTCTCACCACAGTCCCAGCAGCCTCCTTCACTCTCCTCTTTCATCGTTATTTATGTGGCATGCGAATTTTTATGTCGATTTTCACATCTTTCGTATACGTTTTAGCATACGTTGTTTAGACTCCACTGTTTCCCCATCGTTCCCCACTTTCTCTTATACATTTTGTAATCAGCAAAACATTGCGAAATATCTGCGAAATTGAAATCTACGATACTAGTTGAAATGCATTTGATTAAGATTAGTATAAGAGTTGAAATTAGATAACTGTATTAAAAATAAATAATTTGTCCAGTAAGTTATTAATTCAAATAGTTGAGTTTGGTGCGTGTGTGGCTAAATTCCGGAGGCTTTACAGACGTCTCTCATCTCAGCTGTGGCTTTCAGCATACCGCAATCCTCTCAGACTCTTCTTCTCTCACACAGGTTCCCTTCAAAGCTATTGTTCTTGTTCTTTTCTTACAGTTACAGTCTCCTTCACCCTTGTCTTCTATCGTTATTTATGTGGCGCGTGAATTTTTATGACGAATTCGGATATTTAGTATACGTTTCCCTTGACGCCCGCTGAAATCGAAGGCTTCCCATTATCGGCGGCACTTTGCCGCCTCCTCGGCCGCGCCCCATCGTCCCACAGGTTGCTGCCAGGAAGCTGGGAGTTGTGGAATGGACCATCATGAACTATATGAATTACTGAGTGAAGGAGGAAGGTTCTGTGCGGCCTCTAACCCATTAAGGAGTTCTACTTTATAGGCGAAAAGTAACACTGCGGAAGGCTTTAATAATAAAGTAGCTTAAACACTGTGGAAATAGTTACTAATCAAATCTTCGGTATTCTCTTTCGATATCGAGATAATAAAATTCGATAATACAGATATTAACAGAGAAAAATTGCATTAGTAACAAAATTAGAAATTCCCAGGAAATATATGAAGATCGAAAGCTCGTGTAATTGGAAACTAAATCCTCCATCAAGCATGAGATTAATACCATGCAGAATTAATCAAGTATCTTAATTAATCCTATCATAGAAGTTATTAATGAAACTTCTTTCAAAGAAATAATTATTAGAATTTACATCATGGCGATTTTCGAGAATAATGGGGTCAATGGGGATATAGCTGGTTTCCCTACGAAAATATTCAGCTTTCCAAGCGCATGATCACGTGCTTGGCCGACGGGACGATGCATCATCGGCCCTCCAAATTGACATCGTTATCCGGCCGCTGGTTACGTAAGTGATGTATATCCGCCGTTTAATGGAATTACATCGGTGCGCCCCCCTTCGTTAGACACTTTCGCAACACGGCCGTGCTTAGCGTTCGAGCTGAGAATGGTCCCCCTTGAATCCTCGACGATCTTTCTTCTTTTCTGCCCTCGCATCACTTCCGCGCCGTTGTATCCTTTGCCCCTCTTCCACGAAGAGAAGAGGCTCCCATGCAAATTCGACCATTTCTCTCGCCGCCTTGGCCCCGGAATTCCGGTACGCCGGACGAGCACCCTGGCGCCGGTTAATTTCCACAAGAAACCTCTGCGCTCCCCTTTCTCCTTCCTCTGTCGAGATAATCTTGCCAAGTGTGTGTGTGTGTGTACGTGTGTGTACCTATCCGATGAGAATTAAGCGAGGAAATAAGATGGACCCGCCTATAATGACTGGTACGATCATCCGGTTCGGACGAGTCATCGTTTGCCCCAACAATTTCTCGATTGCCCGATTGCAGGCGTCCCGTGCGCATAAATTTCCTCTCGAAATTAAATCGCTCTTCCCTTTTTTGCTTCTTCACTCGAGCGGCGCCGGTAATTATTAAGGTCTCTCTTGGTTAGCCGTGAAAACCTCGGCAAGATTACGCACCTGAGATATGAGACTGCGAGGGAAGCGGCCTGGTATATTTCTGCGGAAGCTCCAGCACTTTGTTTCCTCTTAAAGTCTTGCCGTTCGGGACAAGATTCGGAGTGGTGAGTCTGAGTTGATTCGAAGTAGGAATATAATGATCCCAATTCAGATTATCTTGGTTTTTTTATACCGTTCTTATTGTTTGATGGATTCCATTTGTTTTTATTCCAGATTATATTAATTTTGTAAATCATATAAAAATAGAATCACCATTTACTCTTTTCTTTCCTGAAAACCAGCTGTTTTTCTTCGATTTTCAATACATCTATTTTTTACACCCTCTTTCAAATGATATACAGATCTTCATTAAAACCCCTCGACAATCAGATTTTTACCTCTCGGATACTTTAACACAAAGCCACACTTCCCGCAGAACCGCTGTCGATTTTACTTTCGCAAACAGCGTGTCATTGTTCCTTCATATTTGTTATATCCGAGACGTCTGCAAGGATAATGACGAATACCAAGGCTAGAATAATAACAAGGAGTTTCATCACTCCATTCCTCCAATCGGTAGTATCATTCGTTGAAACGCTTGTCGGCCTGGCGCGTCGAGTTGGTCTCGATTTCAATCCAGCACTTAGGTTATCGATCAGGGCGAACGAGAGCAAAAGAGAGAAAGAGAGAGAGAGAGAAATAGGTTAGAATGGTAAAGGAGGACAAGTAGAAGGGAGTGAAAACGACAGAGCTAGCATAGAAAAGGGCAACTAACCCCAGGAGAATCCGAATTTCGGGAGAAAACAAATAAAGACCAAAGGGGGAAAAAAGGGGTGGGGGGACGAGAGGCGTCCGCCTGTCGTGGAAGGTCTCGATGGATAGCTCCCGGATCCAGGGAGCGAGTCTTCAGAGACGCATACGTGTTTATATGTATAAGACAATCACGATAGTGGCCGAGAAAGAGAGAGGCGAAAAGGAGATTGGCCGGACGGGAGGCGGCGTGCAAGATCTGACAGGGGTGCGCTCCGGTGGCCGAAAGATTTTTCCGGATCCGCTCCTTAGGCGAGGGTGACTGTAAAGCGGAGGGATAAGGATAGAGAACTAATACACCTTTCAGGCTAGTGTTCCCTTTTTCTCATTGCTTCCCCGAGGACTCTCGGAGAAAGGCGAACGGGACGCTGAAACAGGGATGGTGCGGGATATCAGGGGAGAGAAGGATTGGGACGAGGTTGTGAAACAACCTCCTAAAGATAACGAGATAACCCGTTCTGGGGGTGGCATTCAAACGCCCTCATTTCCAAAAGTCTCTTTCTGCGGCCCGCTCTTCCCTTCCTTCTCTTCTTCTTCTCTCTTTCTCTCTTCCATCCAGTGGGATACAAACTTTCCTGCGTCATGAAACTCCTTGTCCTGCTCTCAGACTCTCGCCGGCTGTCTGCTGCTCCTTCGGGCTCCTTTCTCGCTGTTCACTTTCCTGAGAAATGTGTACAGCGCAGATGCCATTGTCGTTTCTCACTTTACCCTCAATTTTCCGTTTCATCGTTTCCGTGTGTTGGCGGCCGGCTGCGAACCCCCGGCACATATAAGCCCTGTTGCGAGCCACCGCTGGGAAAACGTCTTTTAGAAATATCGGCTTTAAAGTCGTTATCTCTTTTCGTTACAGAGCTCCATTCGCGCGGAGGATAACACTCCTCGCAGCGGACTCCCTGCAATGCTGCACTTGCATTCTGACGGCCTACTATTTTGCGATAGGATAGTTAGTTGGCTGGGCTTACCGCGAGTTCACTTTGCCGCGTGTTGTAACTTTTTATTAATCTAGTGGCAACGTAATTTTTGGAAGGATGATAGATTTATGATAGGAAACTTAATAGGTGAAATTAGAAATAACTGGAGAAAAAAAGTTCTTAGTCAAGTGTCATTCAGTGACAACGCATTTGACTAGAATTTCTAACTGACAATGACTCAAAGTCAGGTAGATTTATGATAGCATCAAGTACGGACCACCAGCCGTCAACAAGGTCAGGTAATGATTGACAGACCGAAGGTGCGATGACGAAGTTGCATTGTCAACTGTTTTGAAGTCAGAAATTCAGACGTGTCAAAGACAGAATTACCTTTTGGCAACTGTCAACACATTAGTCACTCAACAACAATGCGACAACTCAATGCAAATAATTCGAGTCATAATATATTTTACAATATAAATCCAATTTATTAACACATCCTGAAATACTTGTATCATCGTATATAAATAAACAGAAGATGATATTAAATTATTACAGATGGAATTCATCAGAATTCCGACTTTGGATCGCGTCTCCTCTAATTGCTCATTACGGAACAGTCCAGTGTGGAATTCGGAGCGTACACAGCTATGCTTGTAATACATTGTTTAAGATATGCGTTGGTCCGGTAATACGTGCTTTAGAATATGTTGCGATCCGACAAGTAATTGTCTAAGGTTGCCATATATCTCGATGGCGAATACAGCTCCTTATTCCTGGTGTATGTACGTATTAGCCGGAAGCTAGCTCTCTGCCTGCGGCTGGAACAGTACGGAGCAGATAGCCAGGGATAAATCAAGATTCCTATCTAGCTAATCGCGGCTAGTGCTTAGCCTGGTTTCCCTTGCAGGATAGCTATCCCTTGCCAAATCTCCACTTGTCTTTAAGGTCGCCGAATTGATTCGGACGGGGTCCAATCCAACCAACCAGTTTGGCTGTCCCTTACACACCCTTAATTGTGCCCCACTTCGCTATTTTGACCCCGCTGTGTTCCTTCACCACCGAGGAATCGTCGTCTTTGTATTGTTATCGCGTTTCTAGAAATTCGATTATAGGAAAATATTTCTGTTAAATGTTGTCTAACGCTTTGGTACGATTTTTAAAACGTTTGATTATTTGCGAGTTCGGACGTTTTGGATTATTTTTGTCATGATTAATAAACGAGAGAGTGATTTCATGTCGATTGAAATTCACTTGAATTAGAATCATCGTGGAAAATCGTACAATGAGGATAGAATAAAAGCGATTTTAGCATTTTTCGATCGACTTTGAAAAGGACAATGCTATTCAATTTGACGCGTGTATTATATATTTTTCCAATGAAACTATCATTCGGACATTTGAATCTTTTCTAACCGCACTCATTGTTTCCGAACTCGAGCGTAGCCAAAGAATTCATTAGTCTAGCAGTTATTCCAGAAATAAATCTGACAGCTCTCACTGTGACAGCCTTTATTAGCAAAAACACTCTAAAAAAAGGTCGTTCTTTGCTGATTGAAACGGTGTCCGAGTGTGTGCGGCATTGCGAGTGTACATATAGCCGGGCGCCATGAACCATTTACATGGAGAGTACATCGCGCGAATTCTATTACTGGTTTTCGCGCGCGACGACCGATATGGAACAGTTATCAGGACACCGGCGGATGACGACGGGACAATCCGAGCGAAGGAAACTGTAAAAATAAAAGGTAAAGGGTGAGAACCGGTTTTCCGGGCTGGCGCTTGCCAATTTCGTTACTTATCGCGTCGAGCCGTAGTTGAACATCGCCGTTGAGGAATCATCGAAATAGCAAGGACGAGTCAAAAGAGAACAAGAGAGAAAGGAAGAAAAAAAAGGCCGGCCTTTGAAAACGAGATTGGAGTATGCGACCGAGTTTTCGGTTGGCGGAGATGTCCGCTCGAGCCGCGCATGAATCGATCGATTAACATATGCGGGAGAGGGCGGGAATGCATAAAATTGGTTGCAGGGAGAAGGCTCGCAGTGTTCGCGGCCCGATTGCAAGCCGATAAAATTGCATCCTCTCTCGTCCTCCTCCTCTCCGAGGGAGAGCAGAGCGTATTTTCGTTTCGCGCCGATTTGCATCTGGCACGTGTCAGGCAGCCGCGCTGCACGGGTTTCAGATAATCGCGGGGAACGTCCGAATTCGCGCCAGCCCACATCCCCCGACATTTTCGATTACATCTGATCTGCTTCTTCCTACTGCAATCATCAGAATCAAGCTCCACCGGTACCCATTCTCAATTCGTTCCCTCTCTGACTCTCTTGGGATCTTTGCATTCCCAAGTAATTCGAAACTTTCACCAGTGAAGGGTTGTCTTACTGTTGGTTTATCAAGTTCTTTTGATATACTTTTCGATGCGTCTGATTTCTATTTTCTACAATAAATAAATCATCATAAATCATATGTATGAAAAACAATAAAACAATCTTGTGATTTGATAGTATACAAAACCCTTTAAAGGTTTACACGAAGCATAACATTTTGTACAACGCTGTCAGAAAGCATTTGGAAAAACATAGTAGGGATTGTTGAATGGAAAGAAAGAGTAACATTTATCGACTGTAGCAACACATAGAGAGTAGGGTGGTCGCGTGGTCAGGCGGTATGGAAGAGTAACGGGTACGATATTCTTGCACACGTAGGCGCCATTTATCAGAAAGAGAGAGAGAGAGAAAGAGATAGCGAGGAGTATCGGGTTGGAATCCGGCCGAAAAGAATACCCTTTCCCTTTGTCACCGTTGAAAAGAGCGACGGGCCCGCTCGGAAACCAGACGCCTGCGAATTCAATCGCAGAGGGGCCAACGGAATGAAATCCGCATTCGCCCATCGCCGCATGCCCTTTCTGCTGGGAGAACAGGCTGCTAGGATGATCGCAACACAGATATACAGGCTCTCCTAGATTCCCCCGAGAAGAAATTCGAGAGGTTTACAGGCTTCCGCAGCTGCAGGTGCAACAATGAGCCCGTATGAGGCGCGCTACCTACATCCACTGCGAATATATTCGCGCAAGAAATGGCGCATGGATAGAAGTCTATGTTGAAAAATAAATTTAAGATCGTCACACTTTTTGCAAGCATCGCGAATGCTTCTTAGAAAAGCTAGCAGGCTTATCTCTCCAGATTTGTCCGCGTCGATGCCTCTTTTTCTCCCTGGCGTTTGCCGTTTCTGCTCGTATTCAGGGGTGCGAGGAAAGAGTCGTTCAAAGGTTTCCACGGCGACTGCTAATGCTTTAAGACAAACTCAGCAACGCGTTCGCCATCGCGACGAGCCAAGTGATGACGAAAACTTGAGCAACCAACAGCACACTCCTTTTCACCCAACGAATCCCACTCCAGCTAAAAAGTATGTCGCCAGGAATGCCGGAGCGATCGGACCCAGCCAACTATTCCCCTTGCCATGGCTATTAACAGTTTTAGAAATGGGAGGCGTGCGCGCGAATCGGCAATCTTGTTACTGGCCTCATCCCAAGACGCTCCTCTGGATTGCTCCTTTTATGAAGCTGGCATTCCCCACGCGCGCCCCCGCGCGCCACCCCCACGATCGAATTCAATACACGGAATCTCGACGTTACGTGCTTGATACGTAATACCCGGAAGCCCGTGAGCAGCCTGCGGCGAAATTCGGATGGAAAGCAACGCGAACTTGAAAGCCATGATTCCGTCGGATCTTCCGGAATCCGAGAAAATCGCTGATGGAGCCGACTCGGCCGAATGGAATAATCTGGCCGCTGCCATAGCTTTCCCAGAGAAATCATACATAGCGCGCACGCCATCCCCGCCGCTGCCGCCCGTGTGTGTCTCGAGTGCGTGCATACTCGGTTCACAATAACTGTCAGAAGGGCCGGCGAGAGAGCAGCTTTTTAGTAGAAGGCGACCGTTGCTTCTGCTGGATTTACACGGAATCGATAAAAATATGGAACAGCTAGCAGCGCGTCGAGTAGACACGGACACTAGCTTTTCATCCTAGTTTCTTCGATAATGTACATATGCGACTCTCTGTCTCTCTTTCGCGACTATTTGAAGTTGTATGTGCCGCTAGTGTACAATTTTATGTGTGTGTGTGCACTCGTGCTTCGTTCTTCCAATGATCATGGATGTAAAGGCTTGCAAGGGGTTAGCATAAATTTCACTCCTATTACAAGAGAGATGTATCTTTTATGTAAAAGTTGCGTGACTACGATTCGTACTCTGGGAGATTGTTGTTGTGCATTAGTGATTGAGATATTCTCTCGCGTTGACCTGGAAATCATTGAAAACTCTGGTAATCAGGATGAATTATATGTATATGTTGATTAAAGCTTTCGATGTATTTACTTTCTATGGTGCGTACAAGCAGAGAGAGATAGAGAGATAGAGATAGAGTCGGATTGACACGAAGAGCATCAATTATACCAAGTACACACAGTGCAATGCAAGCGGATAGTTAGTAGTCTCACAATTATTCGACAATCAATGAACGCCAACACTAATATATTTCGATGAGCTCGTATCTCGGGGCAACGAGCTGATTACCGAAATTGTCTCTTATTGCGCCTGGAGTTAATTCGGTATTCGCCGGATCGATCGGCGGGTCGTTGCCGCTGGCATCGAAGGCATCGGTGGCCAATATCGATACAGTTTCAAGAACGAGAGAGAGGGAAGAGCAACGCGAGGCGAATCCACCTGTATTTCGCCTCGATTTCTTGAAAATTATATTCGCCCCAATTTGCTGGAATTGCCGTCTCCATCGCAGCGTCTGCTACGGTGGATCGCAGCAGATGACGCCTCCCGAATGCGATTGCCGGCCTTCCCTGTTCGCCGCTCTCCTCTCATCCTCCTCGACACCCTTTACCCTCTGCCCTAATCCGTTTCTTCGCCGGTCCACCGATCGCTCGCACGCCCTCTTACGATCTGCACCGTTTTTCGAATCTTCCTCATCGCCGATTAATTTATAGCTCCTTCCTCGAGAATTCGAGTACGTCGTCCTTGGTAATTTCCATTGCGCCTCGAGCGACAGATCTATTCGTGTGTGTGTGTGTGTGCGTGTGTATGCTCTGGCTTCGATGATGACTTTTTGCAAGAGCCAATATTGGATTAGTGGGAAAGTAATATCGGTTTTTCTATGGTCTTTTTATATCAAGAGACGATAGAACTTTACCAGCAACTCGATAATTCATTGTCGTTCTGTAACATTTTATTTATTCTGTCATTTTGAGTGCTCGATTATCGTGTGCGTTATTATGTTTGACAACAGAAAAATGTTTGCTGGCATTAGTTTTATAGGAATAATTATACCTCCGCGATAATATTCATTTGCATATTCCGACAGGATGAACGATTTGCGAGAGGACGGTGTAATTATCAAAGTGCAGCCACGTCAAGTTTGATAATAGCAGATAGTCAATATTTTTGAGAAGTATGACAATAAAGCACGCCTGGCACGTCTAGTTCGTTAGTGTCAGAATGTCGGACAATAAGCCTGCGAGCGCGCCCATAGATTTTCTGTCAATTGATAGTTCGGTTCATTTGATTTCTATGGGAGTTTCCCTGTTCTCGCCTACCGGTCACTGATTCATCAGCGCAATGCCTGATCGCATTCTGACAGGCGGTCGAACAAGAGTGCTGATCGTATTCGCAGAATGATCAGATGCAGAAAAATCTACAGTATTTTCATAAGTTGGTGGTGTTAAATTTGTAAAATTGTGCCACTTAAAAATGATGACAATATAAATGCAAAAGTGACCTAGCTTTCATAGAAGACGAGCCATGGAATTTTATCCGAAGCTTACCAAGCCAATTTCGAGGATGTGTCCTGTTAAAAGCGGCGCCGTTTGAAGTCGTGCCAACGATAATAACGTTCCCGGAACTCTGGATGCCCGGCGATCTTTCTTCCTGTTTTCGTCACCTTCCCAACTCACTGTCTCACTGTAGAAACACCCGACAATACGTTGGAGAATAGTTCCACCACGTCCCCTCCGCCCGAGAGACTTACGTTTTTCTTGAAAGCACTCGAAACTGCTCTTCCATCATTTTAAAGTATTTTTCGGGAAGCGAAGAGCGCAAAGATGACATTGCATTCGGTTCGTTGTGATAAAGCATAGGAAAATAATGAAATCCTTCGGTTATAACATTCTTATTCTTTAAACTTTATTATCTCCTCTAATAACACTTAACAATTTCCAGAAAACAAATGCGACAATCTCGATAACAAATATTTCTGATACAATCATAACTAGGTCGCAAAGTCTGGAATTCTCGGAATTCCACAAGAGTGCGTGCTCCCTTTTTCCCATGGGTATTAGATACAAACAAAAGTGTGGCAGACAAACGGGACAAAATTGCAGGATCAACTCATTAACGTGATAGAAAAACGAGGTTGTGGCACGGGTGGAAGGGGTAGGAACGGAAGAAAACCGGCGACTCCAGTAGGACATCGGTGTTCTCTCGTCGCGGCACTGAATTCGCCAAAGCGAGCTCGTATCGAGCAGCGTCCCAGATTAATTAGACGGGCGGCGGCGGCGGGAGCGAGCAGTTGTCAGGTGAACTCGGCTACTACGCGCTTTCGTGCTCGATCCAATTAAAAGTTAAAAACGACCGCTTGAATTTGTTTTCTTCGGCATGCGCGGCGCGCAAATGTTATTGTACTTTACGCCATCGTGCGCCTGCGGCATTTTAATAACTTCGTCCCTCTCGCTTTTCCCAGGCGCCCCCCGCTCACTCTTTCTCGCTCTTTCTATTTCCCTCGCTCACGTTGGCAATTCTTTTTCCCTCATGCCAGAGGCGCAAACGCTGTCGCACGAACCACCGGCGCTTAAATCAGAATGCAATTAGCGGGCCGTCGAATTTTTCCAGAACGTCGAAGCCGACGCTCGCTGGCCGGCCGGAAAATTGCACCAGTTCACGTGCTAAGATGATTATCTTCCTTGACGGTGGCGCGTTATCACTCGCTGAAATCACTAACGAATGGTAGAGCGCCGTCCTGTTTCGCTCTTGTTTGCCGTTGGCATGTAAAAGTGTTTCATCAGTCATTATAATAGCTCGGTTTTTCACACGCGCTCTTGACGACCCATCTCTTAATTCTGTTGCTTGCAATGAAATTGTACTACGAAACGTGTAAGATTTAATCATTTGATCGATTATAATTGTTAGTCGCTTGTAGTATTTTAGTACAAAGTATTTCTCAGTGCTGATTGCTATAAATAATTATTAACCATGTTGTTTACCAAAGACATCAGTTACCACCAATTGAAATCACTTTTTCCGATACGATTGTTTCACTCGCAATGAATTACCACGTGTAATTGAATCCGACGAGTGAAACAAGCCTGAATTTATTAGGTAGCTCGCGCGGAGAAAAATGTCGTTCAGTGGTAGAGAGAGAGAGAGAGAGAGAGAGAAAAAAAGGTACAATCTCGTCTGGCAGGGTGCACGTAGTAGCGCAAAAGCGCAATAGTCACATCAGGAGTCAGGCCATTTGAAACTATTCAATTTCATGACGTTTTTCCTGTCGCGAACCGTGTCAACGACACTACTCGACCTAATTGCGTCAGCGAGCCATGTACAATTCCTGTATGTACATGCGATCCTCGCGCGTACACGTGCTGACACGCCACATCGAGCTGGCCAGGTTAGCAGTGGCAAATTTTTCGCCATTCGTTTATTCTCCCGCTCAATTCTCATCAATGGCAAACGTAAACACTGGTTTCAGTAATCGTGCGCCGGGATTGGCAAGTATGATTACAATAAACTCAAGCCAGACATTTTTCCCCCCTCCCATAAAATATTCCACGACTCAATTATTATTAAAGTGTATATCTTTCAAGGAATAATTAAACGTCTGGTACTTTAAACTTCCAAAGCTTTTTTAAGAAGTATGAAATCAGAAACAATTAAATTAATAACAATGCAATTAGAAATAATTTAATTGGACGAGAATAAGAATTGAAATTAATTAAATTTAAACAGAGGTAATACAATCTTTTCTTATACTTTTTGATAATGTATTTAATTTGTTTTCTGTTGTGCCTGTAATTAGTCTGGTTAAATCATTCGGAGGTTTAGATGGGAACACGAAAGACTTGCAAATAAGTGCCGACGAATTATTCAGGCGGCTAAACATGCACTTAGAGAATGCATCGGACGCCAGCAAACACAGGGTAATCGGGACTCGGTAGCGTGCGGAACCCGAAATTGAATCGTCCCGCCATATCAAAGGGATTAGTAACAAGCACATACCACAGGCTGGACCCACGTAGGATAGTTCCTGTCACGTTGTTGCTGAGCTCCATTGGTCAGTGAACTTGCAAACACAGATCACATCTCTGATGGTCGGCTCATCGGTGATCGAGGGTAATAAGCTAGAGCACACATTGCCAATTAGTTTACCAATCGTGTGCTAATCCATGTTCCTTTCGCAGCGTCTTTAAGAATCTAATGCTAATCAGTGACGAGAAAGATTAGGAATTTTGGGAGATCAGAGAACAATGATGTAGAAATTATGAGAACTAAGTAAAAAGAATTGTTGTTCAACTATAATTTAGCAGTGTTCTTTAGACATTTTTAGCAAATGGTTCGAATTTGGCGAAGATCGGATTAGATATTCGTTAATTATTCTATAAACCTTTAACCTGTAATATTGTGAGACTTGTGGAATGTGTCGTCATAACTTAAATCATAGTGCAAAGGGTTAAATGGAATGGAGATTTCTATCGTATACCATTCAGACATATTTATTTATTTGTTTTTGACTCACTCAATATTGATAGGATATGCGAGGACCTATTAGATTGCATCAGATATGTTTTAACCCATTGACTGTATAGATTTTACTAGTTGCAAGTGCTTTAGATTTGTTGCAATTGATGTTGCGATGATACACCAACGAATTGCGATGCTACTTGAAACTATGATTCTCGATATAGTAATTCGGTATGTTTAAATAGTTCAATTGCTTCTTAACCCTTTGCACTTCAACTCATTTTGATACGCGTTTTTGCGGCACAGTGGCGCCTGTCGAGTGCAAAGCTTTAATACCAGTGAAATATACATCTACGCTTGTACGTCTACATCGAATACTATTTCTATTGATTGATTTATGGGCTTTTAGATTTATATCGCAAAAAGTATAATATTCCGTGGCATCGAAATATCCTCGCAAATATAGAACATCCTCGGGAAAAAAGCCCTTTCTTGCTGTCGACGGCTTGTCGAAGTTGGTTGCGCGTTCGTTTAATCACGCTGGTGCAATACCGCCAAAAAGGGTAAACCCAATTGCGCGCACTAGTTGCAGGATCGTCCAATCAGAGAGCTCGCTGGCAGAGGTGAGCGCGGTGAGCGGGTCTACGAAAAAGCGGAGGAGCGATTTCCGTGAGAAGCGGCGAGTACTGTAAAATAAATAGTGGAAAACTTGGAGTGCACCAGGTTCCACGGGCGCCTTTGTGTACGCAGGACCACCGGCGAGGATCCCGTCGAAGCTAAAGTTCGGAATCTTCGACAGGGAGAGATCGTTAAGAGTTTCGACGAGCTAGCACCGCTGCGGGGCCTCGAATCCCTGACCCTTTCCGAAGTCTTATGTGGAAAGTTCGCCGTCGGCAACTGGCCGAGTACGAGAAAAACGGGACTGACCGTACTGCGCGCTACGGTGGCACCGGCTCCAGCGAACTTGCCGAATCTTTTCTACCGTCAAGTAGTCATTGTTACCTACAACAATGTACGCTTCTCTCCATTCGTTTGCGGGGCCTTCTTGCATCCCCAAGGAACGGTAGAATTAAGCGTGACGCCCGAGGACTAGCGGGACAATATGCTGAAAGGCCAAAGTCCCAAGGAAATAAGACACTTCGTTCCAACAAACGAATGATCGGTAGTCTAGAAAATCGCTACAAAAAACTCTACCTTTTTTGGAAAGTTCTCCGGCCAGAGGGATTAGAGGGAGAGATTTTGGCGAGATGTATATTAGGTCGGAGCACTGATAGCCAAAGCTTTGAATGTAAATGTAAAGGAGAAGGGACGAACGGATTTAAATAGGGGGAGGGTTTTCTGGGTCGTGCAATTTCCACTCCAGCGTTACAGTCGCTGGCGTATAGTCTCCCCTGGTTTTTTTTTCTCCCAGGGATCGAGAGCACCATTGTGTGTCTCCCGGTCCGAAAGCGCTGAAAAACTGATACACAGTCTGCTGCTGAATGCGTGCGGCGCACAGGGGCGCCGCGACGCCGCCGCCGCCGCCGCCACACTGGCGAAACTAGATTTATGCGGCGAAGAGAGTGCAGCGGCTTACACACGAGACAATTCCTTGGCTCGGTTTGCGAAAGAGCATTTCCCGGTCTCGATAAAGTCGGCGATATTGTGGGCATATATCACCCAGTGCCCAGCTCGTTAGATTGTTATCGACTTTTTAACGGTGCGCGATGCCCGTTGGCTCGCACTACCCTGAAACTTCCGAAGAGAATCCCACCGGTCGATATGCAATTAAAACGCTTGTTAGCCGCGAGAGCCGCTGCCAGTACAAAACCATCGACAACTCGCCCGGATATGGCTGTGATTCGCTTAAATAGGGGAAGTTCGTGCTAGGTTTTAGAGTTTTAGGGCCGCCCACTAGTCGTCCTTGTATTACCCATGATTTTCTTCACTCTTTTCCTACTGCTAGATGTGGAAGTTTTCTCAATTTCTTATGTATACTTCCAATTCCTGTAGATATTTATATTGAGAAGAAAAACAGAGTTAAAGAATAGATTGTATTTATTATCGCATCTGTTTTACATTATTCGTATAATTAGCATCGGTGCGTTATAATGTAGAACAGTATTACTCAAGCGAATGAAACAGTATCACTTTGTCATTCAGTATTATTCTCCCCTTCATTCTTTTTACATGCTTTCAACCGGTGTTTTATATAGAGAGGGAATATTAGCGTATAACAATAATTTAAACTCACCAATCACTATCAACTGCGACAAAGAGTGGTGGAAATCCTCTATTAATCCGTGAGATAAAAAAGATAATTGAGGGCTTGGGTATTACAGGCGTTCGCTCGAGTAACTAAATATGACTTATAGCACGAAATAGGGTAATTGGGAGTCGTTGTATCGGTTAATCGACGTGCGGTCGATTTCAGGGGGTTAGGAGGAACAGTGATTTATAGCCGGAGAATTAACCGACTTGCCGTCCACAGGTGGGTTAACGCGGCTGGTGCGATCTCTTCCAGAATAATGCGGGTGTGTGCTACTCGACACCGCTCTCACATGCTCCTGTGTCCTATGTCCCCGGACGTCCCAAAGGAGACACTAACGAGCTGCACAACATTTTGCTCTTCCGTGAAATTGTACCGGTTACTCGCAACCCTTTCAACGAAATTATCCGGATTAAAAACCGTCCGGCGTGCAATCGCACTCCGATCTGCGTCACGACATATAGAAGACTCACTCGGAATTTTGCAATCTTTATAATGATACGTGTGATCCTTTGCATTTTTTTTCCATTCATTTCTGTCGAAGAATACGGCTGGCATTTGTATTTCGATTATAATCGAAATTGATCTGTCAGATCTCTCTAATAATTTAGTTGATGAATTAGAAATGTATACAAACTAAATTGAATCGTAGTACACAAAATCTAATAACGAAGCTTCAATTATTTAATTATCGCAGCAACGCTTATTTCGAACTATAAAAGATCGATTTAAAAAGCTAGTTTCGCTAGTTTCGGACCACTTTCGAAGTCGGTTATTCTCGAGTCTGCTGAAGTCAGACTTTGTTGAAAGAGGCAGTGGTGCCGGCACGGCGCAAAAAAAACCCAAAAAAAGAAGGTGAGCGGTTAGTCTGGGCGGTGGTGAGGATGAGCGAAGAGTGTAATAGCGCGGCTAGGCCTGCTAGAGGAATACAAGCGAGGAGGGTAGAAGGTGGGGCGTGGGTCTGCCACTATCGCAGCTTCGAATCGGAAACCAATTTGAAAGCAATACCGCACTCATCGCCCTCGCCTTATCTGATTACGAGTTCGAACAAAACGCTTCTCGGATTTGGCCTGGTTCGGCGGCCCGCGGATAGACTCACGCTCGCTCGGCTAGCGCGACGTGAAAGCTAAGCGTATTACTAGCATTCGTATCTAAATGTAAGTCGGATCAAGCAGGAACTAACACGTTCCAGTTAACTTGTGCCTCCGAAGCGATAAGTCAACGCCTACGTATCACAAGCGACGGAATACTGTCCTACCACCCTTTGAAACTAGTAATCACCGAGCATATATCGATTCCGGCATCTAATAGTCCTCGCACCTTACTGTCGTGCTCGACATTCTAATTCCAGGAGCGCGCGCGCACCTCGTTAATTTCGAGGCCGAGGAGTAGAGCCGTATTTATTCCTAGGCACTTGCCAGCTAAATCAAGTGGTACGAGGATACAGCAGTTAGGAGAGCGTGCAATGCACCTTTTCACCATTTTCCTCAAAGCACGAGGTACGAGCGGGTGAGAGAGGCGGCTGCACATAAATTTACACTGCTTGTCCTTTACTTCAAAGAGACCGTCAGACGCGCGCGCGCGCGCGCGACACGCCTACGGTCTTCTTCTCTTTTGGGAAAAATAGTGAGAGAGTCACGCCAAGGACACTTGTCGCGCCCACGTGTACATGGGGCGTCTAGATCGCGCCGGAGGGCCTCTAATAAATTTCTAATCTAACTGGGGGATCCTTGCCGAGGGCGTCGGGATATGTGCCTCCTTGTACCAATAGGTAAGGATCGAGAGTGAGTTTGGGTAAAAAGAGGCCCTTGGATTCCAGCAAGGGGCTAATTGGTGAGCGAGACTTGTTTAGATTCTGACAACTTCCCTCGAACAAGGACTAAAGCAGCAGTGGTGTGCTGTTGCGAGATTTACGAGCGAAGGACCACCGGGCGAGGCCGGACGACCTCAGCCGATATTTACCGGTGCTCGACCTCATCGCTTTTCCATTTTCGTGTCGGCTCCCTAACCTCGGCATCTGTAATGCGCTCCCCATTATTACCAGGTCCTTCCTATGCCCGTTCAAAGAATCCTCGCACTTCGTGCCGAAGCTGACACGCTCTTCTTCCCCAAGCGTTTTCCATCGTCCTTTCTCGAGGCCGAGCGTCGCAGGAATAATTCAATTTGCCGGAGGAGGCAGCCGTGATTAAACGCACTGCTTTCCTTCGACATTTTCCCTTGCAATCCCTGGGAAAGGCGCGTGTACGTGTGGTAGTGGTGGTGGTGCGAATGTAACGGGCTTACAGCCGGAAGCGATGAAAAATGCAGGCGGACAGGAAAAACGAAGGACGGGCGGCGAGTGCCTCGGAGAACGAGCAGTACCCAGCTTCCAGGATCTTGGATGAAGATGGAGATACATAGGTGTTACTTACGTGGAGAAATAATTTACCGAAGGGGCTTACTTCTTTGCACCCGCTTTTCAATCTTTCCTCTCGCTTATACTACCTCGCTCATTCTCACCTTCTCTTCGAGTTTATAATAAGGGAATGTTGCGCCGAGTTAATTTCTATCTGTGTGTGTTGGATATCAGTATGTGTATATATTTTTAGTGGGATTGGAAGCAGATTTTATAATAGAAGTAGATTTGATTTACAAGGTATTTCGGTTGAAATTGTATTTCACTCAACAATATTTCTTAATCCAAACTAAAGGAAACTAACGATTTCACTTGATAGTTACACTGTTGAGATTGAAAGAATTTTGCGACAGTCGGTTTCGATATTTAAATACTTCAGGTTTAAACAAATCGTCGTGCTGCACCAACTACGCAGAGCTTGCAAGCTCTGGTTTTTAAAGCCATCAAAGCATCGTAAAGAACGTTCACAATTCAGAGCGATGAACAATTGGATGAATTCATTTCTCGCCGACCTTTCTATTTCTTCCCCTTCTTCCGGCGGGATCTTCTCTTGCTCTGATTCGATTCTTCTCTCGGAGCCGCGTTACAATATTATACAAATAGACGCCACGCTGGGAGAAAGATTACACTCAATATGATAGCGCGTCGGACAGATGATCGGCTGAGAAGAAATGCGCGCCGTTCTTTTCTAACCTTTACAACGCCCTGTTACAAAACGCTCTTTCTTACACCCGCTTGATCTCGGTTCCTTTGTGGAGTCCTGGAAAACGGTAAACAAGATTTTGTCTCACCGAGAGAGAAAGAAAGCGCGCTAACACGCGGCCGTTTAAACGACTGTCTTCGTAATATGAAACACGCGCGAATGAGTGGGAAAAAGCTCGACTTTCCTGGTGAAACTCCACTCGAAGGACTAGCAATTCTTTTATTTCCCTTGCGCAGGCAAACTTTCTCCGCGGCACATTTGTTGTCAGTGGCTGCTTTCTCTGCCATTCTCTGCCTGTTTCTGCCGATTCACAGGGTAATGGCAGTGACCAGCACGTACGTGTGTCTTATTTACTCGTCGACAGGCAGAACATTTGCCGAGAAGGTAGCCTTTACCTTTTCTCTCTTTGCCAATATCGACGTCGTAAACGTTACTTTCAATAACGTCATGCAGACCGCCACCTCTCTTGCACAGTAGCTCTCTCGACTCTTGTTATTGCTCGGCTCCCTCGTTGCTCTTCAGTAGCTTTCCGTAGAGTAACTCTCCGACACTCTCGGAAACTGTCCTCTCTCGCTGATGGAAATGACGCGGAATGAGAATTTGCTTTCTTCCGGTGTGCGCGCTCTGTCTGTGGGATCGAATGACACCGAATGAAATGACACTCTACTGTTCCTTACTGTTTTTAATATCTGGCAATTCTAGTGAATGGAAGTTAGAAGTACATCGTGGAAATGAATTCGTTAGAAATAGTTTTTAGAATAGAATAAAAATGTAGGAAATATATTTGTGTTTGTATGAGATTTATGTTGATAGAACGTCACTGATAATGTATAAGAATTGATATGTAAATCATCTGATCCGCAGTACATAATTTTACGATACGGCGATCGACGAATTGGGAAGTTTCATTTATCCGTGGCTTATTTGCAACTACTTTTACTATAACTGAAAATCCTAGGACGTCTCGACGTCTTCCAGTAACATCGAGTGAATCGTGCTCGAGCATGGCGAACGTCATTATCCGGTAGACCATCGATTCCCAACATTTTTCTGAGAGACTTCCCTCGCGGAAATAGCTTCCTGCATACGCAGAAAAGACTTATTGGACGGATGCCTGTGAATCGTAGTTCGATGTTGCGGTACTTGCCGCATCTCAAGTAAATATACATGCACGGCACGGCAAGAGCCAGCAAAGAGATTGCGTAATTTTCCGATTTTCCATTTCAGCAGGATTCATTGGCCGCGAGGGAGTCGTGCAGAATTCGCTATAGAGCGGTTAATCTTCTTTCTGTCTGATGTTACATTTTGCTCGGATTGATAAGAAGCTTTTTGATAAGAACTAATCATAGGATAGAAAAGATTTCTTATCCAATAGGTTGAAATCAGTGTCTCTTTTATTATTCAAGACAGTTAATTTACCAGCGAATCAAATGACAAGCAATCAGTATTATTAGTAACAATATAAAGATAGACATTTTCAAAATTCCATAGGTTCGAACACTTTTCAAAGTTTTTATTATAAGTAATTGAAAGGCAGTACAGAGAGCGTGAGGAAGAGGGTACAAAGATAGTTGACTCGGTAATAGTTAATGTTAATTAACACCATTGGAGGAAAGTGTTCCGAGGCTGAGGAGGATCTGGCGCATCGAGACTCGAGACTCCGGAGCTCGACGAAGTTGACACTGAACGGACAGCGATCGTCGAACATGCATTATTCAGTGGCGGCAGACTTGATTGGCTGGAAAATTCACGGCCCAGTTTAATTGGGTTAGTCTGCAGCGCGCTAAGCGCAAACGACTACCCGGACCGTGGTATTACCTGGGTGATTGCACCACTTCCGGAACAGGCTCTGATCGTTAGTGATAACTCCCTCATGGCCAGACTTGCCTTATTTCGCTTTTGCCTTTCCACCTATTAATTGGAAAGAACTCTTCCTATTGGCCCTTGCGTATTCAAGTGAAACGCTCAATGGACGATCGCACCAATGAAATTCCTCTTTAATGTCGCAAGGTGCTTTCAATTATTCTCTGAGAAGAAGACAGTCTTTTTCCTCGCACTGTGTTTTTTTTCTGTCTCTTGGGAAAAATGTGGGGCAAACGACAGAGCAAATGCCAGGCGTGTCTATACATTTCGTCCGTTGGAATGATTTGATTTCACTGTGTACATGTCGTGTACCATTCGTAATAAAATCATTGGCACTATTACGTTATGGTCGACTGGCCGCCTTCACGCCACTTTCCAGCAACGTTTACCTCTCAAAATTCCCTCGGTTTCCGCGGCTTCAAAGCTTTATGGGAAATTTAGAATCAATTTGAACTAACATTTCTATCATTCGTTTCCCCTTTCAAGTTACTTTTCAACTGTCTGTACTAAATTTAACATCAAGTGCGAAGTTTACATTCCTGCAATACGTATATTATAAATATAATAAATATTCTAACTCTTAACTAATCACGATTCGAATAATAAACTTGGATTTTTCTATTTACGAATTTTCTAATATTTCCTTTTACAAACAAGCGGCATTAAGCTTTATCGATCACGGTTGCATTGTCGTTGAATATCCGCAGGAGACTAAAAGCTGTTGGGAGGAATTGTCGAGGTTCAAGATAGAAGGAACGACAGAAGGTTTGGAATGAAGGATCGGCCGAGGCGTAAATCAGAAATGAGCAGGCAGGAGCAGGCTTTCAAGCGGGGTTAAGTAGTGTGTTTGGAGGGGCGGTTCGTCTTGTTTCACAATGGGATGGGGAACGAAGGTGTCCAGGGTGTATAGATGAGAATAGATAGGTGAGCAAGTGTAGCCCCATTCGGTCCGAGAGAAAAACAGCACTGCTCTGGGAGGTCCACACCGGAGAGATTTTATCGGGTAACTATTGGGCGGTTACGCAGCACGAACAGTCCAAATAGTCCACTATACACGAAGTTATGAGCCACTCTCAGCCTCACCTGGTAGAGAAATTTCCCTGGCATTTCGGAATTTCTTATGGTGTATTTAAAAGCAACATGCAGTCTTCCATCACGTAATAAGTCGAAAGAAAAACTATGTATTTAAAGGATTTAAAGATATATCAATAATTATTCATTTATATTATGAAATATTTTTATGTTCGATGTCTCCTATAAATTTCAATCGTTGGAGTTCTATTTCATTTTGTAACAATACTCTGGTATCGACGTTGGCGCACACCTGCGGCGCTTCAATTGGATTAGAATCTACGTGAAAATTCCTGCAAACCTGGCCGGCAATTGGCGCGCTTAAGCGTAGAAAGAATGGGGCTTGTAATGCTCTCGAATTGTAAATCATTCAACGAGATTGCAGGCACTCTTGCGACTTCCCTCGGAGCCTAGTGGCTTCTAGGCATTTCCAATGAGAAGCGCACTACCCTGCTCGCATCACGGAAGCGACGACTCCATTTGCACTGTAGAATCAATCATTCGATCCTATTTCCACAACTGTACAATATTGCTTTCCTATCTCAGTTCCATCTGTAAATATTTCAACACGAATATTTAAATATTCACAAAAGAAAATCAGTGATAATAATTCTATTAAAAGTACAAATATACTTGTCGAATGAAAGAAATCGACACATCGAATCGAATCGTTTCTTTATTCGCCAAGACGCCGGACGATGGTGGAATCCTTTAATCAAAAAATGCTCGTCGCCGAGCGGTCGATTGAATAAAAGATGCGAGCGACGGCTCTTAAGCCAGGCGCAGTAACAATTCAGGGAGTATACGTGTGCGGGAAGTCGGCCTTACATAAAGGCGGATGAATTCTTCACGGGCGAAGTGGTGTTCGGGAGTTTCGTCAAAACTCTTGAATAATAAAGCGCCTTACGTTAGCAAAGTGCTTCTCGAAGCCGGCGATGCTCTTACAGTTAAGCGACCAATCTCGCCGCGAGAAGTCCATCCCATGAAAAGGGCACCCGACACGATTTCGACGCCGTTCTTCCTCCGCCGGACTTCCGTTGACTTTAAAACTTCGCCGACCTGGAAAACTCCCCAGGTACTCGGCCCCTTTAACCCCGGCGAATCCTTGTACAAATGTCCTTGCTACTAGAAAACAATATTTCCTAACTACTCGAAGGTACCAGCATCCTTTCAACGTTATCCATTGCTCTTCAGTTCTAATCTAGCATTAGAAGCGGAGTTATCGCCGATCAGTTGAGGTCTCAATTCTAGCAGAGTTCTTTAAACCCAGGAATTCCAAATCCTTTTCTATACATTTCTTTTAATTAGAACCTTCTATTTCGATAGATAAATTCGACTTTACTCTTTTATCTATTCGTCTCAAATTAGAGATCTTTGTATTATTTAATTGGAAAGATAAATTCACCCTAGGAACGATTCTCCCAATGGTATATTAGTACGACAAACCTTCCAAGAATTGCTCATTCCTTTATTATCAATACCATTAATTATTAATTCCACATTCGAAGCAGAGTTAGCTACGATTACTCATGATCTTCACAGAGACAATCTCCTAACAGTCATGGGACAATATTTCCTTGGCACTCAAGCATTATTTATTGTACTCCCCGTGTATTATTAGAAACACGGTTATCACCGATTAGTCGAGTGCTCTCTCATTCCTACCTTTCCCGCGCGATCCTCTTAAGCGGTCGCTTTAAATCATCGCGGCGTGCTTCCGCGATGTTCCGAGAGCTTTTTTCACTACGGCGAAGATAGGAGTGTCACTGACAAATGGCCAGTTCTTACCCGGCGATTAGGGTGGCGGCAAGTCGGAGAGTCGCGTGCGACGTCCTCCGCGTCACTCTCGTCGACACGCCGATAGAATGCTTGCGACATACACACACACACACACATTTGCCTATAGAACTTGTGACACGTAACACAGAGGGCGGCGATCTACAATCTCGGCACTAATACGCAGCCTCTTTCACCGCCGGTCATAAATAAAGAAGTTATCTTAAGTGATACAACGTGTGTATCAGCGTCACCAAAGTGAGACACCGGCGGTCGCCCGAGGCTCGATCATGTCGACGTGTCATTCCGTTTGATCCTCTGACACGTACCTCGTCTTTCGAATCTCAGGAATCAAATACTTCGAGACAAGTGTGTGCGTGTCTGTGTGTACCTGTGAAATGAGTTTTATTCACAGTTCGACGCAAAGTGGCGTACCGTGTTTCTCGGTTGTGAGAGTTGTGAGTTCCGCTTTCGTCCAAGTGTCCGCTTGTGGTCATCCGATTTGGTCCTTTGCAGACACGCACTCTCGGAGTTGGTAATGGTAGAGTAAGTGCTCGATCGAGTGCCTCAATGGAATGTGAATTTTTCCTTCGGAGAACGTTTCCCCCTTGATTGATGAGTCGACTAGCTCTTGCTTTCGAAAACTGAAAAATGAACGTACTGCTTCTGAAGCCCGCTTCTCTGGACTGGGATATTCTTAAAGATTTATCATAAGTATTTGTTGTAATATAACGCATCATTTTATCCTAATTTTTTCGTATAATTTAATTGTAATCATTATAGAAAATTTGTATTTAGGGGATCGCGAAACTGTATGTACATGAATAGATTTCGATTAATTGGTACTTCACCATTAATATCATCGAGCATGAAATGCTCAACGGATCGAATGCGCTTGTCGCTTATTAGCTTTAGACTTGTATATGTTACTGTTGGGGTGAGAGTGTACTATGCCAGCCATGGAATATCCTGTTTCGTGATGCGTATCGACTAGTTGATCGCCGGATAAACTCGCTCGGGTCGATAAAAGATTTCGCGATTAGTCGCTGTTACGTTAAAGCGATTGCAGGCGATCCGTTGCGTTCGAGTACATCTTAATGGCCGTGCACAAAGCGCACGCCGATGGCAAATACGGCTAAGCGCTATCGATCACGGTTTACTTCCCTCTAACACTCTCTCTTTCTCTTTCTCACTCACCAGCTTGGCTCTTTCCGTGGAATGGTTGCGCGCCTCAAGGAGTCGGCTACATAATTCGAAATCCTTGCCCGAAACTTTCCTTCTCCAGCAATTCAAAGCGATACCTTCGCCAAGATTTCCTCGACAGGATCTGATATCTCAGAATCTTTCTCTATCTCACAGCTTAACGAACTGTGATCGAACTTCAATAACGAAATAAGTGTCATTACGCTGGAATTCTATGGAATAAGATTCCGAGCTTTACAAATCACTGATTGAATTATCAGTATTGATTACTGATTAAGAGTAGGTTGAAACATTGTGTGTTTATTAATATTAATTTAAGTTCTCACTCATCAGAGAATAAAATAGTAATATTACTTATAATCATTAGTCCAAATTTCCAATAATATGTATTATACCCATGTTTAACAAAAAGAAATACTCTTCGGGGAGGTTGTGCGCTGAGTAATAAATCGATGTCGACAATCGATGCGAGGGGTTACTGATACTAGCCATTCAAATTCAAAGGCGAGCGATTCACCCTGTAGATGGGGCGGAGAGTTCAAGTTAATTACTGGAATTAATGCGGCCCGACGGCGTTAATCCGAGGAGGGCACGCGAGCCAATCGGGTGGCACCGATAAGAATTGAACGGCATTCCGGCGACACCTCGTTAGCCCCGGCGTGTCGGACATAAATTCTACGTTAAGCTGGCTCACCGTTGCGACGTTGCTTGGCTGATTCGACAGCATTCATAGCTTCGTCGTTCTTTCTTTTTTTTTCCTTTTGTTTTCTCACCCTCCCTTTCTTTCTCTTTCTCTTTCTGTCTCACGAGACGCGTGTTTGAATTTAAATCTGGGTCAACCCTCGATGTATCAGGCTTGGTATATCGAGCGGCCTGGCGACGAGCTCGTTCACTTTTCTACCCGCTTCTCCGACTCTTCGGCTGGAATAATTAGCTAGTTGCTTCTTTATCACTGCACTCTTCCTCTTTCTCTGCCCAGCGATCCTCGCACACATTTCACCTCCCCGTTGTTTTCGCACTCCGCTTCACGGGACATTTTTATTATCTCCTCGCTCCGTTGTCCCGCGGATTATTACACCATCCTGTGCTTCAGCGACTCGATGTGTACCGCGACCTTTGTAATCTGTCAAGTTTTTGACTTTTGAAAATGTTCCACCTTTTGTTATTTGGGTGTCGAGGGATTTAATTGTTGAGTTGGATTTTTTTTTAAGTATAGTAAGGTTTGAAAGTGTGGCTAGTTTGTGAAATGTATACGAGTTTTGATATAATACTTATTGTTGGAGAGAAATTTGGTAACTCGGCGATTTCGGGGGAAGTTTGTTGGTCGGTGACACAATTTTTACCATGGTCAATTATTTCTCCGCTTTTCCGGGCAATCGATCGGCCCGCAAGCAGGTTAATGCTGCGAGTAATTCACTTGGTAAAGCGAATTCAGTGAAAATCAGTGAAAACTTTATCGGGCTTTGTCGGTGGAATGGGTCGGAGTGTTGCGGATAGCAGCCGGGCTTCTAAATACACCTGTTAGCAAGCGGCCGATCATCGTGATTGACTAATCGATCGCCGCTCTCGATCACTGTAATTTTCTCCCTTTTTCAAAGGCGCCTCGGAGCCATCAGCGGCTTCCACTCTAGGTGGTCGATTGGCTAACCATAATGATTCCGTTCGGAGATGAGTAATGACTTTCTCGTTTCAATAAGATCGCGGAGCGCCGAGCGACTCGCTTTTAATAATCTTTTTTCGGAACATAATGGTCCGGAAGAGTCTGGAAATCGTTCCTATAATAATCTTCGCTCAGCTCTGAGATATCACAATTATCTCAGGCAAGATAACTCATGTAATTTATGCATTTCAATGGCAACCTCCGCCAGCAGATGTCGATCGAGATTCCGCCAAAGACACTCGAAACGCGGCGAACTCGACTAATGATAGACTTCCCGGAACACTTATCCTCCAATCGGGTACGCGCTGATTGCGATACGAGCGAATCTATTTCCCAAGAGCTTCGGGCGACCACCGTTCTCCTTTAATTGGAGAGCGGGACAACAATCCCAATTTCTCGCTAATAATGCTACAACTCGCGTTAGCCTTTACCTTTGGCTTCCTTTGGACAAAACTATTTCTTCAGAAATATATTTATTTATACACTTACATCATCAAAAGATTTCTACACCAATCTATTCTTCTTTAAATCAAATATCTATTAAACTGCTCCCAAAATATCATCCAAACAATCACTATAAACCTTTACTTACTCAAATCTCAGTCATTAATATTCGAGGCAAAAATGAAAGTTTCTTTAACAAGAAAAGTATAAAAACAGACCAGCATACGGTATTCCGAACTCGCTTTATGAATTCCACGGGTAACACGGCGTGTCTTTGAGTGAGGATGCGGGTTAATGTCTGGAGGCGGGTCGGGCGATTGTTTCTACAAAAATGTATTATGCACTGGCGACAGCGGAGACCGTCGTAAAATATGAATCTCTCTCCGGGCTCTTGCCAGAGGGAAGGATGCTGCGGGCTTGAAATTTTCCGGAACGGCCTGTACGTGCGCGCCCTAGAAAGGGTTTTCCCGGGGCCGGCTCGCGCCCGCGCGCGCGCGGCCTTGTTATAAAAGTTCCGGCTCCCAGGGTAATACCAGAAAGTGGGTATACATTTTCGGGCGGCACTGCAGCTACAATTAAATTGCGCCGCCCTTCTCCAGGAACGTGGCAGTTTCTTTTTATTTGGCCGATGTGGTGCTCGCCCCGTCGAAACACTATGCCTTCCTCTTCTCTCCTCTACCTTTCTCTCATTCTCTCTTTCTCTCTCGTTCTATTGTACGATCGATCCTCGAACGTTACCCAGTTCCTCTCAGCGTCCGCCGCCTCGTCTGTCCGCTTCGTCAAAACATGTGCTCGCCTTTCCGAGAACCCTTCGCAGGTAGTCGACCATCGTCCGAAGAGAGAGTGAGAAATGGAAACTTCGCGGAATGATTAGACAGAATTTAAAAGCACTTTTCGGTAGACGCTAGTCATATCGTATTACGGAAGCGATTGCGATGGATATGGAAGGATTGTAGGGAGAGAAATTTATTCTGCCCTTGTGAATGGTAACTTGTTGGGGTTGGTGTGGAGTTTGCAGGGTGAATTAATTGATTTTGAATCAGGATTGTTGTAATACTCTTTTTGTATAATAAATTTTTTTGTATAATAAAATGTATAATAAATATTTTTAGAGCAGTCTATACTCAACAGTTCTGATTCAAAACCACCCGAATCACCTTATACTTTATTATTGTATGGTGCAGCTTTTCTCAGCCAGTGTTATGTTTGCTTTCAGATATGTCTGCTGGGACTCGTCGTGAGCGATAATAGTACCATCGGCGATCAGTCAAACATTCAGGATGTCTCGGAGATTACGAATGCGGGCAGCAATCTTGACGGCGACTCCGATCAGGTAAGGCGATTTCGAACGCCTGTAACATCGTGCGCGCGGCTCCGTTTCATCTTGACGGATCGGATAGATTCGTAATCCCCTGCTCTGTCGCTATGTGCTGATACGATAGAATTCACTTCGGACTTTCCGAATTCTTTCAGATGTGATTCCTTGGAGTTTCCTTTAACTGACCAAGCTTTTAATACTCGCGATGCCAATCTTGCCTTGCTGGAATGCGAACCAAGTAATCAGTACTTTGTAATTACTCGGTATCTTTAATATCGTCGAGCCCTTTGAACTCGAGGAGTAACAGCAACTTTCCATGCAGTTAGAAATGAAAGGGTGCAATGGAAACTCGGGAATAACTTAAGTAATAGTAACTGGTATATTTTTTTGTTGCATTTGTTGTAAGTCTCAATGCAATCTGTGTCATGAATTCTGAGTTTTACTTGGCAGTAGAAAGCTTCGTTTCTTAATTCTCAATTTTGTACTTATAGTTCTTCTAGTTCTAACAATCATTGTACACTGCGTCATGATTTACGGAGGTTATAAAAATTGACTCTGATCCGCCAAGTAAAAGAAGAATCAATGGCGTTTTATGCAAACGCGTATTGTCATAACAATTCGCCTATCAACTTCACAGTCGACTCGATAAAATCTCTCGCTCACTTCCATGAAAATCTGACATCTCTCGGTCGTTCCATAACATATGCAGTAGATAAAAGAAGTACTCGCACACCCAGTATTTTCGGAAAACATATTCCTAAAGAAGAAAACTCTTCTCTCCGAATAAAAATAACATTTCCTTGAACAGGAAAGTATCCTTGGCAAGAAAAAATGAAAATTTCCTCAGAGAAGACAGTTTTCTCTTACAAGAAAAATGTATTTTAAAAATCCTGGGTGTGCCAATACTTTTTTTTTTGGAGCTGCTGTTGTACATATTTGAAGGTGTCCCATGGTAAGCATGTGTGTGAATCCGAGGGCCACGCACGGCAGTCGAGCGGGGTGCCGAAGGAAAAATGTGCAGAGCTTTATTCGTGCCAGGCAGACGGAAGTGGGTCGCGGACGCTGTTGTACCTGCTCTGAACCTGGCGAGAGGCTGCCGGCTTTTATTTTCGCGCTACTACACGCTTCTGAACATTATAAAGTCGTTTTCGCCCCTGCAAAGCCGCGCCTTGCGCTCTTATGCCCCGCTTAACCTGCAACACCGAGACGAAACCGTTTTTGTCCGGTCCAGACTGAAACCGCTTACGGGAAACTCCTCTCAAAACGTCGTTAGCGCGTCGCCAGCAGATTTCACTCATTCCCCTTGCCTTTTGTTAATGATTTCGTTCCTCACTTGGGGGAACACTACTCCTATTTTCTGACGTAGTCGGCATTATTCACTGTTAATGTTTTAATTATAATCCCTTTGAGTGAAAGATCGATGACACTTTGTTATTAAATATCAAAGTTATGTGATATATTTCTATTCTGAATACGATCAGGATTCTGTAGGTGGATGTTTTTCTAGAAAATTAGTTATTTCAATCGATAGTCATCGTAACGCATACTTAGCATAAAACTTTAGTGCATGCTTATCAGAATAATTTATGAATCTCTTTTCCCACAATCTCAGGAAAATCTTACCAGCGCAGTGTACAAGGTATATTTCGATAAAGCGTTATCACTGGTAGTGCACACAAATATCGTGTAATGCATGGAGATTGTGTGCGAGGATTTTCAAGTACGTCAAAGTTTACCTTCAAAAATCGTCCTTCAAACCCAGACGAGATAACAGAATCGAACGCACAAATGGTCACAGAGAGAGAGAGATATATATATATATATATATATATATCCAGTGTGCGAGGCGTAATAAGACCTGGGAAAAGGCATCGTGCAAAAAGTGTCGGGACGTCGATAAAGCGAGCGAAGAGAAGCTTTGATAATCCCTTTTGAAAAGATGACAGGTGGGGCATTTTCCAAGCACGGCTGACATGTCGGCTATTACGGAATTAGGATATCGGCAAAAGCGATATAAAATCCATTTAACTGGCAGAAAGGAAAGTCAGGGCATTGAAAGGCTCATTGCAGCGGCGTGACCCCGTTTACATCAATAGGCCCCCGCATGCACCCGATGATGGCGACGACCTCACGCCAAAAAGAGAGTCGGCCACTTTGGCCCCGAACATTTTTGATACTATCGAAGCTTCGGCTCTCGATTGATACAGTATGTAAATTGCACAAAAGCCACGTGCATATGCGTGTGCCTCCGTAATCGGGAAAGTGTAACGCGCGGCACTATCGCGCCCAGATTGCCGCCCAGATGAACGCATCGACAAACATGGAAGTTTAACTTACTCACCGCACCACTTCGATTCTAGATGGAAAACATATACATAGAATACGCAGACACCGAGGCATCGGATATTATCTGTCGAGGGTAGCCAGTGACGAGACTCATCCCGGATCGGTAAACTTGTTACCTAACGCTTTCATCGAGCCGTCCGATCCGCCTGTAAACTCTATGTTGGTTTGTCATCGCTTCGGGGAGAATAAAGTACACCTTCGCATAGGAAAAGTGATAGAAATTATTATCTTTGGAATTTTTATTATGGACTTTGTTTATTGTAGTATATTAGCGTATGTACAAAAATTCTGTTTTTCCTCTCGCTTGAACAAATTTCGAGTTTTCGACATCCGACCTTTTTTTCTGAGGGTGCGATATAGCGTTACGAGTTTTTGTTGACTACCGAGCACTTGGAAATACGATCTTACTTAAGCTCGCGCGCGCCACCGCTTACGCTCTAATTCTCGTTCGAGAGGATCGTGAAAAATCATAAGCCCTCAAAGTTGGCGGCCAAACTTTACAGTGCCATTCGCGACGTTGTCCGCGCCGCAAGCTTTGGTCGTAGAGGTCGTCGCGATTATGCGCTTCTAGGGCACGAGGCGCGTGAAGTCGAGCGAGAAATTCTCGACAAACAGTGGTGCGCGCTCGGTGAAATGTTCATGTTTATTCTCGGATTCGCATGGAAATGGAGACCTAATTCCAGTAGGTATCTCGTGCTCGCGAGATTTTTTAAAACTTGCCGCAGCATCCACTTGGCACCCCTATCAGACTTCTGGCCGACTGTTAAAATTCTTTGTTTGCTCCACGACCAACAGAGGAGCGATGAAATCCTCTGCCTTCATTTCACAAAACATCAAACCAACCTTTTCTGACGCAAGGCTCTTTTTCACAACTCGTCTAAGCAAAGATCACTTAGTTCGCCGTGTGGTTAAATTACAATTGTGCGTACATGTAAATTATTAGAATTTATTCATTACATAATTGCACTTGTGAAAGAACGATGATGGCATATCTTTTAAGACTCGAAAATAACAATATCACGAACCAGTATTACCAAGAACAATAATTCACTCAACAATTTAGGGTCACTTTAAACCAATTTTAACGCTCGTCTAATAAATTCTATTTCACATGGGAATTTAAGCGCGAACACCTTGGTGTCTCGTAGCACCGTCGAGAGTACCGCTAGCTTGTAGTAATAAAAGACTAAGTGGTCCAGTTAACCAGAGAGAAGAGGCGAGGGAAAATGATATTAACACTAAATGGGACACTCGACGTTGAAATTTGGTACATGGCTTTCGGGATGACGCGATCATTTTTCGGTAATGAACGAACTACCATCGGCCTTGAAGAGGGCGTGCAGGTAGCAATGCCAGCGGCGGTTACTGGTGGCATCGGATCACATGCAATCGGGTATGCGAGGTTCCTAAAGCTCTTCTGCATGCGCATATAAAACTATCTTTGATAGGGCCAACCCAGCTGATAAGGCGAACGAGGTCATACTCCGTATAGGAAATTGCGTTGCCTGTGTATTCCTGGCTCCACGTATATATTTCGTTCGGATATTTCAGTGTTTCCCAGTGATTGCATTGCACGGTCTCACGGCATAAAACTAACTTTGCGAGAACGACGGCGGCAGCGGTGGCGGCGGCGGCGGCGTCGTCGTCCTATGGCCGCCCTCCTCTCCACTCTCGAAAGCACGCTCCAGATATCCCAGAAGCGAATTAGGATGTCGCGGCAGTATCGAAATATCGTTTGTCTCCGATGCACGCGTATTTTCCGAAATTCCCTTGGGCGCGCCGCGAATACTAATGCAAGATCGCTTGCCTTACCAGGAAAGTTTTCGGCCGTAGAAAATTTGGCGACGTAAATCTCAACCCTTCGTTCTCCTCCTTCTCCTTCCACGCTCTGCTTTCCTCTTCGAGCATCGAGTTGAGGTCTGTTCCGATAGCCGGACAATTTTCGCTAGGATTCGAATTTCAAGGGAAAGGCTACGAGTCTTGAAATGTCTGACAGTTTGATAAGTCGTGCAATACAAGCCCTTTATGAAGGATACAGACATTTTACCCGAGGTAACTAGAATAATAGTCTTGGGGCGGCTTTCTATTTCTATCTCGGGCGAGGGGATAAATTACAAGAGGAAGTCGAGCGTGCCAGAGATTCTTGGTGATGGAAGAACACCATGGCGCCGTGTATTGTGATAGGAGTCTGCGTCGCTGAGTTGAGAATTGACACTGCAGAGAATCACTGGCAATGCGCCATCCGGCGCGAACATTATGGAAAAAGTAACGCTTGCGATTTTTTTTTGTTCATGTAAATAATTGACTTGGCTGTTTGATAATTTTATTTTTGTATTAATTAAATTTGATTTGGTGCAATAACAATTGGATTGTGTGTCTTCGATTATCCGAGAATGCGGCTCTGTGAAATGGTGGCTTAATATATTCCTGTCTCAGAGTATGGATTATCTGGGCATCGTGCAGAAGTGTTCCAATAATACATCATTTCGGGCGACCTACATATTCGTCGAACGATGTATACGCCATGATGTATTAATGGTAAGCGTTTAACCGAATCAGTGCTTATCAGATTGATGTAACTCATGATTATTCTTCTGGATTTCTAATCTTAACCGATAATCGACTGATGGTCGAGTAAAAGGTTTATAAATAATGATGCAGAGATTAATCTATCAATTTTCTTTTGTTTCGATTAAGATTAAATAAATATTGTGTTCTCATCTTTGTTCACATTTGCTATGTAGAAATTGATATGAAACGTTATGTAGAAAAATCGAAAATTGGAGCTTCGAATGATTATGTTATGATTGCGTTGATCCAAGCTTTCCAATTTTTAACAACGCAGTACAGATGCATTTAATTCTATCCACTTTTATTTTGATTTACAAAGGATTCCTTGCATCTCCGAAGAAGCCATATTAATTAGTTGCAATAGCAGAACGCTTCGTTTTACTCTCTCCAAGGAGAACCAGGAATCTCCTGTTTAAGAATCTCTGCTTTAAAGGATCCCGCGAGACAAATTAATATTACAGGTGGCGAAAGTAATATTCCTAAGTATTTCGCTGAGCGAAGTTGGGTCTCGTTAGTTCACGTTCCACTGAGAATCGCCACTTTCGAAATCAGAATCTCTATATTTGCGGAAAGTATCATTTGCATAGTGCAGTCATCGCAATATCTCTAACCAGGTGTGCTATCAATAAAAGACAACAGTCCAAACAAGAATTATTTCTATCTAGAATTTAATATTTAACAAATACAACAATTGTTTTTCAAACAATCAATCGACAAATTCTTTCCACACTGTTTGTCTACGACCTTTACACAATGGATAAAATAACAAATAAGCCAACGAGACATTTCTATCGAGTCAAGTGTGCAGAGACAACATTGACACACCCCTCGAAATAGCCTGGCAATCGAGGATGTTAGGGTAACGAATGCAGATGGTGCGGGAAAGACGAGCGGAAGGGCGTAATTTGCGGAAGTGGCAGTGGAATCAGTGCGGTTCAGGGGGAAATGGCAGGCAAAAAAAAAAGGAGGTTGGCCATTGCTACCTGAGCGTGCGTGCCGTCACAATGAACAGTCCTATCTTGGTGCTTGGTGGCGGACTAGCGAGAGGCCGCCTCATCGGCTCTAGTGGCACTCTCGAAGAACAGAAGGGTTGAAAAGCGTCGACGAAGCACTCCTGGCCTTATAGCACCCCGCCGCTAATTCTCTAATTGCATTTAACGGGTGTTCAATTTCGTAGCCACTGCTGCTAGATGGCTGCTCCCATTACCCGTTGCCTTCCACCAGTTAACAGGAAGCAGCTCTCGCACTTCCGATAAATGGATGCCTAATGCACAACCCACACACCGTATGCACAAAAGACTCGAGTCAATGACGATTTGCATTGTTATAATTCGCAAAAGCGAACAGCAATGTGCAAACGTCCCAATTACCGGTAAAGGGTCGGTAAATACGCTCGACAAGCTTTCAATGAAACATAAACAATAGGATTTCGACCAGTGGAAAAGATTGAAATTTTCCACCTGTAATTTTGACTGGATGTACCATGTGAATGGTAGAGGGGATCGTAAAACTCATTAAAGCAATCCTCTCGGTTCGGGTGCACATTGCTTGCGGGGGGTGCCGACTGACTTCCAATGAGAATGCTAATATTGCAAGGAAACTAGTACGACTTCGATTTCCATAAGTGTGGGAGAACAGTATGTCGAGTTGACTTGTTCCTGAAGGTACAGCAAGCTACTAAGAGAGAGGGAATAGAGCGAGATAGTTGGAGTGAATCAGAAATTGCCACGGCAAAGCTTATAGTACAGCCAGCAGAGTCTCTCTTTTTGAGCGCGAACTCCTCCCTCGGCCGACAAGAAGTCCTTGACAAAGTGGAGGAGTGTGTTTTCACAAAAATTTGTTTGCTCAGGATATACGAGAGGGTATCGATTATCGGGGAAGTGCTTCCGTCGAGCGGTGAATGTAGGTTGTGTACTTTCAAACATAGGCGCACTCATTCTTTGCCGTCATTCTTTACAGTTGTTGTTATGTTTGTAATAGTAATACAAGCATTTTACATAAATAATAATAAAAAAAGAAAGGAAATCTTTTCTGTCAAATGTCTAGTATTTTATAATGTCGACTGACTATACGGCGGCGTCGTCGTCGTCGTCGGTGACTGGTTTGCCAGGGAGAAAATTCCCCGCTGAGACTTCGCCCTGTTTTGCCGGCGCGAGAGAGTATTTGCCCCGCAGTTTAACGCCGCCGGCGACTGCGACGTGCTGCAATTTACCGTGTCGTTAACAGTTTCCTCTGGAATGGTGCGCGCCCGAACGATTCCGATGTGGCAAAAAACCAGGGAGAAAAAGTGGATGACACTTTTGTATCATCGCGACTGGGAATGAACGCGTCGAGTCATTCCTGATCTTCGGCAATGCTTGATTCGTAAAACTTGAAATTTTCAAGGTGAAACATTGCGTGTCTAAGAGAAATTGTGATGAAATGTGACGAAAGAGTGAATGACAGTTTTGTATGATCACAATTTGAAATGAACGCAAAAAGTCATTGCTGATTTTCGGCAATGCTTGATTTGTAAAACTTGACTTCTCCAAGGTAGAACACGTGCGCGCTTGCATATTCGTACGCCGAAGTCATTCACGCTCGCAGTACCCTCACGGAAATTCCCGAGGAGTTGGAAGTGTTCGGTACTCAAAACTTTGTATGTGTACGGGTTTTGAGGATATTGGTGAAGTTGCCACGGCTGAGATGAGTTGTCGTAGTCGCTAAGGGTGTGTCAAGGATATATTGCGCGACGTGTGCCAAACTATGACCCTTTTGTTTATAAAAGTTCCTCTTGCAATTTTGTATTTCGTCCGACAAATATCCATTTCAGTCGTAGCTTTATATTGAAAGAACTAACAATAATTTTAAACTTATACAAATTTCGTGATCAACGTTTGACATATTTAATCAGACGAGTCTTACTTTTTATACAAAAGTTTTGTCATCCTTCCTCGAAGAGTAAACGAATCAGTGCTGAGTAGCTTCGAGTCTTTAATTTGAGTTTAGCACCTCTTATTTTTATTTTACATTGCATAAGTCATTACGAAACTTCATCTTAATTCGTGCAATAGTGATGGGAATGCAAGGCAGGACGCAAACGGTGCGTGCGACTGAACGAACGAGACTTGCAAGGAACATTGAAGAAGATAAACGGCCTAGAAACTCAGTCTCATTCATAATTCATGCCGCTAATTTCTCAGTCCGGTGTGCAGGCTCCGTTATTACATTATCTGGAAAATCCTTGAATAATTTTCATCCGGCGACTTGGCGCTTGGAAACTTGACTTATGCGTCGTCTTATTCTTCCTACGATCGTTCCCTTGTACAGTACATTCACCGCTACATTAGATGTCAGTCCCTTAGGATCCATTCGAGAGTTGTCATTTACATTTATTCTTCTGCCTATCTATTTCGATCTTCAAACATCAAGCATTTAGATAGAATTCATTAATTAATGTCAGACTACTTAAAATCCTGTTACTTTTCTACCGTTAAAACTTGTCAAAGTATTGCGTTCATAGCATTGAGTATAAATAAATAAAAAATCTACTCTGAAATAACATTACATATTTAATATTTAAATACGTTTCATATAATAATACATTTTCAAATGATGTTCCACTGTCCGAAGGCTACTAGTCGAGCGACATGAAACAACATATGTGACAGAGGCCATATAAGTGTCGGTGGAAACGGAAATAACCGAATTGAAAGATGACAGTCAGAGAAGCGGTAGGAAACAGCTTGCACGATAAAGATTTAAAGTGTTCCCGGTGGACACAATGAGAAAGCATCAAGTTGTAGACACGGCTCGATTCTCCACGTCGAGATAACGCTTTCCAATTACAGAGCGATATGTTGCTTGTGTTGCACCGTAAAAGGTTGGTGGTCATGCAATAATAAAGCCGGGCTCATAAGTTGCGAGGGACGTAATCGACGAAGGGGGATCGTTATGTCTTATAAAACTTTCGCAATTTTGAGGGAGGTGTGACTGACGTGTAATAAGCCCCACGCCACCAACAAACCTTGTTCCAAGCGGCATCTGACGACGATTTCCGTTCCACCCTTTTCCCACCCTCATTGCCAACCTTCCTTCGAAGCTCTCCGAGGCTCTCTGCGCCAATTGCGCGCTCAGCATTGATTCGAGTTTCCAGTGAAACACGCCTTACGAATTAACAGTCCGGGCCACCAGCTATTTTTTATGGCCAACCGAGCTCTACCAGTCGACTCGAACAGGCTGAATTAACTCTCCGCCAGCGAACTGAGGCGCACTCCGCTCGAACGTTCGTGCTTTGGGAATCGGATCGTTCTCGGCTCAGACAGAAATCTGTGCGACGCGCTCTTGCTGGTATTAATTAATTTAAGTCGATCAAGTGCATTCGTGACGGCTTCGCGGATGTTCAATCAGATCTACCGGGCTTGTAGAACGAACGGCGGCAAAAAATTTCAATCTACCGTTTGCCGTAGATCAGGGCTCCTCTTATTACAGGGTGATAAAGAGATCGCCTGTTAATCCGCATCTTCTTGCCCGCGGAATCTTTAATCAAGGTAGATAATATCGCGCGACACGCTTAATGAAGCTCTCGCGATCTCGAAAAATCCTCGCGCGGAATAAAGAGGGAGGCGTCAGAAATAATCATAAACATAAAGAGTAATCCTTGGCTATCAGGGAATATCGGCTTCCCTATCCGAGTAGAGGTAGCGCACACCATCAAACCCCCTCTCGCAGTCTTTTTATCGTGTCGTAAAACGCTTCGGCCGAGGATCATTTCGTATTTAACGTACACTCGAGCAGGGGGCGGTCTTGCGCCGGCACCCTCTAGCACAATGAAAATTTGTCCGCCACATTTATCGGCCTCCGGCGGAGTAATCATTCTCAGGGCAATACTCATTTCCCTTGAATTATACTCTCTTCAAGCCTGCCCCCCCCCTCCTCCTCCTCCTTGTCGACCTTATTCTTAGTTATAAAAAGCTCAGTCTCCGCTAGTGTCACCGAAATTTCATGCCTTCGCTCCAACACGCTTCTGATGGAGAATCGTAATTTGGGATCGACGATAGACGAGAAAGGGGTATAAACTGAGTGGATATTGGTCGATCGGAATGGACAAAAAGCTTTCGGGAGTGGCTGGGAAAGGCGATTATTGAAGAGGCGGAGGTTTGGTGACGCAAAGGAGGATGCCAGGGCGAAGATATCCATCAGAGATTTGGTCCAAGTGGTGCTGCCAGGCTTCTCTCCATTAGCAATAGGCGGCCAAGAGAGCGAACGACGAAGAGCAGCACGAAGAGACAGACAGCCACAAAGCGTCGAGGTGGTGGCGGTGATGGTGGTGGTGGTGGAGTTGGTAGTGGTGGTAGAGAGAAGAGTAGTCGAAGAGAGGGAGGCCGGAATGAGGGAGAGTTAGATGGATGCCTTCTCTCGCTGTTGCTTTCAATAATTTGGGAGTCTAATGTGCCATCCCGCTGTCGAGGAAAACGCATTTCGAGTGTCTGGAGGCGGCGAGGGTTAGATTCTCCAGTTTCTGGAAGATCGGGTGGAATGAGAGGGAAGCGGCCAACGACAGTAGGTCCTCGAGAGGAAAACAGAAGGGTAGTAAAATCCACGATGGCAGGAGGGGGCTGAAAGGGTGAAGGGCGAGGAAGATCGGCAGGCGTAGAAATAGGTGGATGGCAGTAGACGAAGCAGCCAGTAGACGAGAAGAGGGCAGAGGGACTAGGGTTGAAACTAGGAGTGGGGAAGAACGGCAGACAAATTGACACCTGCATGCGAAAATGGAATCTCAACTGGATGTTGCAAGGAGGAAAGCGCAGGGTTGAGCGTCGGCGGCGGCGGCGGCGGGGGGTGGCTGCGGGGGGTAGTTGAATAATGCAGCCACCTAGAGGAGAAGCTGCTTAAGAGTCCGATCATCCGTCCTATTCCCGACACTCGGCTTCCTCTCCTATCCTCCGCCTCTCTCTCTCATCCCCTGCCACGAAAAGGAAAACATGCAGAGACATTATCGGCGATTGCACCCCTGAGATCCGTTTAAGAGAGACTCCTTAAATAATGATAAACGGCCCAGCCGTCACCTATCTTTGGAGCAAAGGAACGCAGCCACTTCTTACATTACATTCAGCCATTCCTGACGTCCCAAAGACTCACCTGATAAATTCGTCTCGCCGCACTTATCTCTGCATTAGTTTTTCGACCCTTTTCCTCGCCGGGATTATGACACACCTGCACCACCACACGCGCGAGCCATTACGCGGCGGGGTGAGAGAGGTGGCCCAGAGGCTTTAAAAGAACACTTCTCCCCCATGCATTCGGCCCCTCCTTCCCCCTCCACCGCCTCCCCTCCGTCTAACCTCCGTTTATTGTTTGCGCTCCAGATTTCTCGGGGGCCGCTTATTACAGCGGGTATTGTTATTGAAATCAGGCCATTGTCGCGCCGAATCGTGAGCGGCGAGCACGTATCTCTAAGCTCGGAAGAGAGAGAGACAGAGAGAGAGAGAAAGAGTTACGAGTGGCACTCGACTATCTTGGCCAATGACTTTTTATCGTGCATCGGGTATTCATTGTCGGCTTCCGAAAACTCATTAGCTGCCTAAGGATATGCTCGAGCTGCCCGACCGAGCAGAGAAAGGAAGAGGAGAGAGTGAGAAAGAAGCGTGAAGCGTTGGACGTCGAAAGTGGCGGCGCGGGCGTCCGAACGAGATTCGACGAGATTTATTTCCGCGGCTTACACCTTATCCCTCTTAAGACATCATTCTTTCTAAGCCTATTACACACCCCTTTTAACCTGGCGGCCGACGGACGACGCATCGCTCTGTTCGGCTTCGGCCGACGAGTCGCCGAGCTGTGTGGAGCAACGTTATATATAAACTCACCATAATCCGCGCTAAACTCTCTCTGTCTCACTCGCTCCTTTTGCTTGTCTCTATTGCTCGATCGTCAGTGGATCGTGGAAGGTAAACGCTTCCCAAAGTAGCTTCCTCGTGATTTACGCATGCCGATGAGCTGCCTCGCCTCGCAAAAAGAACCCTTGATGCCGATTTCATTCCTCCCTTTTTTGCGCGCGCGCCCCCCACTCTTCTCCGCCACCCCGTTATTACATCGACGGACTGACATGAGTTATTGTTGACCGATTTGGCCCCCCTCGCGCTGGCGAAATTTACTATCGCGGATATATATCGGCTCTTTAAATATTTGGGGAAAAACGCACATCTGCCGGCGGCGCCGCAAGATATTCGCAAATATTTGCCGCTCGTGTGTGTGTGGGTCTATAATTTATTTGGCGTTAGGACATTGATTTGGCCTCACTCAATTATTCATCTGCCGCCGAGATGGATTGTGAAAGAGTAATGTCGAAATTTATTTAGGACGTTTTCGACCGATAGTGAGTATTTTGTTTGTATTTTATGGCAATGTTTCTGTGATTTTGTTGAATTATCAATGATATCGCCATATTTATTTATCGCTGTTTGATAACGAACCTTTCGGCCTTTCTATTTTATTATATTGATTTCTATTCTAATTAGTTTAGAAATAGCTGCTGAAACATATTCGAGTTTCTCCTATAGGAAACAACTATTTGCACGTTATCAAAGCTAAATCAGGCAATCATCGATATCCCCTTTGCATATTCAGTTTATTCTCGTAATACCATTACATATTTAGTCAGCCAGCAATGTGGATGAGGCGCGTGTGCGCGAGGCGGCAGCGGGGGGTTCGCATGAAAGCGCAGTATGTTTCGGCTCGCATTACACGGTTCGATATCGGCGGTGCAAGTAATGCGCAAGAAAGGGGGCCGTCAGCCTTAAGGTTTACCAAGCAAGAGGGCAAAGAAAAAAGGAAGAAAGCAAAGAAGAAAAAGGCGGATGGAAAAAAGGATTGGGAATATAAAAGGAGTGGGAAAAAAAGGATGCTGAAAGAAGATACTAGGAGAGCCGAGGAAAAACTTAGCAATTTCGCATCACGGTTAATTGAAGCCCCAGCCTTCCGCTTCGCCCTCGCTCTTTCCTCCTTCTCCACTTCCTGCTTCCGTGGCAGTCGTGCCAAGAGGAGTGGGTGCGCCATTTGAAATTAAAAAATTTTAGTCCACTGCCGCCGGTACAATGGCCAAGGTATCAGCAGGAATGCAGTGGCGACGAGAGAGGTGCCACCAAGCAAGGTGAGCCGCATCCCAGAAACTCTCCTCTTTCTCTCCAACTCACCCCCTTCGTTCTCTCCGCTGCATCATTCTGAGAGGGAATAAGTGAGAGGCCGCGAAGATTAGGAAAGCGTAAATGGAAGTCCCAGAAACAAGACAGGCCCGTCGACGATGGCAGCAACACACTTGGTTCGAGTGAAGCGGTCGGCTAGCATTTAGCGGCAATTTTCCGGCCTTTGTGTTTGCCAAGAGAGGCTGCGGATAGTTTGTGGAAAATGCGCGTCCGTCTAGATTGTCCAGATTGTCCGCTCCCGGTGATAACCAAAGCGCCTCCGGACGTGTTTCCAGCATAATATGTATTGCAGTTCGACAACCCTGCCTTTTGTCCGAGTGTACGTCGCTCTTATGCATCTACGTATGCCTTCGATGATGCGGGTGAGACAAGAATATGTGCTGTAGTTTGTACTCATTTATAATTAGATTTGCTGACGAAGGTCTGTTGTACAATTTTTATTATGTTTTATTCACATGGATTTGAGGAATTTACTAGTAATGATGATTTATAATTAAAAGAAAGGAAAATGGGACTTATTTTTAAATAAAAAACATTTGTTCCTTTCATTCTTATTTATTTAAATCATTTCACTTGACGTCAACACATTTGTAAACTAGAATTACATTGGGAAATTGTAGTAATTATATTTGGTATTTAATTGTGAGGCGAGTATTATTTTATTTCAACACTTGTATGTGTTGCACACGACATCTGCATCTTGATGGTACAGCTCAACAAGTCCTTTGCATAAGTTCCGCGTTGATCTGTTGGTCCAGTAAGCCTGTCGTACCTGTGGAGTCAGAGTGAGACTTTACTACTGATGTGTCAGATCATTTAGACGAGAGGAAGTGTGAAATTAAAGTGTAAAAAATACGAAGTGCCTCAATTTCCTAACAATTCAACGAGTACCAATGAATTGAGTATAACAATAGCTCGGAGTTGCTCGGAAACACATGAGCAGTTGTAAATTGCTCTGTGTCCATTGTTGAACCTGTACATATTGACGTTCTACTGTTTGTTACAAATATTAACATTGTTCTAGCAGAAATAAAAAATATCTATATTATGAAACTGTTGCTTTCTCAGAATAAAATGATGTCCGAACGCGTTGACATACGTTGAGAGGTTTAGTGGGGATTAACAGTTTCACTGTAATATAAGTTTAGTTAGTGACAGACGGTGAAAAGCTGTGGGTGGATGTTGCACCATTGGAATTCTCTCTCATTCTGTTCACACACAAGGATTGCCGAAGGTTTTATAAGTTTATCCCCTCCACAAATACTGGAAAGTACCCCTCTTAAATACCTCGAAGGATCTTAACTGGTGCTTGGAGAAGGCAGTATTCCAAAATGGGAAACGGTGATTGGTAAATGGGATTTCGTAAAGTTCCCACGAAATACTTCTAACAATATTTTTAGTATTAAAAGTAACTTCGTATGGATATTAAAATTCAGCTATTTAAAATTTGCTAGACACATTTTGTAGCATCCTCGAAGAAATCTTCGTTATCAGTTAGCCAAATTTTTCTGATCCCGCAGGAAATTAAGGATTCACTTTAGATCTTACGTGTACTTTAGGTGTGCATGTGTGTATAGGCGTGTACAAAGAGGCGTGAAAGTATGACTGCGTAATGAGGCATGCGAGTGGATAATTAAGTTAAAAGTGGAGTGTAAAATATTGACAACACTCCTCTCTAGTGTGCCGGCACGTTGCGTATGCGGCACTCATCACTTAGGGAACAGGACGAAGTGCAAAAACAGTGTACTGTCCCATTAAATTACTGGCGCGCCGGCTCACCAAACAAAAAGAGTCTTGAATGGCGCACGTAAACAAAGACTCGCCTCAAGTGCAGTTTGTCGAGAAAAATACCGCATTAGGATTTTTGTCAAGCCCCGCACCGACTGAAACGTGCTTATTCATTCGAGTGTCCTTTGCCTTATTTCCTTTTCTCTATAAAGAACACATTTAAATTCACCGGTGAATTCCTGTTTTTGAATGGCACTGCTAATTTGACATTTTTATCCGAATTAATTATTAAATCGATTTAGAATAAGCTCGTTGGTCCATCATGTTTGAAAATAGCGAACTATAATCCAACGATAACGTTTACACGGCAACGTTTTCATTAAAATGCACTCGAGCAATCAACACTTTAAAAAAGTTTCAAGACCTGCATGCTTCCTATGTGTTTATTGTCGGAAGTCTTATAACTCCTGCAGGAGATGTTTCCAACATAATTCAAGTCAACCTTCTAATTAAAGTATACTTTTTGACCTGCACTTGAAACTTCATCGCATGCAACACGAAGAGTTTTCGTAAGATCCATGCAGGTGAAGTTTGAAATTCTTCACCGAACCTTTCAGCAACTTTCTAAACTAACGTGCATTAATATACAACATCCATTCTATAATACATGCTTGTCATATCTTATGCAATAACTAAACAAAGTATTCGTACACCCAACTATTTACACTAAAACATCTCAAAGGAACAACATTTTCTTCTTTAATCAAACATATCAAAAAACACTCCACATTTTACTACCCAAACATTCCAACAAAAATACAACTATACACATCGAATATCCCCACCACTTCCTTGACACTTCAATCAGACATAGCCGTCCGACATTACACTAGAATCGCAATGGTGGGTGCAAAAAAAAAACAGCATCGACAGGGCCAACGAAAACTACGAGGATTCGGTGTGGTGATCGATCCGCAAAGCGTTCGGTGCGAGGGAAACAATCAGAGTGGCCAGGCTATCTAGGAAGTGTCGGCGGCGTAAAAATAGGCAGGCGTGGATTTGCGAAACGAAAATAGATGGAGGCTGGTGCGACAGAGCTTAAAGGGGTGAGCCCAGGAGTGGTGTTGCTTTCTGGGAAGACAGAAGGGCTTCCTTAGAGGATGCTGGCGGAGCATTAGTTCGCTTGGGCGGCGGAGTTTGAATAATGCAGGCTTGCAAACCTGCTTAAAAGTGATCGCCTCTACCCCTCCACCTTTCTCCCTTCTCACCCTCTTCCGTTCTATCTCTCGCTCTCTTAACATCCTCTCTGCTCTTTTACTCTCCTAGCTCGAATACTCCGCACCCTTCCCTGCTCTTTCCTACCGCTTCACAGAGGAGCGCCGAATCTCACGACCGCCCGAGAGATCCCGTACGAACTAAGATTGATTTTAGATTGACTGGGAATTGGGAATAAGGCCGCTGCACTCTGACAGGCCCCACCCTCAACTACTCGCGTGTTCTCTCATACCGCCTTGCTTATTGTCTCACCTTGGCTAACTAATCCTGGCTTTACTTTCCTTAGAATCCAGGAGTACGTATTTGAAAGTGAGTCTAGATCGCTCGTTTATTCGCCATGTGCGATCATATGGTGAAGCAATACGTAATATAAATCGAGTTTTTTTAAATATATTATTTAATAAGGCTGATTATTGATAAATGACAATATAAAAAATCATGAACATTGTATGATGTATGAATAATAACTATGGCAAGTTTTATTTGAATGGCGTTGTTCGTATTTTTGCGAGAAATTCTTGAAAGTCCCGTGTTTTTCTACTGTACAGTAGACGTCTAGGCCGCAAATGGGCCTTAATAGAACAAGTGCGCTAATGGTGCGCTACGCTGCAATGTACACTGAGTTTCGGCGTGCAATTATGTGCAAAGTGGCCGGATCCAAAAGCGCACAGGGAAATGCGCTCGAATAAGAAATCAATGCGGCTCGGCTGCGCTTCATCGGCTGCAGTTTTATCGGCTGGCTGACTAGCTGGCTTGGCTAGCAAGCTCTACCCGATTGCAGCAGCTGAACGTGCAGCACATTGCGGCCTATTTGCCACTGCACACACTCCCTTTTAAATAGACGGCACATGATGAAAGCGATAGGACGTTCCATCGCACTCAACTCCCTTTAAGCAACGAAAGCCACCCCGGCAATTTTTTCGAGCCAACTGCATCCCAGCGAACTCGCTGTTCCCTTTAACACTGAAGCTACCAAGTTGAAATCGCTGCTTTAACATCGAAAAACGAATATCTTAATTAAGTATTAGAAATAGGCTTGTTGTAGTCTCTAGCAATTTATTAAGATTAAAATTTACTAAATCCTATTATGATTTAAAATATAGAAATCAATAAGAATACTTAAAGAATCACAGGGAAATGAAGATTTCGTATGACTTACAATCCTGCTTTAAATTATAAATATATGTTAAACGACTATATAATGTGAGATACTATTGAAACGAGGGAAGTTCGAGTCTTTATTTTAAAGTATTGTGCCAGATAAAAATCAAGTTGTCTTTCAAGCTTTTTAAAAGCGAACAGTAGATTGGACCGCGCGCAATTCAGAGGGTGTGTTCACTCGAGGAACATTTTCTATCGCCCGTTGCATCCGGGCGACAATATAAACGTCCAGGAGTATAAACTCCCGTATAATTGTAGGCGATCGGGGACGTTCCCTTAAGCATAAGCGGCGTCCCACTCACTCGGGCGTCCCTTTGGGCACTGGGAAATAGGAGAGCCATGCTTTTTTCACGATAGTCGCCAGCACTATCGTGGCCGAGCTATCATTCAGCCTCCAGTTCCCCAGCACAATACACGACCCCTTTGCCCGACGGCGCATTCCGCTGACGCGAATTCTTTTAAGCCCCGAGAACCATCGCCATTTCGAAATGCGCCGTTTTTTCCCCGATTCCCTCGTGATCAGCGCGATGCTTTAAGCATGATGTACCACTTGGGTATTCTTCTCCGCAATCTTTATTGGAGACTTTATTATTATAACCGCACCTTTAGACACGAGTGCTTTAGAAATTTGGATCGAAAATAATTAGGACGAAGAATGTGTTTAAAGTTTTATTATTGTAATGATTTTTTAATTCAAGTCATTTAGACATTCAGACTGAAATAAACAAGTATTATTCGACTATGGACTTTTATGAAATCATACATAATTGGATTGGAAATTTGATGGATTATCGATTCAAAGAAACTGTTTAAGAATGTGTCTTGAAGCAGTCTCGCCAAGATATTTAAATACGTGATACGTGTAGGGCGTAATTGGGCAAACGTGTTTACCTTTTCGCCGTGCTAAAATAATTAGCGTCATTGCCTGCACACGACATTATCCGCACGCGAAAGTGTACGGGTGGAACCGCGCTGGCACCGCAACATGGAATCGCAGGCATGAATGTAAAGTAATCGCATTAACGTAGCGTTATTAATACAGCGCAGCGAGCACCGAATACAGGGCGCGCACTGATACACCCATAAACGGGGGATGAACTGATCTCGAGAGTACAAAGAGGACAGATGCCGGAATTACAAGCGCGTGCACGACTGCTAATGCATTGGGAAATTGTTGCTTTCAATTTGTCTGATCGAATGCTACTAATTACTAAACAGTAACAATATTGTTAAAGGCAAATCGCTGCTCCGAGCGAGCAATATCCATGTTGCGGATGACTGAAAAAGCGCAGGCTGTACGCCCGAGGGAACATCGGCCCATTAGTTCAATTAGTAATCCTTCAGTGTGCTTAATACGCATTTGGTAGCGTCACTATTTTCGATATTGCGACACGCGTTAGCCGATATCGCCTGTCTTGTTTTTGTGGGCACATTAGAGCGTGTAATAACGTTTCGGGGAAATAGATAGCTCCGCCGCCCCCCTTCCCCTGCCCTCCCCCCTCCACGGGAACCTGTAAGCTTTTATCGATGTATCGTTAATCCCAGCCCTGTAATACTAATTTCCAGTGAAATTCAGTGCTTGCATGGTGGATTTCTGGGAACACTGGCAATTTTAATTGAACCAATGGTGAATTCCTCTATAAGAATGTTTCACATGAGAATGATATACATATCAAAGAGTGATAGAATGCAAATGGTAAAAGCTCCACGCCCTGTTGTCTCAATCCCTTTGATCTCCTAGAGCGAGTCCGTTTTCGATTTTTCTGCAAATACTACTTGGCAACCCTCTGACCGAAGTGTATCCAATGGTTTATGGATTAGAGTGGATATCGGGAAGGATGCCAACGGCTGATTGTCTGACTCTCATTCCAAATCCACTTATTGTTTTGTCATTGTGCAGTATTGCGTCCGGGCATTACGGTAGCCTGCTTCGAAATTTATGTCTCACCGGCTCGAATACGAAATGTGCTTGTATTACAGAGTTCATTTACTTTACATGCCACTTGTAAATCAGCCTAAGCAATTTTAATAAAAGAAAGCCGATAAAATAATAAAATGATTGTTGGAAATGTTTGTTTCATTGTTCGAATTTGGACGGATAAATTTGCTGGGGATTGAGAGGGGTCAATGTTTGTTCAAACGGGTACAAAGATCATTGAGGGGACGGGATGGTGTATCGGGGCACCAGTGTCAACGTGGGAAATAATAGCCCCCGTATTGTTGGTGATGGACGTACTTGTACAATGAACAATCAAACTCGCAAACCGACGAGTAGCCGTCGCATTGACTTCACTAGAATAGAGACGCCCGGCATTCGGATTGTACAACAATGCAGGAAACTTCCTCGAAATTGCTAGCTTCAAGCTGACGAGTAACCTGATATGTATTTAGTGGACGTAGCGCCATTGTTCTCGTCGTATGCCAGCCGGAATTCAATAAAAAGTCGAACTTGTATTCCGCGTGATTACAAGCGTGTCCACCGGTAAATTGGTAGAGGGGGTGTAGGATATACTGGGGAAAATTGAAATCACTGTTTTGAATTCTGGTACAACTTTTCGAGGGAATTTAAGTTCGAGATGAATTTAGATTCCAATCGTTTTGTTTGAAGCATACCACTTTTTACCTTTTAAAATGAAAGTTACAGCAATGTTTAAATAAATAGATTTTATAAATTTGAAGAAATTGAGTCAAAATATACAAAGAATTAATAAGACATTTTTTGATTAGTGGTTTTCCTTAGAAACGATCATAAATATACAATCTACAGTAAATCCAAGTCTTTAGCTATAAGCGAGGACGCATTATTGCACAGCTTACGAAACTCTTGCGTGACTACATGCGCTGATAGCAACCCTTCAAAGGACACTCGCGTTTGTACGGAAATCTCTGCCATTACCGCGACTGTGGAATTCGGAAATGCAGGCTCGAAGGTAAACGAGCTGGAATTTACTAGTTACATGCATTTTCCTTTGCACACACGTCTCGCTCTGACGATACAACACAAACGTAAACTGCTCCGGATGAAAATTCCGGCGCGCTATAATTTATTTCTAAACCAATGAAAACGGCCTCGTTACTTTTTTGAAACAATGCCGGAGTACTGTTTCCGGCAAACGGTGTTAGCAATGTTAACTTTTTTTGCGAGCAGCTATGTTGCCGCTTGAGTAGAGTGCACTGTTTCCCATGAAAGTCGTTGGCATAGCAATTTTTCAGTCGAAGCGCGCAACGCTTTCGCGACTGGCAAAGCTAGAATGCGATTTTTCACTTTTTTCACCGGATTTTGGCGCCGTTTTATCAGTCTCGTACGCCGCAAGTGCACAAATCACAAAAGTTTTACGCAACTCGATTAATTCTACATTCGAGACAAAAGTTATTGTAATAGAGGCCTTACAGAAGTGTTTCGAGTAGGTCGAATATCGGGCGAATCATATGCGATGAACCTGCTAAATGGCGCAATCACTCATCGCTCTGCTTTATGGAATGCTCGCCTTGTCATACTATATTCCTGTATGTACATACTCTGGTACGTGCATGTGCACATACATGCAATCGGAGGCACGCCTGCAGCCGTTTCACGTGACTTACGTTCATTGTCAGGACAGCGCACCCGGGCTCCTTACTCGTGTCTGTAACAGTAATTTCCATCTGGCCTCTTCCACAAGCTAATTACCGGCAAATGCTAATCCATGCGACCATCTGATTACGACACTAATCGAACCACTAGCCACATTTTCCGTACGTATCTCATACAACAAGAAATAAAGGGAAATAAAGGGAAACACTAGAATTAACACTAGAATCTTAATTTTATCGTAATTCAATTTTAATCATTGATAGTTATAATATTCATAAAGGGCAAATAAGAAACTCTTGAATGATTGCCAGAATTATGCAAGATACAAAAAGGAACACTGAAACTATCAAACTTATTTAAAACACAGAAAAAGATAGAACTATTTGAATGGTTAATGCTAATGAAGGACTAATATGAGAATTAAAACAGATAATAGTACTCGGGAGTACATGCGGTTGCCCGAGGCTCTTTTCACGGACTACTGCTAGTTCTAGCGGAGAATAAAAGAACACGCGAGTGTGGTAGTGGAGAAGTGACCAGTTTGGCGGGCAATCCATGTATCGCTGGCCAGGAAAGCCTGCAATGCGGAATGAGAGATCGCCTACTATCGGACAATCGTGCTTCTGCCTACCCCCTCGCTCGCTTCCCCTTTCCTTGCCAATTTGCACGAGATTCGCCAACACTCCAATGCTGATATCCTGAGTGATGCAACGCATTCGCACCGCCCCTCTCTGCCACCCCCTTCTGATAAATATCGCACTTCGTTTTAGCCTCACTGACAGTTCAAACGTCTCATAAATCGAGCCACTGACCTTATCTTAGAATGTTATAAATCACATCATCGACTTTTTCGAAAGTTCGAAGGCTATGATTGTATTGGTTGAGAAAGGTAGAAATAGAACGAGTAGAAATTTTTGAGAAAAGTTAGTTTAAAACACAAGCATAGTCAGTGAAAATTGTATTCACTGAGAATCCTGTTCTATGCATTTTTCAGACGAAAGTTTGAGTTTGGCGAAGAGCAACAATCGCCCTTCAGTGTTTCCAGAATTTTCGTTGTTGATACAAGTAGATCGATATAATGTTTCGCGACAATTTCCGGTATTATTTCGTATTATAGAGCATCGAAATTGAAAAGCGTGCAATCAGAATAATCGAACAAGGAATGCTGATTAGCTCATGCCTCTCAAATTCACGGAATCTTTTCTCGCTTTGTGATTAATTAAAATGTACAGCTCGAATGGTATCAGTCCGAAAATTCGGCGAACAAACCAGAATTTCTTTGTGAAATTATTCAAATTACTTCGTAAATAATTTATTGTACTTTTGCGAGTGTTGCGATTTTAAATATGAATACTATTTCAATATTTGATATTACCGAATTTAATTTATGTCAAAGTTATTTTAATCCATATTGTCATATAATTTAAAAGCGTAGCACTTTCGAGACTTCGCACTAGGTCCACGAAGCACGATCATTATGCTTGCTTTGCATCGGCGCAAGTGCTTTTCGCTACCAGCGTCATACCTTTTTTCTTTTTCCTCTCGCCTGAAAACTGGCACATCTTGCTTCGACAGTCCGCGCGGAATCCGTTACACTTTCAAGTTGTGCGGTCGGACGGCAGGGGCCGAGAGAGAGGCGCCAAAGAAATTGTTTCAAACTGAAAAAGTCTCCTCGCCCAGTGACAAAGATGCCCTGCAAACGTATCCTAAAAGCTACCGTTCCACCAACAGAACTGCTACCAACACTCGGACATAGCTTAAAATATCTTTCTGTGTTTTACGATCTCGAAGCAAGAGCACCCACTTTACAATTGGCACCTCGTAAATATTTCCAATCCTTTGCAATACTTCCGTTTATACTGTGTGTATCATTGTATGCTATTCCTATATTTCTAATATTAATATTGTTTAACAAGACTGATGAATTTCTAGTAGGAATGCATTAATCAAAAGATACGTTCATTCGTCTAATTCTAATAGAGAATTGTAGACTATTATATTCTCGACTATTCTAGTCCTTCTGTCGAATAGTTCATCCATTCTCCCAGGTCTCATTCCCAGAAAGCAGACTATGTTCTTGTCGCTTTGGGAACAGTTGTCAACTATGCGCATACCCTCGTCCACTAAATTCGCACGAAACCTTCTACGATATAATTGCTAAAAGAAGCTACAACAACTATACATTTTAGAATGGTCGCTTTTTCTGAAGAATTGTCGTTTCATTCTCCACGAGATGTTCATCACCGAGGAAGCGAGCTTTAAACTAAAACAAGCTCGTACAAGATTGTCTCGCGAGCTGAGCTATCAATCGCCGAGAAAATCTCTGGAGCGCATGGATGTTCTGCGAGTGCCGAGATAGTCGCGCCGACAATACATATGTAAGAGACAAAGCAACCAGACAATACTAGTAGAATGACATACACGTTTGTCAAGTCTATTGAGCTTGAACACACTGACTTCGACGCGTCTTAAAGTGGCGGAGAGAGCACGGCGGCGGAATTATTCAGTAGTTTGATGTCTGGCGTTTCCTCTTTTCAAAGTAGATTTCAAGGGGGTTGCCCGAATGCCAATCGACTATGAATGGATAATGAATGGCTCGCGTAATGAATGGATAATTAATTATTCTCGCTGCTGGCAGCTGGGAGGAATTGAACGGGTTGGGCTTCGCTGCCGCCAGCAGAAGCCGATCACGCTCGCTGTGTCCGTAGAAATCCTTGTTCATTTGCGCACATTATGTTTTTAAGCAATGATGGAAACTCGCCCGGCGGTGCTCGACGATGCATTACCCGCTTGTAATGACCAACCCACTTCGATGAAAAGTATCGTTCATTGCGGCCTGGCATTAATTTACCCTGCTTTTTACGACGCCGTCTTGTTTTACCGCCGCGACGACAAGCATTACTTCCAACGACCTTTTCTCCCGTCTTACTCTTGACTACTTGTCCGAAGGAATGTCGTAGGAAAGTCTTGTCTTACTTTAATTCACTTAGCCGGTAACCGCTGGCAACGCCCTTTCGAATGGTTGGATCTCTTTTAACCAATCCGAATTGAGAACGTTTATGTGCTTCGAAATTTTTAATGTATTACAATCAAGGAATGTTAAATAATTTTTAATATATTTACTTTAATATAACGATACTCGATTCTATTTGTTTAACGTACAAATTAAATCAACCTACGTTTACATTGTACATGTGGACTTGTATTGTATGAATAAAAATACGAGGAAGCATTGCCAATATCAGACACAGGGATGAATAAAAAAAAAAGGAGCAGGGGTCAAAACACGAGTCCTTGTACATTATTCAACGACTCTTGGTTCATTGAGTTCACTCGAGCCGATCAGAAATAAATAGAGTTAAACGGACTGGTAACATGAATTCAACTTTAACCCAGGTCCTTTCCATCGACTACCGGAGAGAAGTCGAGGCAGGAAGTAGTCGCTATTGGAATTAAGTTAAAAGCTTTCGCGTTCCCCTTCTTCGCCGGTGTATCGCGGATCCTTAGCACAGCTTCTTTCTCGGTCGCCTGCTTTCCCAATCCCCTCGACCAATCCATCTCCCACTCCCATGTCCGCAGTAATCCGGCTCGCCTTCGAAAAGCCGTGCGTGGACTATTCTCCCCGAAAAAATATGGCAGGGGTTGGAAAAAGGGGTTGCTGCAGAAGGAAAAAGGAAGAGGCCCGGAAATAAATCGCACGAGTTCTTGGCGAACCGATGAGAGTTCATGGAGTTGCCCGTTAGTGTTATGCGCCAGGACAACCCGTTTTTTGCTCGCCAAAAAACCCCTACTCTCGAGGAAATACACGCACGAGTGTCCGCCAAGTTATTTCACTTCGCTCCTTGCTTCGGCTTTTACGGACTCTTGACGCATCCTCGTTTGGAAAAGTGTTTCTTCAAAATCAGTCTGCGAAAGCTTCTGGGAAACGTGCCGATAAAGAACTTGTCTTGTTATGCTAGTTCTTATTATCACTGGAATAGCAATCGTTAAATTTTTCATGCAGTGAAGCAGTAATAAGGATTGAATTTTCCTTTTTTAAGAATTGTAGTTTGTGTGACTTTAGTCATCATTGTTTTAATATAGAAATTAGATATACTCTTTTTTTTTATCGCGAAGCTATGAATAAAGAATAGTTTTATTCCTGATGGTCTCCTGCGACACGATCGTTGCTTTTCCGCGCGGCCTCTTGAAACTCATCGGTACACTGGCACATTCCGGGCAGGTCATTCCAGTGCCAGCTGCAGTAGTGCTTCTTTATCTCGGGGAAGGGCGACGAGTGGGTAAAAAGGATTAATTGCTGGATCGGGCGAGTCCCTTTCCCAACGGAAAGCCGATACAACGACTCATTATCGGCAAGTTTGACTAAAAAGGGCGCGCGCTCCTGGAAAAAATTGCCCGAGGGAAATATTTTAGGAGCTCTGCGCTACTTCCGCCCATCCGGAGAGCGATCGCCGATGCTTTTTTCTCGCGTGGATTGAAAGAAGTCTGAATTTAAAGCGCACCCGTATCTCGGAAGCCGTCGCTTTTCATTCCTGAGACAGCCATTCCACCTGCAGTTAAATTCGCAAATATTTCAGGCTATTTTCTGCCGTTTGCTTTCAATCTGACCCGCAAGCTCTTGAGCTTTGACAGATTTCGGAAAAACTTAAGGAAAGTTTTCAGAAAACTTTGATTTGAGAGCTTGTAAACTTAAATTCCTGGCTGTCTCTTTGGGAAGATCTTCCCACTTCTCTCGCACACGCTACGTATTCACTTATTTTCTGTTTTAAACTATATTCCTTTATCATTGTATTAAAAACCAACTTGTCAAAGATTTATCACACAGCATTGACGATAGTTCACCAATTTATTTCCGACAAAATCAAACTGCCTCGTAAGTAAGATTGCATGAAACGTTTAAGAAGCTGGAGTCTCAGAAAAGTTGAGAGTAGGATTCTTCAATCGAAAATGATCTATGTGAGAGATAAATTCGAGAAAGCACGATCGCGCAAAACGATCTCAAGAAAGGGAAGAGTAAACAGCAATGTGTCTTCCACTTACACGGCAGTTCGGCCACGTCAAATCCTAGTCGGACAACATATTAGCTCCTTCGACAGGTCGATCAATCTTCCTGTTTATTTCTGCAGATGTAGATCGTGGAAGGTCCTAACGGCAACTGGCAAGGCTCGCTCCTCGCTCACGTAAAATAACTGGGCGGCTGCCGTCTCGGGAAAAGTGAATTTTCGAAATCTGCCCGCCTCGCCGGGACGAACGTGCTTGGCATTTTCGAAGGTGGGAGAGGAAGCCTGATCGAGTGGGAGAGGGTGAGAAAGGACGAGTGGGACTGGGGTGAGGTTAGGAAGAGGCGGCGAAAATGTTTATCACGTCTGTTGGCGGACTTATTGCCGTGGAAAGATATCGATGCACCGCTTTCCCGTCGTACAATTCGGAAAATGGAAGACTCCGAATAGAAAGATAATTTTTCCAGTCGGTCCTCTTTTCCTCCCCTCTCGTTCGACAGACTCAATTTGCCATTCGGTTTCGACTTTCAGAGACGAGAGCCATTTATGAGATCCATTTCCCATTTCGTGGATAAGCACACAAACGATTATTCCTGGGCAGCTTGACGCGCGCTTGCGCTTGCGCCACACAGGCGTTAAGCGGGAGAGAAAATTCGCAAAAGTTAATTCGTGGATTTCGTGCGGATGGAAATTAAAGCAGGGCGCTCGTTTAAAAGCGCGTAATTTATATCACAGTGGCAGTTTCGTTGCGACATTTCGAGCGCAATCCTACCGGAGATTTGAACCCTCCTCGATCCTCACTCACTGATAGACTGATCGTCGTCGAGTTCACTCGTAATCTCTGGCTTCTCTTTTGCTAGCTAGTTATTAGCTTGCATTTTCCATCCATTCGAGTTGGGAGTGCTGCTTCTCTCATAAATAAAGCTGCTTTGTTAACATCAGTGATTTACTAAACGGAAATTATATGATGTACTTCAATACAGTATTTATCATTAACAGTAAAGCTTCTATTTACGGAAGATTCTGTATTAAAATCTCTTGGTGGTTATTGTTTATATTTAACGCAAGCAAATTGTCTAACGGTGTTTCTGCTGGGACTTATGAAAGCACTCGGCGCCGCCTATACAAGCTTCAATTAATGAAGGACTGCACCACATGCTTCCCATATTATTTGTAAAATATGCACGCGTTGTGCGGGAGATGCGGGATTGTGAGCAGTTTACTCGTTTCAAATATGCGTGCCCCAGAGTACAATGAATTTTCGAAGAGCGGGGCGAACAGTTATGCGGGTGCTTCGTACACAGCTATTGCGAAAAGAATTGCGCCACATGCTTTTTTTCCCATAGAAATGCAATATTTAGTTTATACACGAGTGAAAATAATTCAGGGTGTTGAAAATATGCGATACACGAGCAAAAATGGGTTTCCCTGATTCTAAGAGCGAATAGCTTAAAGTGCAAATAATAAAAGAAATGTTTTCTGCTTTGTTTTAGGGCATGGTTTGGGGAGAATGGTCGCCTTGGTCCAAGTGGTCCTCTTGTACGAGGTAAGCAAACAATTGTAAATAAATGTTGTCTGTACTTTTCTAACACAGATAACGTTATTTAATTTAACATACTATTCTTTTACGATTTACGTCTCAATTTTCCTAGTTCATTTTGCAAAACCCTAGTCAATTTCACGAAATATGCTTTTCACGATTCTATCACGATCAATAAAAAGTTTGCGTTGTCTTGGAATTCTCTGTGCAACATAATAACTCTCCTGTGGCGACTCATGCTTCAATCGGGTACAAGCTGCTTCTGGCGTTTCGCGGAGCCTAATGTCGGGTCTCGGCCTCTAACACCCCCGGAATGTTAAACGTTCCTGGCGAACTCATTTCGACGAGACTGCGAGCAGCGGTGGTACGCGAGCGGGAGTGGGAAGGACGAAAGAGAGAGAATGTGGCCGGAAGTTCCGGCAGCCGATCGGCCGGCTCGTTTTTCAGTCGGAGGAGTAGAAGTGGCACAGACTACGCCAGCCAATAATTTATGACGCTTACAACTTGCTAACTGCACTTGGCCGCATACGGCAAGTGGCGATGGGGGTTGAAAGGGGTGCGAAGGGGGTGGACGCTTGTGAACGTGAGCCCTGCGAACCCGTATTTCTCGAAACAATTATCGAAAATGTTCGAGAATTACGAGGATCGTACCAGCCAATCTCTTGACTTCCGATTAGGACTTCGGCTCCCAATCGACCGACCACCCCGATCATTCCGCCGGATTTCTATCGCACGTATCTATGATTCCTGAGCACACGATTTCCACTTCCACCGAATCCCAGAGTTATTTTTATTCCATTTTATTCTCGTTCGGGCAAAATCTTTGATTATTATATCTGTGAGACTTTCAATTTTGTATTTCTAAATATTACAAGATCCTATATTTTAAATAATTAAACAAAGTCTTATTAACGGTTGATTAATTATTAGTTGCATCGTAAGCGTTCGTTTCGATTGAATGATATTTTATACCGAGCAAAGTTCAAAGGATAAAAGTTTCAAGGATATTTCTATTCACTGCCACTTTCATATTTCATAACTACTCCCTAACGATAATACCTGGATCAAAACCTGGTCTCGAAGAATTGAATCCGGTGGTGGTTTCGGGATGCACTTGACGAAGATTACCCGGAACGGCGTTGGAAGGGCTACCGAAACTCGCTCGGATATTCATAGAGCGCTGCCACTTGACATTGATTTCGGCCACTTGTTTTCGGCGGTGAAACGACCACGAGCAGGTTGCATGTACACTTCATCTCCGCGATCGAAAGCTATCTCGCTCGAGCGTTGCGGTTACCTTTGGGAAGGAAAGAGATGAAGCAAACCAGAGCGAGAGAGAGAGAGAGAGAAGGCAACTGCATTTCGAGGGGTGAACGCGCGCGCGCGCGCTCGCTCGCTTCACTGTCACTGAATTAAGGAGCCACTCGAGTTATTCAGTGCTCTTCATTAACCCCACTCGTACGCCTATGCTATGGCGCGTCGGTGTGCCTCCTTCCGATCCCAAAGCGCATTCTGACTTTAAAAATAAAATTCCCACGAACGAACTCGGCAACGCGCGGCATTTTACCACCGCTCGCACACATATACACACACACACAGACACATACATGTAGCAAAGCTTGAAGCACCACTTGGGCACTCGGTGGTACGGCTTTCCTTCTCCAACTTTACGTTTCTACCTCATCTTCTCTTTAGATGGTGCGCTCATAGCCCAAGAAAAACTGCTCGCAAGCCCTAATAGGAATTCGTTCCGTGGCTGGTATCGCTTAATTAGAATTCCTCCGCGAGGGGCCGCATTGAGCTCTGCGCCCTAAAGGGCGCACTGTGCCCCTCTTTTGTCCGCGTCAGATAAGCATCGATCGCTTGGCTCTCTTGCCAATAATTGCTCGTTCTACTCTGCCGGTTTTCAGGAGCTGCGGTGCTGGGATCTCGCGACAGCAGAGGCGATGCCGACGAAAGCCATGCAAGGGCAGACCATGGACCACCAGATACAAGATTTGCAACCCCCAGGTGAGCACGCAAATTCGATTTCCCTTACGCCTAGGATTTCGTTTGGGTGTTAGTGGTACCGTTGATATCGATGAACTACAACGATCCCTCTCGTTGTTCCATCTCGATTTTCAATTCGCATTCTGTTGTCTGTGTTACTCTCTACTTTCTTGATCGAATTAATATCGATTCCCAAGGTAGTTCCTATTGAGAGTTAAAGCTTAAATGTTGCCAATATCAATTTCTGTTTCTAGTGTCATTCTAAATAATTAAAGAATTAATGGTATTAACGATTTTAATGAAATACTTATACCGAATTCGATAGAACTTTCTAATTTTATTCAACAATTGGCTATTTAAAGAACATAATTCTAATAATGTACAATTTCGAATTGATTCAGTGGTTATTTCTAAATTATTAACAGGTGAATTGAATCAAGAAAGTATCGTGGACACGATCGCGAGGAAAAAGCGGAGAATAAAGTTTCTGGACCAAGTGCAATAAACATCCAGAGTTACTGGGGTTGTTCTTTATCGCGAGTAGGGCGAACGAGGAAAGGAGGGGGCGGAAAGGGAGAGGACGTATGCACTTGTATACATACAGCGTGATTATAGCAGCAGCAGGCGCTGAGTAACTCGGGGAAATTTGCGGTTCGCGCAAACAACAGAGCCGAGCTTAACTCTGCCGGTTAACTAGCAACTTTTGAGGGCCTGGCACTGTCGCAGCTCACCGCGATACGCCGACACCGATTCAATTTCGGCCCCGGCAATGGAGAGTGGCACCCGCCCACCATTTACTCCCGCATAGAAGGCCAAGGAAAACCGCAGAAGCTCGCTGATAAACACTCGAATAATTCCTTCTTCATTATTGCACGATTATCTTTTCCTACTCCCTTTGGAATCACAACGCGCGGACGTTTATGGAAATGTACATTTATGCCTGTGTAATTAGAGCGATGTTTCCTTGATTTTGTATAGTTTCCTGATGGAAATTATTGGAATTAAAGTAATAATTGGATATGGTAAGTGAGATTTATTTTGTTTAACTCTCTTTTGCAAGAGTTAAAGATACAAGAATATCCTCTATCGAATTTAAATTACACTGATAGGCTGGCGTAAAACGAAGCTAATTATTAATGTATAAGAGATAAACTGAAAAAGGAAATATGGTCTTCTATATCGCAAAAGACTCTCAAACTACTTCAAGATATAATCCCCCCATTTAACTAGCTATTCCCAGGATCATCGTCGACCAACATTATTCTTTTTCCATGAAATATCCAAGCGACCGACACTACTACAAGCGTTCCTCATAAACTATGCACGCGTCAGGCTGTCCTTTAGAACTCTGTAACCATCGCACAAATTAACCTGTAATCCACCTAACTGCTTCACTGAATTTACGCTCTAACATTCCGCAAACGAAGAGTGCTGGCAAACAAGAAAGAGCGAGAGAGACAGAGAGAGAGAGAGGCGAAACTAGCACCAACAAGCGTTCACCTTCTTCATATTTATGGGAGGGCGGCGCGTGTAACTTTCGTGTTCTAAAAATGCAAATACGCAGAAAGTTGTTGCCGCTGTTAGATAAGGTTCGCCGACATTACCCGATCGCGCACCATACACATTACTGGACTCTCGCATCCTTAAATAACAACGACATTTTGAGAGGACATTTCCTGCCTTTTCTAGAGAGAGTCAAAACTTGCCATAATAGCCACCATCACTGGTAACGGCGAACGATTGTAATCGGATTAGCGGAGCGTCAATCAGTCGGTGGAAAAATCAGTTGGATCGAAGAGAGAGAGAGAGAAAGCCAACGGCAATTATCCGCCGGGGATATAATATATATCGAAGAGAGATGACCGAGGTATCGGGAATTATCAATTCAAATTGGACGCGTGATGGTCAGGTGGATTTGTCACAGGGTTGTAGGAACAGACGTAGATAGATAGATAGATAGATAGATAGAGTGAGAATGAGAAGGGTGTATGGGTGGGTGTATGTGGGAGAGGAGGGTGCTTGGTGCGGCAACTGCACCGAGTGCGAACACTCCGCAGTACCCGGACATAGCCCAGGGGACGTGGAGATGCAGGTGACCCGACCCACATTCGAATCTGGGGCGGCTTTCGTGGCAAAGCCTAGCCGAGCGGAGCCGAGCCGAGGCGGCGCGCATCGCGAGCGAGAAGCGAGCAACGAGTGAGGCTTGCTTGCTTGCATCGGTACACGCAGCCGTCTCATTGATATCTGCCAACTCGATATTCCCCCGAATTTACCTTGCCCATTTTTGAAAGGCTCCCCCGAGGCCAGCCATTGTCTACTATGCGCGCGAGAGCCTCTGTCCGCCCTTCCTAAGGAAAAAAATGGCCGATCGTAAATTCGAGGCCGAAAATCGCCGGCCTTTTAACCCTCCGGCTCTCTCCCTCCCGCCCACCCCTTTCTTCCCCGCCGTCGCGCCACGCCATGCCGCGCCGCCCCGCAGTCGACCTCATCCTCATCCTCATCCTCACCCCGGATGGTAGACTATCTGGTCCTGCGGCTGCGGCTATATGCCCGCAGTGCTATGCGCCCTCGACATCCTCAAGGCCTTTTTCCATCCACTCTCCTACACAATCTTCCTTCTCGATGACCCTGCTCCCTCTCTCTCTCTCACACTCTCTCACTCTCTCCACGCGTTTATTAATTAATCGATGACGCTTCGCCCTCGGGTCAAGCCTTGGATAGCTCGTGAAAGCTTCGGGATGACGACGGACCACCCAGGAAATGTTTGCCGTCGCTGCACCCTGCCAAGTCGCAGTGTTTGCAAGATTTATGCTTGGCCAGATCGAGGTCATTTATTCGACTGTCCGCTGTTAATATGTAACGAGTGTTTAATGAGTTCGCCGCCACTGGTTTTACCAGAGTCCTGAAAACTTCTCGAAAGTTCCTTCAATATTTTTGTTGGCCAATACGATTTTAACGTGGGTGTTCTTTCGTCAGGGTGAAAGTTGATTGAATGAATATTGATGAGAGTAATGAGAAGCGACTAATTGTGGAAGTAGTAGTTTTAAAGATTTTGGACTTTGTTTGATTTAGACTTAGATTTCGTCAGTAATCTAAACACGAATGCTATGTTAGCGATAATTAATCCTTTGCTTAAAATAGGAACACAGTAACATGCAATCAACATTATTTATGGATTTCATAATGAACAAATCATTTTCTCCTTATTTAATACCATATTTATCGCATTAGATTATTTGTTAGACTAATAGCACATCAAAAACACTCTTGCTTTAGCAGGTTTGCCTCGGTTATTTTCCCGCATTGCGCGTTGCGATCTCCGTTTTAATCTTCTCACGCGGAAAGGCGAGCGTGTGCGAGCATCCGTATTCATGCTTATAATTTCTCCCTCCTTTCTTCTTTCTTTATCCTCGCGTACCTCCTTGAGGCATCCTGGCGGTTCAAGCGGCTCGAATTATGTGGCGCAAAGTGCAGTAAAGTCTCGACTTATGCGAGTTGCACGAATTCATAGATACGCAGATGTTTCCCAGCAACCAACCATAGCTTATGTGTGGCCACATATGCATACACTGCAACACCTAACCGACTACATTGCATCCTTTCGAGTTCCAGCGAGCTTTCTTTGAAACAATAATCTGTTATGAGGCGAACCTACAAGATGATGAAAAGATACTCTTGTAGAACAGGTTGATATACTGATTCCATTCCTTGTAGGAAAACTGGCCTCGAGATATTCGTTCTACTCTCAAAAATAGAATTAACACAAACAATTGCTAAATCCACAAAGTGCGATATAACATCTCCCGCCTTGAGATTAATTTATTATTAATACTTTCCCTAATTACTTCATAGAGCTAACTATTAAACCACCTATTTAATAATTAATCAGTGAATTATTCCAGTCAAATATTCAAATTTCAAGAGAATTCTCAGTACAATGTACTTCAAATGTATTATGATATCGCGAACTTTAAGATTGTAATAAATTCAATGGGAAGCGGGTATGTTAATAAGAAAGTCTGAGCACGCTGGGAATGAAATAAATTTCTCTTTCGGGAAGCTCAAGGTTCGGAAGGTATCGCGGGTTCAAAAGAGTGAAGTGGAGATCCGTTGACATGGGTGTCGTCTGCAGGCGGCGGACGAACCACTTCACCAGCCACTTACATATCCGTGCTTTAAAGTGGGCGCGAACAAAGCTCCCCATTGAAAAAGTTCAGCGTCGCCGGGTTCCGGCCGCAGTCCAGAACCACCAACCACCTGAGCATAGGAGAATGAAGGAGAATCTGTCTGTGTATGTGTGTGTATATGTGTGTGAGAGAGCTCACCTTTATGCGACTCTCCAACTCACCGGGAAAATCCATGCGAGTAATGAACAGCGTGACTTCCTTATTTTATATTCATGAACGCTAACGAGTTTTTTCGACTAATTTTAACTCCTGAACGATGGATGATCCGGCCGGGCGAGCATTTTTCTCGTGGAAAAAAGCTCAATTGAGGACGTTAAAATTAATCGAATTTTATAAACAGATTCGACATTCTTCATTCACTCGATTAATTTGCATTCGGTTAAATTAACAGTACTCTCTCGTTATGATTTTCGATAAATTCCTTTCGCACTGCATATTTTATCGGTTTTATTGTAAAATCCTTCGCGGTAATATGTGATATTAACAGAGGCACTTTCATCGAAATGAATATCAGTACACTCTTTTTTCTCCGGTAGTAATAATGAGACATTAAATAGTACAACCCAACCTAAACCAAATAATCATCCCTCGAACAAGATATCTCGAAAGTAGCACTTTAAATTCGTCGGTCAAACATCAAAGAGCCACAGGCGTGAAGGAAACATTACTCTATTTCGGAGTGTGTGTGTGTGTGTGTGTGTGTGTGCGACTAACTGGAGTATGAGAGAGCGGAATAGGGTTTTCAAATTTTCTTCCGTTGCGGGAAACAGTGACGGTGAGAGACACAACGAAGGAGAGGTGTTGGCTGGGTGGTTGTACAGAGAGAGAGAGAGTCCCCTGTGGGAACAGCAGCGTCGTAGCCACGTGGCCGACGTGACATTTCGCCCGGAGGTGCTGCGCTCGACATCCGTAAATGCACTCCCAACTATTGTACATAGGATTGGCGAGGGTGGATGAGGAAAAGGAAGAGGTGTCGATAGTGGCGGCGGCCCCCTTCACAAAGCGGGTTGCGATTCGGCAGGCTTTCGAAGCGTCGACGACGACCGCCGCATACGTAACGCGTAATATCTTTCAGTTAGGCCACGCGAGAACAGCTACTTTATTGGAGCTTTGTTGCACAGCCGATTCTCTTTCGCTTTTGCCAGGAACTGCCGCACGCTTGCTCGCTTGCTGGTACGCCGTAAACGTGCTGTCTATTACCGGCCAGCCAAGCGCACTGAATAACTCGCCCTCGTCAGGAATTCCAAGCGCATGCCGCCGTCCACCTGGAAAGCACCAACCCCCGCCGCAGCCCTTCGATGTAAGCCACATCAACCCTGGCTTTCCCAATGACCGCGCGATAGTTCAATTAATTTCGCGGCTATACTGTTTTAGTTTCTGGTTTCCCCCGCCTCGTTGCAAGCTTTTCCGAGATTTTCAATTTGGATGGTTAGATATTTGTAAAATCGAAATATTTAGAAATGAAGATACTTGAATTTGTAATAGGTAAATAAAAATGAGACACTGGAATTATTGATACTCCAAGAAGTATTACTTTATTGGGATATACACAAGAATAAGAATGAAAGATAATATTTGGGTTGGGTAATGTTATGTATTACTGGAGCATCCCCCAAAAAATCATGGGGTTTAGCGAATTATGGGAGTCGATTCCTGGGTCTCGGCTATAACCATAAGAGGCATGGAAGGCGTGGGAAAATGATCTTATCGGAAAATGATGAAGGGATGGCTTTTCTTTTGGGGCAGCATGGTATTTCGAGTGAGCGGAAGGTCGATGTGCGTCTCGCAAATGGGGGTATTTGCGATTTTCGTCACGTTTCGCCCAGTGTCAAAATGACATGGACGCCAGGCATCCGAGCGGACATCTCTCATTCGGGCTGATGGACAATTTTCCGTGGCTCGTAAGTGCTCTGTCGTCTCTCGCGGCCGAGCTTTTTATGATGTCGGATCCAATCGAGCCACGTGATTGGTCAGCGTCGATGCCAGCAGCGGCCGCGTAGTAAACGAGTCAATGCGATCCCAACAAATCTGACACTGCCGTGCTCTTCGATCCTTCGTGTCGTTTCGATCATGATTTGTCCCGTCGCGAAAAGCAGCAGCACTCCAACCATTCCAGACCGATCCCGAAATAAGCAGCATCCCCAACTTTTTTATGTCGACTCACTCCCGGATTCTCCGTGAAGGAAAATCCTCACATAAACGATCCTACCCAAGCTGAGCCTACTACTGCTCGTAAGAATTCGTCTCCCCGCTTCAGATTTCGGTGTAAAAATTCGAGCAGAAAATCCCGCGAGTATTCCGATGATTTTCCGGTTGTAACATTCCCATATGATATTCTTCGTAATAATTCTGCTATATGGAAAGCTACCACTACCAATTCTTAATTAAATATGTTTTGAATGTGTAAGAAATACTGCAATCAAGAAGATTTTCCCACTTTATAATTCTTTTCAATATACCATAAAAAATGCCTTAATACAATTCTAAAGAAGCTACTAAATTATAATGACTAAAAAAGCATTGCCACGATTTTTCTGTTGAACCAGAAAATCTTTCGATGCTTTTCCGTTGCACATAACAGGCATCCATTTTCACGAAACTCGGTTGTTGGTCGAATACTGATTTATTTTCTCGGCCAGTATTTTTGGCCGCGCGTTAACGATGATAGGTCGGTAGATTTAGTTGTCTGAAATAAGGCAGCGCGCCGCTCCGCTGGCAGATCGAATTAAGCGTAATTGACATATCCCTCCTGCTGGCATCGCTATGTCACACTACGCACCGACACTGCTTCATATTTCCACGCATCGTTAACCGTCAGCCACGTCAAGCAGCACGCTCTGTTCGCCCGAATAAATTCATTTTCTTGTTATAATCGGCCCGTTTTTCCAACGCGACGCGTCGCAACCGTAAAAACAAACAGTGCGCGAACGCCCCGTTATCGTGAGTGACGAATGCGGTGATTTAAAAGTACGCGCTGCCCCAACAAACATATCGACTTTTACGTTCCCGATGCAAATAGGCATGCTACGAGGTATTTTAAACATTCTGCCTGGGAATTAGCCATGTTAAGAGAACCATTTCTACGGACATGCCTGTTATCTTTTTTGTAACCCATTTTCCTTGAAGTATTCTTGCGTTATTTACTATTGCTTTTCATATGGATTTTTCGAGTTAGTACTTTTGTAACAGGCTATAATTTCTGAGTTGTACTTCTGTTTAATTGTTAGGAGTTTCCTTAGAGTTGTGCATATTGGAAAGTGATTATCAAAACTTATTAAGTTGGGTGATTAGTTTGCGAAGAGCCGGGTTGTTAATCTGTTAATATTCTAATTGGATAATAAAGGTTTATAAGGCTTTCAATGACTATAATCACGATTGGAAAATGGTTGTAGCTTTTGGATCGACCTGTAACTACGCGTGTATCTAACTTAAAACAGTTTTCATTGCAAGAATTAATTGCGGTCGTTCGGCGGCGCGCGAAGAAAATTAAAATCCATTAACTATTTCCATCAATAATCGGGCGCGGTGCGCGCACGGACACGCAAATGAACTCGGCGAACGAGCGGATTAATAATCCACGGCAACCCATTTCGGAGAAAACATCATTAAAGCGGGGGTTGCAGAAGTGTAACGGTTAAGCGCTAAAGCCTCGCAGTGCAAATTCAATCCCATTGCAATTTCAATAGCTCGGGAAAAGCAGAGGGTGCGCGTCAATATTTTGCGGGAATTGATATGTCGCGACTTCCACTGGCAGTGCCGTCCGCGAGCGGCCCAGCAATAAAATTATATTGTTATTGCCTTTTTCCAGTGAGAGTCACATTGAAATTATAAAACGGTACACCTCGCTGTTAACGGTGACCGACATTCTGCACGTGGGGAGAACTTGTTAAAATCTACAATTTTTGTTAACCCTTTGGAATGACAAATAATCCCCAAATTTGATCAATTTACAGAGAAGTAAATGCATATAGCTAAATAAATATAATTTGATTTGTTCAGTTCGAGTATGAATCAAACAAACGATAAACTTCAACAACGTACTTCGGTACTTCAGAAAACTCTAACCAACTTCCAAAGACTTTTCTTCCCGAACTCTAATTGAATCCAAAAATCGCGAAAGACAGTCGGCAGCGGGGGAAACAAATTGAATTTGCAAAGCCGCGCCGGTGACTTTCGAGCGAAGCCACCACGGCCAACGATAAATTGCTGCAGAAATGCAAATCGGCTCGTGTAATCCAACGGGCGAATCCGTCCCGGAAAATTTACTGTCTCCCAGTAGGGATAAATCGTCGGGATTATGCGGTCATCGACGTCGCAAGTGCTCGAGGAAGTTATAAAATTCCGATAGAAAAAACATCAAGATACCGAACAGCGAGCAGTGAGTGGTAGGCGTTGAGGATGGTGGTTCGAGGGGGGGTTGGCCGGTCAATAAAACATTCCTAGAGGATTCATCAGTGCTGAAATGCAAATTCGGCTCGCGAAGCAGTATTCGAACCCGCTTTAATACAACAGCGGCGCAGGATTGCGCTGAAAGGAAGGATTATATGGTCGCGCAGGCCGTTGCGGAATTGGAAAATCCACGGGAACCACTGCTCGTTACCGGTCCGCCGCCGATACTCCTCGATATTTACTCAGTAATCGAAGTCACGTTAGCCTCCAGGAAATATTAATACTCTGGCAACGTCGCGAGTCTCGAGAGCCAACGGAGTTCTTGAAAGACAGCCCTTAATATCGTTTCGCTTATCCTACGACCATGTAATTTCACCAAATTCTGGCTAATTTCAAATTAGTCCTTTCGAAAAGAAATTTCTATTAATAGATAAATATAACGAATTATATTTAAATGCATTTATACAAGCATATGATGTGTCCTGTTTATTTGTATTTGACTTTTTAATTACTTATTAATTGATAGTCTGATAGTCTGTCGGTATGTTTGAAAGTGGGTCTGAATACAGAGCGAACGCACGTTCGTGCTTTCGAGATTTTGAACAACGCGCAGAGCTCGTAACACCGTAATCGAACAGAACAGACAACAATCCAGTTTTTGCTAAAACATGACGCTGAAAGCCCTGCTGGCTTCGCTGATTCTTTTTTCCTCGTGGCTTTTTGACCTGTATTTCTCATTTCGGTGGTGGAGTATGTGTATGTGTGTGCGTATGCTCTCTTGTGCCGTGTTTCAACTATGCTTTGAACTTGTGCTGCTTTCGTTCGAATTTAGATATCCTTGTCTTGAAAGTCATGAGAGTTTTCTACATATTGTCCTCTGATATGTGCATTGGTCTTCCACTCGTTTCGCGTAAACAGTGAAGTCATTCTATGATATATGCGCCATTTCAGAAAATATTGAGGCGTTCATATCAAGACTTTAAAAATTAATACAAAACCCGACCATATTTCTTTTACCGCAACTACAAGTTTAATTGACTTGAAAAAATCTCTAATAAAGTAAAAACTATAGAAAAACATAATTCATCTTAATTTCTTCGTATTACCATTGACAATTTAATAGTAAAGTCGGATCTGTTCTCGAGATAACGAGGAGATCAATGATTTTTACTAGTGTCAGCGTGACACGAGAAATCCTTATTCACGGTAATCCCCGGGCAGCGATGGATTCTAGTGCGATCGGCACGCGCCCTAGTAAAACGGAAAGTTTTATATTCGACGTATCTCCAGCGCGAAGCGTGGGATTCTTAAAGAGCCGGAAATCAATCGTAGCCACGTAGAGGTTGCTGCGGGAATCGGTATTGGCTAGTAAATCATTGGTAGCTCTTGGCCAGATAGTATCTTCCTAGCTCTCACCTATTCCCACGCAAGGACCAACTGGATAACCGGGAATCTAGGTCTCGATTTATTTGCCATCCACGCCGAGTGCAGTCACGAATGCAACTTTACACCGGTACTTACATGTCCATTGCAGATCTTCCTCCTCTTCTTCTATCTTTGCCTTTTTCTTAGCTCGTTTTACTTTGTGTCCCTTTGTGACGCACAACCTTCATTATTGATAGCGCGTAATCGAATATTACACATTTGAAATGATGTATGATCGTATAATAGTTTATTATAATAGCAGTGTTCACGACGACTGTACTCATTCGTGTCTCTATCTCAACTAAGTTCGCTCTTCCTTTAGTTGCTATACTTGGGCTCAAGGATTAAGCAGGTAGCGACCCATTCCAATATTCGGGGCACAAAGGTCACCGAATCCTTCGGAGACATCTGGCAAGGGTCTTAATCCATTGTGGGTATCATTAATTTAAGTAAAACCGAATTTTTTCGTTTTCGGTTATTTATGAAGGTTGCATTAACTCCGGAGTTATTAACGATTATGATGTATACGTTTGTTCATACAGTTCGTAGATTTGGATAATCAACAATTGGACAATTTTCATTTGTGTATCGCATTAATTCCACCAGATTTTAATTACGTTTTCATTAACCAGCATCATTTGTTACTAAGAGTAATTTTAAGATTAGAGACTGTGACTGTAACAATCCAACTTATAGCACATACGTGTGTTAACTCAGCCTTTGCTACATGATGTATCATTAAAGTTACACCGTTCGTTTGTACTCTCTCTGGAAGCATAGCCTACTTTTACAGTGTTGCGCATACTGGAATCCTACGACGTCTATGTCCTTACGAGAAAGCGAGTGTGTTCTGCCCTTTGGGAGAGAAAGAGGAATAAGTATTTTCAGCACCATTTCTCCCGCGGATTAAATTACGTAAGAGCATCATTCAATTAGTACTGAATAAACTACAAGAGACGAGCTACTCTAATCCCCGCTTATCCCAACCTTACCCACTCCCTTGCACTCTCGGGACACAGCAAAACAGTGACCGCATGATGGAACATACGTGCATGGTGCTTGGCTTGGAATCACTGTCGTAGCCTAATTTTTTGTCACACATAATATTTATATTATATTATATATAATATAAAAATATAATAGCATATGTCTGACTTTATTTTCCTTTTTTCGAGGACACAAAGTCGAAGATTAAAAACGCATGTAAATTAGAATGGATGATTAGAGTATCTAATTCTATTGCATAGAAACGTTCAATGATATTTGTACATCGCAGCTCTCAAAATTGAGAAATAACGAATCACACGATTGCCTGCAAAGCTTTTGGGGAATTGCAATGATTTCCGAGAGCGGAGATGCGTGGGGATCGAAGGGGGGACAAGAATTTGCGTCAGGCGCGCGTGATTATTTCGGGTAAAGGCGAGCCGTGTGATTGCGGCCGAGCTGCCGGCGAATCAGTGCGAGTGATTGTAAAACATTCGATTAACGCTAGTCGCCGAATTTTGCCGGGCATTCGGCGTAACGTTATTTCGGGCCGGAAATTCTCCCGGGTGCGCCCGCTCGAGGCAGCGGCCGGCCTAGAATGCACAACTCCGAGCGGACACTAGATTTGTTTTCATTATGCGGTTGAATCGCTCCCGAACAAGCTCCAGTTTTTATCGAAACCTCGCCGCGCCAGGCAAATCCAAGAGGTCACCGGGAAAACGTACTGGATTTGTGGTATCTTCATGTAGCATTAACCCTTTCAACCCGAAAGCTTTTTCCTAGTGTTTTATCCAGCACATAGTTTCCAACTTATATTGCAATTGGTGGTTTTCAGCGTTTTTCAATAAATTCCCTGCGCTTTTTGTGTTGTTTTTACACTGAAGGATATAATTATAATTTACATAATTCACATAATGAAGAAGGTAGATTGTACATCAGGATCTGAATTTCTAATAGTTATCATAGAAGTGTTCTATTCTGCGATCAACAATCAAGCTAATTTAACTCTTAAATCTATGAAACTGAACGTACAAGAAATTTCATCTGAAATCACGTAAATCCAATGTCCCATTCCAGTGTGCGGAAGTGGAAAATGGACTGATTTTAATTCCGTAAGTACGAATCCGACGATTCGCCGGCATACACGGAGGATGCGGCGGCGATTGTTTTCTTCCCTTTTTTCCCAGTTAAAAAAAAAGCACACCTAGTCCGTCTTCTTGAGCCGGCGGTATACGCGACTTTCTCCGGAGGAGCCTCAAGGGTGCGCGATTAAAAGATTACACGAATTCCCCGGCCGCCGGTGAAAATAGACGCAGTAAAATAGGCCGTGAGTTCGCTCGCGCTTCCCGCCGGAATTCGTCGTACGCGTCGCTGAATTCATTTTCATAATTTATGCAAGCCCGATCGATACAGCCGACCAGATGCTATTTTGCACGCTACTACTTTTTAACTTCCACTGGTTTATTAATAGTCTAAATTGAGTGCACACTCGGTGACACCTTGGATATCCACTCTGAACCTTTAATCGATCTTCGAACAACTTCCTCGCTAAATGGAGAACATTTAGGATTCTGATAAAAATACACAACATATTCGGTGCGCTGTTACTAGCATCTATATTTATTATTTATCCACTAGTATTTATTATGTATAACAGTGAGTGAATAGCTAAATCCAATGTCCGATTTAATTTCTGTAATAACATTCTCTTGCGAATCACCGAATGTTTTACATGAAATGTATTAAGGATGATACACGAAAATGATAGGACGTAGATGTGAAGGGGCTGAGAAACAGCCATTCTTTTTCTCCCCCAAAATTGATATTTCTGGGTTGAGCCTGTTGTAAAAGGGCGGCGCACTGATACAGCGTCAATTTGTACGGGACTGTCAAAGAGGGGTTGGTCGCCTCGAGAGAGTACTAAAGGAAAATGCGAGCAAGAGCCGTGGTTTTGAGCCATGGTGTTGCTATGCGAGACGAGAGGCCGAAATTCCGGATTCGCCCGGCGTCTCGCTGTTTCGTTATGCTAACAGCGCGCTCCACCCCTTTTCTTACCGTTCATTTCATCCCCCGTGATTCTTCTTCCTTGGTCTCATGACAAACCTCAAGCCATCATTTCCCCAGTCTGGCGCCTTTCCACCCTCTACTTTGTATTATCAATGCACTTTCAACAAATCTCTTTTATAATCCATTATATTCCAAGGGATTATTTTTCCAATTATACTAATGAATTTTATTTATCCTCTAATAGGAATAATAATATAGCTGTGGGTATTTGATCTATTTTTGCTCATTACCGATAATTCGATGGTAAAAAAGTGATTCCATTGTAGAAACAGATATATTTTATTTAACACAAGTTTCCCAAGTCTGATATTAATAAAGTTCTGCAGACTTGGATGATTGTAAGGACATTGATTAATTTCGTCCCTACGCACATGTACTATCGTATAGCAAAGGTGAATCCGAGTAGCGGCAATAGTTTTGACATTAATCCCTTCAGGAACTCGCGTAGAACTGAACTTAAATAAAAGTTGCGACGTCGTCATTTGACCACTGCCACCGAGGATCCCACAAATTCGTAGCAAGGTATTATTGCACGCGTGTACTTGTGTGTCCCCGTAAACTTTCTTGAGTTGGATGGCACCGGGGATACGTGTTGTTCCTGTTTACCGAAGTTTGTAATCGCATCAACAGTAACACTCATTAACGACTATTCTACATCTGCGCGAGTGTGCTTGTTGGTGTGATGCGACTGTAACCTGACTGTCAGAGAATTGAATGCAAACTTGATAATTAATCGCGCTGGCTTCTGTCCATCGAGATGTTTTGTTGTCGATCTAGGTCCTTCAAAAATTTACAAGCTCGTTTCCCAGTTCTGGGACGTATTAATTAATAATGTTAATAGCTGCCCTATTTTTGGGACAAAATGATACGCAAAATCAACGCACGGTTGTTCTGCGCCGATTGTTCTTGCGTGGTCAACTCTTTGTAAATATTTCGAATAATATTTACTGAAAAGATAAATATTGCGTTATATTAAAAACACGAGATCGTAAATTGAGGGTCAATATTAAAAAAACAACATAGCCCGCAATTCCTAGCAATATTCACTTTGCAAATAGGATATGACGCTGCATTTATCGAATATCACAGCGCAGCTTATTTGACCAATTAAAATCCATATTTCCCTAAAAGAAAAAAAATAATGGAAGAATGAACTAAAGTAAATACAATCATTAAACAAATCTTTAGTGCGACCTTTCACAGCGCTGTGCTAAAACCAGAAATCACTAACGTCAATATAAGGAAAAGTGTAAATGACATCCGACTACTTGCGTTCCATTGGGAACGGAACAGGTTGATCCGGGAATATTCGTTTCGACATACACACATTCACACGTGTGTCGCGCGTGAGAGGAGGTCGGCAAGAAATCCCGGGTATTTACTTCGGGGTGGTGATTCCGGATTTCGGGCGACAGTAGCACGTGCCATTCAGAAGTGGGCAAAGATTATTGCGCCCTTGCCCGTAGCTCGTCCTCACTTTGTCGTTCGCGCGCGCGCGGCTCCCAGTAAATATTGAACGGGGCCGTCATGAATATTTCGCGCGAGGAAACTCCTGACGCTCTGTTTTGCACCCACTGCAATCCCCCCACGCTCAACCTTTTTCCCACTTTGACTGCACTGTTTACTTTTTATACCAACCCTTGTTTATACTCCACGTACGACGGCGCGTGTGTGTCTGTGTGTCTGTGTGTGCAGCTACGTGTGTACGTACGGCTCCCTTGGGCCGGCGGCATCTTTCTGTTAAACTAGAATAATATTTGTCATAAATGAGGGCTTCCAAAGGGAATTAACCGTAAGAGTGTAACAAGATTTATGCACGATGTTAATGGTGAAATGTAGCCGCCTTACAATCTTGCTCGACTCGCTCATGAATTATGTCTGATTTTGTCATGGTTTTAATTAATAAAAGGAATGAAATATAAAAAGGTGATATGATATGTTAATACGAATAAATATGTTAAAATTCATTCAATGTGTCTAATTAGCTAGACACAGGGAAATATATTAACAATATTTTCTTATCCAGCTGATTTTCACTCCTTGCACCGACCGGACAGAGTTTACCCGGGCGAATTTAATCCCTCAAGTTGCGAGCGATCCTTCAGAGTGTCGGTAAACATCGGACACTGTGTCAGGACTATAAACGAGCGATACGTCAAGCTCATTAAGCAACGAGCGCGTAGAATAATTTCCGGGAATAATTTCATCCGATTTCCAGTTCGTGTTTAATACGACTGGGTGGAGGCGCGCGTGCGCCCATTCACTGTGAGATTGAACGGATCGGACATGATAAATAAATATTATTAATCGTAAGTAAAATCTCGGTGCGCAATTGGTCGCGTTAATTAAAATCAGATTGGTTCGCACAGGGGAGAGGAGCCGACATTATCCAGACGTGAATTCACTTGTGACCGGGGATTTGACCACGCCATTGTCCAACCACCACCGGTTTTATAATAACGAAGCCGAGCACATGGCTTTCGGCCGATAATAATAAACTGACATATCGCAGCCACTGCCTGCCGGCAATAACTGCCGACATCGCCTGTTACATTTCGCCAACTATTTCGTTAACCCAATTAAACAGCTATTCATCAGGAGCGATTCGTTGTTAATTGACTGCGTTAACGTTTCGGCCGAGTTTAAAGCCAGCCGCAGCCAAGTGCGCCCGCAAATGTTTGAACGATCAACATCTGACTCATTATCGATACTAGGGACGTAACGTGCCGTGATTAATACCATGGGTAATAGCGCCATTAGGATCGAACTAATCAATGCCGACACACTGTGTCGCAAAGTTCCTCCTGAAGGACGATTTCTCTCAATTAGGCTTGATTGTGTTTCCAATATACTGAATATCTGCTATAGTTATTATCCCGTAATCATATAGGCTGTTATGTTATATTATTATAATACTATTTGCGAATGAAACTGCGAAAGGGTAAGGCCTGCCATATTTTCCTGTAGCGTCTGGCGAAGTTTGCACGTGAGATAATGCAAGAGAACCGGGAACTTTAGCGCTGGATGTCTTAGTTGCGAAACATAACTTGTACTTTTGGCTCAAGGCCGATTCACAGCGAGGCGCACTGTACCAGAAAAAGCGATAGGAATTAGCCGAAAAGTATACTGGGAAATCTTGAATTGCTACTCGTGGTATAAGTCGGAGAAATTGTCAGTCTAAATGATATGACGAAGATTTGTAATGTACTGCAAATAAAGAAACAATTAAAAGGTTTCGAGTGTCGAACATAATTCTTGTTGCAGTTAAATAATTCGCGACAACTACAATTACTCTGAATTTAATTAGTGATATAATTACGTTTGTTAAAGTATTACTTTCCCGGTGGCTTTCCACGTGGCCATTAATAGTACCCTTTCGAAATGACCAAAATGCGATCCAGCAGGAAGCTGAGCATCGAAGCGCGCGCAGTATCCAGTAAATGCGACTTCTTCGCGATGCCGTCCATTGATAATGACGGCGGAAGCTCGGATAATAAAGTACGTAGCTGTACGGTTGGGTCGCTCCCACCAAGGCGATGCCAATAAAAACGTAGTGCCAGGTCGGCAGAGATATTCGGGTCGCGATGCTACACAGCCTCCGGCGCCAAAACGCGACGGTATGAACACTTGCCAAATTTTACGCGATCGCTCACTAACTGTGAACGTCCCAATTGATTCATCCCGATCCACTTGTCACGCCGAATCTTCTCTTAATGACTGTCTATAACATTTTTCCAACTTTGATTTTATACTAATTAGGTCGCGATAAATGTACGTTTATAATTCTTTGTACATAAAATTCGAAATATAACCTATAATCGATAAATATAAAGGAATTTTATTATTATAGGATTTTCTATTCATTTATGCTATGTTTCAACAAGAAGTACTCAACGTTCCTCTATTGTTTAATGTAGCAATTCGTGCATACATAAATGGTTGATTATGTGAATAAAACGGGGGAGAGAAAAATGATAGGTTAATAGGAAGCTGGGAACATCGGGTGCAACAACCCCGATAAGATATCGACTTGGCATAAGCGCGCACATAGCTCTGCAGGAACTGGCTACAAGCGTCACGTACTTCCGCTTTCCACGCGATTAATTTTTTATCCTTGCTTTTGATACGCCCTCAAATCGTCGGCAGGAAAACTCTCAGCTCATTCCCACCGAGATTTATCGATGCAACCAACCATCCACCTCTGAGACCTCCGCCGAGTAAAGCCAGTAAATTCGGAGATTGTTATGTACCGGCTGTACTAGTACCAAGCGACTATTTGTCCCTGATATATTTTTATGCCCGATTTATGCCACTGCTCGATATTTCATTTCCAAACCCTGTAAAGAATACGCTTCTTAAACATTGCACAACGAAGAATTTGCCAGCTGTTTTATGAGACTTGAATTCGAACTTTCTCCATTAGAACTTACGCATTTCTGGAACCGGCTGATAACTAGTCTTGTGAAAGTTTATGCAAAATAAAGTACACTTGTACACTAATTGTAATATAAACAGTAACTAGTTAAAATACTTGCCTAGTATCATCTGCTTAACTGTAAAATGATAGATTCTCGCTCGAATCTTTACGGAGGAAGTTATGAACTTTAAATCGACATCTATGTTTACGTGAAGATTCGCGGACTATTGGTAAACTTATTTTTATGGGTCACTAAATTTCGTAGGATTTATAAGCGGCTTTAACAGCATTGGATATTCATATTACATTTATAGTGGTGATCGCAAGCACATGTGCAACATTTCTACCATGTTATCGATCGGATTTTGTATCGAACGATGGGGCGAGCGTGCGGAGGCGAATATTCGTGATAACTGGTAGTCAAGTATCAGAGGGATTTAGTGGTTTGGATGGTAGGTGCTTTCAGCACTATAGCCGGACAATTTCATGATAGAAGGACGGCCTTGAAAGGAAATCGGCGAGGGCCGGAGCAGTTTGTCGTGACCTAGGCTTGTCGACAAGCCAGCATGCGATCGTTCGAAAAGCCATTTCGAGTTGGCACTCGTAGCGCACGATAAGGGAAGACAAAAGCGGCCGATTATCGGCTGCTATCGATGAAAAATACGAGGGCTGCCGCGGTAGTAACGATGTTTCAACGTCCCCTCGACGTGCGCTCACAATGTACCATGGGGTTTCAATTGGTGATGCACCAGGAATTCTCGATCTCCCCGATGATATATTGCTCGAGAAGCACCGCAAGTGCGGTCAATAGGCAACACGTACTTCCAAGGCATCTCTAATACCGCACTTTCTTTTCCATCTGTTGGCGTTCCATTTCACGACCCTATTTTTCTTGGAATCATTCCACAGGATTAACTGATACTCTGTTTATTCACCCAGTGCAAAAATCTCGGATAATGGAATTATCGTTTCTACATTTACGTTATTGAAAAAGATTTTAGTTCATTTCCTGGGGTTAGAATCATATTTAAACGAGATAATTATTATAACAACTGCCCTTTTAATTTCATTTCAAATTCAACATTCATCAGTATGGAGAACACGAAACATTATAAAAGTACAGGAAAAAGGAGTCTAAAGAGATTGACACGGCATGAAATACCCGGGGACTTGTTACGATAATTTCTCAAGGGTGACACGTACTTTTGTGACCAAGTGTAAATCCGACGTGCGTTACTAATCCAGTGTTAAGGGTTGGAGGGCAAACGACGTGTAAGTAGGAAGGTGTTAATGACTAAGCGAGTTACATGAAAGGCGAACAGGGTAAAGGATAGCCGTGAAGAGGAGATCCGGGGTAAAAATTGATTCGTCCGGCTGGTACGATAAGCCGACGGAACAGCCTTGTTACGTAAGGCTAACGTGTGCCGAGGTAATACATCACCGCTCTTAATTAAATCTCCAGGGACGTATGAATACATGAATTTTCATTTCGAGCCGCTTTCCGTCGGCGCGCGTTCTACGATTCTAGGCGCAGGCGAACGCAAGCTCCGATAGCCACCACAAATCGATTGGCTCGCCGTGTAAAAGTCCGATATATCTCGCGAGTCCCATAATGCCTATAGCGACGAACACGCGCGCGCGCATACAAACGTCACGGCACGGATTCCACTCGAGGAATTACCGCGGTTAACGGCGGATAATATTCCGCTGACCGAGTCTTGTCGAGGGAGCGCGGCATTATTTGTACTTACGATTGCACGCCGAGCTAGATTCGCCGGAACGCTCTTTCACAATCGCCGACTCGTTACTCGTCGAGCTTCACCAACTGATTCCCCGGAATTAGACGAGCGATGCGGGTCATTGCGGAGGAACTGAAACCGAAGGCTCGATGTATAGAATGAAAGCCTTCATATAGATTCGAGTCTTGAATCTTCGATATTTCAGAATAATGATAAGATAATTACGTGTACCAAAGAAATTGTAATCCGAAATTTCTGTTTCATTAAGTGTAAAATATAATAGAACAATGTTTCATTATGAAAGTCAATAAAAATCAACAATCAATCACACACACTTCTCAACTTGCTCCACTTTAGTATACAACGAAAACTGAACACACTGATAAAGTCGTTCTCTTTCCACACATACTTATCTGCACCCGGCAATCTTTTCAATTAACGACACCAGCTGAAAATGAACGACGCCTGACACGCCGGTACACGGGGAATAATAATCAGGCTCTCTCGGGAGTCGCATCGGCCGGCACTCAGAGGGGGCCAACAAAAATTCCTGCTCTCGTCCTCGTCGCTGGAAATGTTCGAGGTATTAAGTTAAAATCGCATGGCGCGGCGGCGGAAAAGAGAGGGAGAGAGGAGGGAAGAGTTCGACGCGGCTGGTAAAATTTCATTTGCTGGCGGCGAGCTCGAAAGAGGGTCGAGGGAAAAAAATGGAGAGAACGAAAGAGGAAGAGAGAAAGAGAGAATGAGTGAGTGAAAGGGAGAAGAGTTTGCGGTTGGCTTGTCGCACTTGCAGCCACTCGAATCCTCCAACACTGTCCTCTTTCGTCCTTCGTGGAACCCTCTTCCGCCGCTTCTACCCGCGTCACAGCCTCGCGATCCTCTGTTTCGACCTGGATCCACGTTTCCACGCTGACGACCGACTCATATCTGACGGCAATCGCAGAAATGAAATCGGTGAGAACGCAAAGAGAGTGGCAGTCAACCAATGGTGCACCCAGCGGGAGGCTTTTCCGGCCAGAACTCCGCCCTTTGACGTTTTACGAGAATGCATATTTGCAAGACGATTAATGTAATAATGAAACAAAGAAACAGCACATATTTAATATTATATTTCTGAATTCTTATCCTGACTTTTCAATACACTCTGAATTCTGTTAATTTAGACTACAAGTTCTATATAAATTATACAATATTGAATAACCAAAAATGGAACACGTCCTGATATAAATTCTTCAGGTGCACCCAGTCAATCTTTAACCCTCAACCCTCAACCCTCAACCCTCAACCCTGGTTGCTCGAAGCCAGCCTGCGTGGAGCCATCGAAACATCCCCCTTTTATGCGTGACCTCTGCAACCCCTTCCCCCTTTTACCTCTACCTTTCCTGATTACACGTAGCCAAAGTGGAAGTACCTGCTCTATTTTGAGAGCTACGGTGGACCTTGCCACTCGAGGATCGTATCAGTAGCAGGCATCGCGAGGAGAGGAGAGAGCGGAGAAGGGTTAAACGGCGGTTAAGGTTTAACCGTGGATAAGGCTTCGGGCGAGAGAGAACGTTTAAGGAAGCGGATCGATCAGGCACGAAGTGAGGCTGAGGTCGCGGCAAAGGCCAACCTCATGTTTTTCTTAGCGCAGTCTCCGACGGGTTACGATGCAGCCCACTCTTAGATACATAGTTTCTTGTTAGCCGGGCCGAGCTAAGGGTGGCTCCGTTATTTCCGGGGTGCATAACTTAGTGGTTCGTAGGATTTGTCGGGAATTTGTTGAGAGCTTTATTGAGACTGAATGGTAAAAGGAATCAGACGAGAGAATGTGAGGAGTTTTTATTTTGGATCTTAATATTGGATATTAAGGGATTTTCTGATAGACTTTAGACATGATAAAGCGTAGGATTTATGATCTGACAGTTTTTCTTTCCAATAGCATTAACGTCACAAATTTGGTATTCTAGGATAAGTATTAATCGACAGCAGGAAGACAGTATTTGATTTAGCATGAACATATGAACGTGTCAAAGGGAAAGCGTATAAATACTTCCGATCTCGTGATTGACAGTCATTTCCGATCACTGAGTACATTTGTCACAGAAGTCCTTTCGCGAAAACATCCTGTCGAGTTGAGCAGCGTCGTCCACTTAATGCGGCACTCGATTATTTTGGAATGCTCGGTCTAGACTGCTAAATCCAATTGGGATCGAGGAAAGTTTGGCATTCCGGCTTTTGGGGCGGTGCTGGTGGGGCAGTAATTTTTGTGATCGATCGATCGTCCGCAATCCACTCGGCTCGAATTACCCTCGAACCGGCGAAGTTGGGCAAGCACCATTTCAGCGGTGGCGCATTCGGAGAAAGATCATCTGACGTCATTAGCCGTCCCAAATAGCGTTAAGTGAAAGGAGGTCAGATTTCAGGAAACTAGGAATTATTACAATGCGACCTGGAACGGGGTTGAACTTATTTGCCGAACCCTCCTCCCTCATTCTCACTCACTCTCTCATCCACCAGCCTCCCCTCCGCCTTTCCCCTTCTCACCTTTCTCGACTTCTCATTGAAATTAGGAGCGAATGTAAGGGAAAGTTTCGAGATTAAAACTGCGCCCAGGATAGAATTCCACCCTCCGAAAGCTTCATCCCCCACCCCTTTCCATATCACCTGGTGTTGAAATTATACCGATTAGTGAGACTCCATCTTTTTAAACGAACCCTAACGGGAAGTTGATGTAACTTGTAACTAATTAACAGGATAATTCACCGGGTAAAGCCAAGCATCCATTAGGCGAATTACGTATGCAACGGCCTCACCCTTGTGACCGCAGCTACGAAAACATCAGGGGCACGTGCGACATCCGGCTAACTGAAGGTCGTTTGACGTCAATACACGGCAAACACTTCCGATGAAAACCGGGTCACCCTCTTCTATTTCTCTCTCGATTTCTCACACTCTCTCTCTCTCTCTCTCTCTCTCTCTCTCCCTGTCTCTGTGAAATCAGCGTCAATTATTATGGCGCAAAGGAAAAGCTCCCGATTCTCCGGCGTATATTTACTTCTTCGATTCTGGATGCACTTGTTTATTCGTTCGGTCTTTGTATGCTCCCGTCTTTTGAATCGTTTCTTACTGCGACGCGAATTCAAGAATACTTCGAACTGATACTTGGAATTATTGGCTAATTTATTGTATAGTTTGGAATTGTAGGAAGATGGATGATTAAGTGAATAATAGTAAAAGGTTTTGATTGCGTTGATTGTAATTTTGGAAGGATGTTAATAGTAATATCTGGTTGGATATTTCTTTGAGTTGGTTCATGATGCTTTAATTATTGAAGTGAAGAGTGATAAATTCGGATATGCTAGAGATTCATTCGGAGAATGGAGAGAGAACTTAAAATCGGGAAGCGAATGTAATGGCTGAGCATTACCGTCGCATTAATGACATAATCGAGCGGCGGACAGCCATTCGGCATCACTCAAATGACCTAAATCAGGGAAAATTCGATGAAGCATGGCCGATTGCAATTTAACCTGAAATCGAGTTGAACTTGTCCGGCGCACCTTAATACTCTTCGACCGAGATTGATAAATTGCTTTTTCCTCTTTCATCTTTAACAACGCTCCAGCAAAATATCGCCACTTTCTCACCGTCGAAATTAATTATTTGGGCCGCGCTCGGAAATCCGAGCGAGAAAAACTGGGATCGCGTAAGCTCGAAATAGAAATGGAAAAAACCATCCCGCAATATAAAAGTGGAGATTCGCTTGATTCAGTTATTTCCATCACTCAGCGCTGATGGCGTTTCTCTGTATGCCGGCGAGACTTTTCACCGGTGCCAGTTTCATTTCGCTGCGCGGCATCATTTTTGCTATTCTTACGTCACCCGATTGATTTTAACTTCGCATTAATTGCACATGATTCTACCACTCAAAAATCCTCCTAATCAAATGAACGCCTAATTGACAACTGAAACTACAAAACACAATCACAATTTCTATTATTACAACACAATCTAATCAAACTCCAATTCCATCAAATATTCTACCAAATATAACACAAGAGAATCCCAAAATTATACCGTGAAATTCCACGAAAAACTATTTCAACTCTTGCGTTTTCATACATGCACAAAACATACACATAAAACACACGCATACAGAGTAAACACAGCATTGCCTAGCATTCCAGGCGTAATTTACGGATTGGAGCGACGGTGGTAACGTTGGCGCCTTACGCTCTCGCGTCATCAGATGTATCTTGGCGCTAGTTTCACCCGCTTACCAAAGCTAACGAGCGTAAGACCGTAAACAAATAAAGAAAATAAGGAGGAAGGGTTGGTGCGCGTAACGGTGTATCGGGCCACTCGGATTACGCAAACACGAACGACGCTGGTGGCGGCTGAAAATTCTGTATTAGCGCTTACACGCGGCGTCGGCGTCGAGCAAACCTCTCTTCGCCCACACACCGATGTAAGTACGCGCGCGGACAGGCGCAGTGTGACAGTGTAACCGCCAAATATACGCGATAATACTCTCGCGCCTCGATCGATAATCGCCCGGGGAATCCATATTTACCTCTATCGGGCAAACACTCGGCGCGGGCCGTTCAATAACGCCGGCAAATATGTTGATAGGACCGCGAGGGTAGAGCACACATCGCGCGGCTACCGCCGTCGCGACGCAACGCCATCGAGAATGAGTGTCTGTTCGTCGCCGGAAAAACCAACCGACAATCCAAGGATTCAGAGTGAGGAGAATATTGTAGAGATGGAAGGAAAGTATGAGGACTTAAAGATTGCTCGTATTAGATAGAATTATATTTGTTTGTATCCCAGTCGATTCTGTTCTACCAAAATCGAGCAGAATTGCGTAGAATCGCAATTCGGTGGAAGTATGCTTTTGGTTAAATCTATTTATGTTCCGACTGATTCTATTCTAATATTTAATGATGAGAGGGGATCGAGAAGAAGGAAATAAGGGAATCGGAACAGTCGAAAGAGCCAGCGTGTTTCTCAGCCAACGCGGCAAAAGCATGTCTGGTGCGGCTCTCCATTTGACTGCATTGACGATTCGCCCGGTGTAGTTTATCGGCCACGCTCGCCAGTCTTGCTGGACCGAGCAAAAGAGAGGCGAGAAAAAAGTCAGCGCTAGAGAAAGAGAGGTGGAAACTTTTCCTGCGAGTAATCCGTTACGAAAGTTATCGGCTGTAACGTGCGCGGAATTTCCGTAAATACGGATAATCGAGGGACGTGCCGGTGCTCGCCAGAGTGACGAGACCTCACTTCCGTTCTTTCTCTGTCTTTCCCATTCTTTCCCATTCGCTTCTGTGTCTTTCCCTTTCTTTCTCATTCGCCCGCAGAAACCGCATCGCGACGGACCTCGATCGATTCACTCTCTGCTTCCTCTCGCTCCGATACTCTGTGTCAAGCTTCGAAATATATCGATAGGGAACTTTCCACCAACAGGCATTCGATGATGTTATGTGTGTACCAGGGTGTGTTTTACTTCCCTTAGAATCACCACTATCGCTTCCACGTTGCTAGATATATATACGTGTATATATCCGTTTATTATACGGGTTTAGTCAGAGCAAGTATGGAATAACTGAATCATGAATTGTTCGTGTATAACTAACTAATGAAGAGTTGTGACTAACACAGTGTGCTATAAAATACTGCAATATTTATCAATTATACCAGCTGTTTCGAGAATAACTGGAAAATTTTCAAAGGTAATCGGCCCTCGTACTATAATATGTTAGGAGATATTTGCAATAAAACTAATTGCAATGACTTATTCTTTGTATGAAATTATTACTGACGTACACGAAATGTCAGAGAGGAGAAGGAAAGTAGAGCAGCTAGTTTTACGTTATAATATATAGAATGTAGAGGCAGTAACATTCGTGCATAATTAAAATGACTAGATTATTCATAATTATCCTGTGTGGGCCAGCGTGTACACGTCAGTGGTGATTCAAAGGCAAGTGATTCAACCTGGGAAGCTGCTCTCGCTGCTTCTGGGTGGCACACGGCAGTAGCGCCGAGGAAAATTTCTGAACGGAATTCTATTCGAAACTTTCGAGTGTCGAGGTTGATGAGAACGCGCGGATTGGCGAACTGCCGTCGGCCGGGCTTCCTTTTAACGAGCCTACTTCCGCTGATATTTCAAGGCTCGCTATTCCACTCGGCGCGTTATGATATCTCTCGTTCGCCCAGTAATTTCTTCGAGCTTCTTCCAATTTATGATGAAATCCTGAATATGAATTGACGAAATGATGGAGTCGAGGAAGAACTTTCGATAAATACACTTGCTTCAACATTATTCGATATAAACATATTGAATCGAATCGTCTGAGATATTCTTTTCAAAAGGTTACTTATAAATTTACCTTCGATAATTAATGAATTACTAAACAATAGAAAACGCCTCGAAATATAGTATAAAGAAGCATAAACAATCGAAATCAAAAAGAATATTTAAGGGCGTGATAAAACATAGCAAGATAAGAAAAAACAAAAAGAGCAACGCAGCGTGTTTCCCGGGTAACTAAAAGGCGGAGAGCGGCCAAAGTATGTGACCCGACGGCTTGTCCAGCGAGATGTCGGGCAGCGCACTTGTCTCGGGGCACGTTTCAAGGAGTTATTTTCGTAAGCATTCCCGTCGGCCGAGTGACATTGGGTGCCGCTCTGAAACGTCCCTTTCTCCAGCGAACAAGGTCTCGGCTCCTTGGAGTCCTGGGTAAAGAGCCGCCCGGTGTTATCGTATTCGGCGACAAGCCTGGCGAGAGAAAGCCTGCCGGCGGCTCTGTTAACTCTGTTTTCCTTTATTCCCATGGACCAAGAACGTCACTTGGCCGCGTCGCTCGATATGTATAGAAAATGCTGTTCCTCTTCCAGAGCGAAGAGCTCGGCCTTGCTACTGCTCTTCCATCTTACCAAGAGATAGCTGTGATGTCGCCACGCGTTCTAACACGCTGACACTTCACTCGCTCGGGCGGACGTGCTTACTTTTCTCCTGGCCTTGCTCCTTATTTTCGTCCATTCAATGAGTGCCGCCCTCTATTCACGAAACCACTTTTCCAAAAGCTACGCCAACTGCGCCGGCCGGCAAATTGAGCCGTGACATTTGCTACCATCACCCTTTGCGCTCAACATATCCCCTCCCTACCGCTGGGACATTTCTCTGAGCCGGTAGAGGTCAGTCCGACCTGTTCTTTAATTAACTCGCAACTATTATTACACCTTGCTGGAAAATAGTCGCTTCAACTCGTCCAGAGAAAAGGGGCCAGGAGGAGGTAGAAGGGCGGCGGAGGAAGCCGATTCCAATTAATGCTTGGGAAACAGGTGCGAGACTCGACTCGCAGGTATATCATGCAAGCGTTCCCAGTTGCAACGTGTAATTTCAGCCACGTCAATCAAGGCCGAGGGTTAGTAGTTCTATTTTGGTGTTGGCGAGTCAGTAGTATATGTGTCTGTGTGTGGGTGTGTGTACGTACTTCTGCAAACTGAAGCCGAAAGACTTAGGCCGAACTTTGCCACACACACATGCCAATATCGATTCGAGCCGAGCTCTGTGCCGGCTAATTAAGCGTGGATAACACTCACTAATTGCTTAACGAAATCGAGAAGCGGTGAGCGATGCGCACGTTCCCTGCCAGTATAGCCGAACGCTATTATAATTAATATAATATAGCGGTAATGTATGTATATTAATACCGTTTATTTGCCAGTGAACAACAACGGATTAACTCTTGGGTGTACTGCTGTACATGCCACTGACTACCTGGCTAGTAGCAACTCTCGATGAAATTTGCAGCCCTGTATCGATTTCACCGTGAGTTCCATGCCGAGGAAAATTCCTGTGGTCTGTTCTCTCGTAGCCATCTAATGTAGCGTCTATTGAAAAACAATATTCCATCTCTGATGAGACCGGCGAAAAAGCCACTAACGATCCTGTCCGTATTAAATCATGATGATAGCGCTAGTTAGAACGAGCCTATTCACTCCCTCCTACATCGGCCCAGTATCGATTGGACGCTTTATTGCTATTGGATTCGCTGGTCATTCGATTTGTAAAACGCGCCTGGAAATTATGGCGACATTTATATGACTCGGATTTGCAAATCCCTTCGAAATTCCCTGCCCGTAAGGATTGCAATTAATAGAGATAGAAATATAGAAGAGATTAATAGAGAAAAATATATGGCAATGCCAGGGAAATTATTGTTTTGTTGTGGGAGAAGGAAATTATACAGGAACATTAATAAGCAATGTGTTATAAAGTTGTGTATTACAATGGGATAGCTGTGTTTGAATCGTGTTTAATCTAACTGAGCAATCTTTATTTTATCGGCAATACTTTTGGAAACGGATCAGTTTCACGGATCATTTAGTCGATCAACTCTCAGTGCACAACTGGTGGTATTATTGCTATGCATATACTTTCTACGATCTTGCGAAAGAGGAAAGCGCCGGTGGCGTAGCAATCTTGGAGAGAGACTATTTCCACAAAAACAGCCACCTCGGAGCGACAGCGTGTCAGAGCAAAAAGATATAGCCGACGGACTTACTGCGAGGCCGTTATCCATTGTTTCCGGTGCAAATAGATTTCGTAATTGGCTAAAACGACTGGCAAATGCCCCGCGGGGATTTCCCGGCAGGCGGCAGATGTAGAAACGCTGCCGCTTAATGAGTAGTTGAGATTCCTTGTTAAGGAGCGCCTAAACTCTGCATTGCGGCTTCTGTGGTTTCTGGCGGGCTTCGCCGTTTCGCATAGTTTCTTCCTTCCACCCTTGAAACCTTGTCCTCCGGCCATATCAGCCCATCCATCCTTCATTCACAATTCAAGAGATATGACCATCGCGTATCCGTAACAAGAAAATTCACACCCACCCACCCCCTCCAGAATTCATGTCGTAAACTTTGATATAATAAACTTTAATGTGCTCATTACGAATTCGCAGGAATATAATAGAATTTGAATATATAATACATCGACGTTTATGTTATATTTAACAACGAGTCAACACTACTAATTCAGAAACACTATCTTCTCACGTCAACTGTTTAACATCTGTTCTCTGTTATGCCTGGGAAAACTCCCACAAACTTTCCAAAAAGGAAACAATAAAGTACACCAAGATAAAAATAATTTTCCAAAAAAGAAAGAAGAAGAAGAAAAACTCTAACAAAGTTAATATCAAAATTACATAAAAGTACGAAAAACTAACAACTTACTATTCACCCCATTCAATAACAACATTCGGCGTGACAGTTTTCCCGAGGCAGATTTCGCAACCCCTTTCGAGAGGGAGTGCTGCGGCCGCGACAACTACGAGGAAAGTTTCGCGTAGGAATAATTCCGGGCGAATGAAAAATTTAGAAGAGGGTGTCCCCCCGTGCTGCTCGTTCGCGGAGAGCTGTCGTTGCAATGGGGTGGAAGAGTGAACGACCCCGACTGACAGGGTTGACTACCAACCTGGCTATAGACATGGCGAGGGTTGAAGAGGAGGAGGAAGAGGAAGAGGAGGAAGGGCCGACTTTTCCCCGGGCAAGATCGAAATTATTAGGTCGATGCATAAACAGTTGGGCTGCCGCGAAGGGCAGAGAAGCAACTCCACCCCCGGAAACTGCTCATCCCTGAAGCGATCAAAAGACTTTTCGCCAGGCGCATCAGATGAGCGGAGTGTGTTTCACGAGTGAACGGGAAATTCTGCACTCGGTAGCTTGCCACTCGCGCTCACCGATCGTTTCTCGTCTATTTCTGGACATCAAGCTTGTCTCTCCTACCTTGAAGCAGGAATTACCTAGTATTACCTGGATCGCTTACTACGCTATAGCTCTACTTAAATCTTTCGCGATGTCGTCCAGAGAGATGCGATCTTTTTCTATCGTACTTCCGTAATCATAATTATTTTCAACGTGTATCTTTATTCTGGATTTTCATGTATAATAGTAAAGAATTACTCGTTCTCAACTTTGTACATTATTTGAAATTATTATTGAAGTATTACAATGTAGATATTTAACTGGGAATTTATATATAACAGTCCAGTAAACAGAAGGCAGAATATTTAATAAAAGATCCACGGATAATTCAACATTCTACAAAACTGGGAATAAACTCGGGGAAACGTGTGCAATACGTGCGGGAGCATTCGAAAAACGAATAGTGCTCGTTAACAGAGATTGCAATCCAAACTGAGAAAGGAAGGTGTTATATTCGTTAACCTTCGGAGCATGATATTCGAAAATACATCGCCCGGCAACTAACGGGGAATCCTTCGCGCCGAGATTAAAGGTCGCCGGTTAATCTCTCGCTCGAATCTCGCATTAAGTAAAAGCGTCGCGGCGGCCGGGTACGCTTATTATTCGTGTAAAAAGCATGATATTAATAATAGCTAGTGGGTGCTGGGTAGCCTGGGACACAGGCAGCCGTCCTCATAATCGTGACATAATTCCAGGAGATTAAAAATTTAAAGTGCCCTTGTCTCGACACGAGGCTCAAAGAGGGAAGTGGTGCGTCTGCGTAAACGGGGGTGGAAGGGGTGAACGACCGATGAGGGAACACAGGGCGAAATATCGTCGCACACCTTTTCAGCCAGCCGAAATTACTTTCGACGCTGTGTTAATGGACGTATTTTTAGATCAAGGCAATACTCGCAGGAGAGAGAGTGCCGCCGGAAAATTATTAACCCAGTTTGTAGCGGCAAGCATACACGGCGCTACCGCGCATATTAATGCTAATTGCGAAACCGCTAATGCCAGACACTTCGCGGCCGTTACTGTTTCATGCGTGCTTAATAGCACCGGCCCGTCGGATTCTGATGGCTCGTTTTAAGCATTTGTCAATTACTCATCGGTCGAATTATCCAATGGCGACATCGATCATTTAGACCGAGTCACCCGGTTCGCCACTTTTTCTCCTGGCCATTACGCTCATGGTGAGATCGCATGCCTCGCGATAACAGTTAATGCTCTGATAATTGTATCGTTGCGTGTTGTTTAATAGAGACGTCTAATACTTGTCCAATTATTTACTTGCGTTAACTGGAAAATTGCTTTGTAATACGTGCACGTATATAAATTGCATACATCCACCTGTAAAGCTTGAAAATAGCAATTTTCCGATCGACAGTGAGATACAAGAAAGGTTCATACTTCAATTTGATTGTCGATAATCTTATAAATGGCAGTTGAATTTTATCAACTAACAATCGGATTTAATCGATTCCTCTGTATATTTATATTCATATCCGTTGCCATCACACTTCAGGAATAATGATTTTCCATAATCTTACAACTGGAAATCGAGTTTTATCAAGCAACAATTTAATAGATTCCAAGATTACATAATAATATTAATTCTTTCTCGGCAATTGTTAACGACTGACGAATCATATATCTTTCTCAGTGATATATTATTCGTCACAGTTTATGGAAAACGTTCGGTAACAGGTGTCCCACAAAGCAGGGCTTTACGCACGAGTCATGCGAGAGGAATGATGTATCGCCATCCAGGTAATTCGACGTGTCGCGGAAAACTGTGTACAGTTGGGAAAGAGACGGCGGGGCGGCTGGACAGCAGGATTTCCGGATACGAGTGGAGCGTGCAAAAAGTACAAAAGCCACTTCACGACGTATATCCGGTGGCATATCCTCGTTCCGTGCACCCACCACCCCTCGTTCCACCCTCGAAAGTTCAACTTGCAAAATCTGCTCGCTTCCTGCCAATTATCGTCGCAGTCCTCGAACTTTTATTATACATTGCGTGCATTGGCGCGTAGATATCCATACTAGCAAGAATGATTTCTTTGGTGAACATTGGACTAATTAAAAAAAATTTTTTTTTACATTGTATTATACAATACAATAGAAATAGTATATTTATTTGTATTGCGTTATTGTAGAAGCATTCACGATATTTAATTAGTAATATTAAACGTGTTCATAAAAATCACTAGCTGTAATTGGAATTAAAAGATTCAACGAACGATAAGGTAACTCTGTCTCTGGAAATCTTAAAGCACTTATACGCGTGGGCGAGCAGCTCCGTGAAAGCTAACACCAGTAGACAAAGCCAGCAAAAGGCTGTCGGAGAAATCCTCTCCATGCCCCGGCAACTCTGATTATCGAACCGCTGATTATAACAATAATTAACGAAGCGTAGTACGACGTGCACTCCACGATTCGATTAAACTCGAGCCAACCCGTCACCTTCGATTAGCGCTTCTGCATCTCCAATGCGAGCCATCTTATTTGCAAATTCCCGTCCGTATTTACCTTCCCATTTCATATTGATGAAAGACAATATGCATTCGACGACTCCGATTGGACCACTTCTACTCACTGAATATACACCATGCACTTTCTCGCTAGTTGTTCGCTGCTTTTAACTCGATTTTTTTCCAGGGAAAGTTAAAGAAGCAAAAGATTTCTCTGAAAATAACGAACTACAGTGCAACGTTCGTATAATTTCCGTAACATAGTATTAATAAACAGGAGAATTTCTTCAAGCTGCTAGACACTCGAAGCAAATACACCTGCTTTTTTGAGCATTGATTAATACAAACTTCAGACTCCTTTTAATACTGGTTTCTGCTTCTGTACCTGTCAAGTTCATTTTATTAGATGTCAACACTTATGAAACTTTCTGGGCAAATATACACAGCTTACATGTCAGACAGAAAGTAACTGAATATCGGGAAAAAATCTGCAGGTTGTCACTAACGCTGTCTTTCAATGTCCCCTTACCAGAAGACAATCTTACCATTTCTAACCCATCACTTAATTCAATAGTTACTGAATACTACAAAATCCTATAATTAACAATGATTTCCACTAGCTATTCAAACAGATTTCCCTTACATCAAAATTCCTAGTTAAAGCCGACGAAAATACCAAGAATTTCATTGCGCGAGAATTAATCTCGAGCAGTGAAGTTAATGATATGTATGTACAGTTAAGGGAGCTAGCTGAGTGCATGCTGTTACTCAAGCGAGGCTTCTAGAGCGTCGTGGCGCATTCGCCGCGTCCCAAAGCCTCTTCTCTGTCGTGTGGGGAAGACAGAGTGGCAGACATAGGGGCCGTCAGTGCACTGCCAGCATAATGAGTGCGCGGTTCCCGCTAATAGCGCGGCCCAGATTACCAAGGATGCCGGGCAAGTCACAACCCTATTTGATTGCAGGCCTGCGAAAAAGGGAACGACTTCCGGGCAGAGCAATGCGCGGCATTCGACGATGTGCCCTACAGCGGACAACTTCTCAAGTGGTATCCACATTACGATCCATCGAGACCTTGCGCCCTTATCTGCAGAGGCGAGCAAAGTCTTGATTCTGGATCGAATCGTATGCACCAGGATGCCGGATCTGCCGAGAAAGTCTTTCCGGTAGAGGCCAGTGAGATTTTGCAACTCGACAGTGACGAGACCATCGTCGTTCAATTGGCAGATAAGGTCGAGGATGGAACGAAATGCTACCCTCAAGGCTTGGATGTTTGCATCAATGGCGAATGCATGGTAAGCTTATTTATTTTATTGTATTAATTCGTTGAAATAATGTTGTACGAATCAACCTGTTACTCTTGATATTTAATATTTAACGTTCTAATATTGTGCACGCATTTTGATAAGTCAAATGGACCGAGTTAATTTAAATACATGATCGAAATTACTAGCTCCAATATGAAATAACATCGTTGATATGCATCACAGGTATTTTCCATTGAAACATGTAAAAAGGATTCTGTTGAAAGTGTCTGGGATATTAACATGTGAAGTGTGTATAGATTTTACATTGATGAACTGTGCATTTCAGAAGTCAGTTTATAAGCTTCGAATTGTCGACAGGTTTTTTTCGTGCACGTCGATTCTATTTGCTCCTAGGATTCGTGTTTATGAACCACCGACTGCATGAGATTGTTCTCGGCGGACGCGGTCGGAATATTTTTACAGGCCAAGTTGATTGAATCGAACACGTGCAAATTAATTCTTTGGGATTTCGCGCCGGGCGTAATTTAATAGTTGGTCGCTTCCGAGCGATATTGCACGCGTACACGAAGTCCTCGAGTACTGGAATTTCATTGGACTGGAGGAACGCGGAATCGCGCGTAGAAACGCTAAACGCCTTGGCAGTTTACATTAATAACTACATTGTCGTCGTTAAGCAGGACGTAGGCGTACAATCAGATTTTGTAAAAGGCACGCGCACAATGAACACCGCTCGGCCAAGTCGTAATTACTTGGGCACGATTGTCCTCTGCCACAATCTCCCTCGCCTCTCATAAACGTACGTTCAAATGCATCTTATTGCCAGCGAAGTTTAAATTAATTCTAACGCAAAATTGCACCAACCGCCACCCTCTTTGCATTTGTTTCCCGTTCTTGTTGCGCCGCCGATTTATTGCTGCTTTCGCGTGACCAATTGTTATTACACGTCACCTAGATGATTTATTCTTTAGTCCTCGTTGGCCTACTTGTTTAATCTGACGATGAAAAACATTGCCTTGTTCTGCGTGTCTATGATACAATCTTCGTATAGCTATTACATCTGATATAATAATATAAGTTCATAATTCTTTTATTTTTTTTATTATAAATCTAGGAAGAATATATTTGAATAATACTTATTCCTTCTTTTTATACATACAAACATAAGTGGTTCGTTAACGAAATCACGAGTGGCTGAAACATTCAGCGGAATAACTTTGAAGATTATGGACTGGCAATGAAAGTGTTTTCCAATTCCAATGACGAGTGGTCTGGTATTGCCGCCGGTGACAGATTAACCCCGCTGCTCACGGATACATGAAGCCTAGGCGGGAGTGATGGTGCGCGTTACAAATAAATTCATAAAGGCGTAAGGGAATACAGCAGCGGGACAGCTGCCAGTTTTCGGCCGAGCGATGCGAATTCATCGGGCGAAAATATGTACATGGAATTCGGTTGGCTCGAAGATTAAATAGTGCGCGTTGAACTGGCCCGATATTTTATTGATATCACACATTTTCCCACATCCCTCGGAACTTGTAACATTTTATATATTATTTATGATATGGAATAGCGATTAATTCGTTTGAGGAACATGACGAAATAGGTAAAACGAACGCGCGTGCTTTTTCAACCGTTCACACTGCCACAACTGTCGGGTAATATTTGGGCGCGCTGGTCCGCAAAGGTACACGAATTTTATTTGACTCACTCCGCGCGAGATAAAAAGTCAGCCGTCACACGTTGGGGAACGAGTCTCTTTTTTTGTCAATCATTTCCTATAACCTTGTGACATTCAATAGCTCCGTTACATGGATACACGACTTTTGCCATACAATATTATACCTGCAAATTGGCAGCTTTGGATATACAACCGCTAATTTAATGCCAGGTTTGTAATTGGCAAATTAGTATATGTTTATACATTTATAGATCTTTTTATGTTTGCCGGAGATTCATGTGGAAGCGTATACATATTGATGTTTTCGCACATAAATAAATCCATAAAATACATTATGAATAATTCCGGTATAAACACGACTACTTTAATATACATCAATATGCGCAGTCAAATTACTATATCGTTACAATGAAATGATTATGATTACTTGTTCGAAGAGGCTCGAAAGTACTCGAGACGCAAAGAGTTATATAACATTCGAATCGAAGGATCGCTGCAAAATGCTCACTCAACAAAATAATAATCAGTGCAAGCCGCTTTAATCTCTGCGTTCTCGAGTCTAGAACTATCGAGAGATGGCTGAGAGCAGCGATAATTGAAATATCCACGGAGGAGGCTGGTTTGCGCGACTGTTCGAGCAGGTATAACCTCCTTTCGATTCCAATTTGATCAAACTCTTCTCATTCAGAGTCGCAGGGCATTTCTAGGGAGAATCAGTGTCAGCAGAGACATGCTTGGAGAAAAGTAGAAAGAGACGGGTTCGACAGTATTCGGGTCAAGTTGCGCCTCGGTTTGCAATAAAATAATAGTTCGCCGCAGTGCTTATTTGCTCGGCGAACCCGGGGCTAATCTGCATTCGCCGCGAGCTTCGCCGGAGGATTTAATGGCGGAGTTCGGAGACGAGAGGGAAGGAAGGAACGAGCGAGCGAGCGAGCGAGCGTGAGAGAGAGAAAGAGAGAACGAGAACGGAAGAGGCTGAGCCGTAAGATAATTAATTAAAAGCGAGGTTGGACTTTTAAATATTCGATTTCGACGATTACGGGGGATGGCGGGGGCGTCGGTTCAGAATTAAGTCGCAATTGCCGGCTCCCTTGTCGAAAGTTCCGCCGAGTGCGGAAACTCTCGGCCGAGAGAGGTGACCGAAAGAGAAACTCCCTCTCCCTCTCTCTCACACTCTCATTCTTTGGAGGAAGTGGGAAATTTGCGGAGGTATAAGAGTGAGAAGGAGAGCGAGGAACGGTGGAAGAGAGAAAGCATCAGAGAGACTATGGGGAAGAAGACACCGCAGGCGGACCGTGGCGAGAGCTACACTTCTGCCAAACTTATTTACAACTTTTGGTCTACGGCTCCCGACCGTGATTGTACCGGCGGCCCTTTTTTCCCGCACTCCTCTGGAAATGCGACTTAACGAGACACGACTCTCTCCTTCCTTCCAACCCTCCCAACTACCACCTTCTCTCCTTTCGCCAATATTTACTGAGGGCGCTGCCGAGACTGGCAGCACACCGCTGCTCCACGTCCATTAAGTTAATTCGATCTTATTTCACCGCGGCCGATGCGGTTACCTCCGCGTTAGAGCCTTGAGACACCTTGCACTTGGATTTTTAATTCCCATTAAGATCAAGCAGCCCTCAATTTCGGAGGGTGTCCACTCGATTTCGAGAGTTCTTACCGAATTTTAAACTCATCGTGTACTTTGCACTGATACGATTTTACGATTTTATTCTTCTAAAGAACTGGTTCATTTTGCAGATATAGCAATTTCGTGTTATTAATCTCCGATGCGCTGGAAAGTATGTTCCAGAGATGAATAAGCGAGTCTTACCAGGGGAGAAATTATGATAGACAAGAATGCAATAAAGTTAAGCTTTCACGTTTAGTTTGCGGACAGGCTAATTGTAAGTTCCGTTCGGAGTTAATTGCGCTAACTGCCGAGCCTGATTAAATATTGTTCCCGCAACTTCACGCCCTCGTTACCCTCGAATTCGCTTAATTATTCCTTGGCAGCGCGCCCCCTAACCACTCTCCTCCCCCCGCCCTTGCATTTCTTTGTCCTCCTGACGAACGTTTATTCAGTCGACGCAGCTTTCTTGTTCTTAGAATTGGAAGCTCTCCACGATGTCGCAGCACGTTTGCTGCACTTTAATACTCCAGCGGCGATTCTAGCCGAGGTTTGCTGAGATACTGCGTGGAATCAATAACTGGTCGACTGACACGAAATCCATGCAAATAATAGTGCTATCCTCGATTGCCATAAATATTCAAGCCGGCTTGGCTCGGCTTCTCGAAATCAAAGGCGAAGTTAATTACGGTAGACTTTGAGAAAGGGCTCAAAGGAGAGCGGCGAACTTGCGAGAGTGCGCCTGAAAGTAAGAGAGACCCTTATCTCGCGCAGGTTCCCTTACTTACTCGCTTTCTCTCTCTCTCTCTCGTTCAACGATAAGGATATCCATAATATCCGCTTACTCCAGTTGCGGCACGGACTTTGCTTTCGTCAGAGAAAATAAAATACCGTATGAATTACGAATGTACGAGTCTCGAGAAATTCATGAGAACTCCACTTGTTCTCAGACCATGGACTTTCAAAGACACACAAAGCATGTGAGACCAGTGATTTATACATGGATCCACCTATCGACTATGTTACAATGGAATTAGTAATAATTGAATTCGTCGATGGAATCTTGAATTGACTCTCAAAATCAATTCTTGTTATTAAAAGCAACGAAAGTCAAAAGCTTTTGAATAACTTCAACGATTTTTAATATACCTGACGCAATATTAGATCGCTCGGAAATATCCGTGTGTCTCTTTTTTCTACAAAAAAAAATAAAAACATATCCAATTTTTCAAGCGATCCAATAAAAGCGCATCAAAAAATGCAATCACGCGCGCGTTCTATGTGAAAACCAAAGCGGTTTGGAGGATCTTTCTTTTAATACAAAAACGAAGAAACACATTTAGCGATTGTGCTTGTTGAGAACGGTCCAAGTAAACACCGGCTACAGCTTTAGACGGCTAAGGATGGAGCAATGCAATACAGTGCACCTTTTCAGAGTGGAAGCTTCAGTTAAGAGGACGAAGTCAGTCGATGGTGGAAAGATCGCTGCCAGTAAAGTCTGTGAAAGATCCAGAATAACGAAGGAAAAAAGCTCTGATAGGATGAGAAGCGACCGATCAAGGAAAGGGGAAAGAGTGTTAGTATCAAGCATAATAGCGTATCTCTCGATCTTCTTTTCGGGAAGTAAAAGACCAAGAATAGTTCGCCGAGCGTCGATCGGAATTCTTGAAAGCCAGTTTCAATAATTGAGCGATCGTCAGATTTACGCAACGGAGTGCTCTTCTCTGCCTCCCGAGGATCTTGAGAGTCATTGCTCACACCGACTCGCTTTCCTCTAACACAGAATCAACAGAAACTTGCGGAGAACAATATATCTTGGTTTCACCAAGATAAATATGTGCGTCCCTCGAAGTCCGTCGCGAGGTGGGCGTTTCTAAACAACTTGGTACCTTTTAACTCGACGCGCTACCGATTTCTTGTATCATCAATTGACTTCGACCAACGACCAATAACAGGTACTCGGGACATTTTATTGGTATGTTTAACAGTCAATTGCTTTAATATTATCCTCAATTTGTATCTATCTCGACCTATTATTTAATAATTCAATTGTATAAAACTCAAATTAATCTCGAAATAATTACAAGATTTAATACAATAATAATTCTGTCTGCATTCGCAATTAGTAAAGCCATCCACGGAACCATTGCACGCAAACAACAGAAACAATTCATTCACCAGATGGTATAAACCGATTTATTTACGCTGCTGTTTCTAACAAGAGAAATCCAGCGGTTCCAGAACGGCTGGAACTTAGCGAAACAACCAAGTTAGGCCACATTTCATTTGGCATGGGCGAGCGCGGGCGGGCGGGCCGATTCTCCGATTTATTTGCCTACCTAGAGAAATAACCGGTTGCCTGGGCCGCGGGTGCCGATGTGTTCTCCTATCCTTCAATTAACGCGCCGGTTTCCACTTCTCGGCCAAAGTAAACACGATTCTCAGTAGTGCACAGTGCGCCTCTTCTCTTCTATTTGCACCCTCATCCTCTCATCCCTAATAAACGCTCACCTACCACGCGCGCGCGCGCGCCCTCGCATTATATCACGGATCAAAGTTATTCTTAAATAAGGAAGGATATATTCGGGTCAGGATTATTGGCATTTGTTTAAAATAATTCCATCACTGATTTTCCAATAATATTAAAAAAACATAACAACCCCAAAACCGAGGAATACCATTACCAAAGAAAAGTCTCTCTGTGAAAGGGATGAGGGTGGCAGTGCCTGGATAGGGTTGGCATTGTTTATCGATAGCGACATATATCCATCGGTATCGGGGATTATCGATGACACGCACTGCAATATTATTCGAAAGCTCTACGCCTCCGTTCGACGTATAAGAGCGGTGATGGAGAAAGGGATGGTGGGGGTTGGGTCGATTTGTACGTGCGAATGCGGCGATAATAGAGCGGAGTTTTTCCCCGGCTGAGAACGGCGGCGGGCGATGGCCGCAATGTTATTATTGATGTCACGTTTCGAAGGGACGCTTAAGCACTTCTTTTGTACGCCGGGGAAGCCGAGGACTCCAAACGCACACATTTGCGCGCGCGCACACACACATAGATAGAAAGAGAGAAAGAGAGAGAGAAAGAGAGACGTGCATTTCGCTTGGCGTGCTTGGAAATCTGTCTCTATCGTTCTGAACGCGGCGTGGAAGGTAGGCGGAAGTGGAGGAGGGCGATTCAGCGTTTAAAGCTCACTCGAAGTCCCAATGCCGCACTTGGTACGAGCACCCCTGTAACCCCACGCCCGCTCCTTCACCTAGACGGGCTATTGATACAGCCGAAGAAAAGTCGCGCGACGAATTCACCCTCGTGTGAAATTAAGCTCCAATACGTCCTTCTAACGCCGCGCGCGAACGAGCCCTCCCTGACTCTACCCTTACCTTCACTGACGACTCATCGGGAGAGCTGAAAGGTCCTTCTCGTGGAATTATCAGTGACTGAAACTCGATTGGCGAAGTAATCGGAAAACGATTTCCCAATGAATCTTTTCTCCGTGTAGATGTTTGGTAAGGAACGACTTGGTTGTTAATAATTAGGTGTTGTGTTTAGATAGAGTTTGTAGAACACTTTCTACAGGTGATAAACGATAATCTTTTGTAGCAATGATAATTGATATTATATGAAGCTAGTAAATTGAAATCGATCGCAGGTGTGTCCAGTTCGGGATAGGTGAGACTATACTTGTCGAAGGATCGATCGATCGATCGAAGTTCCTCTCGTCAGAGGCGCGTCTATCCTTTTTATCCACGCTTGGATTCGACTCTTTTCCTAGTGGGTTCGCCATTCCGACACTACTTCCACCGGTTTGCTTCGTTCTTCTCGCCCCGGATAAGGGATGAATAATGTACTCCCCGACCTCCGAGCAAACCTCCATGCAACCTGAATGACAAATCAGTTTGCCGTCCGAGCCAGGTCACGAATCGACGGCAGCTTCTCCTTCTCCTTTCCCTCCCCCGCCTTTTTCCTTCTCGCAGGCTGACGTCCTGAATTTGTACGTCGAAGAGTCTCGAGACTCTGCGCCAGCAGCACATCTCGCTGCGCTGTCCCTCGAAACGTTTAATTTTGTCTCGCCGCCATCTCGCCCACTTCCGAACGTGCCGCACGTTTTTCAGTCTGCTCCCGTTTATGCAATAAGGAAAACTCCCGAGTGCCCGTTCTTCCTTCCTGGGATCTAATATCGCGTGTAACGAATGCGACCTTTCTCCTCGTTCGTCAGGATCACTGTCCTTAATCCAAGCTATTGATGTATCACAGGAGAATAAAATGATAGTGTTGAAATAATAGAATGGTCTTAACGATTTCTTGCAGTCTTCTAACAAGAAAGGTAATCCAGTGATAAATTTACATTTTTATAATTTACTAACGTGAAAGTCATATTATGAATACCGTCTAAGAATAATAATCTTGAATATTCTATTAAGCTAGATGCCACGTTCGAATAATTAAAACAATTCAATTAACTCGAAGGAATTAAAATTGCCAACCAAGCAGTTCGCGTCCCTTTAAAACATTGGAGCAAAGGCCAATTGGGGAACCGATCCCCTGTCCCTTTCCACTCAGGGGTTCCTTTCCGCCGTAATCCGATAAGCACTACCACCTCGGGGTCAAGAGAAGAAGTACCACGGCACTCTTTAATTTCGCCCGATCTTTCCGTCCACCACTTAATTAACCTTTACGTCGATAATATCGATCGCGTTGCGGTAAAGGATTTCCATTAATCGAGCGCGAGTGTTGGCTGGTTGGGGAGTCGACAACACGCTCGCTCGCCGACTTCTAGATATTTCTTCGAGCTCCTTCGAGCGGTCGCGGCACGTCGAAGAATTCTCGAGCGGAGCAATAAGACGAACAAGACCAATAAGAGGTTGGAAAGGGAAAAAGATTGAGAGAAAGAGAGAGAGAGAGAGAGCCGGAGAATATTTCTATGGGTCAATTTTTCTTTGCTAATTCGAAAAGCGTGAGTAATAGCTGAAAGCCGGCTAGAGTGGAAAGCGAAGGGGGTGGTGGTCCGCGAGAGGGTTGGACTGGATGAAAGAGGCGAAAGAGGTGGCCAGTATTGAAAGAACCGTCCGAAGGGAACGGTTTTATTAATCGAGCGCTCCGCTCCGCTTTCTCTGTTTCAGAAGGTTGGCTGCGACTTGCGAGTCGGCAGTAACAGGAACACAGATGCGTGTGGCGTGTGCGGCGGCAATGGATCGAGCTGCCAATCCCGCTACTCCTGGAGCCTCGAATCGATATCCGTCTGCTCGGAGTCATGCGGCGGTGGTGAGTGCCTCGCTTCACTATCTAAAGTTCATTTACTTTGAGCAGCACTTCCACTCTGCCTGCGGGAGAAAGAGAACGAGAGAAAGAGAGAGAGAGAGACTCCCCCGTTCCCACCCCCGATTTACATTGACGCGAAGAGCAATGAATGCTAATGAACTTTGATTCGAGGAATCGTTAAACACTCCACCGCGGGAAAATGGATAGTGCGAACTTTAGATTAATAACTTCCTACTCGAGACCACCATCACTCTCCCCCGTTCATCCATGCTCAGCGTGGAGAACGCTGAGAATTTTTGACCCGGATCTTTGAATCCGCTTATCCACGCCAACCAGCTTGAATTTCAGACTTAAAGAGTAATTTTCTGTCATCGTATCTATGTTCCTCTCGTTCTTCAGATTTTCTTATGGAAGCATATCGCGTTGAAATGATAGGGTTTTCAACCTCTCATCCCATGGAAATCTTTGTGAAACTAGAGGATAATACTTTCGACTAGTAAAGAGACTTTGTGTTTCCCTCTCTCTCTTTCTCTCCTTCTCTCGGGATCTTACGTCGAAGCGGATTCTCGAATCGCTCTCGGGTTGTTGCTGGCGCTATAAAATTCCTTAAAAATCTCTCGGGGCCGACGGCCAACGGTAGCTCCGGTATGGCAGTTGGCTTCCGCTCTTTTGTGCCGAGCTAAAAGCATAAGGGTGCCATTGCGTTTTTGCCCTCTCCGCGCAGGCTACAAGATTGCGAGGGGGGTGTGCAAGGTTATCAGCCCGGATGAAAGCGTGGTGGACGACAACCTTTGCGATCCAGACAGCAGACCCGAGAAGACCCTGATGCCGTGCAACACGCACCCCTGCACTACGAAGTGAGTACTTCCTGACAAATCGAACTGAGCTCCGCCTACCAACTAATCTGCGTGCCTACTGTGCACGTCAAACAGCCTTATAACCACCCTGATCCACCACCACCACCACCACCACCCTCCTTCCATCTTTCTATCTAGCGAATCTATCGGATTCTCTCGCACTCTCGACAACCTCTCCACATTTTCCCAAGCAAACTCGGCCCCGCTTTGGAATCCGATAGCAAATACGACCACCGAGCGGGAAATATCATTTGGAATGGTAATCGGTTTCATGAATCACGAGAGGAGGACCCCCATTCGCCTTCTTGGATAGATTCATCGACGAGTGTAATAGTCATAGATAATGGTCCTTGAATTATGAAGAATCGTAATACCCCAAGTTTTAAAGGGATCGCGGTCCCCTTTATCCGATCGTTTCGCCACTCGAGTATGCCTCCTTTTCAATCGAGCCCCCATTTAAACGCCCCCGACATTACCCGAGTACATACTCAATTACCTGTGCAAGGAGTTTTTCGTACTGCCGAGCATTTCAATTGCTGCCCTTTCCCAAACCGCACCCACGCGCGCGCGCGCACCCGCGTTCTTTCTCCACTTTTCTTTCTACTTCTGTTTTGCCCGCACTCTTCTCGATCTCCTAGTAATTATCGGAGGCACTATTGGCGAATACTGATATCGACAGTAATACAATAAGTGGGTTTCCGTTCCGGGATATCAGTGAGCGTCGGTTAAAGTTTGAATATCATTCCGATATCGGATACTACAATCAGATATCGGAAATCTAAAGGGACACTTTAAGTAGAACTTCTACATTGTAGATATATTATTTAAACTGTTAACACTGAATTTCTAACCGGATTTTTCTATCTATTTTCAAATCAATATCAAAAGTAGTGAATCTAGTATTATCAAGTTAATACTTGGCAAACTATCTTGATAACATTCGGTGGATAAATTCAATGATTTCTTAATCTTGGTTAAACTGCTCAGGATTTGATTGATTGAGAGAACAGTAACAATAAGAGAGATCTCAGAATCGAGGGCAAATTGATCGCACTTTCAAGTATGTGTGATGACCCTTGGCCGAACTATTCGAGTAACCCGAGGCTAAGGCGATTCTGCTTGATCTTGCTGGATGAGTGAGTCTATCGGAATCATAGCTAGACAAGCGAGTAGTCCATCGGAATCATAGTCGAGTGGCCTCGGCGAAATCCGCATCGCTCGACACATGTATTCACGGAGATGGGAACGGCAACAGTAGCCGCAGCATCGCAATGCGGCTGTGCGCGATGGCCCGGAGCTTTCAAGTCGACTGAACGACCATTAGTTGGAGAACCGAGAGGGAAAGAGAGGGAGAGAGAGTGGAAAAAGAAGAGAAAAGAGAGAACGTCTACGAATCGCTTTCGAAAAGGCAGTTTGCAAAAGCGAGAAGCTCATACTTTTCCGCAAGACGCACTTCTTTTCACTTGCTGTTCATTTAAAGTGCCGTTGCAATAAGAATTATAGGCAGGCGAAATACAATGCAAAAGAAAGGCAAACAAAAGTAGTAGTTTCTTAAACTAGGCAAAATTCCGTGGTTGTGAACGTCAATCTTTCGTATTTGTGCATTGAGAAAATCAGTTGATTGAAAGTAATAATGACGAAGTCTTTAAACTGTAGAACAACTATGAGAACTGAACATTGAAATGCTTTTAAGCAATCTATAAAGTTATTATCACATTCCAGACGTGTTTAAGGACTTTTTCCACAGACTTGAAGCTATAAAGCCAGAAACGTGTAATATTTAAAGTGTCTCTTCAATCTTTTTCTATGTCAGCAATGCCTTTAGGGAGGAATGTTTTACTTAGAATTCAGAAGGGATAAATTTCTAAAAATCGACAAACGGCCTTTCTTTTATGACGAAGAATATCTATTTTTAAAAAAAGACTTAGAGCATATAGCAGTGACTGACAATATTGTCGAATTGGTAGTTTAAAGAAAATCGAGCACGCGGATAGAGGCATTATTCTCATAGTGTTTAAAATGGGGTTCGGAAGGTCGACAGCTCTACTATTCCCTATGAAATGCTGACTCAAGTTTTTTATCGCAATATTGAAAGGACGATGGCAGAATGGAGAGAGACGCGTTGGCGGAACGATGGGCGGCGAAGCTCGTTTCTAGAAAAACAGTTTTGCTACATTGGGTGATACGAGCTTTTTCTTAGGAGAATGGATAACGGCGATGTAAAGCTTGCTTGTCTTGCGTAGGATCGGAATCGCCTGTAAGAAGTGCGGTAAACGATGTGCCGCTTTTAAAATATGAGCGAGGGTGAAATCGACTACTAAAGTATCATCGGATCCTCCGCGCCAGCGTCTCTTACAGCGCAAGCTTTAGTTGAACCTCAGCTTTTTAAGCTTCTCTGAAAGCTTCGAACTCTTACTCAAGAACGGGATATCTTTAAGAATTGCCTGTTAGCTAACCATACTGCCAATGATATTTTAAGAATAATTTCATTATGCTATAATAATATCTAAACATTTATGTTACTGGAAATTACCAAGAAGAAGAATATTCTGCTGCTCCAAATATATTATCGAGTTAATTTATTACTCTTGAATATTCGTTTTCGAATTGTTAACAATTATATGCAAATTAGATTGAAGTTGTATTACAGTAGAAGGACTATTCCGTACCGTGGCAAGGTACAAGAATATTTCGACGCTATTTTTCCTTCTCTCTATGAAACAATCTTGATTCCTGACTACGATACGTTCCATTCTTCGTCGGAGAGTAGGTAGGGCAGATAGAAAGCAGCGATTTAAAGCTGGCTAGCAATGAGAATCGTCCAGCACACAAGGGAAACCTGTGCCGGGAACGATGCCGGGACAAAAAAGCGGCGCAAGGCATTCTTGCTGGCGTACACAATCGCGACGAAAAACGTGCTAAAGCATATACATACTCCTAGCTCCTATGAATATGAGAGGCCGCCTTTATGGCCAAATTATCTTTCAATGATGCTCGCAGAGTCGTTGAACTCTTTAAAGCGACTTGCACCCTAAAAGCTCCTAGTATTTTTCCCTCTTGCGTGAAAATGAACGTGATTCATAGACGAGCTTTACTTTTCTATTTAATATAAAAATTTCGTTCATATCAATAAATTATATTTTCACTTTTGAGAAATATCTAGGAATATACACGGCGCGTATAGGGCCGAGGGGAATTTTTTTCCTCTGTGTAAACATCGCTTTTGAGAGGAAGAGGCCGGGCAGAAAAAGTCAAGGGTGGAAGATAGAGAGAAAGAAAGATAGAAAGAGAGAGTGGGAGAGCGGACGCAAGGGCTTCATCTTGGGCGGGTAAAAATGAAATTCGTCGTCGGGGGCAATTTATTAAAATTTCACGAACTACGTGACTCCAATAGCTCCCGGTGCGCTCTTTAACGTTATTATATGCACTCGAAGGCAGAGGGAACTTTGCTCCTTCATGTTCGAGCCGCCGTTGATGCACGTAGCCAGGAACTACTCGTGCCTCGGTTAACGCCCGCCTCCCACCATCCTGAATCTCGAGTGACTTGGGTTAGTCTAAGTCTCGTTTAACTTCCCTAAAGTAGACGAGTCACGCGACCGATCCCAGTCACCTTTCCACTTCATTCCCATAAGCCCGGGAGATACGATTGTTGGGAGTAAGTACCTGGCCCCCGTAAATCTCATGATAGCAAGCAAAGCTTTCCCATGATGAATTCCCAGGATAATCGAGAATTCGTTCGACCGATTCTGATCTTCAATTACCACCACTTTCGCCATTGATAAGTCTTCCTGCGCCGACACGCGTCTGATTAGTCCGGCCAATAGATCGATGTGCCAGCGAACAACCCTCTCCCGAATAAGGGCTCGCCGGAATTACGGGTGATTAACTTGACGCGAGGGGGTGAGAAGTGAGAATGGTGTACACTTTCATTCTTGTGAATTAGATAGAATTACAGTAGTTGAGATCGAAGGTAAAAGAATTGGATAGCAAAGTTATAAAGTCCTTCGAGTAGTCAAGAAAATTTTCTTGGATTAATTAAATAAATTCCTGATTCTCTTTCGCAATTACTAAATTAAAGACCAGAATTCAATAATGTAAATCCGGTCATAATGAATTAATCCTTATCTCGAGTGTTTCCGATTTGAAATCCTTCAATTAACGTCGCTCTAGCTATTGATAAGTCTACCTTACGCTGTCAAAAAGCGTGTCAGTCGTGCTGATAGATCGATGCGTGAAGGGAGCGATAAGGCGGGTTGCCGGAATTCCGCGTGATTAATTCCCTTCTCGGTCACGTAGTCAGGTCCGGAAGCCGGTGGGTCGAACGTGAGAAGGAGGTGTAATGGTAACAGGCGTCGCGTTAATAAATCACTGGTGGAGTGGGCCTCGTCAACGGTAAATTGGCGCTAATTGGCTCGGCCGAGAATTTAGTTTAATTCGGTTCGGCTTGGCCAGGCAAGTGGTCGCCCCGCAACATCATCCCCCTCTGGCATCCCTCTCTCACCCTGTCTCTCCATTCATTCCCCTTTCCCCGATCTCTGCTGCCGATGCCCCTGTCCGCTGCCACCCTATTTCGAATAAGCGGGATTCCTAAACCGCCGTTCGGCCGCAACTCTCCACCGAGCCACTGAATACTTCAACAGCTATTATTTCATCTTGTAGCCCGGGATGTTCCACGCGCTCCAACCCATTAGGGGTTGCCACCCTGGCAGGTGTGCAAATCTACCGCGTAATACGATTCTCCCGGCTGACATTACAAATTGAAGCCGTCTGAACACGTAATGGGATGTACACCGTCTGCCGCTTAAGTAATATGAGTGCATCCCGCTTCTCCCTTACACGCCCGAAGGGAATGAGAGGGGATTTTTCCATTCGACTTTCCTCCATTTTTCACCTATGGTTCTATCGAGATATTGATGGTGGCGAGACGAACGACGTGTCCTTTTTCGGTTATTTTATACGACGCTCGCGACGTCTTGAATATCGATGCGATCATCTCCTCGAGATGCATTAAATAATCTTGTTTGCTAGGAGAGCGTAACTTCCCTACTTATATTTGCTAACCGTGAAACTACTTCGAGTATTATGGATGAAGTATGCTTAAAGTAGTCCGTGGTTATTTCAATCTTAATTACTATAAATATCTGTACAAGTTTCTGAAAATCTCTCGAAGAAATCTCGTAATAAGATAGATTTCGAGAAAAAAGTAGCAACCGTCGGTTGTGAGGGAGCGGTTTCTCTCCATAGATTATCGTATTTCACGATTTCTCATCGCGGCAATTTTCCCTTCGCTCGAGCAGAGCGTGTATACCGGTGGAAAATAAGAGGAGAGAGGAAAGGGAGCTGGGAAATTGTTATCCAGCGGACCAGGTCTGCGTGTGTCTAGTAGCGCAGAGGAACAATGGCTGTGCGCGGCTGTTTCTTGCGGCAGTAGAGTGGGAACAGTGCGAGATAACTCTCTACATCCGAGGGGAATAATCGGCCGAGTAATCGGACGTGCTCTGAGACAGTGGGGCGCCGCGCGCACATGTGTTACTCGGTGAGAAGGACGGCACGCAACGCGCGGAAGTTTAAAGCTCTCTCTTCCCAGTGGAGTGACTAGCCGATCGATGGATTCGTCTGACGACTCAAGAGCGTTTTCCATTTCTCTTCACCTTCCATGCTACCGGCTGCCGCTACTGCCACCACCGTCGACACGCGATGTCCCGGAAATCGAGAAAGTCGAGCCTGATTAATTTACCCGCTGCCGATCGCACCGTTCGCTAAGACTCTCTCCTAACATAGGCACACGATAGCTTTCCATAGGACGCGCCTAGAATGGCCTAGAAAATTCGTGCGGCACGAAAGACTATCTCGGTTTTTGTACTGTGATGAAAGCTCTTCGTCAAGGAGGCCCATTCTACTCCACTCGAGTATATCGGACTAGACAGAAAAATTGATCAGCCACTATCCCTCCATCGATGGAAAGTGGCGAATTAATACGAACGAGTGCGGTTGTAATCGATCTCCGACAATTGAAGGATCGGCTGTCATGTATTACGCGGAATTAGTACGATCCAATATCGATCGAGTTCCTCGTCTATTCAGGGACCATCATTGGAATCGTTCTTAATTTAACAATACAAATATTTCATGATTCAATGCCCTAGAACTAGAAGTCCTCAACAAAAACTTGTCAAGTAATTAAGGAAGCAATTACTATCCTTCTTTCTTCTAAATCATACATTTCCATATTCTCTGACAGAACTTTCAAAGATAAATGCAGCGGATTCGATTGACAGAAAAGACAAAGGACTGGCAGAACTACAAAAATATTAAATAGATTTCCAAGAATAACCATGCCATAGCGAAGTGCAATAAAATTCCTTCGAAAATTATAAAGGAGAACAAGTTGTTTTTTTTTCCTTCCGTGAAAGGACGTCTCGCGTTCGCGTAGACATAAGGAATTACATAACCATCCGGTGGCTCGGTGCCATGAGACCGAGATGAGGGTTGGAGGGGGGTGGCAGGGTGTACCCTTGTCGCTCTCTGTGCTTCAATTGATTTTTCTTTTTCCCTTCTCTGCCCTTCCAGATGGGTAACCGGCGAATGGAGTATGTGCAGCCTGAGCTGCGGCGGTGGTACCAGGACCAGAGCCGTTTTCTGTACGGAGGAGAATGGCAACGAGACTACCAAGGTAAATAAAGAACCCGGCTGGGATAATTTAAATACGCCGAATCCCTCGGCCGGTATTAAATTCGGTACTCCGGTCGTCGGCCCACTCGATTCCGCCAACTCCCTTGTTCTTCTTGGCCCGGTAGCGAGAGCGGCCTCTTTTTTAATATTTAAATGCTACACGAGATGTCGAGGCCACGATGAGTTTGCTACCGGCAAATAAGCGTTAACCTCCTCCACGTGCATATCGCTTGCCGAGTAGTGAATGCCTTGATAAGTTTCAAAAGGCATTTCAAAGGGATGTGAAATCTTAAGGCCTGCCTCCCCGGATGTCGAGCTAGTCGTCGCGGTACGCGAGAGAGACCCTGTCGAAATTTCAAACGCCTTTTCCCTCCGGTTGCTCGCAAACGAATTTCATTTCGTTAATATTCGGAATTAATTTATAGTAATAAAGCTACGATTAAAGCTCGATTACATATGAATAAAATGAATATTCAGAATATCAATGCGGAAAGTCCATAATTTATCATAAAATATGGATCCTCTATTAATACAATGAAATATTCATTATCAATGAATTACCGATAATCATCCCTAACACCGTAAATTGCATTTGAGTTAGAATAGGTAAATAGGTAAGGACAATAGTTTAATGATTCTGTCTTCTCTGGAGAACGCGCTTCTAGCGTACGTCTTGAAAGTCCTCCTACAAATTCACAGGCAGCCGGCGCACCGGGAACCTGGCGAAACCCACGAACCCTAACCCAGTTCGGTTCGTTTAAACTCGAAGGGCCGCCGCGCTCGCGCGGTTCCCCCGTCAACCACCGTAAAATCCTCTCATCCGCGACCCGCAGCCGCCGACAGGCTCGGAACACCACGTACTAACACTAGTACATGTACCAAGAGATGATTCTGCCGGTTGTACACCAGGATTTTGCCACGGCGCGCAATCTTGCCTCCGAAACTGCTCGCGTCACTTGTGCCGCCAGACTAAAACATCCCGCAAGAAAATCCTACCAAATTACTTGGATCCACTCGGACGTGTAAGATTCATCGCGAGAGTTTGCCCTACGGCTGAGTGCTTGGTTAAAGAATTGAAACATGAGAGATTACTAGATGGAATTCGATATTCAAATATTGGATTTATTTCAATCGTGTTCTATAATGAATGTAACATGTTTGACTTTATCTTTACACGCGCCAATTATTATCAAATAGTAGTGATTCTCGTGGAATTAAATGATATCGAAGTTTCTTTCACTCGAATTTATGAACGCGCATTCACCCAAGGTAGTTAAAAATTTCCATACGGTAAATCTGTGCTCCTACAAATATATATAGATAGTATCCAGTATTATAAACAATCGAATAACAGAGCGTATAACAGTAATTAATTAGTATTACTTCCGCGTGGAATGTTCATAGAACACAAAATTATAAACTGGTGTTTGTTTGACGTGCATTATGAACCAGCCTCTCGCGGAACTGTAAATAGAATATGATAAACGAACCCCCAACGCGTTCTCGCAATCCGTAATGTATTCATACTGCTATCAGAGATTTATTACTATTCTTACCGGATTAACATTTTAATAAATCATTAATACAATACATTACGGTCTTTATCAAGCTTACAGACTTACGCTCAACACCCTGAGAGTGGAATGCTAATGACTTAATGAATCACTACTAATTAAAAGACTGTTTAAAAAAAAACACCGCACAACTAACGCGTTTCAAGTAGCACGATATCAAAACACTTAATACTAACCAGAGCTCGATGAGGCGCCAGGAAAGCATGGGAAAGTTAGTCGACAAATGATCTTGAGAAGTACGCGCGCGCCCTTATACACACACTGCTATGTATAGATATTCAAGACTATCAGACTACAAGCTTCTAAGAACGTTAAATCCTTATCGTTACAGCTGCCTGACCACAAGTGTAGCGGCACGCACAAGCCACGCTCCCAGGAAACATGCAACACCATCTCCTGCCCTATGTGGGAGACCAATAAATGGAGCGAGGTGAGTACAAGGCAATCTCAGGTGCCGGAACTCTGCGAGAACCCTGTGTGGCGAACATGCAGAACCGGGACGAGGTGGAGAGTTACTTGTGCAGACAGGCGAGAGTCATTCGCTTGATGCTGGAATTTAGGGCTCGCCAAGACTTCGTGAGAGAGAAGCTAGATAGTATTTACTGCCGAGAGGCGCCCATGGCAGAAGATAGTATTTATTGTCTCTCACTCTCAAGATAACCTGCGGTCTCTCTCTCTCTCTCTCCCTCTTTCCCTCTCTCTTTGAAGAATAGATACTAAATTGTACGGATTAGGGTCGTAGTTTTTACTGTACTACTCTTACAGACTGTCTGTCTCTCTCGTTGTCTCTGTTTGCTCGGACGTCGTTCGGTAATCCGCCTGCTATTGACTCCGTTTTAACGTCCAACATAGTGACAGGCCGAGAAGCGGAGTTTGTCGGCTGGCAGCTTGTCTTGATTGTCAGGCTTCAGTGGACCCTCAACGCCTGATAGTCAGTGGACAATTTAACTGAATTAATGTCATTGCGACATGGGGGGTCCCTTCCTGATGGACGATTACACTCTCCCTATAGTCGATCTCGTGGAATTGGGTTAATTAAATTGCGTACGATTTAGTCGAAGCTGTAAACAATTTTCGTTTGTTTCATTATTGAATTGATATTTTGTAGAGATCATTTTAGTGGAGTTAAATGATGTTTGTGGTGCCGTTTCTGTTGTGTTGAATTTCAGGTTGAAATGGTTCGATTATCTAAAGAGTAACATCCTTGTTGGAAGACGGAGTTATTGTGCCTGGAGGGTTCGAGCTTTGATAGCGCAGACAATTGCGTAACAGTTCTCTAACCAGGTGCAAGCATCCATTCACATAAGGAAATCCGATTTCCTAGGGGAGCATTAAGCAGGTCGAGTTGATCGTCGCGAAGCAAAACGAAACACATTCCGTAATTTGCTTGGCGCAATCCGGATTATTTTGGCGCCGGGGCACTTGTCCCCGTTAACATTAGGCTAGCCAATTACTGAAACGTTGAACACTACTTGAGAATACGTGTCTACGTGCTGTTGTTACAGCTTGTGCTTTGTGTTTCGTGTGCTTAAAGCTTTCTTGATTTAATGTGCTAGATTTAATAATTTTATTTTTACTCGCCCCGATTGTGGCCAAATCCAATTTACCCAATTCGTGATAATCGAAATACGATTGGGGTTCTGTGAGTACAGTTGTAACACTTCTACTGTTCCGAATTTATAATTAGCGAAGGTTCAATTACAATGTAAGAACAGAGTTTATTGAATAATAGAGGAAAGCGAGGGAATAATAAATTATACCATCACAAAGTATCGTCGATTATTATCAATAATTTTGACATTATTGCTACTTTCACGCGCGACACTTCATTTTAATAAATGGATCGATATTGTCTTCTTCCAGTTTTCAAAAGAATATCCTTCACCGTCATCTCGCATAGTTTTTCTTCGTCCGCGCAACGTTTACATTTACAATCATTTGTTCCAACTCGAGCTTCCCACCAGTTTCCCTTCAAGCTGGTTGCATTCATACTTCCATATATCATTCTCTCCGGAAGAAATGGTTAGAATAAAGGGAAAAACTGGGGAATTCGCACTAGCGATTTTCGAGCTGTTTATAGACAACGGTGGAATAAAATCCGCGAGACTAACATCACCGCCGGGAATACCATAGAAACGTCTCTCAGGAACAGTTTTATTTTCATAATTAACATGCAATTCTTAGAACATGTAGGACAGAAATAATAGTCTATCTACTATTATTCTATTATACAAATAAGATTTCTTAACCATCTTACAAAATTAAGAAGAGACTTCAGCTAGTTCAATGATCTGTAATTGAGCTATTTTACTAGGACACGCTTTTGCAAGAGCGGCAACATTGTATTTAACCGATTCACTCCTATTCAATAATCACATCAGGCATTCACTCGTAATGCCGGCGCCCGAGGGCAGCTCGCTTCTTATTATCGTCTTTTCGATCAGCGCTCATCTGGCAAATATAATTCAATTATTCGGCCAGCTTTTTGCCGCCACGGAGGATCAATACGAGAGGGGACAAAAACCGGGAACACCGGACGAGACGTGAAACCTGAAAGCGGGCGAGGGAAAGAAGAGCTGTAGAGAAGAGGAAGAGGAGGAAGGGGAGAGGAGGGTTTAGGGAAGAAGGGCATTCCCATCGACATTCATTCTCTCTCTTATCTATCCTGTCCTGCCGGGGAATATCGAAACACGCACATCAGCGTTTCGCAAAATTTCGCCCGGCCCCCCTTTTAGCCGGCGCATAAATAATTCACTACGGCACTCAGTGGGTCGAAATCATAAAATATTAGGCATTTGGCAAAAACAATTTCTTTACTTCTCTATTGTTATATATAATCATGCATAATATTATGAATATAGTGAACATAATAAATATAATGAATATATCACTGAAAATAGACAGGAGAAATTTCTGCATGTGCAGAAAATATCCGCGGAGGTCATCAGTTGTTGTTATGTTTGTAATAGTAATATAACCATTCTAGATGAATAATAATAAGAAAGAAAAGAAATGTTTTCTGTCAAATGCCTAGTATTTTATAATGTCTATCCAGTGTACGGCGGCGACGCTCTCCAAGCCGAGCGGAGCGAGCGCTCTCTCCTTAACTGCCGGCTCGTTTTTTCTCCCGTTTCCTTCGGCCGAGAGCTCTTAATTTGCTCAAACACTTTTGCTAGCCCTGACGAAATTAGCGAGAGCCACGCCAACCCTGCCAGCGAGCGCGCTACGAATCAGAAGAGTCGTCTACGAACCCCACCAAGTCATTTCATGTTAAATTTATGCAATTAACGACATGCGCTCGCTAGCAAGTGTCCGAGCAATTGGCTCGAGTTTGACACTCCGCGCTTGGTAAATAAGGTAATTAGCGCGAGTTCTTTGCATCGGAGTTCCTTTTTGTTCTTGGTGGAAGTTCCTCGTGTGTTGTTATCGCGTGCTTTTCTGCGTTCGCGCAGATTTTACCAGGGATTTCTTTTTTTTAGAGATCTCTGCCTGCAAATTGAGTGAAGCGTTAAAGTAGGATCTTATGTGGCTGTGTTGTCCCTCGTCCTCTCGCCCCTTCCTAACAACATATACTTTGAAACTTCTTTATCTTTGCTCCCTGCGGCCCCATTGAGGGGGAACTCGGCGCGGTAAATTTATTGATCTCGGCAAACATAAAAGTGTCCCTGTCCGCACCCCGAGTAAGCAAATCACGCTCTTTTTGAAACTAGTGTCTTTTTTTCAAGTAAGTTTCAAGATTTATCATTTCCTTGGTTAACGCTCCTGCAAAATTATTCGATTTACACTCGCAACTACACCCTTCGAATAAGTAGTTTATTTAAGTACAATTTAAAAATACGTTTTCTCATCTCAAGCTATGTCTTTCTCACTTTTGGAACTCACAACATAATTACGCTGCTCAGCTGTTTAAATAAAACAAATTTAACAGCATCCTAAGTACACTTAAAAAAATTCGTCGGAATATCCTGCGTAGAGAAATTCACGCGAAGCTTCTCCAAGCGAATTATTCAAGCGTAATAAAATCCGAACGACCTCGGGTTACATATCCAGGAAACACGACGCTTTAGTCGAAGCGCGTGAAATCGGGGTTCAAATCGAGTCACGATTGATCCCATAAGTGAAACACGGAATGACTCGGAATGATTGCAGCAGGGCGCCAAGAACATTCCTTTCATCTTCGACATCCGGCCGCGATAAACTCAGCGAAGCTTTTCCTCTGGTCGCGCGTCATCATCCCCCGGTTTCCTCCGCGACGCTCTTTGAGGCTATTCCAGGTTGCATCAGGCAGCGACATCAAACACGACAATTTAGTCGCCAAATAACCCCATCCCCGGCCCAGCCTCGCTTCGCCTCACGCCCCCTCTTTGCTACGGGGGCTCCATTTTTTTTCTTTACCAAGCTGTCTCTCGCTTGGTGCGCTTCTTTCCCGCACTTTCCAACCCGCCCCCATTTCGACCACGTGCTCCGCTTTCGAACCTCGCTCGGCTTCCAAGCAGCACAAAGCCAGAAACGCAGGCAAACGCGCGGCCAATGATGCCGCCGAGCACGAAACGCTTCTAATTGTAAGTGAAATTAAACCTTTCGGTCACCGGGTTCCCTTGACGCTTAATGCTCCTGTGTCATGTTCGCTCTGGAATTCCCATTTACCAAGTTACAATTAACGCATCCTCATTTTTACTGTGACGAAGTAAGAAATGAATTTGTAAATAGTAAAGAAGATCGTATGATTTTTTTTTTCGAAAATCGATGTTTCTTTCGTTGATTTAACAGTGGAAGAATAAGATCGAAAATTAAATAAATTAGTCGATAACTCCGTTGAATATCTTGAATGAATGGTTACCCTGTTCTCCCTTTACATTCGGCTTACTGCTTTTGTTACGAATTTATTACTGTTTATTCAGCTAGTTTAATAAAGTGCAGCAGCAGTGCTGCGATCATAACGGGCTGCACTAAATTTCAATGAAGCCATTAGCGGGCCTGAAAATTTCAATCGGGCGGAGCTAAATGCAACCGTATATTCTCGTAATTGGGGTCAGCCTGGCATTATTGTCATTTATTGGATAAAACGCTGGATCAGTAGAGAAATTTCTGAATAGTCACCGAGTGAATTAACGAGCAGTTAATAATTAATACTGGCGTGTCCCACGATGGAGATACCTTACGCCAGTCCCGCTGGGAATTCTTATAGGGGCGCGTCAACTAGTATTTTCCATAATAACTGTCCTTGTCGACTTCACCCTACTAGCACTTCGTTTGCACGCTAACAATGACTTCACTTAAAGAATAATAGTTTCTAAGTCCCTTAGGGGTTTTATTACAGTTCTTTTATTCTTGTCATCATTTGTAATAAGTATGTTTTGATTCTGGAAATACCTTGCACGTTTACAGCAGAGCAATTAATCTGTATTTCTATACATATTGTATTATACATATATCTTTATGTATAATTCTATAACACTCTCGAGGCCTAAAAAATAATATGGAGAAAATGTTGTTTAAATCAAAAAATGATCTCTTTGTATGTCAATAAAAATAGATAGGTCAGTGATGGGTGAGTTACTGAATTCGGAGAGATTCGCATAGTGCAGATAGTGTGTGCGGTAATAATCGTCTAGCAATGTTCTTTGGACTGCTGAATATACAAGAGAATCCCGGGGTGGAACGCTAATGGTCGCGCTAGCCGTGAAAAACGAACAAGTTTCCCCCGTGCGAGTTTTTCACCGTCTCCCGGCACCGGATGCACGCCCGGGAGACAAGGGTATTCGAGACAGAAAAAATGTGTCGCTCTGGAGCACTTCGCGTCAAAAGCAAGGGTGCAAGCTGGTGACGATGTACTCCGACGAAAGCCAAGCGAGGGATGGAAAACCAGAAAGGTGTCAATAATAATGTTTGTTGTCATAAATGTATTTCCTCACCTTTTCCGGTCAATCCGTTGAAAATCAAATAAGGAAATCAGTCAAAATTCGATCGAGATTTCTCACTTTCACTGGAATTGAAAAATCTCATGCCTCCAAGAATTTGAGAGTGAAATCAATGAGCGTCTCCAGCCAGGCAGGCTATTCTGAGTCTTGGAAATCGGGTTTTCCGCTGGAGCTCGTCTAGACGGGTTTCGGGAAACGTTGGATTTAATGTGTCGACACTGATTTAATCCCGCTTAAGCGCAACGGGATCTCCCGCTTATATCTTATCAGGTATTCCATCGTGGAATTAAATTTCCATCAAATCATTAAGTACTGACAATGGCAGCCATTTCAAGAATCCTCAATCCTTTCTCCTAATATCCTAATAAAAAAACCATTAAGAAATAAATCTACGATATCTCCTCAGTTTATTTTAACAATCAAACTACTATCATTTACTATCTCATTTTCAATCAACGCTGAAAAAATCAAACAAAGAACTACCACTACTTTTTCTACAACCTACCACCAGTTTATTTTCTTCAACGCAAACACCATAAAATAATACAGAAGCTTCCCGATTGAATTTCTTTCACGGGACAAGTGTTATCCTTCCATAAAGTTACGCATCCCGTTATCAGTGCATTCAGAAGTTGCGACTGTTTCGTTCGCAAAACAATTCTCAATCCGTCAGGCAGGGAATCAACGCCGCTTATTGTCGCTCTACCACTCTCCTTCTTGGCGTCACACTTTATCCAGGGAGGAATTGGCGAAAAGTTTGATAACGCGATAAGATGCTAGCTATCTGTGCGGCACACGGTCGAGAACAGCAGAGGCGTTCAGTTGGACGAGAGGAACCTGCTGCAGGTGCACAGTGCGCGAATGAGAGCTTGCGAAGGAGGGTGGAAATAAGGCGGGCAATAAGGACTGCGACAATAAAGGACAAGTTGTACAAGAGAACCGCGCGCGCCTCTTCTCTTCTTTTCCCGTTCCCCTTTTTATGGAAACTTTTCGTGGCGAGAGGCAGACATGGTAAAAGTGGGAAAAATCAACGGCGTCGCAGAGACCTGCGTCGCGACGCACCGTCGCCGACGTCTCTCGGAAGCTCTGCCCTGTTATACCTTATTCATGAAGTCGCTAAATGCAGCTTGGCATTCCGGATACGTAGGTACTAGCGACGTATTTGTTGCATCGGCCCGATATGCCCGCAGCAGCAGCAGCAGCAGCAGCAGGCCAGCAACGACGACGTCCCAGTGGGCGATCGTGACGACTCATAAAGCGGCAGACACACTTTAGTGAAGACTGGCGGGAAAGCGCGGAGAAGCAGGGTGGATGAGAGGAGAAAGAGAAAGAGAGAGAGAGATCCACCGGGAGCGAAATGGAAAAATAAATATACGATAAAACGGAATTCCGCGGTAGCACTCGAGGCGAGAGGAGGAAATGGACGGCAGTGGCTGCAGCACTTTCCTGCCCACCTCCAAGAGAGCGCGTTCGTGATCTTCCATTGCTTCGCATCGCATTTCTCGAGAGCGGTTGAATGCAAAGTGACGCTGCAATCATCACGTATTAAGCAGTAGCCTCTGATCGCGCAACCTGATAAGCTCCCGAGCGAGGAATTGATCGAAGCAAACAGGTTACGTCGCACGTCGCACCACTATAATCCTTCCTCGGACATACCACCTTTTTTCCCTTTGTCAGATTAATTCTCCGGTATGGAAAATGTACAACGTGTGAGCCTGACTACCTTCGTTAGTAATAACTTCGGGAAATAGTGTGAAACTATTCGAAAGATAAACTTTGTTCCATTAGAATGGAATAATTATCGAATTCTTAGGACATCGTGATTAATAAATATAATTGTTATTTACGCAATTCTTTGCTGAATATATTTATACACTTACCTTAGCTTGGGGAATTAATTTGAGGAAAGCACAGGTCCATCTGAAAGTAGAATTAAATGTTTTAGTCGTATGAAATAAGTTTTTGAATGTGGGGGAATGTAAATTGCTTCGCCATTAAAGAGAATGTTGGCAGTCATGAGTGAGATAATAAAGAAAGTCTGACATAACTCGACTTAATAGAAGCAAAGATCACCAAGGTGGCTGTGCTTTCATAATGAAGCTGCGTTCCGCACAAGCGTTTATTTAAGTGCGACTCCTGGTGTATTTAAGAGCGAGAAGCTCGACGTTCATTCAGTCGTAACTTTACTTTCAAAAAAGCACCAAACAAAACCAATTGTACGTTCTCATTAACACACTTAATTGTGACACCGCCGAGTCTTTAATTGGCGGAGTATGAACAAGCATTTCTCTCCACGGATTATAGTTTCAAAATGGGAAACGAGTGTCTCTCTTCGGTCGTCTAATTTATCTCTAAAAGTGTGCTTCCTCGCCGTAAATAATACATCAAGTGCTTAATAATAAATAACCGATAATTTGATAACCTCATATATTAAGTACTCCACCTAAATTAATACATAATCCAAGCAGATGCAAAGTAGTATTGGAAAACTATGAAGCAAGAAGAAAATTCACATTATACAATCACTTGCATCGCCAATCGAGACGTAAGTAATGGTGTTCAGTCACTCATGCATTGTGGAATCCTCTTACGAGTCCACCCAATATGCATATTACGGTAATACTTGTTGTACCAAGAGTGCAGTTAAAAAGTAGTACGACCAGACTGCGGGCAATCAATGTCCTCTGGAAACTTGACCCGCAAAGGCAGAAAGAATAACTGAGGCAACGGTATAAATGTACGAGTAATTTTTACATCGATAGGAATTAGCATGCCGGAAACTTGGATCGCTTGACCCTAGGAGTGCTTTCCGTCATCGACTTTGGTTAGCATCTTTCACTCATAACTTATTCAAAACATTTCTGTCCCCTGAGTTAAGTGCACTCGGCGAGCAGCTAGTACACTCGCCTCTTTATAATTCATCCGGGGCGACTTTATCACCGATGGGCTCGAGAGAAAGGCCAAAGAGGAAGCCGGAGAGCGAGGAAAGGTACAAGGGAGTCGCTGAAAGTCAAGCTACTCGGGCGAAATCTTTAAATTGCAATCAGGAGAGATACCCGCTGAAATCCCCGAAGCCATATGCATCCTGGCCATGACTCATGAATACGTAAGAAAATTTATATTCTGCCAAAGACCCCTTCAATCAGAGCTCCGCAGACTTCGGGCAGACACGTACCAACGCTAGCTGATTCTACTGAAGCGCCGCGACGCCACCACCACCGCCGCCACCGCCGTCGGTGGAAGACGTACGCGCTCCGACGTGGATAATTTATTCACTCTGGCTCGCCTAATCTATCCGGTGAATTACAGGAAGCATCCCCCCCTCGAACAGAGTGCTCACCGCGAGCGGTAAACAATTGAGAAAGGGTACGGAGTCATCGAAAAATCGGTGAGTCACGCCTTGGAAAAAGGGGATGATTTACGATTCTTTTCGCTGGTTTGATCGATACACAATAGAAGCATCGCTTCGGCAACCCACTCAAGATGGGAAGGCCTTGTCGAGATGGTCTTCGCCATCCTCTTGATACATAAAGGCAACCGCTCTCTGCTACCCGTCATCCTAGGGATAATGATTCCATCCGGGTAGGAGGAGGACGTCGCGGAGAAAGATCGTTCGCTCAAGGGAGAAACTGTAAGGGTAACGAATAAGCAAACCCACCGGAAGACGCGAATTGATAGATCTGCTTTCTGAGTTACAAGTTGGACATACAAATATCGAAGTAAAAGGAACTGCTTAAAAGACTGGCATGAAACACGGCCTCACTTACCAAGGTAACATTGGTAGAAAGAGGAAGGGAAAAGGGAAGCTTGGAGGGTCTCTAGGAAAGAAGCGGGAAGAAAGTCGAACGAGGGTGAAATGGAAAACCGACAGAGTAACCAAGAAAGCGGGGGGAGCAGAGAGTGGCAGCAGTGGTGGTGGGAAAGAGGGTGGTTGTGAAGGAAGAATGCATAGGGGATGGGATAGGAGGAGGGTTGAAGCGAACTGAGAAGAGAAATGTCTGGCGAAAGAGGTGCATAGGTGTGCTGCGAAGCGAGAGCTTGGAGCGACCGAGGCTGAAATAGTGCCGGTGGCGGGCGAGAGACAGAGATAGAAACAATGAAGGCAGAGAGATTGGAAGGAGAAAGTGGATCTAAGGTGGGTGTGCGAGGAGGAAAGGCAGAGAGTGGCTAAAGCCGAGAGGGTTTCCGCTTTTCCGTTCGTGTCACCTTTCCACCTTCGACGTCTTGAACGATAGCTACGTCGTCCCACCTTTTTTCTTCGTCGCGATGCTCTCGCAGCATCCCATCTCTCTCCCTCGCATCTCCTTGCTGTGATCTCCTTCTCCAGGCCGATCGACCACCACCCCTCCTCACTTCTGTCCGATGGAAGTTCGAAGCCGCACTTCAGACCGAATGAGACTTTCAGTTGTAGCCTGCGAAACGCCTGCCCCGAAAATCGCGGTGCTACTTGAGATTCGGCTCTGATTCGCCATCCTGTAAGGGAGAATCTGATCGGTGCCGATGGGAGCAGGATAGCACACTGCGAATCGAAAGTCGAGCCGCTCGCACACGTGTAAGGTTTCCAACGAGAGACGTATTGTTCTCCGTTGATTTCCATGCCTGTCAGTAAAGCCAGGCCAAACTTTAGCCACCTTAACGTTGACGCATCGATGCCAAGCAGGTTTCGAAAGAGACCATTGAAACTTCCTGATCCGTCGATCCGATATAAACCCTCTGAACACAAGTTCTTATCGAATCTTGTACAATTTTTTTCTTCTACTTATGTAATTATTGTTCTATTTATTGTAGTTAAAACTCTTTGGTTTTAAGACACTTTTCTGTCCTCCTCCCAACTTCCCAACTTTCTGTTTTGCGATACCACATTATGGCGAAGGTTATAAACGAAGTTCGAGCGGCTGGAAGTTCTTGAAATTCCATCAACTTTCTCCTTTGAACGTGTCAGTGATATGTCGGTACCATGTCGGATAGAATTTTAAGGCGAATATCGGAAGTGATAGATGCAACATGTATACTACACGGTGGCAGTTTCTTGAGCCACTACCACTTAACTTCCTGAGCCGATCAAAGATCCCGAAAGTTTTCCAACATTATATCAACCTATCACCGACACGTCATCGACACTTGTAAAATGTTTCTAAGATCTTTATACAGTGCAAAATAATGCTTATAATAAAGAAATAAATAGTTCTTCGGAATGGATGGAAAAAAAATGAATGTTGGAAGAGAAAAACACAATTGAGAAATGATAATAATGTAAAATTAGGACAAAATGATTTAGAATGAAAATATTGAATCTGACTTGAAATTGAAATAGTCCTGCAAAATCTTCGCTGTCTATCGATAGACATGGCGACAGTGTATACATGATTCTATAGGTCAATGGGGCTTCTGAAAATTTGAGGGAGTTCGCATAGAAGGCTGCTCGATGCGGCTTGGGGCCAGGATTTCCCATGTCAAGAGCAATCACTAGGAGCAATTACTTTATGTCTCCGGTGACAGGAGGCAAAGAACTCGGTCGTGCGACGTGGCTCGTTTCCGCATTTATAAGGCCGCCGAGTGAAATTCGCTCGATATTTCTGAATGCCACGTTCGCCGCGCATGCATACGACACCTGCTCGAAATTTAATGGAACGCGCCAACACTCGACGCGCAAAATTTCTTCGACACTTCACTTTTGCCGGGTTGACCGCCTCTTGATTGTAACGCACGCATACTACCTTTGTCAGACTTGTAAGTGTAATGTTCTCCGTTTTTCATTATTCTCATGTAATAATGAAAGTAACTTTAGAAGCCTTCTTATAAAAATATTGTTGAAGTTTGAGAGTATTACAGAAGTTAATCTTAGTATTATTAATGTTTGTTATAATAAAGTTTAGAAACTTTTCGAATGTATATGATTTTTCTTGTTAATTGGGACGATCACTAATAATTTGGTAGCAAGCCCACTCTTGTCGGTGATTAATTTGTAATTAGTACAGCGTTGATTGCGCAGAGTCATTATAGAAGTATAATAATGTTATATAAACAGATCACTCCCCTCAATAATACAAGTGCAATATTTATCCAAAATTTAATTGGGATGAAACCGTACAGAACTGATATTATACATGGTAACATATTCGTCTAAAATCAGGACACTGCCAAAATTTTGTGGGGATTCATTGATTGCCTCAGAATTTCCATCGCTTCGAAATAGGAGGACGAAATTCCAGTTCCGCGTGAATTTCAACATTTTAATAATTTTTTTTAACTAACTTCCGTTAAAGTGTGACGGAACTGGCTGGATTGCAATTGTCCCAACTCCCTTTAATATACAATTCGAATAGGGAGAATGCCGCACAGTACGAAAAATTAGATTCTACATTAGTTTCGAGAGAAAGTTTGCCGTTTCTCGCTTTTGCCACTTTTTTCCCCCCTTCTCCCTCCTCGCTTCGAGCCCAGCCACTACATCGCAAAAGCGGGGGAGTATTATCTTGCCCCATGCAATTCTCTCCTTCTATCTCTCTACCGCTTCTTCCATTCTACTTCCGCACTGCGCTCCCCATGCGTAGTGATGTTCGAAATGAGACCTTTCACATTTCCCCCCACAGGAAGTGAGCGCGTAGAGAGCTGAAAGCGATGCAGCAACTTTTCAAAGGGGAAAAATTGGATTTGATATTGGTATTAACGCTGCTTCGCCATTTCACGAAATTCGACAATGAAATGAACCGCTCGGCAAAATCTACGATCGTCAAAGGGATTTTTACACGCCTCTCATCGAAGAAGGGCGTCGTAATTCACATCCGACGTTAGAGAACACTTTATTCACCCAGCATCTCCACACAGGCCGTTCTTCCACCGAGCGCACCTGTCTTTACAAGCTAATATTTGTCTTCCGATAGCTAGTTTCATGACCTTTGCCTTCTGTGTTTAACAGTGCTCGGTGACATGTGGCAGCGGCGTAAGAACGAGGATGATCGAATGCCGGAATGCCATGGGTGGCGTTTCCAAGGACTGCGACCCCACCGAACGACCACACAGCGAACAAGAGTGCAAGACCAATATTGCTTGTCCCACATGTAATTCTTTAATGATTCCCATTCAACCAACCATTAACTAACACATTTCATAATTTTTAAAACTATATTTTCATACATTTCTCAACTTAACAATTCCAATTACCACTTTAATTTCGACTATTTACTGCGGATGCCAAGAGCGCGCTAATATTTCTCGTACGCAAACAGAAGCGCGTGAAAACATAGCAAAGGGAAAAGTATCCCAAGGGCCCAGTGAAATTTCCCTAGTGATTAAGTCGTCCCCTGGGAAGCAGTTTACGTAAAGAAAAAGAGGGCCTTGGTATTCCGCAGTAGATGTAACCACAGGAGAGAATCCCGCGACGTGTCCGTGAAATCATTCGAGTCACGAAATGTTATTTAGATGGGGAGGACATGACGCAGCCCCTGATGCAGCCCTATCCTCCACCGCCAGTGTCAGAAAAATTGATCGACCAACCGGTGCCCTCGGAATCCACGTGAGTAGCCGCTCTCGAAGCCGATAAACATCCGGTGGAGTCTGGTAGTCCGACTACTTTGGACTCTTTAGACGCGGTGTACACAGACCGTTCCTAGAGCTTTACGTGCCTGCCCTCTTTTTGTACCGACACGTACCAAGCTAGATAGAAACCACCTGTCTTAAAAGCATTCATTTCTTGACGCCAATTGGTCTGTCCCGACAGATATACGATCTACTTTGCCTGTGGCTGGTTGTACCTGAGGTATCCCATTATTGTGACTCTTCTCTCTCTATCTATCTATCTCTCTGTCTCTCTCTCGCTCTCTCTCTCTAGGAGTTCTTTCTACTTCTACTTCTCTACTTTCTTTTCTCTTTCTTTCTCTATATCCTTCTACTTATACGTCTCGTTCTACTTCTAGATTTCACTCCCTATCTTATTTATACGGGTGTCTCTTAGTTTCCTTCCTTTCTCTCTCGCTCTTTTTCTCGAGACTTTTTACACTTGATTTTCCCACCGACGCCACCCCTTGACCCTCCCCATCCCTACCCTTATTCCAGTGATCTCGTTATCTCGTGCTATCACGAGGCTCCATTTCCGCTATTTCTTATTTCGAGGTAGAGCAAAGCACCCACGCCTCTTCCTGCCTGCTCGCACTCCTTTCCTTGTTTTCTCCTACTGCCTGTCTCCCAGTTCTCTTTTCGTCCCGGGGATGATACTCTGCTTGTCTCGGGCTTCCCCTTTCCCCCTTCCCGCCGGCCTCCTGGATTCGCCGCACGCTTTGTAAACTCGTGGCAGTACTGTGAAATCGCAAATGCTAGCCGCCGCCGCCGCCGCCGCCGCCGCCGCCGCCGGCGGAGCGTGGATTAGGATCAAACGAGTTTCGAGAGTGTTTGACCCTTAGGATTCACATGCCTGCCGACGATGATCCTCCGTTTGAATTGTTCGGTTTATTAGTTCTTCTTTTTGCTCGATGTAACCATTTCTGCCAGTGGTTTTAGTGAAGAACGCGATTGATACCAGATATCGAATGATAGGTAGATATGTTGATTCCGCGAGATATCCGCTCGTGGTAAATCTGATTAGGTGATCGTTATCCGATTTCATCTGGTTCGCTGCCTCGTTATAGGATGTATACGAGAATGAGGATTCGGCTCATTTGCATAATAATGGATAATCACAGCGAGAGCTTTTATCAGTGTCGTTGGAGTGTGGAAATCTTGCAAGCGCCAGTTTACTCTTAAAACTCTGTCCCGTATATTTCTCTCTTGGTCAATATGTGTCTTTCCACTCTCCTCCCTTCGCCATCCTTACTCGGATTCCCGTAGGCTTGCTTGGCATGTACACCGCATACCGTAGGACAAGCTTCCCGTAATAGGGCGAACAAGTACTAGCCGCATATTTACTAGAAAGACACCGTTTTCTCTTCTCGAGTTGCAATTCGGGATTACTCGGACGTCCAAAGAAATCCACCTCGAATGAGTACTTGAAGGAAGGATCCCAGCGAATAATCGCAGCTGAGCGCAGGCAGTCGTACTGCTAGAACTTCGCGTCGCTTTTGCCAGAGAAGTTTCGAAAGTCTTGATAGTTAAAGAATGGATTTCGTTTTATCGCTGCGGTTGAATGATGTAAATTCGAAATTAAATTTATTCAGTAAATTAGTAATAATATTAACATAAAAGTCTAGTAAAGTCTCTTTCAATTCGTTGCGATCTAATTGATATTCGTTTTGTCTGATCTGTTTGTGTATAATCAGTAACTCAATAATTACTAATCTGGACGGAATGCGGTTAATCATTAACGAGAACGAACGTGAGCTAGTATCGCAGTAGGATTGGGTCAACGTGGTGATTTAGCGTAGATGGAAACTGAAAAAGCGATCCAGCCGGCCACGAAACAAACCAAAAATATTGTCAGGAAGAGACTATTGATTGACGAGCAATAGCAAGCACTCGCGCGAAAGTTTGAATGGGCCGATTGAATCGTGGCTGAATAGAGAGCTCGCAGTGAATGGAGGAGGAGGGCGGCAGAGCGGCTTTAAGCACGATTCCGGAATAACTGCGGCGCGGTGCGCCGCGCTGGTATTTATTCGAGCTAATCGATGACGCGGCTCGCACGCAGAAAACCCTTTATAAAGCCGGGGACAGAGGCTCAGCCGATAAATCTCGAAATCACGAACAACGCGCGCGGCTTAGCGCCTAGGACTTAGAAGTCGAGCGATAGAGAGTAGTTCGACGAGTTATTCGAAACGTAGAGGAGGCTCGATATCATGAAAAATCGCGAAACCAGGGTATTAGGCAAGCACTTTTTTCTTCGAGCTAATTAACTAAGTTATCTCTACGTTTCACTAGGTTCATCGCCGAAGAATGGTCACCCTGCAGTGTTACCTGCGGCGAGGGTATTCGGCATAGAGAAGTACATTGCAAGATTTTCCTGGAGTTCAGTCGCACCATTGCTATGTTACCCGATCGACAATGCTCGGGTCCGAAACCAGTAGAAACAGAGAAGTGCGAATTGGAACCTTGCGTGATGGAAAATAGCTTGACCTATGGAATGGACACCGTTGGAGACAGTGGCTACGCGGAACCTAGTCTCACAGACTCCTACAGATCCTCAGCTGCTGGTGGTAGCGGAAGTGGCTTTGACGGTGGTATTAAAGTCGCCCCAGGAAGCGATGTCCAGACGACATACTCGTGGAAGGAGGCTGGTTACACTTCCTGCAGTGCTTCCTGCCTCGGAGGTAATTCTACTTTGAAACCTTGCGGCTGGCTTTCCCTAAAAATCCCTGGGGTTCTGAAGAAGTTTTCTCTGATCGACGATTCGCTCGTTAGCGTAAATTACTTGGGCTTACACGGCTTTGCCCGACTTGACAAAAGCATGCTTGTCTGATTTATCGAAGCTGAATAAAGAAGAACCTTACAAGTCTGTGATAGTATAAATCGACAGATGATCGATAGCGCCCAGCTTATGGCAAACTATCGTTTCATACTTGTATTATGTCACTTCTTGTTAATTTTAGTTAAGCGTGTTATGTCCGAAGTGCTTGTTTCTACTAATTGCTAGCGAAATATGCGATTGTTTATCATCAGGAGGCATTCGAAATAAATGGAGCATATTCCCACGATATCGAATGTCCAATTAGCCGAGATAATTCGTCTCGATTGTGCTGTTAAGAGAGCTTAGTGACGAGCTCTCTCGCTCTCTCGATCAGTGAATCCGATTAAAATCGCACAATCTTGCATCGAATGCGAGCCCTCTCGAGGAAATACAGCCGCTTGACTCGTAGAGATTATCCTACCAGGCCACCCCTTGATTCTCTGACGATGTCGTTTCAGGTGTTCAAGACCTTATAATAAATTGTGTACGCGACGATACTGGCAGAACTGTGATACCATTGCTCTGTACTGCGGAAACTAAGCCCGAGGCACGAATAAGGGTCTGCAATGATCATCCTTGTCCTCCCAGGTGAGACAAATTGAAATCATTAATACAATTCTAATATCACACACTAATACCAGGTCTTTATCATTGCGATTTTTGTTATTAAACCTGTTGCTGTCTTCTCTCGTAGATGGAACTACAGTGATTTCTCACCTTGCCTGAGTCCTTGTGGCATCGGGATACAAACGCGCGATGTCGTCTGCATCCACGAGGTAACTCGGAAGTCAGTGCCTGTACCGAATAATTTGTGCCCTCAACCACCGCCAGCTGATCGACGATATTGCAATGTCTTGGATTGCCCTGTTAAATGGAATACGGGGGAATGGGGAAAGGTACAGCTACCATTAAAGCCTGTTTCTTTTAGAATAGAAACATATCAATGTGAAAATCCTTTTTGTTTCAATGAAATGCTTCTTCCAGTGCTCGAAACCATGTGGTGGAGGTGTGAAGAGACGGAACGTTACGTGCGAGCAAATAATGGCGCAGGGTCGTAAGCAGAGTCGCGAAGATCGGGAATGCCCGTCGCAAAGGCCTTCGACACAAAAGCCTTGCAACACTCAGGCTTGCAGTGACCTGAATCCAGGCGCTTCACCTCTTATATCCAGTCAGAATAAAACATTTAATCAGACCAATATAAATGAGAAAGTAGATGTGAAGATCGGTGGAATCGCCATGGTACTGCAAGGCACACCTTTTATCAAGATCAGATGCCCAGTACGGAAGTTTGACAAGTAAGATCGATACTAAGAAAAATTGTTAAAGATACAAGGTTATTTCATTAATAATAATATATCATTTCAGATCCCAACTCATATGGACGAAGGACAATAAGGAATTACGAAAGTCGAGGAAGTACAAGATCAGCAAGAAGGGAGCTTTGAAGATAAACGATATAACATCCAACGATTCCGGCGTTTACGCCTGTATAGGTAAAGCATATGTCGATTTTATATACATAGTTAAACTTGGAGCATACAAGCCTCCGTAAAGGCATCTCTCGAGCTTCAAAATTATGTGGTTGCAGCTGGGAATTCACATGCGGAAACGCAACTCATCGTGAAGTTTCGATCCAAAGAGCAGATAAGTAGCGAGGAATTCCTGCGACTAAGTAATTCCGTCCAGCTTCAGAGAAATGCGAATTTGGATTCGGCCCCCGTCAATTCTGGAGAGAGCTTCTACACTGATCGTGCTGGTAAGGAACAGCTCTAATGGTTTTCGTTACGTAGTAATCGTCACAAAAAAATCCTCCGATCGATTCTCCCAAGTGGCTAATGCACCGTAAATTATAGCCTTCCTACTTCACTGCTCCGTATCCTTGATCTTAATGTCCCGCAAAGACTCGTGAACGTAAAATTTAATTTTTGTGACCAATCGACCAAGAGAACTTCGTTCTTCCTTCGCGTCCGCGAAGAAAACACTTTAGAATGCGAAAAGCGATTAGACTGCAGTCGATAATTCGTAAAATACGGTTTTACAGTCGCAGTGTAAAATTTATGCATCCTAGAAGTACAAAGACAAAAAATGAAAAACTTACTGACCTAAATTACACAAAGGTTAATGATTAATAAACTTCTTAATAAAATGTTCACAGCCGCATATGGGAATAGTTTCGTCCCGATCGATAGCGAAGACCTCAGTCACGAACGTGCAGTTACCAGCAAACCAACACGAAAACCGCACCAAAAGAAGCAAAAGACAAGTCCCACTCCACCGGATTCAACGATGATGCACAAGGAACATACCGTGACATCCCTCAATCAGGTAAGACTCACACGACAATCACAAGGTGCACTCGAAAAACACTTGTAATTGAGTTTTCATCCATGTACAAAAACGTTGGAAAACTTACTAACGTGCATGTGTTGTATTAACTTAATTAACTCTCTCTTTGTAATTCTGTCCTATTCTGCTCTCCCCATTTGGATTAAAACTGTATGGTGTTGGGCTTTAAAAATCAGCCGGGATACCACGAATCCGTGGAATCAACTGTACCTTCAAGTGCCTCTACTCTCGTACCACATTTAACTTATTTCATATCGGCTTTAAAGGTGAGATTACCAAGCGATGCTGTAAAACAACTCCTGCTTTTCTTAGCGACCATGTAATACCTAAACAGCTGCATCCCAACTGTTATTGTAAATGTAATACACATCATATATGTATCGTAAAGCAATAACAAATCATTTGAAAATGAACGTAGCCGTTGCTTAATGAACCATTGCATATCATAGTTTATATTACCATTCCCTCTATTGTCATCTCCTAGGAATATTGGCCCTTCCAAGGTGAAGCGTCCACAGGTCGGACTCATAAAAGTGCTCCTGTGGCCTTAATGGATGACGTTCATAAAAATATCGGCGCAACAAAACGTACGATGCCCGATAGGAAATCTGGTCTGAGGTATCAAAGTGTAGAAGACAATCTCGACACACTGTATCGGAATACGGTTATACCGGATGAAACCTTTGGACCCGACGAGGAAAGAATATTTATCGACGTCGATCCATATGATTTGGACGAATCAATCTTTAATCTGGAGCCGAGTGCTCCTGTAAAATTCACTCCCGTTGTGAAGAAAAGCAATCCACCGACACCAGCTAAACCTGAGGCTGATGATTATGTAGAAGAATCGTTGAAAAGTGTAAAAGTTCAGTTGCACAACGCAACTTCAAAGAATCCGGTGCATAAGGCAAACATTACAACTGGCGATATTGGTTTGGACTTATATTATATTCCCGATGGAGATACTAGAGGTGTCCTGCGCACAGCTGGACTTACTTCGGATGATATTATCGAACCCGAGCGCAAAAATCATGAGAATTTCGATGTTGAGGAGCCATCAAATGTTCCTGCTGAGATAACTGCTGAAAGTATAGGAAACATTTCAAAGCAAAAGGTGGTCGAGCTTGAAAAGAATCAATTTGCAAATAAGACTGATGACTATAGTGATATATTTGAAGAAGAACTGAGAAAGCGAAGGGTAGAGCCTTATGAAGAGGACGAGACTGCGGACTATGGCACCGAACGGACAACTACTAAAGATTTTCAAGAAGTCTTGGAAGATGCAATGTCAACCGATCATCTAAGTACTATAACAGATAAATCCCACGAAACAGACCCAAGGAATTTATCTCGAAACAGAGAAGATTTTGAAAAAGCATTCGACATTACGCAAAACACTGAGTTACCAGTTACCAGCGTACATAACGAAGAAAAGGCAAGCGAATCTTTGGACGTAACTGCATCTATCACTCATGTTGTACCTGATACTACTACTGACCCTTCACTTCCAATGATCACACTTCTAGGTAAGAAAATTTAATAAAGTATGAGTAATTAGATATAAATAAAATGATTAATAATTGCACATAATATTCCATAATTATTCTAGATAATACCGAAGATATGATAGTTGAATGGGTCACAACAGAGTGGTCGAAATGCTCTCAAACTTGTGGTGGAAGCGGTTTTCAAGTACGTTATATTATTTCTCTATTTCATTCTTCAACAACTAAATGTAAACTCCGCTATAAATTCAATTAAAAAAACTACTTATAGATGCGTGGAGCACAATGTACAATGCGTTCATCCAAACCGATTGGAAATTCAACAAGAGCAGCACCAAGGACCGTGGTCAGTGCTGCTCTGTGTGAAAATGCAGGTCACACTGCTCCACAGAAAGTACGAGCTTGTGGATTCGGCAAATGTCCACAATGGCATACAACAAATTGGACAACCTGTGAAACATCGAGGTGTTTCAACTGGAAGACTGCAATGCAAAGGAGAGATGTTACCTGTCGTTTGGTCGACGATATTGATAGCGAGCCACAAAATGTCACAATACTCGATCCAAACAAATGCGACGATGCTACACGACCCTTGCAAAGGCAAGAATGTTACAACGATGCATGTAAAGGCGTATGGAGAGTGGGAGAATGGTCGGAGGTACTTATACAAACCAGTTTCTATGTGCTTATTATCGCGTTTGCTTTTTGCAGACGTTATGCAAATATTTAGTAATATATCTTAATAATATTTTCTACATTATTCAAATTCATTACAGTGTACTGCGGCATGTGAGGAGAATGGTATTAAATACAGGATTCTTCAGTGTGTCTGGTTTGGAACAAAAAAGCCGGCTGGTAACGCATGTAGGGACATTCCCCGGCCGCCTGTTATGAAAACGTGTAGGGGCGCACTTTGTTCACAAGACTCCGGTAACGTATTTGGAAAATAGCTTTAGTGTTAGCTTAAGAGGAATGTATTAATCGACAATGCTGATAACCTTTCAGACGATTGCAAGGACCTCTCACAGCTATGCAGTAGAGTGAAAATGATGAACATGTGTAAAGTACCTCTCTATCAGAAGCAGTGCTGCAAGTCATGTCGCTAAGCCGAAGAAATTGACTAGTATTTGTTGTGCGAAGATTAGGTCATAAATGAATGTTGTTGAGAAGTGCGCGCGAAAGGGAGAGCGTTTATTGAAGCGATAGCGTATTAACGTGTTCGCAGGATTGGCGAACCATGTTTGAATGAGCGCTTATTTACACACTGATTAAGCAAACAGTAACGGGAAGATACACGCAGAGTTTATTCTCGTCGACCGTTTATCAACTACTACAACTCTAACAATGTTTGAACACGGTTCTCGACCAAAGTACCCGACGCATCATTTTTCGTGCGAAAGCTCTCTATCTTGGTCTTTGTATCGTCCCATACCTCCGGCAAAAAGTGACCGGTTCTACGCCGATGTGCGGGATTAAAAAGATCCTAATTGTGCCGTAATTAAAACTGTAATTTTACAAGCGTACGTTACATTATAACTCTGGCGCGACTCCTAATTGTGCACGCTCATACCCTAGAAGGAAACCAGGGAGCTCTTGGCATTCGTCCAAAAAAGTTGAGAAATATATTGTTAAAGTTCGAAGAGAAGACTAATAAAACCCGTTTATTGTACCCTGAAAGGAGTCATTGTTCGCGATTTACTACAAGCGACGCCTTACCGAAGGCTTATTGGAAGTTGCTGTTCCGAATCGCTACGATGGCAGCTTTAAACTTATTGAAATTTTAGCAATCAATAAGAACCGGGAGTCAAATGAAAGGAACGAGATGAGTTTTCGATCGCGCTTTATAGGGGCTGCACAAAAATTCATTCTTAAGCCTTATTTTTCTACATAAGCGTGTCTTTCTCCAAGTATTTCTCTCTCTTTCACTTATGCAAAAACGATGAACACCTATCATTGAGCTGCTTATGTTGAGAAAATATGCAGAATCATTTTTTAAAGACTGAAATGCTACTTTATAACACTGGAATCACCATTCCTACTGGGCATTAGCATCGACAGTACTTACATTTCTTTTCACGTGTCCCCCAAAGAGTCCTCGCACATTCCACTGCTACACTATTATTTAAACAATCGCGTATATTTAATTCCCTTCGACGATGTACTTAACGTATTTATTGCGACATGGCGTTTCTTACGTTGGGATAAATTATGATTCAGACTAAGTATAAAGTTACTAAGGAGATAAGTTATAAATGAATTATTATGCGCCTACAAGCGCTTCGTGGGCGAACGTAAGCCAATAGATTCTAAGCAATAAAGATACATAGGTATTGTAATATACTATTTTGTTAATAACCTCTGGCGAAAATTCGTTAACATGACGATCCATTGTTAGTCGGAAGGCTCGAATTTACTTATGTGCCTCTAATCAAGCACATACTCATGTGCGGACCTTTATTTATCTGTCGTTAATCGATTACTTAACGGTTACGTTTAAGTGAGCCTGTTAAAGTTATAGTAAAATGTTAATCCCGTTAACTGAGCGCTTTAAATTTTACCACGTATCGTTGAGAAGTTCTACGAAAGTACCATTTCCATTGCCTTAACACATGACCAGCACATTATTATTTCCCCTTACGAAGTACAAATGCGTTGTTTAGAATATTAGTTCAACAGTACTGTGAACAGATTTTCGCTATCAACGAATTTGCCTCGAGAAAGCTAGACAGTTTGCCAAAAAGAGCTGACGTAAATGAGATAAAATATAAATAAATTAGTGTAATATTGAGACCGAAATAAAAATATATTACAAGCTACGTAAGTAAATGAAGTGCACGCGGATTAAAAGTGGCTTTATAAAAGGAACACAACCTTACGCGCAGGTATGAGCGTATATGAAAAATGAAGATATATTGTCTTACAGTATATATTCTGAATGTATCCTGTACATTGCCAGTATATTTCGCTAATCGTTTAGTTCAAATGTTTAGTTAGATGTTTCTCTAACTGCCGAGTAAATCGGTCATCATGAAATCTACGTTGAGTTAAATACCTCTGCCAAGAACGCACGAAAACCTCCTGACTGTTACTAGTTTTATTTCGGATACCTGCAGTTTTGTATATACCACTATCTAAATATGTAAAGTGACTCCACACTATTATTCTATGAAGAGCATTATTGTTCATTATATCTATGTAAATATGTAACTGCCTAAATACGAATAAAACCAGAGGATATATCACTGCAAGAAAATCTCTACTGTTAGTGTCATCATGAAGGAGAAGCTATTGAGAGAATTAAGAAACAGTTACCTATCTTCAACCTTTTATTACTTCAACAATTGACATCAATTGCACTTATCACACTGGATAGTTCTTTATAAAATTGACATTCCAACAAGTATTCCTATATGTAAAAAGTCATTGCATGCTATTTTTCAAAATTCAACAATAATATAATTGACAGAATAGTGTCGAACTTGTGTTCAAAACTTGTTCACACCGCAATTCCCCATTCCCGCAATACTTCGTTCTCATCCATCGGCCAGAGCTTTTTCAATAATGCCCAGCCTGATTTCTGAGTAAAAAGCAAGTATTCATTTTGCGGGTCATGAAGGTGCGAGTATGCGCCCAAAACAACACTCTGGCAAATACGAGCGCAAACCGCGGTTTTCAAGACTTTCTTTTCAAGATCAGTTATTTTCCTAATACTCTGATAACCATCCAAGACATATTTCGCCATCCTAAAATCTCCAGCCTGGAGCATCATATAGCAAATAGCTATCGCAAGTTCGAAAATCAAACAAGTCCTATTACAATCCCCGAAATCAATCACTGCCCCTATGTCTGTACCCTCTGCGTTCACCACGAGATTCTGCTCGTTTAAGTCGCCATGTATAATGCATTGCTCCAATTGGTACTCTAAAGAGAGCACTTCTTTTTCGAAAGCAAGAATCACATCGTGTGCGAGTTGCTGGTTATTCGTATCTTTTACTGCGTAAGTAAATTGTCGTATTTTCGGTACGGACGCCAGCATCCAAAGTGTTTTATAATCATCGTATGCGGGATGAGAGAAGCCGGACAAAATGCAGTCGAGCTTCGCAGTGAAGGAACCCACATTCTTTAGAAGTGCCGGAGTAATAGGTACACGATGCAGGAGTTCGCCAGGACGATACACGAGCAACCTTACAGCGTATTTTTCTGAACTCTCATCCAAAGTTTCCAACGAGAAATAGTCGCCTTTTATATTCTTCACCGGCATAGGACATGTGACGTCACATTGATTCAGGAATATCATCATTTCGGTTTGCCCTTCTATCACTTTGCTCTTGCGTGAGTCCAAGGAATTTATAATCTTCAATACGTAGCCGTGTTTCTCCACGGTGTTTATATGGGGATTCGAATGAGATTCTTCGCAGATGACACGGTAGTTTCTGTCATCGTAAGCGTTTAGTGCAGTGATTTTGATCGCAGTCATGCCGTATAATTTTTCGAGTAGCATCGCAGCTATGTGCTCGCTGCCCGGTGGTCGAATACATTGTCCTGGAGTCAGAAAATTATCCTCAACATCCATATCCCCTATTTCTTCAAGGTTCTTGAAAGCTCCCGCGCACTTTCGTGGGAAAGAAAATTATAATTGTATCTTTTTATCGAACTCTTAAAAAAATATTGAGCTTGTAATAATCTTCTTATAACTGGCAACAGCGGACTTCTAAATCTGTAAAGAATAATGATTTTTTATATTTATCGTTCGTATAAATTTAATTAATAAATCTTGAGCCCGACTCGTCAGAGCTTTGAATGTCAAGCATTGAATCGGAAAATTGAGTCGTAAAAGTGTTTTCTTGACGTATTCGATAATCACGTGTTATCGGGCAAAGCCATTCCGTATCTTGCCAAACAATAGCCACACAAGTATACATTTTCACATGAAAATAAATATATCTCATTTTTTTAAATAATTCTTGATAGAGTAACTCGACTAAGATTTGATCAACATTTACCATTAGCATTTATAAAGCTCTTTCGATCTTCAATTTCAAAGACGAATTCGGGCTGCAAGAATAAAGTGAATTACAGATAATAAGATACAGATCTTACCAAAACGAACACTTTGTCCTCGCTCCACAAATAGAGCTAGCGAACTAAGTTCACGAACAAGCGGATGAAACTGTTTAGGAAGTTAAGCGTACAATCATATAGCCGGCAAGTGCAGATGACAGTCAATCACTTCTCTACGCGGGTACAAACACTCAAGCACTGATGTTTCTATCACTCTTAACTGAGTCTTACGACTCCCGATATTTTTTTGCCGACACGATAGGGTGCTTTCTTATCGCATTGATAAGAATCTCGTAGACAGGTGATGCAAACAGGATATTTATTGTTAGATCCCCAAATCGAAAATTATGGAATAATGAGAATGTCTTGCGTCAAGCATTCTTTGGGTTTTTTTATCTTATAAACATTCAATTCCCATAATATGTCCTTACTTCCTAGCTAAATTGCTTATTGTATTTCGGATTTTAAAGTAGATTCGTATTTCAGTATTCATTAAATACACAACAAACTATTCGAATTAGCTTGTAGTGCATTATTAGTTTATACAGAAAATTGCATCACTCAATTGTGACTGATAGCATTCAATTCAATGGCGCCGGGATTTGGAATTTTAATTCCCGCCAAGAAATTCTCGCATACAGAAAATATATATAATAAATCAAGTTGAAGAGTCAAATGTGTAGATACATGTTTGCATTGGAACATTCGATTAGCAAAAATCAATATAGACGTTACAATGGGTAACGTAAACCAACAGAAACATAAGCACAGGTTTACGAAGATAGGGCATGCATGCAACATGCAACGGAAAATAATGCTTTCCTATTGCCATGCGATATGAAAGTGCAGATTTGTTTCTACTCACTCAGTGCTAATTTATTGATGAAACCAACTCGAAACAATGATGCCACGATGTAAATCCCAGTTTTGGAACACAAGCACACACAGTTTGAATAAAACGAATAAACGTACCACAACAAAGCAACCGCGGAACAACTAATTGTAGTAGAGCCTAAACATGGTAGAAAAGTCTTGCAACCTTAAGGTAGTACTCAAGATTTGGGCGCGTTTCCATTGGACCTATCCTGAGCCAACTTCAAGTCGTACGCATTTGAACCTAGTTTCATATTGTACCTAACTGTTCATAAGTGGCGAAGTTTTGTTCACGAGAGGAAGTGTCGTTTATTAACTTGGTATTTAATATTACTAAACATAGTTCTTAGATTAACGCAGTTTCATTATACTGCTAACATCCAATTTACCTTTTTACATATTAGTCCACCGGTGATTAGTGTTCAGGTCCTACTAATTCTATCATTCATTCATTATTACACCAAACTAATAACCAAAGTTATCAGTAAATCAATCTTTCCAGTAAAACAAAGGTGACGTAAAATTCAAGGAAGAGCGCGCGCGATCAGGCAAGCCTGGCAATTGGCTGCCTTCGTCAAAGCACTGTCGCCGAGTGTGCCGAGCGTTCCCGAAGTTAGCCGGGAATCCCTGCAATCGCGATAGTTCGGTGTGCGCGTCAAGAAAGTCGACTCTGTCTAACCTACAAACGTGTGACAATGGGTGACGCCGAGCAGGAGTCCGGCGAGCGAGGTGACAATGACAGCCTCAAGACAGACAAACTGTTCACCTTGAAGAAATGGAATGCTGTGGCGATGTGGAGCTGGGACGTCGAATGCGACACTTGTGCGATCTGCCGCGTCCAAGTGATGGGTGAGTGACAAACGCCAAATCATCGCTCCATTGTTTCCTCAATGTTTATCGCTTGCTTCACTGCCAAATTTCTGCCTACTTTTTCATTCCATACTTACCAGACTTTCCAATAATATTACACTTCTCATAGCGCATTTCTGCGTGCGGTTTTAAAAGATGCCAATGATTTGTGTATTGTTGTGCATCGCCGTTGACGGTGGGGTGACTTGTCGCGCGTCAAAACACGCGCGCCGGCTTTGCCCCTCCACTTTACTCTTAAAAAAGATCGATGGAACATGAGAGTTATAAGAGATTCTTTTAATCGCTTTTAAGTGATTGTATATGCGATCTGGGAAAATAAACACAGCTGGTTCAATAGTCGATTCGTGTATTTAATAACTTACAGATTGTGTAGAAACTTAACGCAATAAGACGGTACAATTGTGTACCATAGTAAAAGGCGATCAGAGCAAAGACTGGGACGCGCCTCGTAGAACCGATGCGCTTCCCATTACCGTTGTCGATTGCAATTAAAATTAGTAATAAAACTGACGCATATAGCGCATGGAATCAAACACAGGCTCCCCCCGAAAAATAGGGCGAGCTTCTTCGTGAAGGTCTTGCAATACGAAATTGTGGACTAATCTTCTACTCATCCTGGAATGAGAATCAACAATAGCCATTGACTGGGTGTCTTCGGACACAAAGTCAACCGATTGCTAGAGGCCCGAAAGCCCGGGCAAGAAACTAGAGCGCCTGTTGCGCAAAAAATCACTAGCCATAAAAAGAGCCTCCGCCGAAAGTCCTCAGCCTTCGAAGTAAGTCGTTCCGCCGATGTGTGCGCATAATATTCAACGATGTTTTCGTACCGATAGAAAGACGCTTTCGCAAGCATCCAAACTAATTTGTTTGCGTCGATAAAGTGGGACTTAAGTTTTACTTCTAAACTAGAATTCATTGAGTTAATTTATCATCATCACGGCGGCAATCGCCGATTTCCTTCATTGCACCAATCTGAGAGTCCGCAGTGTAATAAAAATATATATGTATATTTATATATAGATTTATATATATATATATCTATATGTTCTCGCTGGATCTTAATACTAATCGCTTAAATTCGTAAATCTATATGTACAATTCCTTGTCTAATCATCGCGTATGCCAATAGACTGTGTGCTACGAGTTACGATATATCCGACGTCGATGGAGAGATTCTTTCCAAGGGTAGGCGGCGCCGCGACGCCCACAGACGTGCAGTACTTTTCATTTATTGTCGGATGTGAGGGCAAACGGTATCCTTGGGAGAAGGATCCCTCCCGATGAATTGAAGACAGCCGCGCGCGTTATCCTATCGATATGACAATTGTTCCAGTTGAATTGTGCTCGCGCGTACGCGCCACATACGCATCCACACTAATTAAATACAGCTCGCACAGTTATACCTAAATTCCTCTGGTGGGCGCATGCACGCGCGGCCTCTGTCGTTACTTTTTCCTCCTCGTACAATCGTGTACACCCTTCGAACGATGCGCAAAACGAACTAGCGCTTGAGGTAGACCCTGTAGGACTATCGAACAACAAAAACGCCTTTACAAAACTAGTCAACATCAATCTCAGACTGTTACACGCTCCACGTGCACGTGAGAGCGTCGCTCGATGCCGGAACACTCTCCGAAACTCGGCTCGACCTTTCCCGTTGTGCCGAAAGTACTTCGTTGCTATAAGTACATGAAGCACGAAGAAAGTACAGTGAAGCGACCGCGTTTTTCATCTGGCACCGAATTCGCATCAAGCGATTCGTGGATGTCGGATAAGGTCGTTCAGTGTGTGTAATCTAATAGTCAACAATCGTCGCGTTTTTGTGCAACACGAACCGAGCTCTCTCGGATGCAAGATGATGCACGGAGAGAAGAAGGCAGCCTAGGAAAAGGTGGGAATGCAAAGAAGAGAATGATAGCAAGAGAGCGAGTGGGTAGATTACATTAAGAGAGTAATCAAATTGGTCTCCTTCTTTCCGTGAAGGATCCTCCTCCACAGGAACATAAGTCACGCTCGATTCGTAATGCACGCAAGACTCACGCTACTCAAGGATCGCGTGCGCCACGTGACCAAGAGATTTCCATCTAATACAGGGTGCTAATATTTAGACAGCCATAGGTGTTGGCTTGATGTTAGCCACAGCGCTCGTTCTTCGCACCGGAGCTCCTCTGAATCTCCTCTCGATCTCCTCCAAGGATCTTCCTCGGGTCTCAGGTACGCAAGTCAGCACGAATACAAAGCCGACCAGCACAACACTTCCGAAGAGCCAGAAGGCACCGTAAGGTCCGATAAGTCGAATGAGGTCCTCGTATGTTTTAGTGACAATGAAGGTGCACATCCAGTTGAAGGCCGTTGCTACACTAGCTGCAGGACCACGAATCTTCACTGGCAAGATCTCACCCATCATCAGCCAAGGAATTGGACCGAAACCGAGAGAGAAGCCAACTACGTAGACGATCAAACTGAGAAGAGGAACCCAGCCGAAAGAAGCGAGGTCGACCTCGCTGTGCTTGGCATAGAAGAATGTGCCCAAGGTGAAGAGAGTCAGGAACATGGATACCGATGATATGTACAGGAGCATCTTTCTGCCCAACTTGTCAATCACCACAGCTGCGATGAAAGTCGACAGGAAGTTGACCACGCCGACAATGATCGTCGATATATTCTCGTCGACTGTACTACCAGCGTCCTGTAACACAAATCAGAATCATTTGGTTAGTTTTATAAAGATAATCGATGAGAGATTGATGAGCTATTGAGAAAGTAGTATGAGAAATTAATTATGTGAATGAAGATGCCTACCTTGAAGATTTGGACGGTATAAAAGATGACGGCGTTGATACCAGACATTTGTTGGAAGAACATTAAACCGAGTGAAATCAATACGGGTTTGATATTTCCGCCAGTGAATAATTCAACGAAAGCTCCCTTAGTAGCATTCCTCTCGCTTTCGTTATGCATCCTTTCGACTTGGGAGAGCTCATCCGTGATATCTGCGTTCTTGCCACGCAACCATTGCAAGGATTGACGAGCCTTCTTTGTCTTGCCCTTGGAGATGTACCACCTTGGAGTCTCAGGGATGGTGAACATCAATAAGAGGAATGGAATCGGTACGCAAGCACCCAAAAGCGCCAAGTTACTCCAGTTTAAGTACATTCCGGCGACGAAACACAGTAAAATACCTATCAAGAGGAACGAAAACCATAAGATTTCAAGAAAATTCGAACAAGTCTCCAGAATCTTTGATATAATTTTCTTTGGGACTTACCAGTATTACCAAAAACAGTTGGTAGCAATCCTAGGGAGCCTCTAACTTCGGGTTGGATCGTTTCTGCCAAGTAGACTGGCAATGACAACGATGCCATACCCACGCAAAAACCACTGATAGCTCGGCCAGCGAGTACCATTGGAACATTAACTGCTAGTCCGATTAATAGCCAGGCTGTAATGAAATATCTAACGTTAATACCGAACGATTTTTTCCTAAATCAATCGAATCATCTTCCAACAATCTCGAAACATACCTGCGATGAATGGTGTCGCAGTAGAAAGTATAGTATTTCTTCTACCAATCGCATCGATCATGGGTCCACCGGCAATTCCTCCGAAAAGTGCACTGAGCGGCATAATTGATCCTATCCACATACCCTGGAAGCAAAAGCAAACCGAATCATCAAAAGCTGTCCCAACTCACAGTAACCTTCGTCAGTAAAGACGATATTAAAAAAAACAACAACATCATAAATGCCAAAGGAGCGAATCATAGGAATCAGGCAATCGATCATATTTCTGGTGATTAATGAGGGGAGTTCCATAACAAGCAGTTGGTACGGCAGCATCCAATTGGATTGGCTGGCTAGTGGGCTATCGGGAATACGATTATCTTCAATCAGGAAGCGCGAGTGTACGTATTCGCAATTAATAAGCGGGTTGCCCGTTCAATTCAGTGTAAGCCAGACAGAGGGTAGTGGAGGAGACGGAGGAGGCAGGTTCAATCAGTGCGAGGCTTAACAAATGCTTGACCAATAGGGTCCTATTCAGAACACCGCGCCCCTGACCAGCCACCAGTGACGCATTTAAGGTTCAACTTTTAATCATTCATTGACCCCCGCAAGATTTCCCTGACGTAGGCGCCCAACTCCTCCCTCACTCTTTTCCCTCGTAGAAAGGAATCCATCTCGATTAACACACGCTCCTTTCGATCATGAGATCTTCTTTGCGACAATGTTACGCATTTCCTTGGACAGGTACTCGCGTAGACGCACGATCGTCGTATCGGCCAAATATTCAAAAACAAACGTGCCTCCATGCGTGTACACCCGTTGTCAACCGCGCAACCTTGAGCTTCCGGTACGCGAGAAAATCTGACCGATATGTTTCTACGCTCCCGACACGATTACCCGCGATTACCCGATGACATCGGAGCACGTTTGCTTGCAAACAATTCACGCTTGACGTGGAAGTGATCTTCGCTTTACAAGTCGACCACTATTAGTTTGCCACGAGAGAGTGAATTCCAGGAATATTGCTTTTGATAGTTGAATTGCTAACTTTTTACACTTGCCGATTGCAACCACAATTGGTCACGACACGAATAATTAAGAAATAATAGAACATTTACGTAATAAGAATTTGTTATCTTATATAAATACTGTGCAGCTAAAAATAGTAGATCAATTTTCTGGCAAGTATTAGAAACATTTATTGCAATAGAAATTTGAATCATTCATAAATCGAAACATCGAGGAATAAGTCTGTCGTTCTTATTGATAGATATTTGAAATAGATAGATTTCGATAAATGTATACGGTGTAACGAACTTACAGTTTGCATGTTGACTTCGAACGGAGCATCCTCCTGCATGGAGACCAAACCGGGCGAAGTGTAAGAACTCGAGAATCCAATGACCATGGAGCCCACTGATAGAGATAGGGCAGCCAGGACCTAGAATAAATAAATAGCAATGAAAAATTCGTACAAGATCACGATGAACTCGCACTATCAATCGTTGGTACAACAAATCCGCCGATAGAGTCTGGAATCCGAGAAGCCCGGGTAAACCGCAATCGAATCAGTATTTACACCAACTCTGAGCAGAAAAACTTGGCGTATAAGAATGCGGGGAAGATCGACTCTCAACAGCAATGTCAATCACGTAACAAAGTAGTCGGCTTTAACAACTGACGATAGAAAGTAAACCATACTCTATATTTACCTAGAATCGCAAACAACCCATTATAAAACTAAAGCGTCTATTAACATAATTATGAATAAAAAAAAAAATGGAGCCTTTAGTTTCCGGAGTACCTGAGTGAAGGTTGTCTTGGGTACCGGCGCATTACTCGGCACTTCGATATCCACATGGGTATCCGCACGCGTGAGTAGCTTCATCTCTTGCTATGTTGGGGACCACGAGAAACCCCGAGAAGTATTGTTCGATCGTAGAGGAACTGAGCACGATAGTGCTCGGATTACTAATGCGAGCTAAATCGATACGAGGCGCGTTGTTCGAGTGCGACTAGGCGTCTGATTGAAAGAAGAGGGCGAAGAGAGTATGTTGGTCCTCGAAGAATACGCGATCTCTATCAATTGGGAACTATTAGCGCGCGTATATAGGACGTTCGGCTATCGATGCTCGACTGTAATATAAACTATTGGCACTCGTGAACCGGCGATGGTGCTCTTCTTATATAGGGAACGATGCTGGGGGCTTGGGGGCCATCCCTTCCATCGAAACGCGCCGCGAGAATCGCGAATTACGTACGCGCCTATTACGCTTACTCCTGCGAGCGAGTGGCACCCGCCGTACATCCTTTCCACCGTGTCCGTGTGTCGACACACGCGTAGAACACGCAGGAATCACGGCGGGGCGGTGCGCGGTTGGTAGCTTCCACTTAGGAGGGAGAGGACTACACCTAAAAACCAGTTGGATATTTTGACAAGAGTGAAAACCGACTGACACTCTCGGCGTCGTCGATCGCAGGCTTCGTCGTCGTCGGCCCCTCGAGCGTTTCATCTTGTGAAAGCCAAGAACACTCACACACAGAATCCTATCAATCTTCGAGAAACTAAGGACAGATAGGTAATTCTTTAACTAAGTAAGTCCTGGTCACATAGAAATTTTCTTTCGGGTTTCGATCTATTTGTAACTGCCAGTTGTAATTTTCAACCCTTTGATACTAGTCTTCTTAAAGAGTAGTGGATGATAGTTGAAGTAGTTCTCAAGCGAAATCTATTGGTACGGTGATACATGCGGCTGTGATCAATCGAGCGTCCTTGAGTCTAGTATCGAAAGGATTACGACCGAGGCTTCCGGTAGTTGCCTTTTTCAGTGACTCGAAGGCATAATCGAAGGCTAGCGCGGAATCGCTGAACTTCACCGGTAAATCGGTGACCCAAACGCCTCAGACTCTCTTGATCCCATCGAACGATGGTTCGATCTCTCCTCTCGTCATAGCTAATTGTTTAATATGGGCCACAATCGGTAATACGTCAGCAATGTACGTGGAAAGAAATTAAGTCGTTAGTTATTGTGCCGAAGTGTGCAAGGTCGTGGCGGGACCTCGTACCAAAGCGACTTGTGCAGCCTGCGCATCTATTGTTACTGGATAATTGCTCTTTTAATTGTTTCGGTCGACACTTTTCATAAGCACCCCCTTGTCACGAGTAGTCGACTAACGCTTTGCAAGACCATTTTCCATCTCGCACGTCACTGCCCTTGCCAGATCGTCTATCATTTGCCTGGCTGTCCGTGCGAGCATTCATCCATCTTTGTGTATCGGTGAATTCATCTATTGATCGGCTTCTCCCAGTCGCCGTTAGTCAAGTGCCCTCGCCTCGATCATTTTACCGCGGAGAGACTCGTAAATCCTCTTAAGCCGACTGCGCATCGCTATCCAGATTGCAACTACGTTTACAACTTCTATTCACGTAGGTCTATTTACGGAGCGGCAAATGCATTCGGCATTCACCACTTTCGCGTCTGATGAATTAAACAAGAGTGCAAAACTATTCCCGTAATGTATCTTTCTGGATGAACGAATGAAACATTGTACTTTGTAGGCACCGCCTTACTTTTACGTAATAATGTAAAAAAAAAAATCGACGCCGATAATTACCGCACTAGGCACTTTGATAAGATCTACTTAACAGCGATCTAGCAGAGGATGAATTAGAAATCAGTATACTTTGAGGCTGACGCGGTAGTTTTGTTTTTCTATTGGAATCATTAGACTAAGTCTGGATAACAAGGAAGATGTCCAGTTTAACATACGACGCGGCGTTAAACAAGTAATCGAAAAATGGATCAAGGATACACAGAGATATCCTTGAGGCTTCGAGGTGATTCGCACGAGCGAGAATTGATGGGGTTTCTCTTATTTCCTCATGAAATCTGTCTCCCGACTCGTCCGACCAGTGATCACCGGCACCGGCTTGTCGATCCGAATTCTACTAACTATTTCTTTCTCGCTCTTGCTTTTTATTTGGAGTGTTTGCCGAGCGTATGAGCAAGTCTAATCGCTTAGAAGTGCCGTTTCAAGTGCGAAGGCTGCTGTGGTCCTCGGATACCCGTTCGCGTTCGCTCTTTCCTCTATTCTCTCTTGAGTTCCCGCTCTATGCACAGACTTTTTTAGCCGGAAGCAGACACACACCTCCGAAGGTGTTTCTCGTTGACACACTTTGCGAAAAGAAGGACTAGAAATCGCCAACCGTTGGAAAGAACCGCTTGGGACTCCTTGATAGAAAAAAAAGAAGTTGGGCTCGATTTGGAAGGATAATGAATTGGCAGTACCAAGTGTTTGGTGTCGCCTTTTAGATGGTGGGCGTGACGAGCCCGACTTGGTAGCTGTGTAACTTGAGACTGGCGAAAGCATTACAGGATTACATATTGTAATTTTCATACCGACGGACTTGTTAAGTGGATCTTTCTTAAGCGGACTATCGTTTCGCTGAGCATGTCTGACGATTATCTTCGTCACGTATCCGGTTGGCGCGTGACCAGCAGAAAATGCGAAAAAGCCGAGTGCCGATGCGCGTAATTGCTTCTGCACCGCATTAAGGAAATCATACCAATGACGCTCACCCACAAAGCTATTTGACTCGACTTAATAAAGATTGTCGCCAGATCTGTGAGCAACCACGAATTATGAATCGTAAACCTACACTTTTCATTAAGCGCGACTCGTTAACGTCGTGTAAATTTCATTAAGACTTACTGTTCGAGTGTTTCAACTGAAACTTTCCGATCGACTATATTTTCCCACGGACAAAATAATGTAACTAGATAACCTGTTGACTTGTTGAAATTTATAATCGAGATCATCCAGACTCCGCAAACGGATTCGTCTTACTAAGGATATCTATTTCCTTTTACGTACTTCTTCGTCAAATGAAATGGAGCTTCTTACCTGATTGAAGTACCGATTGGGTGCTGGTGGAGGGATCTTCTCGAACTCCGAAGGAGCCAACCTTTCTAAATCGGCGGCATCCTTCGGCGGCTTGATATCCTGCGAGCTCATTTGTGTTTTGGCACTGACAATCGTGTGAGGACGTTCAGCCACCAGCAGCGGGTCCAGCTGTTTGTAATCTTCGATTTCCCGATCAAGGGGATTGTAGATGGAGGACTCGTTGAGTGCCTTTTGATGGTTGTGTCTCAGGTTCTCGGCATAATAGTGATTGGAGGGTGTCCCGGTGCCTGCCGGGAGCTTCTTCTTCTCGATAATAAGGGCCGTTTGGCTGTTGAAGGGACTCGCGTTCGTCGCAAGAGTCGTATTCGACGCGCAATCGAGAGTGATGCCAGAGTTGGTCGTCGACGATCTTGCGGTCGACGGCACCTTCGAATAGTACTTTGGAAGGGCGCTGCGTTCCTGCAAGCAAATTTAATCCACATTGACTAATTGTAGAATTAGCGATTCACTTCGCGAGTGTTGCTTCAAACTGAAGCTTCATTCCTACATCGCGCACACATTAAGCCCATAATTCCTCAAAGGTGCACTTGTTAACCTTCGAGTAAACACACTCGTTCATTCGATGAAAATGGTCAGGGACACTGTTCGCACACTGGGTGGTTGATAATGATTATGGTTGAAGGGGTGAATTCATGTACCACCCTGTTGTACATCACGATTCTTTTCTTAGCGAGCTTATTGAAAACCAGTTAGAACCGGAAGAGATCATGCGAACTGGACAGTACCGGACTTCAACTCTTTGCCCCCCTGTCGCGATAAACAGTCTCTCTTCTCCGAACGGTAAACACTCTCTTTACGAGGAATAGTCGGGCGCGACCCAATTTGGATCCCGAGAAATTGGGCCATCGGAATTGAACTGGGTCATCTCTGACGACACAGTCTGACGTCGACGCGCAAAGTACAGCGAAGTCGCTCATAACGGGGTGAAAGGAGTGCTTGAATCTCAGAGGGTGGATGCAACGATCGAATTACCTTTCAGATGTTTCCCGCAGATCCTGACGGACAGCACAGCGGAAGGATAAATGGATGAATACGAAATTCGAAAAACGAAGATGTTAATACAGAACACACTTCACTTATTTTGCAAAAGGCAAAGATCCTCTGTTTTAAAAAGAGGGTTGCGCGACCACCTGTCGAATCCCAAAGAATACAGGATCCACGTCGAATTCTATCCTCAGCCGACAAAACTTGCACCCAACAGGGCAGAAGAAAAAAAAAAACTCTCGAAGACAAAAGTCGTAGTTAAGCTCGAACTGGCAGAGTCTCGGTAGCAAGTGGAGGCGTCTCATTAAGGGGATGAAACACGAAAGTTCGAGTATTTATACCAGCGTGGTTTATCGGAACTCGCGTCGACACAACGATAAAGAGGGAAGAGACGCGCAGCTAAACAACTTGGCATGGGAATACGAGGGAAAAGCGTGCGCGAAACACGCGGGCGAGCGAGAAGGAAGAAGCGTGACGATTATCGTAACGAGAACCAATGACGAAAAGCAAAGCGGCCGGTGGAATCAATGCGATTAGATGACTTTTACCCCTGGCGAAGCGATAACCCTCGCTGAACCGTATGACTAAACTCCGAATGCCGTCTATATACTTTTGCGAGCTCTTCTGTTTTCTCGTTCTACGGTTCATACGTTACGTGCTCTTAGTTAGGACTTGCCCCGGGGTTGCTTCACTCGAAATCCCGGACTCTATCACGCGTCGAGACGATGCTCGATCATGCGCCTCTTCCACGGACGTTACACGCTCGTGGTAATGACACTGATTCAATGCCTGTTTTCCGGAAAATGTATCTAGACGTTGCCCGATACGCTGCGATCGACCGCATAGATTTGCAAATAATCGCTTGCTCCCACTTGTCGCTCTAGCATAATCACAATTGTCCCGATGCCACTGTGATTCCACTCTCTTTGTGGATTTAATGTTTTCGACATACTATGTGAATTCAAGTTCATCCAGGATTCAGATTTTGTCCATCCTAGGTTCGAATTAAGTCATAAATGCATTTAAGAAAAAATCGTATAAGATTTATAAAAATATCGTAAGAACTAACTTTATGCTATCTGAAGATATATTTATTAGCCATTCGTTTCCAAATAGTGGACAGAAAATATGATTAAAAACACCGCGGAGGGTGGTCGAGTTAAGATTTCAAGTTCAAACAAGAGCGATGATTCCGCCTGTCGTAACGGTCAATGATGCGTAGCGTAGCCGATAGTGGTAAATAGGCGCGCGCGTAAATTGCCTGGGAAATGTACATTCAAGCGAACAAAGTACACACAGTTCTCAGTGTCCGAAAGCTAAGTAGCTTGCTGATCGGCTTGCACCGAACGACCCATTCTACTTGAAACTCTGTATATCATAGCAACAGATTTATTTTTCACCGAAACCTCTCCTATCGCATCCCCAACAATAGCGCCTGTAAATCTACAAGATTAGAATGACGAAGCGCAAGTAACTGAAGATGACTACTCTAGAAAAAATTGAACTGAAGATTTCGATTACAAATCAAGCAGCTCGCATCGTTCAAACGTAACTTAATCATCCTGCGAAATGTAAGACACCTCTCCACGTGATACTCTCTGGGCGCATACGCGCGCGGTGAGGAAGCGCCGGGCAAACGAGCGACCAGCTGTTTTTCAGCAGTGTGGGTAACGCAGAAGAAGCTCGAACAAGAGCGTGGCGCTATCTGGGTCTCGGCTTATCAGTGAACACGGCCAGTAGATCTCGTCGGCTTTTCCTTTGATATATCCAGTGAAACACGATCGATGCAACCGGCGACCTTGCGAAAGTGACTTCGAATCGCACAGATTTGTGTCGTGTATTCATAGAAAGGTGATCATTCTCCGTAGTATTGGATGCTTTGATCTCGTTAAAAAAGACCGTCTAATTACTCTGATTTGGATTAAAGCAAAGCGAAGATCGAATGGTGTTGGTATTAATCAGTCGGAGAGAAGACGGAAGAAGAGTGGGAGAAAGTGAGAGAGCGATGTTTCGGAAGTGGCGCGTGGAATTGAAGGCGCCACTATGTCTGTTCGGCGCGCTTAATTATCGAGCTTAGAGTAAACAATAACATCGAGCGACTTTTTTGCGAATGCGACCAGACGACAAGCCGATAAATGAAACGGAATCGCAACAGCGTGTATATGCAAACACACGTATGCACTGATTCTTAAGTAGAAAGAATGAAAGAGAAAAGGAATTGTCCAAAGGCGTAATTGATACGTGTCGGTCCCAACACAATTTTCCTCGTAATCGCCTTGTCTGCTTTTCGCCTTGAAGTTTATCGTCGCGATAAACATATACTATTTTTTAGAATCCATCGTGACTCTTTTTTAGAGTTCATTATGAGACGAGTTTAACACAAAAACAGGTCAACTGGCAAACAGCCAGAAAAAAGGTAGAAAAATCTAGATTTTTGCTAAAAGTTGCTTTTTATCTAAGAGTTTCCTGAGTTCAAAGATATTTCGACCAGAGAGAGATATCCAAAGGGTTGAATGAAATGTCTGGCGAGAATGCACGATTCATGGGGAAATGCGGGTCGGTGGGAAGTTCGGTGACAAGGCTGAGCAGTCGCTTATGTAACGATTCAATGACCGCGTTCGAAATTAGTCTGCCCGGTCTGTTTCAAGATCGCCACGCAGACACATGAAATATTTTTAGCCCTTTTAATCCCAGGTTCATCCTTCCTGCTTCTGCTTCATCTGCTCATACCTAAATCATCCTATACTTTTCAATAATCCTACAAAATTTTCCTCTACCAACTCTCCGATTTATAACCGCGATAGATTGCTCCCAATTCTCCAGCATTCTCGGGGAATTCTCATGCGTGATACGCCAAATCTTACGGTATCACGTGGACACCGAACGAGTAGAAGCTCCGGTCGGATGTAATTGGCAACAACAAAGTGAGGAGCGCCTCTTCCGAGATGCGAGGCAAAGGTCGGATGCTGAGCATCATACAACAACAAAGAGACTCTGTAACTCCCTTGTGACTGGGAGCGATAAAACGCACGCTTGGAAAGGCTTGTTAAATAGCAAAAATCGGTCGGTGCACGTGATAATGCGAAAGACGACGTAAAGCCTCTTTGCCCGCTCGAAACTGGCTAGATCTTGTTCGCTGTTACCGAGGAATCTCGATATTGCTCCTCTCCGCTCAACTACCAGCCGGAGGAAGCCACAGAGAATGAGGGCGCGTAGTGCGCGCGACTCGCAAATACGCCGACGTCATTCTATGACGACGGCGTCGATGTTTGCTCCTTTGGTGAGGAAACGGCGCTCTCCGACGGACCAATTTCACGTGCGATCGCATAATATATGTGTCGCATCCGCGTGCTCGAAGATAACCGGAACTATTACAACCCTGCCAAGGAGAACCGACGACTTATGTATCATCGCCTGACGATCACATGTCTTAATCCTGACAATTCGCTCTAAGCATTGAATTAGTAGTGAGTGAAAAATGAATTCGCATCAAAATTTCTTTTTGAAAAATAATCTTGGATAAGAAAGTTTCCCTATTAAGAGAAAATTTGATTAGGCTCGACGAGACTGAACGAAAGAGGATATGCAATTACATCTCAATGCATTCTTGACCGACCACGAGTGTGAATCTGTTTACGCACTCGTCGACTTCTGCAATTGTTAGAGTATAGCGCGAGGCATAAAATAAATATAAAGTACATGTAAAGTCGAGTAAATGTAGCAAATGTTATTGTAATTTATTTAGATTCTGGCCTTTTTTGTTGAATTATAAATATAGCCGCTGACAAGCGTTGTGCGGAAAATAGCCGGTCAACAATGCATTAATGCGTAAAAGTTCTACAGGCTTCCGTGTTGATCTTTGGTAGAAATGTGTAATCGTATTTGAACTTGATTAGTAATGATGAGTTATTCCTGAATACGCGCATATCTAACTTTCCATAGAGAAATAGGAATGATAAATCCTAGAAACAAGGTGCTAATTCGTTCATTGCGACGCATCTTTCTGCACTCGCCAGTTGCTTTGGTAATAGCTAGAACAGCTTCAAGCATCGAACGACTATCGCAACATTTGCATTTCACGGAGTACTAAGTTCAAACTTGCAATGAATATGCAAAGCTACGAGTATACATCAGGCAAGAGCGTGCAGAAATTGTTAAGAGCAAGACAACTGTGAGTACGAGTCGTGAAATCATTGTGAATGATGCGTACTTTGTGGCTCGAGTTTTTCTAATGGAAACATTCCCGCGAGAAAAGTGATTTAAAGACAAAGTTCTATCAAAAAGTGATACATTTTGCGTCTAAGATACTTTCGACGGTAAGCTATTAATATTTTCATCGATTCAAAAACTGTATGAACAAATAGAATTTGGTAATTCCTCCCGGATAATTCGTCGCGCCATACTTTTCGGGGGTGCGATATTCAAGATGATTCCATTTAGAAAATGAACATCAGGATGGTGGTCTCAATATAGAACAATTGCAGTATAGTTTATAATCCATTTACTCGACACACACTCGTCGCAAGCGGCGAGATAAGGAGCAACGATGTCTCCGTAACTGGTAGAGCGCAATAACGATGATCGAGAAACCCTTTCACCGCGATGATTCTGCCAAGCGAAGGGCAGACTGATGAAGGACGAAATACGTCGATCAGTGAAGCACTCCCGAAATAACTCGGCGAAAGAGAGTGAAAACAAAGGAAAAACAAGAACCAAAAATGGCGCATTAGAGCTTTCTGCGTGGCGATGCATCGCGTGACGAGATCTGTCATTGAGAAAAGACGGAAGCGAGACAAGAAATCAAGAAGTCTCTCGTCTTCCACCCTTGCCCTTGACACGAAGATATCAAGAGCAGCGTTATTCCCGTCGCAAACATCGTTGCACTTGACGAATGTCCTCCTGATAAATCGATCACAAGAGTCTTCTGTGATTGCTCGGCAATCACAGAAAACTCTCTTTCCAAAAACTGTGGATTCATCAATGAACGAAACATCCCCGGTAAAACACCACGCATCACACGGATAATGAAAGAATAAGTTCGTTAAGTGAATCTGCTTGTTCTCCTTCATCTCAACAGTGCGAAAGGAAGAAGAACGAGAGAAAATCGAGGCTATAGAAAGAGAGGAAAATGAAAGAGAATGAGAGAGGGCTTATAGGAAATAGATGACGTACCAGCGGCGTAGACACAGGTGGCTGCATTTTAGCGCTGCGTCCGTGACAATTAACACAGAGAAATAAGTCGACTGCAGTGGCCGCATCTTCCTGGCCGAATTATATTATACTACGGGAAGCGTTCTAGCGGGGGAGGCGCCGCCAAGAGAAAGAGAGAGGAAAGATAGTATCTGTATGACTCTAGCAATACCATCCCAGGTACTCTAAACTGTCATTGCCCACGATATACGATCCCTTAGCAGTTGTGTGTGTGTGTGTATGCCGGCGTTATCAGCTACCGTGATTCGCAAGTTGCTGCGTCTCAAGTCTGTTACGCTTACTCGCCCACTCGTACTTCTCCGGACTTAGCTGACCTCGCGCGGAAGAAACTCACCGGAATCGCACGACTCTCACCGATTGCCACCATTTTTCGCCAATCTCTCCCGCTGGATAAGCCCTAATTGCAGGCTTTAATTCTAAGCCATGTTAGGCTAGTTCAAAGGGTTGTTATAAACGTGCGAGAATCAGCTGACAAACTGGTGACGAACATGTAAGTGGAGCGTGCGGATCTCTTTTTTCCCCGATTGATTCCTGGAATTTCTCTCTTATAACTGTGATGATTTCCGGCTGACATCGCAAGTGCATCCTGGATTTGGTGTACGAGAAAATATTAATCCTTTTCGAAGTATCGTTGGTCGAATGAACCAGTTGAGTTTTAAGTATGATGATCTACGTAAGACTGGCAAGCAGGTTTTGCAGCTTGACAGTCGGCATGCAGGTGCAACGTGCAAACTAAGTCGATTTGAAGTCGTTCGTCCGAGATTTCTCGAATTTAGTGCAACGAGCGTGATTGCATCTCATGGACACGCGTTAAGCGGTAAAGGCGAGTGATTACTTAATATCCCGGACGCGTGCGATGTGATCGACTGGAGCATCGATTAAGGTCGAGGTAGATTAACTAGAAGTAACGGAAGAAATGCTTGATTCGTTGGAAAAAAAGCTGACGCGACGAACACAATTAACTTTGTATAAACAAATTACATGCTCGTACATAGACGGAAATATGACAGGATCGACTGGAACGTTAATTAAAATTATGACATAACGAACGAAATTTGACGAAAAGATTGTAACTACGAGTCGATCGTTTTATTAGCCGATTTCCTGGATCGTACAAAATTACATCACGAGCGCAATATTATCTTCAAAGCAATCGGAAAGGAGCGGATAAAGAAAAGCAATAAACTGCATGTAGCACGGTTTACAAAGAGAAAAATCATATCTCGATAAAGAGATACCTGTAATCCGTGGATGCATCTTCAAAAATGAGTATCTCCGAGATGTATGCCTGCGTGTGTCGACTTTCCTATCACGCTCGGCGCACTCGATCAGGCCGAGCAGCTACATACACACATTCATATCGTGTACAATATGGATAAGAGAGAAAGGTCCGAAATCACTTAAAGGAACTAATGAATGACGTACAGGAAAATCTCATTTATTTGACCCTTTGCTTTCTTTTTTTTTATATACATCTGTACCGTCGTGTAAAAGTGCTCCGGCAGACGCATTGCGCGTCGATCGGTGCGTTGCGATCGAACGATTACTGAACGGCTTTTCTTCAGCCCCTAAAAGACATGGAAGAGAGAGCTTCGACAGATTACGAAGCATTAGTCCGCTGCGACTAAAATATATGAAATCCCATCAAAACCACTCGGAGAGTATGATGAGATTGTGTCAGGTAGAATTCCGAGGTTCTGGCGACCTTATGCCGAGCACGTTACTGCAATTTTGAACCGAGCGTGCTGAAGCGCGTTGAAGCGAGCGTGCACAGTTCGTCCGTGATCCGCGCGCGTCTCTCACAGCAGCATGTAATTACTGGACAGCGACGCGTCGAATTATTCCGCGCAGACTAGACTAGATAAAAGCGTGCGCCACTGGGAAGAAGTCATGGTCTTTCGCGATAGATAGTGTTTCGAACTAACGCGGCCGATACGTGACAACGTGACGCGTCCGAATGGGCACGCGCGCGCCGCTCGATATCTCTCCGCGACCAAGGAAGGTGTACGTCGTATGGCTGAAAAACGAGTGTAAAGGTCGATTCACATAACAGGCACACTGCACTCTTACTTAACCCTTTCTCTATCTTATTAGTTTCCATTATCACGTATAATTACAGAGAAACATTCTATCATCAATTTTTCTAGCCTTCGCGATAATATATATGTACATTTTAAAAGAAAACTTCGTATTTATCAATATTGCATTCATTTAAATTGTCTGTAATTAATGATAATTGAAACAGTCGACTATACTACAAAGTCTCGGCTTAACGATTACAATCAAAAGATTAACGGAAATGGGAACATTTAAATTATAAAGAGCTTATCATTAATTAAGATTGATTTTGCTATAATGTGAATCGACCTTAACAGAGGAAAGGAGCGAGGAAGACAGACACACCGAATGAGAGAAAGAGAGCAACGTAGAAAGAAAAGCATTCGGGATCGATCTACTTGGTGCATGTGGTACAGACTCGTGTGTCATCGAGATAAAGAACAGACAGTACGCATTTCTCTTGCGATGAGGAAGGTGTACCCGGATGACTCGGGCACATCGAAGTACAATCGATGATGTAGCGCAGAGGGATCGTGCACGCTTCGGAACACGTATGCTCCAAACTGCACGTCGTCCACCAGGCATGTACTGCAGGATGGTGCAACCTTTGCCGGAGGTCAACCTCTGCGACGGCGCGCGAAGCTTGACCTCCGACACGGCGCATCGGTGAACTTCGTCCGCACTCGTTGCTACCCTCGTAAATATAGCACGGACGAGATTTCGGTCAGAGACTTCGTCGAGAAATGAGAGCGGGAATGAAAGAGAGAGAAAGAGTGAGAAGATCATGACGGTAAAAAGAGGCCGTTGGCTCGTAGTTATCACCTTATCGGCGCTAAAGAGGTGTCGCGCCAGGTTAGATCATCGATAATTAAGAGTGAAGAAGAGATCCGCTCAAAAGCGGTGAAATCGAGTATACTAGTTGCACGTTGAGAACATTTTGCCGCATTCTCAGCTGCGCGCGTGCTCGAGCGTCCGGAGAGGGCAGCAGTCGGAGCAGCGTATACCTACAGGAGAGAAGAGAGCGAGAGAGAGTGGCGAGACGCGAGGATCGCCGTGGAGAGTGCGAGACACTATCGGTTCTTCCGGAAGAGTTTAAAAAGCGAGCGAATAGTGGAAGCGGCGAGAACAAGAGCGATAAAAGCGATCGTATAGAGGCTCGACACAAGATATTGTGAGCGCGTGGCAGCGACACGATCGGTGGAAGTTTCCAGAAGCTCGGTGGTAGAGAAGGAAGGCGACAACGGTGAGAGCGCGGAATCGACGCGTTTACAAGCGAGACAGGAAGCAAGCGAAAATGTAAGACCGATGGAGAAAACGGGCCGATAGAACGGGTGTATCAGAGCGGATAGAACGCGCGCGAAATGAGAACTAACACACGAGAATTACCCGATTAATTATTATATCGGTATTATTCTTCGGTAATACGTGAGTGCATAATTAACGAATTATAATACAAGGGTGGTGTATCTTACCTTCGACTTGGAAAACGGCACCAAACACAGGGGCCATGGCTGCATCATTTGTCTTCTCTGGGAATTCGACATCTCGACGGTTATCTCTTCCGATCCACCAGTCGACTTTCCCTGTCTTCTTCCTTCAAACTCTCTACCTTCCTCCTTGTCCTCCGTGATCTCTTCGTAACGTACTTCCTCGTAGTTTATCGCTCCTGCGATTGAAACGGATGTGTCCTCCAAGTGTTTCCTTTGGATGGCAGGGGTGGTTTCCCTCGATGTGAGGGTGGCAGTGCTCGTGCTTGCGAGACTCACGTGCGCGCGCTTGTCCCGTTCACGATGGTGACGTCTTGGTTGAAGCGAGTGTGCGTGCGTAGTTAGTTGCTCCTGCTCGCTCTCGTCAACCTTTCAGCTCTGTCCCTTTTTCGCCTCTATTCCCCTTCTTCGGAGGCACAAGCGCTGCGAATGAGCCGACACACGTGGGTTTGTTGTGACAGCAGCAGCAGCAGCAACCAAGGGGCTCCAGCCGATATATCTGCGTGACACGCACGCACCCAGAGAGAGAGAGAGGGAGAACTTTTGTCCCTCTCAGGATACAATGAATTTATGGGGAGTGACAGTATGCCACGTCGTCTCGGATTCCTGTCTCTTCTCTGGGATTTCCTTTGACTATCAAAGTGGTTGATGATCTCTCTCGTCGTCCTTCGTGTATAGGATCTGCACTCCCTCACGATCTAGCGCGGGGAATGGTTCGGGTTTAAGTGAGGCCTCGTGGACGCTCCACCGGCTTCGTAGTTGGGCTTCGCCTGGAGAACCACCTCCACCACCAGTACGCGCTACCCTTCTCTCTGGTATACTTCGTTACTCTCTCTCTCTCTCGTTCTCTCTTTATCCCCCGCCGTTCCACGTTTTGTCAGGCTCTCTCTATCTTTAGCTCGCTCTCCCTTCGCCTCGCACTTGCCCTCGCCGGTTCTTCCGCTGACACTGTCTCTTTTTCGCCGATGCCTTTCTTTCCGTGTCTCTTCGACGCTCGCTCGACGCTGCTCTTTATGCGCTCGTCTCGGAACACTTTTCCCTCGGAAATGTCGCTTGATCTTTTCCTAGTTGCTCGCCGACACTCTCTCGTTCTTACTTTTAGAATAGTTGATATGGAATGGACCGATCGCTAGAAGATAGAATCCGATGATGATTCCTTGGGATTTTGAAGAGTGATCCTTTTCTATTTGCTTCGTCACTCTCTTTTCTCTTGATTCGGCACACTTGATGTACCCTGTTATCTCGGTGATTTTCCCGCGGGCTTCTATCTCTGTCTCACTGTCTGGGCCACTGTCTGGATTAGCTTGATACTTGTTGTTTCAGCTGTAGCGTGAACGAAAGACGTATCAAAAGTGCATACGCTTTTACGTGTGTTTGGGAACTTTGCTAATCAGATCGGGGGGTTTGTCGCTTTTATATAGCGGCCTCTGCGACCATAGGCACCGCCTCCATTCCTCCCGGCTCACCATTCTGTTGGTGGGGGCAGTTGCCCGCGGCGCCGCAGCGCTATCCCGCGAATTTATCACAGACGGGAAACGCCTGAAGGATTCACGCCGCTGCTATCACGCACACCGGACACACTCAGCCCCGAATTCTCCCACTGCTGGTCCCCCAATTCGGAGAACAGACATTCTCGATTCATCAAATGAAGTGTTGCCGAACTTTGAGCAACCTGTATCTCGAACAGTGGTTCCTAAATCGAAACCAAGCAGGTCATGAACCGCCGTTAAAAGCGTATGTAAATTTTGAAGCAAATGGGAATCTAACAATAATTCTGGCAGGATCTCGTCAATTTTTACATTGCCGGAAGATCGACATCTTCTCGGACTCTCATGGAAGGTTCGAGTCGTTCGACCTCGTTCGAGCGCGTCCGTATACAGTTGTCAGTCCTGTCTCTGCTCGACTCTTGCCTCGATCGCCACCTATGCCTCTCCTGGAAGTTAATTCCATGCTATTCCCTGACTCGTCTACTTTCCGCCTTCTCCGAAACTCGTCGGACCTTTTCAACGGCGCGAAAACGCAATCGTCGCTCGTAGTTACGCTATTTTCGGTTCAGAGGCACGTGCGTGCTTGCGTGCGTGCGTGCGCGCGCGCACGCCAGCTTCGACTCCCTCTTTCTCCGCTTTAGTGTTCGCCTAGTTGACGAGAGAGTCCATCTACGTCGGTGTGCACGGCATTCGGACTGTACCGAACGCTCGACGAGGATGCTGCAAGGGGAATCACTCAAAAAAGATAATCCCCGCAAGAGCATACCAAGTGAGCCAGATTCCAAAGTGGTACCAAAGGAATCGCGCGTGTTCGGCCATGCATCTCTCCGAGACAAGTCCTCTCTCTGCCCCTCTCACTCTCTCGCTTGTTCTTGCCGTCTGTCTCCGGGCGAACCGGCTCTCGCTCCCGCCAACTAATTCACACTGGCGTATTTAGCGGCAAGAAAGTCCAAGCCGGTCCGCACGATAAAAAAGATAAGGAGTCTCGTTCGTAAATCAGATACCACTCGCGTTTGTTTTACAGAGTCAAGTGCGCTCCGGCTCTCTGTCACCTTTCAGAATTGGATGCTGCCGACACTCGCGGACATCCAAGTTTGATAAGGTTTCGTCTGGCAATTCTACCGAAATGTAAAGATCGCACCTGATACAGCTTTCTCAGTATCAAAATATGTATGCTTAAAACAATGAAGGAATACGTGTCTTGTAGATATTGAATGACTCTAGAATTTGTTGGATTGAATCAGAAAGGATGTTATCTACGAAGAGTTTCGATTGTCAGAATTCAAGGTTATTCTTGGAATTCGATCGAGGTCGTCCTTCGAGTCGATGGTATTCCAATGGGATAGTGTGTATTTCATGAGGAACTCCGCACTTAGCGATCCATAATAGAAACTGCGAAGTGGCGAAGTTCAGCGCGCCCAATGATTCGTCATAACAAACGTGCGGCAATCTCGTGAGCGTACACGAGCAAAGCCGGTTACACCATTCCTCGTTCTCGGGGATTTACATAAGCATGCAAAACACCTTTCAATGTGACATCTAATGCAAACACGGCGCTCGGCCATTTGAAAATCATCCGGAACGGCTTGTTGCCCGGTTGCACTGTTATGGAGAACACTGGGGCGTATATTGCGCTTCCGCAGTAGGCCTTTATTAGTATTCCGTATGGAAGGAGTATGCCAGCATCGATTGCGTGAAACAACCATGCTATGCATTCGTTATTCAGTATGGAAATCTCTGCAATTAGTAGCGAGTCCTTAGTGAGCCATACTGAAAGAGTCCATTCTACCGAAGGTTCCAACTCTTCCCCTGTAAACCCACACACGAAGACGATGATAATTAAGTAAATCTTATCAATCGGGCCTACCGGTGAACGGGTGAACTTGACCTACCGCCGCGACCATGATCCTCAATCTTACCAGAGCATCTGACGAAACGTCATTGGTTCTTAGCAGAAAAGAACGTTCGAGCGAGACAGCGATTTTCCATTACGGTGAAACCGATGCGTAGTAGTTCAGCTTCACGCGACGAAGTTCAGACCGAGCTGACTCCGCTCTACGTGCTAAATATTGCCCATCCCTCCTAGCCGGCACACATCAGCATCCACAGGGCACACGGAGAAGAGAGAGAAAGAGAGAGAGAATCGATCATTGTGCGCCGTTACATCACGCTTAAATCGATCATTGATAAAGGTCAATCGACGAAGCGACACGTACGCGCGAAGGAAAATTACCTGGCAAGAGAGAGACTCTAGTGTTCCAGAAGGCGCGTGCTTAAGATACCGAGAAAGGCAGTCCTTATCCCAGGGAATAGAGTAACCATTTAAGAATTGGCAGCTTCCAACTGACACAACCTGACACATCAGACTGAATTCATTGTGTCTCAATCGTACAACGAAGGTGTATTATCCTGTCGTAAAACCACGGTGCACTTTGTGCCGAAGAATCGTAAAGAATGCTCTTAAGAAAACTATCCGTGACGCGAGCGTTTCATTTGTATATCTGACTTTTGGAGAAGATGCTCGAAGAGATCAGAAATGTCTGAGAATCCTGGTAACCCACTGTGTAATCAAGACATTTGGTATTTTTTATGGTGACTAGATTGCCAGTCGAAGGACATCACTAGATAATCTTATTTGCAAATGTTAATCAACCGTGCAAACGAGGCGTTCCCCTCACTCTCCCTTCCGCCGTTCTCTTAATGATCAGGACATACAAGATTTTATGTGCAAATCTGATACTCGTATTCATTAAGACACGAGCAATTGACATGTCAAGGTGCAGATGGAAGAGCGAAGGCGGGCTTGTTCACATTCTCGTTAGATATTCATTCGACAACTCAACCCGGCAACAAAGTGCTTCAGATGCAAATGCATGCTGACACTTGTTTGCGCTCGATGTATGCGCGCGCCACTTGTCCGATTCAGTCAGTTTTGATTTGAGCCGCCCGTTTACTTGCCAGTCGATAAAGCGAAAAATCGAAGGAGGAGAAAAATCATTTGACTACACCGCACTTAATCGATCAGAAATTTTCCTCGAAGGACTTTCCCCTGACTGACCTTGATCGAGACTGGATAAAGCAATCGTTATTAATTAGCCGGAAAAAAGCCCAGTTGAATTGGCCGGCACGAGTTAATTGCCGATAATGAACAGTTTCATTTTTAACGCGATGCCAGTTGCGCCGGGTCAATTCGACGAGAGGCCGGCCTCTCGCGTGTTGTATTACAGCAAAGTGTACAATGGTGTGTGCGACTCGAAGTACCACCGATTAATTGATCGCTCGCATGTGTGGCCCACGGAGGACCGAGCTTCTCGAACATTCAAGTTATGCCGCTCTCGACTTTGATGATCGATCCTCTGCGATCCTACAACGATTAATGTGTACCTATGGCTACGATAGCCATCGCAATCTCATCATGGCTAGGCTTTTTTCCCGCGGTAAAAAGGGCTTGTGCTATCCTTGTACATCTTATACACTTCTGTCTCTCTCTCTCTTTCTCGTTCTTTCTCTGTCTCTCGTTCATCCTGATGAAATACCATCGATATCCTAGGTAATAGGAACCCGCTCGATTGAATAGGGTGCAGGAATCTATTTCTAGATGCGCGCCGCCATCAGTAGAGAGGAAAGTTACCATTGATTTCGAAAAGCAACAGACGCACCAACACGCTTCCGCTCTGAATTACAGAGAACCTCTACTCCATTATATTGTTTATGAGGCGTCGAGCAAGCAACCGCGATTCTCGGGAGCTACTACTGTCTATGTTGCCCTTTCCATGCAATCCAACGAATCGATCGAGATAGTCTTTCATTTATTACGAACGATCATCGAATATGACATGCATGTCGCATATCATTCTAAATTGCAATATTGCATGAGTGATATTGTGCAGGAAGTTTTGTTCGGTCAGGGTTAGAAAGTTTTGCATAGGGTTGCTGTGTTAGTGAAGAAGAAAAAGAGAGAGAGCTGGAAGGATGCAGGATAAAACAGGCTATGAATTAATTCATGCACTTTATCCTAATGATTGGCATCCTAGTCGCCGATTTCTCAACAGTAATTGGTTTGGTCCCGGAGGGCACGAATAAGGAATGTCGCCCGATTGTCCGGATCCCCCGGCGGGGGTCAACTAGAACAACCCCAGCTGAACGAGCCGAAGTGGAGAATTAAACGGCGTAGCGCCAGTGGTTCGATCGAAGACGCCCTCGATCCTTCCTCCTGACGTCTACGAACGTCACGAAGATCGGCTGCAAATTTCTTTGCCCCCTTTCGGCCCGCGTCGGGATTCGTGCCGGCCTGCTGGTGTGCTTCGACGTCCCGACGCACACCTCCTCCGCTCGCCGGAACAATGGCGTAATCCCTGCCTTTCAATCGAGCCGAGCCCAATCGGACATCTTTTTCCTAGGATTCAAACCTTAACGAGCCTTTTTTAATCGTGCCAACCAATGACGCCTTCGTCGACGTCCTTCAGACGGAATGTCAAAGGGTGGAAAAACCATCGCGGCGCCTTCTTCGACGAGCCTCCGAAGAACTCCCGATGACTTTGCGGTCTAAGTCTTACGCCGTTGATCGAATCGAGTTACGCTCTTTTGATATGTGCATGCATACATATTGGTCGATGGAATTCTACTGGATAGTCTATATAGTCGGTAAAGGCAAGCCGTGTCTGATATCGATATCGGTACAGGACAGTTTAGTCTTCCAGTGATACAGGTACGCCCTGTAATTCGCTGCACGAGCCTTCTACTCGTGCCTCGCCCGATTGACCCCAGCTTTTTATCTCCATCTCTCCTATTATCTCCCCTGCATGACAGATAATGAACGAACGTGCCAGAGTGATAACTTCGTCGGCGAGGGTGCTTTCACGATAGAACTAAGTTTAGCCACACTCCTATCAGCGAGTGCATCGAATTCCTTGGTATTTCGTCAGCCCGGACGTACAACCACCTATGCGGGCATATCTGGTGGGAGACTATGTTTCATTCCATGCGATCGGGTTTTGCGGAAAATTTAGTAGACCGCAATTTCTTTCGGTCTCGGCTATCGGAGTGGACGCAGCATGGCTCTGTAGAAACGCCAGATGAATGGTGTGGGTCGTTGACCTCATAATTTGTGAATTCTTTTTTCTCTGCTTCAGATGCGTGCCTACGCTGTCAGGCCGAGAGCAAGAAGGACTTCTACGGCAGGCAGGATTGCGTGGTTGTGTGGGGCGAATGCAACCACTCGTTTCACTACTGCTGCATGTCCCTCTGGGTGAAGCGGAACAATCGCTGCCCACTTTGCCAGCAAGAATGGTCCATTCAGCGAATGGGAAAGTAATTCGAGGAGCACGAAGGAGTATAAATGCCAGCCTGCATCCCTTGATTCTCTCCTGGTGAGCCTGACAATCCTTTCCTTTTTCTGCGTCCGAACATTCCTCTCGTGCCTTCCCTTCGGCAGCCTTTCCGCTCCTTCCACTGGGTTTAATGCTTGATTGAAGTCTTTTTACGATCGTGCTCCTCGCGGAAGTCATTGACGAAGCTTGTTTAGACTTCCACGGTGAACACGTGTATCTGCGGTATCATTAAAGCTCAATTCTGTTCGGGAGTTTCGTATTTTAATTCTTTCTCTACCGTCCATCCACTGCCAATTCCATGTCTCCCGGATAAGAGGAACTTCCTTGTCACGCGGCAATCAAAACATAGGCGCGTATGACGGACATCGGGGATTACTTAATTCACTGACGGATTGAGCAATCGGGCCATCACCGATCACTATCAACGCGTCACAGAGTTCGATATCGATGTTATCGTTTGTGAATCATAATTCCTGGCTGAGCCGGTCCAAAGAAATGTAAGTCCAGGGAAAGGTCCAATGTCCATGGGGCGTGTACCCGAGGCACATTTATCAGATCAATGCGATTCGACTTAACATAGGTCTGTTTTTCTAAATAAAATTCGACGTATTAGTCTTCGACGTGCGCCCACGTGACTCATTTTCCACGCGATCCCACCGAGTGGAAAATAGCCGGTTTTTTTTGCGCGCCACACCATCTGCGACGTGTGCCGTCACGCGGTCCAACGGGATGCTGCAAACGCTACTGATTTTTTCGCCAATTCTTCTTGACTGCTTCATCAATCATCATAACTTCCTCGAGGCGAAATACATACATATGTACATGTTTTCGTGGACAAAGCCAGCGCAAACGGAGATGATGTAGAATGAGAAAGGTCGACGGATCAAACTCGTAAATGGGTGCGGGCGATGGATACGCAGAACGAAAGAAACTAATGTCGAAAACTGGTATTGCTTTATTATCATAAGACAGTATTGTCGCTTGCTACGCATCTATCGTAAAAAGGAAAACGTAATACTTTGTTCAGCCCGTTGCATGTAAGAGTGTTATTCATTTCAGCATTTTTAATGAGGGTAGATACATAATTATTAGGAAAGCGTTTGTATTCCGGTCTTTTATCAACCACGTTCGATATTTCGTTGGCCATCCATAAAAATTTTCCACTTATCACCAATTTTTCTTACGTACATTAACCAAGCAAATGTACAATTATTTATCTACATAATACAACTAATAAATGCGTCCGTACAAATCAAGCGAGTTAGGCCGTCACATATTAACAGGTTCCTTAAAATTTTTGACAAGTCATATAAGAATAACATGAATACAAATGAAGCAGGGCGTTTCCTTGCATCGCTTATGTATAAAGAACGGCGAACTCCAGGGCGAGTAAGCACGTGCTAGCACGAATCCATCTGAAATTGATGCAATCATCTCGTGACGTACTGTCGCTGGGTTGGCGATTCGTTGGAGGAGCGGCACGGCGCAGCGCGGCGCGGCGCGGCGCCGCTGCCGGCTGAGAGAGGAGTCGACGCCTGGCCGGTGCCGTCTCGATCTGCTGGCGGCGCGCGTAAGCGAGCGTGAAATCGAGCGAAGGTCGCCCCAGCTTCTTTCGCCTCTCCCCGTGACTCCTGGTCCCGTTCCACCCCCTCTGCCCCGTCGCATTCCCCGTCGTCCGGGTGTCGAGCCTCGAGCGTTACGTCGACAGTCGAGAGGCTCGTCCGGCTGCTCGACCAATCCGCTGTTAGAAGGGCAAAACGGCGCCTCCGCTGACGATGACCTCGGCACCGCTCTCGCTCCCTCTCCCTTCTCCCACCCGATTTACTTTTCCCCAAAGCCATTTTTGCCCGCCACGTATCGTTAAACTCGCCCATATATGTGTGCCTAGATACATATATGCATAGGCCGAAAGCGATCGTAGACCCGGTAGGCGCACCTCTCTCGTCCGGCACAGACGTGTCAAGGATCCTTTTTTTTTGGCACTTTCTATACACGTTGATAGGAGGAGTGTCAAGATCCGAAAGACTATGATCTCACGAAGGCATGTACTTTGCACTCCTCACTAGTTTTTTTTTTAACTCTTTCTCTGGTTGATAGAGAAGGAAAGAGATGGGAGAAGAGAGGTGGTTGTCTCCTTTCTTTATCTTTTTATTGGTCGTCGACACCTGCCTCGCGAACTTTGGACTCGCAAACTTCGGCAGGAAGTCATCGCAATTAGGGAGTGATCAACACAATTTGCACAGATCTTCACGGTGTAATATTAAGGACCACTCGCACCGCACTCCATCGTGCTTCAACCCAGGAACCTGAAGTCGGTCGGTTCGATCGATCTATTTGGTCAGCGGGACTCTAATAATCGGCATTACGCAATTATCGTCCACACTTCGTGTATGTTATCGGAAATAGTGCATATCGAAGGAGAGTAAATACGCATGTATAGGGAATAATAAAATAGAGGCTGTACAGACTGGTCACGATAGAAAGCACAGACGTTCAACATCCGCCGTTGAAACGGCTGGGAATTTTCCATCGGCAGTGTACAGGCGAGCGAAAGAGAAGGTTGCTTGGATACATTGGAGAAGTTGTGAGTCCAGAGTCGCGTGTCCTGTACACATCGTGCATTGCAGTAAACGCTCCCTCGTTATATGTGCGAGGGAGACATAAGGTCTGAGAAAAAGTGTGGAAGAACGAGATGGGAAGAAGCGACTCAAAGTATGGTAGGAAAGTATTACGGCGGATCGTGCAATTCCAGGATATGATTACTCCGAGCTATCATCCACCTCTCATAGTGGGCTCAATTCGAGAGTACAAGCCTCAAAAATACCCGGTGACCACAGCGATTGGCTGATGCAACTAGCAGGGAGTTTGGTGGTACTTGAAAGTCTTGTGGCTGAGTTAGTAGGCGAAGGGGTCAGAGAGAGAGAGAGGCGGCAACGAAGCCGGGGGCAGAGAACCGTGCCTCCTCGTGGTCTTGCGAGGCCGGCGAGTCGAGCCTCCGGGAACACTACCTTCTCATTGGTTCATCTATGCCGTTAATAGCCGCGCCACTCAGACCTGTTACGACACGCGATCCTATTATTACCATTATCGGCTCCTATTCCACAAAACGAAATCGCCGTCGCTCTCTCGTCGTCGCCGCCGTCAACCGCTTAGTGACAAGTAGATAAGCATAACGGTACTTCACTAGGCGATAAAGTTACTTCGGTTATGAACTGCCAATATATCGACTGTCCTATGATTCGATCGTTGAATAGGTTTGCCGGGCAAGTGGCAGTAAATCAAGGACGATATTGAATGCTACTGATGATCGAGTTAGGAAAGCCACGAGGTTTGAGTTGTTGGGAGCGTGGCAGGGAACGTGAATCTTATCACGTGGAATTCTTATCCCCGGACGCACGCCCACTTTTCTCAGCATTTTCGGCTATCGGTTCGATGACGTCGGCAGAGTCACCGTAGCAGCTAGCCAGGAGAATGATGAAATTTTCGGTACCAGTGATGCACGTATTTACGTCATCACCGTTATTCATGGACGAGGGGAACCGGGAGAGGGAGTGAAGAGCGAGGATGAGGAGGCACGCAGAGATCCGCACGTATACCCGATCCTACGTGACCGTCGACACTCTTTCGACCAAGCCCGCCCACGTTGACGAGCAGGACTTCTTTCTTTACGAAGAGAGAGAGGGAAGCTAGTGCCACTTCGAGGAACTCCTCCTTTCTTTACACGACTTTCTATGCCTCCAGTACGATCGCAACGCCGATATGTTCCGTCGGATCCTTTTATGAAACTCGAGCCCCCACAGTCAATGGCGTAGCGAGCGCACCGTTCTCCGAATGATGTAACTTCTCCACCTGTGTACACACTTTGGACTCTCTTTTTTTAGTCCTAGAAACGCTAGCCGCCACGTATGATAATGGATCGGCCAGTGTGTGTGTTTGTCGGTCCCGCTGGCCAATGCGATAAAAAAATGGCCTATCTCCGAAGGCTGAAGCCACAATTTGGCATACGGCTATTAAGATTAGTTGTCGCTGCGTACACTCGCATATTCGGCGGCAGATAAAATGCCGAGCACGTGAGCCAGCCCGTTGATACCACTGTGTACAATACACACATGGGATTTTCTCGGTGACACGATTAATGAAGAGAAGATCGCACGAGATTGAATCACCGATGGGAACACGTCACAGGCGCCAATGGTTCGGGGAGAACGCGAAGGTCATTACGGTCAAATGGAGGCTCGTCGTAGGCGACCAATCCTCGTCCGCGATGCACAGCAACGCCTTTCTACCCGAGCCGTTCTCACAATCGCATGGTAACAATGACTGTCGATCCTCCAATTTCCCATTTCCCGCATCATCATTCGTGGGAATGGTCTCGGATGATAGCGATATTCTCGAGCGTAATAATTCATCGAAATTTTCCAGTCGCTGGCGATGCGACATGCCTTGGGAAAACAGAGCTGCTGCATGGTGGTGGTGCAAATATTTGGTATATAGGGTTGCGCAGTTGCAGCACTCGGTTATGAAAATATTTAAGGTACTGCTGCCATCCAGACACAAGTCGACCAGGTATTGTGCTAGCTGTTTGTAATCGACTATCTGTCGTGTAATAGTAGCACTGTAGAAATACCGTGTGCATTTTCGTTGGTGGCTCCTTCGTCCGATTTACCGATCGGGCTTCCAGAAGAAATGCGAATCTTCAATTGCGAGTGGTGGTAACCGGCACTTCTGTTTCTAAGATCATCGCAAGTGCGTCTCGCACTTCATTTACTTATTTATTGAGCAGTTTCTCATTAATATTCAGTTGAAATAATCTCGTGCCTCTTTCCTACCTTATTAGCGTAGTTGTATATCCTCCATGCCGCCACTTAATCGTTGAACCCGTAACGCCTGGTATTACGTGAGTCATGAAAAAACTCAAACAATCAGTTCCTGTTCAACTCAGAGATTGAACGAAGTTTCTGTATATCATGCTTGAAGATTGGATGCCCAGAAATACATGTGGAAAAGCACTCAGCGTCCATGGTTCATCTTCAATATATTTGCGAACATTGTCGTATATACAGAAAATTTCGTTGTTTCGTACAGGTGTAAACTTCTCGGTAGAAACATGATTTTCAACGTGTTGGTCGCCGGGTGCGCGCGATAATTAAACTAATACTTAATACATCGTGAAAATGTTATCTTTCCTGGTTAATACAGTTGATCGTTAAGTATTAATTCAATTAAGCTATTAATTCTATTAAACTCGATCTCTTTGCTGCCAATAAAATCTGACATCATCGTCAGCTGCCAATGCTCGATCAGCGGTGTTTTCATTGGAAGGACTTTTCCGTGTTATGTGTGTGTGTATGTGTCTGCTAAAGAATGCTGAGAAGTCCAGCAAAACAGCACTAGCAATAATAAGGTCGCGGGAAACTCGTAAATTAAGAGAATCAGTGTTGACACCGTGCCACACGGGCCGATAATGGACAATTCTTCAAGCGCATTACTCCTACCGGATCGTCGCTCGTCACTCGAAACGCATTACACCACGGGCTTTGTCAGTATATGAGTGTATGTACGTGATACGTTGGTATCGCGAGACGGAATAAATAATGAAATCTAAGTGCACTTGCCGAGTGACATGGTCGTCGGTACAACGCACATATGTTTGTAAGAATCGTCTTTGATCAACCAGTGGCTGCGACGGTAAAATACAGGCAGGAATTCATTAATAATTGGCGCTAGGTTTGATGATGCATGAGACGAACGGTCTAAAAGCTGCCGCAAATTTAAAAAAGATATATATATAATACAATTCGGGAATGTACAATTTAACACAAACAAACACTACGAGCTAGGTTAATCTTTTCCTCGTATTGATTCTTCTCCGTGGTTGCCTACAATGTCGCTTAAAAAGATCAGTACGGATACTAGAGAATCTCTGATTGTGATATGTAGGGATATCCATATTTTAGGGAAGTTTTCTCCCTCTTCGAATACATATCCCCGAACGGGACGGTTAATTCTTAATTAATCGGCAACCCCTTCTCTCTGTACTTTATCCTAATCATTTAAACGGGTAAACATATAAATGGCATTGTTTTAATCTCGACCCTGTTAACATGAGAATATCTCAGTTATGTACTAATGGCAGATTAATTGCGAAGAATAATACTATGTATCTCTTCGTGGATCGGATCGTGGTTACTCTTATCACTTTGAGTATCTGGAATGTCGATTTGTAAAGGCATACTTTTGCGGCTTTCCTTTCCTTTCTCTAAATTCGCATGATTTCATTATTATACCAAGTAACATTATCAGTCTCTGTAACTCGGTCGAATTCGTATAGCTGCGAAGTCCTAACTTCACGAATACTTGTTACTCGCTTCTTTCTTATAGAAGTAAATACGTGCTTCTAATAAATAAATTGTAAGTACTAGATTTTGAGAAACAATGTTAAGTCGTGCAACGCGCTAATAAAGAACGCAGATAAGGCGAGAAACACTTAGGCACGTTAAATCAACATAGTTCAATAGGCGGTTTTTGCAATAGATTTCAACCGCCAAGGCACTTGGGTCTTAATTCTACTTTTGGACGCTTGTGAGGGAGGGGTGTCTTTTTTTTAAGTTTTTAAAAAGATTAATAATACATCTGGGCCACGGCCGGAATGTAAAACCTTCGCTATGACCATTGTGATCAGTTAAAGAATCGCGTGTGTGTGTGTACTTTATTATGGACAGAATCGGTCGTAGACACGATTACCTTCATAATCGTTGCCCGTGTTATAGTAATATCAGCTGGACGCAATAAAACCTTTCCTAAGGCTGTCAGCAGTTCGTATGCCTGGCACCTCTCATTAATGGAATCAGAATACTCGGACTTTGAGCCTGTCGGAGGAAAGGATGCTGTAAGAGCTCCGCTGCTGTCGCTCTTTGTGCTGGATCTCGCACCAGCATTCGCTCGAGAAAACCTTGAAGTCGTGGACTGACCTATGGGCAGAATAATTAAATGTTCAGTCTTACGAGATTCAAACAGGGATTTCTCCAGTATTAATTACTCTAATTGATTTATCATTGGTTTTATTTAACGTACTTTATGAGAGTTCTTCAATTTCGGTGGTGGCATATCACGGATTCGTCTCATAGCTTGTAGTGGTGGTTCATTAAAGAACGGTGGTTCTCCATCCACCATCTCAATGATCATTATACCTAGAGACCAAATATCCACTTCTGGACCATATGGTAACCTGTAAACAGATTTAATGCATATATTACTTATTTATCATACTTATATTATACCATACAAATAGATCAGTTAGATAAATTCGCACCTCGAGATAACTTCCGGACTCATCCAGTACGGTGTTCCAACAAGGGACTTTCGTTTCGGCAATTCTTGCGATACTTGAGCGCAAAAGCCGAAGTCGGAAAGTTTAACGCGGCCATCAGCAGTGAGTAATATAGAATCCGACTTAATATCTCTGTGAATAACACCATGCGAGTGTAGATAGGCGAGTGGTTTCAGGCACTGAGAGCAAACAGTGGCAATCTGACTTTCGTCCATTCGGGAGTGGGTTACGATATCAGTGAGGGCACCACCCTCCAAGTATTCCATTACAACCCACAGTTCATCCTCTACTAAGAAGCTATCATACATTTCTACTATATTGGGATGATAGTAGTCTCGCATAATTACGACTTCGTTAAAGAGAAGCTCGCGCCTTTGCTGCTTCCTTAAATCCATCTTCTTTACGGCTACTTGCCGGTTTGTACTTTTCTCGGTAGCAATGCATACCGTGCCCGTACTACCCTCACCAATTTTCAAGAAGTTCTCCAAGTTCTCTCGTGGATCTCCTCGGCTCACTACCATTTGCAGTGCCGCTCGAAATTGTTCGTGCGTAAGCCTTTGTTCCGCTGTTTGCTTGTTCGGATTGCTCGAGCTAGTTGCTACTGCCAAATTCCCAGAAGAAATGGCACTCTTCATATTCTGATTCTGATCAGGGGTTGTGGCTGTTGCCCCCGTGGAAGGTGGTATTCCTGATTTCGATAAGTTATGCATAGATTGTGATGTTTCTATGGGTTTCTTCAGATGAGGCTGTAGACTGGATGGAGTCTCGGGCACGTTATACGGTTGAGAATACTTATTAGCATTGTGTGAACTTAGCTGACTGAGTGGCCTCTGAGAGGCGATTGATCCCACCGGTGAGATCTTTGGCTGCAATTTATGCAGCAACATGTTCTGAGATGCCTGTTGCTCTCTATTAGTAGTGTCTATAGTGGGTGCTGGAACATTGCCATTGTATTGGCCCGGCATCATAGTTGCTTGAGAATTGATTCTGTGAAAGTCTGGCTCGGTCAATTGAGGAGACCCAGGATTCTGTGGTTGAGCCTGCGAGTTGGCAATCGGACTGAGATTCTGGAAGTTCAGGGACAGGTTCGGTGGCATATTGCCAGCATGGGATATATTTGGCGAGGATTGCATATTTGGATTGAGATTTTGGAGATTTGGAATAATGCTTTGTACATTGGGATTCAAGGCACTAGAGACACTCGGCGAGTTCTGCCTAAGCTTGTCCATATAGTTATGGGGCTTCCCAAAATTGGTGTAACCCTGCACTTGGCTGGCATTGCTCGACACCTCTTGTCCTTCAGGCACGGATGGTGGCAGGTTGCTATTATGCCTGTAATAACAGAATTTCCAATAAACGAATGCGACGAGTCAAGCCATACTATGTTATTGGATGAATATGCTATCAATACCTATAGTCCCTCCTGAGTCTTGGTGGACTTGAAGAACGCAAAGAGTTTGATCTAGCGACGGTACTAGTCTTGGGCAAACCATTCTCAGTAGTCTTATTTTCACTAGCACTTTGCTTGCATATCCTAGGATCGTTGTGACCCCTGACGATAGTCTTGAGATCCAAGATTTCAGTGGGTGTTATCTCACTGGGGTCCACCAGTGGTAGTGGCCTGTTGGTTGACTTGAGAATCTGATTGTTGCCAACAATCGAAGCCCACTGCAACGGCAGCCCGAAGAACTTGCCTTCGCGCTTGTCGAAGCCTGTGTGCACTCGGTGTTCGAAATTCGTAGGCGTCGAGATCTGCGGTTTCTTTTTCTTCTTCGCGAACATTGCAGGTTCGGTTGGACCAGCGAGAAAGAGCGGGACTCCAAGGGAAGAAACAGACAGCTAAGCTATCAGACGATCGGCAACCGCGTGTTAAACTGTAATGCTGGCATCGGATAATTGCAAGGTAGCCGTCGTGCTTGAAAAAAGAGCGAAACGATTATTGTGAAAAAGGCGAGCCTGGAATCTGTCACGCATTTCCGATGGCTGCGCGGTTGAACACCGGGATACTTTCAGTTTGTGAGCAAACACTCGGTAACATCGGCACTGCACCAGTGATCTCGCTCGAAATAGAAAATCGGCACGGCCAGCGATGGGAAATAGTTTAAAAGCGAGGAAACATAACGGAGTCGAGGTGAAGCCAAATGACAGCAACGCCTACCAATACGTGACGCGGGTCCCTCGGGAAGCACTGATGAAATTCACCATTAGCCGCCTTCCCAGATAATTAGAAGCATGCGGAGAAATGCCGAAATTGGAGCGATGCCGAGAGAAACGCGAGTTCGCTGGTGAAAATCGGTAAAAACTCCATTTAGCCTCTCGACAGGTTGTTTGCACACCGGCGCTCCGAGTGGAGGGCTTCGGAATCTCCCCTGGCATTTGGCTCGTGACACAGAAATAAGTTTATTGGCACACATATTGTCATTATGCGAGATACACCTGGAAGGTCTGTCTCGGTAGTAGTAGTTTTTCATCGACCGACAAATTCGAGTGAATGGATTTCAAGAGATAGTCACTATTCTCAGACATATAGGATGGTGTCGGTCTATTCACCTGTTCAGGCTCTCGCCGTACACCTTTCCCACATGTTCTCATTCATCTCGCAGGAAGCGTGGCGTCGGATTAGATACTTCTTCCTTTCACTATCACGCCAAACTATCCTTTCATGATTTCCTTTCTCAATAGAATCATTCTCAACGATATATTCTGTGTACACTACGAAGACTAAGTGCAAACAATATGTAGTGTTTCTCATATAGTAGAATAAGAAAAATAAAAAATATTCACGGATACCTTTCTAGTATCTCCACGAATAACAAGTGTTAGACAACTCTTTCTCGTATTATCACTCTACCCGACAATCTAAAAGGGTAGACTTGGCAAACTTAATAAAAACGACAGAGACTTTCTTGTCTCCGAGCATCCCTCAGCCAATCGCTCATAAAAAATCGACGATCCTTAGAAACTTTGTTGCGCGCAAACCGTTCAGTCGACGAGTGCTCGCAACGATCATTATTATTGTATAAGCTTTTAACTGATCGAAAATGCAAGATCGCATGTGCTCGAGCATCGACGTTAAACAGTGGCTCTTCGCACGTTGTACTCGTTGGGTTCATAAATTTCCCAAGGTAGAAAGCAACCCTTTCAGTTGTTTGTCACGGGGAAAGCAACATATCGGATACGATGGTTGAGAAAAGGGGTGAAAAGTTTGCAATATCCACAGCGGCGCAATTGGAATCCGCAGGTGCGGTTATCCTCTGGCGTTCGCATAGAGGGAAATTATCCAATACCCTTTCTATTCTCGAGAAAGTTACCACAGTTTTTCTCACCCCTGAGTGGAGGGAGAATTCTGTCTTCTAACCCTAGGAATGTCTCGTTATTCCTCGCGTAGACTTTGACTGGGCAGTACGCCTGCATCGAGTTATCCTGAAAGCGAGCGGAATTTGGCCGGAAATACACGAGAACCCTTGGAAGAAGTGGTTACTTTATTTGTTCAACATGATAAATATACTCGCGCTCTTGGGCTCGGTGATAATACCTGCCATTTATGGACTCTACCAGAATCGCTACGATTTGCTCGGTATCGTCGATAATCTCCAGTTTACAGTGCCAATGACTAGCACTCTTGCTAAGTATCTCGATGTTTGGGCCGGAAAGAAAGGTAAGCGAGACCAGCTCGAATCATTTCGATTCAGATTCCTTAGTGCTAACTATACCCAGCGACTATTGGTAGTGTAACAACGGATATTGTGAATTATAGTCTAGTTGTGGAAAAATTAACGCCTGTCACTGGCTATCCTTCGAACTGAATGACAAAATGCTAGTATCTAAATGAATATTCATTTACATATTGACATTAGATAGTACTACAGTGACAACTTCCGTTATCGTGTACTTTATATTCATGGCTGGTGAACAGTGCGTTAAAACGCAGAGTAATGTTGGAGTAAAATGGATTCTTTATCGAATACTGCTTTTAAAGCTCTGATAGGAATGATACAAGAAATCTCGGACGACTGGGCGAAGCCAAAAAATCCTCGTGAACGAGAGGTGATGATATCCCAGGCAAAATTATGCCGAACTGTATTCACAGCTACTACTCTGCTTATGGGAATTCCAGCAGCATTGTTTATCAGTTTGCCATTATTAGGCTTCAAACTGAGATACAATCTAGGTCCGAATGAGAGGCCTTTAGTTCTCCCATCTCGATTCATCTTCGATGTGAATTCCAGCCCTAATTATGAACTCACCTATTTCGTTCAGTCATACGCAGTCAGCTTTGCAGCATTGGCGTACACCGCAGTAGATAATTTTATTGTACTTTTAATATTTCACATACGAGGACAACTGAAAAATCTTCGATCACGAATTTTAATAATGAGCCGATCAGAGACCTTCCAGTCGGATTTAATTATCACCGTGAATGACCATATTCGACTCACCAGGTTTCTCTCAGTCGATCACATGTTTTATAGAGAATGTTCAATAGAAAAGAACTTTGAATTTCGTTTTTGTTTATTCCAGAACAATCGGTATCATGGACAACATTTTCACTCGCGCTTTCGGCGGAATACTTCTGTACTTTTCTATTATTTTCTGTCTGTATGCCTTTATGATCCTATACGTAAGTCATTAGGATTCTAATTTGTTGTTCGAAGCAGAAAAAGGTATTTTTGCAAGGAGATTATCAATTCGTCCTGTATATTATTCGTAGCTTGTTCAGATGGACGATCATATCGTCTTATCGCGATTGATTTTCATTATAATGGTATTGACAACGACATTTAGTCACACGGCCCTCTACTGCATAATGGGTGAGATTTTGGTGATCGAAGTAAGTTGCAATTGCAACGACAATCATATTCTATTCCTACATCAGGAGTACTAAAATTTTATTAATATTCCTAATGAAGCTCGATGAGATTTATAATGCTGTTTGTGCGTCCGAATGGGAAAATTTGAAGCCACATGAGGCGAGGAAACTCATTCTCATCATGGTGTATACTGGCAGACCAGCCTGTCTCACTGCCGCCAAGATCATTCCCATGAACATAACGACCTTCTGTAAAGTACGACTTGTCCGATAGAACGTAACTCTATTAGATTGATTTCAATTCGACTTAGAATCTTTACAGTAAAGAGCTTTTCAGATGTTACAGATGTCGGCTAGCTACGTATCATTCTTGCTTGCTAAACTTCAGTGAATTACTCGATAGTACTATAATTATACTTAGACCCACGTGTACCGTGTGAATGGGAATAAAATTCTGCAGATCACTACATATGATATTATCCCATGGAAGTGCAATGATATATTTAATCTAATAATTGGTATGCAAATATACGTACTAGTAAGTTAACGAGTTCTCTGTTATTTCTTCTCCCTGATAAGTCTTCATTCAAACGACTTTCTATTCACTCCTCCACAAGTAGCACGTATTAGGTAACTCTTTCTAGTGTTATCACTCTAGTCAACAGTCTACAAGGGGTAGAACTGTCAGAATTAATAGAAACCACACGCAGCTGCTTGCCTCCGAGTATCCCTCTACGAAGCGCGCTCATAAAAAATCAACGAACCGTGGAAACTTTGTAGCGCACAAAACCGTTTAGTCGACGAGTGCTCGCGACGAGCATTATTATTGTATAAGCTGTTAGCTGATCGAAAATGCACGAACGCATGTGCACGAACGTCTCCGATGTTAAACGGTAGCTCTTCGCACTTTGCACTCGTTGGGATCATAAATTTCCCAAGATAGAAAGCACCCCTTTGAGTTGTTTGTCAGAGGGAAAGCAGCAACATATCGCATAGGATGGTTGAGAAAAGGGGTGAAAAGTTTGCAATATCCACGGCGGCGCAATTGGAGTCCGCAGGTGCTGTGATCCTCTTACATTCGCATAAAGGGAAATTATCCAATACCCTTTGAACTCTCGAGAAAGTTATCGCAGTTTTTCTCACCCTCCAGTGGAGGGAGAATTCTGTCTTTTAACTCTACGAATGTCTCGTTATTCCTCGCGTAGACTTTGACTGGGCAGTACGTCTGCATCGCGCCATCCTCAAGGCGAGTGGGATTTGGCCGGCGATGTATGAAAGCCCTTGGAAGAGTTTGCTCATTAATTTGTACAGCCTTTTAAGTCCGCTCACACTTATAATCTTCGTGTTATTACCATCCATCAACGGACTCTTCCTCGTTCGTCATAATATGGTGGCTGTCATTGACAATCTTCAGTTTACTGTACCATTAACTGGCGCTCTTGTTAAGTATCTCGATGTTTGGGCTAGAAAGAAAGGTAAGTGTTTGCTTGATAAATTTGGTAACTAGAATTTTTATTTTTGCATTATACTTAATAGCCAGCTAATTATGCAATAATTATCTGTTGCTCGCTATTTAATAGTACATTGTAATAGTATATTTGAACAGGAATACTTATCGAAATACAGTGCGGCAAGTCGATAGTGTTTTAAAAGTTAAGATTCAGCAACCGTGAAAGAAGATAGCTTCTTGATCGTATACCGTGTTTAAAGCTGTTGCAGCAGTGATGCAAGTGATCTCGGACGACTGGGCAAAGGAAAAAAGCTTCCAAGAGCAAGAGATGATGATATCTCAAGCACAACTTTACAGGACAGTTTTCACAGTCACATCTACTCTCATGTTAATTTCAGCCATACTATTCACCGGTTCACCATTACTCGGCGTCAGGCTCAGTCAAAAAACGAATCTAACCATGCAAGAAAGACCTCTCGTCGTTCAATCAGAATTCTTCTTCGACACGAACGTCAGCCCAACTTACGAACTCATCTATTTCGCTCAAGCATACTCTGTCTGCTTTGTAGGATTATGTTATACTGCTGTTGATAATTTTCTTGTGTTCTTAATATTACACATACGAGGACAGCTGAAGAATCTTCGATCACGAATGCTGACGATGAGTCGGTCAAAAACTTTCCACTCAGATTTAATTGCCAATGTGAACGACCATATTGGACTAAGCAGGTTTTTTTTATTCTCACGTTCCCTCACAGTGGCAAGAATTTAATTCTTAAATGTCCTTTTCTCATTCATTGCAGAACGATTGGTATCGTGGACAGAATTTTCATGATCGCTTTTTGCGGTGTACTTCTCTACTTTGCTATTATTTTCTGCTTGTATACATTATTAATTTTATACGTAAGTTCCATTAGAATTTCTTCCGGATTTCTATGTATTGTTAGTTATGATAACAAGATATCTTTCGCAGCTTATTCGACAGGGTGGTAATATTGCTTTTTCGAGATTGGTCTTCGTCGTGATGGTGTTGACAACGACCTTTAGTCACACAGCTCTCTCCTGCATAATGGGTGAGATTTTGGTAATCGAAGTAAGCTGTAATTTCATCGAGAATCACATTCGATTACTCGATCAGGGTTTTTTTATCATTTTCTAAATATTTCTAATAAAGCTCGAAGAGGTTTACAATGCTGTTTGTGCATCCGATTGGGAAACTTTGAAGCCGAATGAGGCGAGAAAACTTATCCTCGTCATGCTTTATGCTAGTAAACCGGTCTATCTCACTGCCGGCAAGATCGTCCCTATGAACATGACAACTTTCTGTAAAGTACGACTTGTGCAATAAAATGTAACTTTATTAGACTGATTTACATTGGATTTAGAAGTTTTATATTAAAAAGATTTTCAGATGTTACAGATGTCAGCCAGCTATGTTTCATTCTTACTTGCTAAACTTCAGTGAACGCATCGATAGTACTATAATTATACGTAGACTCACGTGTACCGTGTGAATGGGAATAAAGTTCAGCAGATCACAATATGCACTTGGTTATATCCAATTTCTTATATCTTCTCTATTAAACGATTGATGAGATCAAACGTTTAAATCATTATTTCTTCGTTGCTAAGCCTGCATTCACCTTGTTCCTTTGACTGAGAACGTAGAATGATAGACAGTTCGAGGTAGCATAGACAATCGTAGCATCCATCCACTGCACAACTCACTATCATTAAAAACCTATCAACCATTCGTTCACTGCGGCACTGAAACTTCAGTTGGCAAAAAAAATCATACGCTACCATTACCCTTGCTTGTTAACTAGCAGTCAAGTGCACATACGCCCAATGCTAAATGCAGGAAAGTTCATTGAAGAACAGGCTCGTTCTTGCAATATTAATTAGCAAGCCCGGCGGCGCATCACAGCCGTTCGGATCACAAATTTCCCAAGCGCGTTTTACTCGCTTATTAACGTTTTTGCCAGTGGCAGAAGTCTCATTTCGCATTCAGAGCACCGATGAAAGGGTGTACGAACTGTAGAAAGTAAAGAAAGAGTTAGAGGCAGCCGGAGAAAGTTAGCACGAGTTTTTCGACATGTCAGCAACGAAGTGCCCGGAATCGGCAGGTGCTCTAACTCGGCTCATTTCTCGAAAAAAAGTTCTCTCGCAGTCTGGTTTACTCTGTTCGCGGGAGTTAGGCCTCCTTTTTCAAAGAAGGTTCTGTCCTTTAATGGAACGTGTTTGTCGTCACTTTACGTTTAGACTTCGAGTGGGCGGTCGGTCTACACCGAAGCCTTCTCACGGCACTCGGTACTTGGCCGGAGATGTTCAAGAATCCCAAGCATAAGAAGCTCATCTATCTCTACAGTCTTCTACATTTGATTGTCTTTAAGATGTATTTGATTGCACCCTCGTGCTTCGCGCTCTTCGTCGTTCGTCATCATACATTCGCCGCAGTGGAGAATCTCCAAACGACAGTGCCTTTATCAGGAGCTCTCATCAAACATTTCGACCTTTGGCGTAGAAGAATAGGTAACTATTCTTGTCTCCCGACATCTTAGGGGTGGTTTATTCTGCCAAAATTTGCTGAAGAGTATCTCCATTGGTGGCTTTGTTCAAGTTCTCATAGATGTTGTGCAGATGATACGCAATGACTGGGAGAAGCCAAAGGCACCTGAAGAATGGAGGACAATGATGTACTTCGCACAACTCACTCGAACGATCTTCAAGTACACGGTGACGACGACCGTAGTGCCAACTTTGGTGATTATGTTCCTGCCACTGTTTGGACTTGCGACCAGGGTGAATTCCGAGCTTCTCGGCGAGGAAAGGCCGTTGATCTTCCAGTCGTACTACTTTGTCGACTTGAACAAGAGCCCCGCGTATGAGGTGGTCTACGGCGTCCAAATGGTCGCGACGCTCAGCATCGCTTTGACGTTCACCGGCGTCGACAACTTTTTGATTCTACTAATTATGCATACTTGCGGCCAGCTGAGAAATCTCCAATTTCGCATGCTACGAGTGACACGCGCGAGGAAGTTCAATTCGGCTTTCATTGCCAACGTGAAAGAACACATTCGTCTTATCAGGTCACCCTCTCCTTCTTTCTCTCTGTTTCGTCAGGTGTTCTTCCATTTGTCTAATTTGTCTAATTTGCATTATGACAAAATATTCTGTTCTGCGATGCCTTGCACAAGCTTTGGTTTCTTTTCTAGAATTCTCATTTGCATTTTCATTCATTCACGCTTTATCGCTAATTAGTTAAGCACACTATATAATGAGTTTGAATGCAGCGTGCATGTACTCGTGTGCCACCGTCATGAACTTCCTCAATTGACTTAATTACAGAACAATCAATACTGTGGACGATGCTTTCGCTCTCATATTCTGCGAGCTTTTGCTCTATTTTGCAGTCACTTTCTGCCTTTATGGCATGCTTATATTATACGTGAGTCTCGTTCACTGTTATCTATGTCGATCATTAGAGCGCCCTCTTCTTGCACAATGATATTTCTTGCAGTTCCTCCAGCAAAAAGACGAGCAACCCTTTTTTCAATTATTATTCTCAATACTGGTAATAATGACTATGCTTGCGCACGCCGGCCTTTTTTGCTTGATGGGCGAAATGCTGGTGATGGAAGTGAGTGAAAGCAAAAATCAAATCGATCCTTTTGCAAACTCCTTTTTTTTTGTCGTTTAAAGGAAATTCTGTTCTTTTACTTTGTCATTCGAGGCCGAGGGAATTTATAGTGCGGTTTGCGAGTGCGATTGGCAGAATCTTGAACCAAAAGATGCAAAGAGACTGATGTTCGTGATGTTGCGGGCGAGTAAACCAATGTGTCTCACCGCTGGCAAGATTATTCCCATAAATCTGACGACTTTCTGCCAAGTACGCAATATCTTATCGCTGTATAATTATCTTATATGGAAGTACGCTTTGAAAGTTTATCACAAAAGTATCTGATCCTTTCAGATGTTAAAGATGTCAGGTGGTTACATCTCCGTCTTACTCGCCAGACTCGAATGAACCAAAGAACTAAAGATATTACTAAAATATTACGCTGTTTCATGTGCACAGTTATAGTAAAATAAAACAGTAGAGTTTAGCACGAAATGGACTTGGCGTGTTTGTAAGATTCTTTTTTATTCTCATACGTTCGTTAGATTAGATTACAGTTTGTTGCCGTCATTACATGCGATTTTTGAGTTGCTGGTATGACATCAACGCACAACAATGTGCTTCATTAATGACCCCTTGTCGAAGAAGCAGGGCTAATTAACACATTTACTGATACACATCAACGGATTGACGTATTGGCAATAGTGACGATCGATTGCGCATGGAAATCCGAAATCCCAGCTGCTCAAATATTCGAGCTTCTATATAATCCCTATGAGAGCGAGTACCAATAATAATATCCTCTAAGTCATCCACGACAGAAGGTACAGCCGGATCATGAAAAGTTTCGCGTGCATTTTGCTGGTTGCCCTCGCAGCCACGGGTGAGTGTTCAAGGATTAAAGTTATTAAAGGAAAATTCAGGATAAGAAAAGGAGAGTTGGAACAACAATACTTTATTTTTGCAATGTGACATTTTATTAGCCATCTATGCCGATGAGCCGGAAAGGTTGCATGGTGGCAAAGACGTGTCAATCACCAAATACCCGCACGTCGTCTCCATCCAAGTAAAAGGTGATCACAAGTGCGGCGGTGCCATTATCAGCCCTTACCATGTCATCACAGCTGCTCACTGTGTCCAAGCTTTCATGGCACCCGAAATCAAGAAGACCATCACCATTGTAACTGGAACAGCGAACTTGAGATTCGGTGGTAAAGCATACGCTGTCGCAGAAATGTTCTTCCACCCCAAGTTCAGTGCAGATCCAAAACAATGGGCAGGATACGACGTCGGCATTTACAAGGTACAGGATATTCAAAAAATTATGTGAAAGGAATCTTGTATTCACATATGAAATGCAAATAATAATTTATTGAAATATAATACAGCTGGCAGAGCCAATCGAGACCAATGCCCGCTCGCTACCAATTGCTCTTGCAACCAGCAATATTCCTGAGGACGTTGAAGTTACCGTGGCAGGATGGGGAGCAACCGAGAGTGGATTCAACTCGGATAAACTTCAAGAATTGACTGTGTATACAATGGGAGTGGAGGAATGTCGTGAAATGGATATGAAGCGCGTCCAAGACAATGAATTCTGCACTTTAGTAATGCCAGGATTTGGTACCTGCCAGGTTCGTCAGAGATTAGTTTCCTTTTACACACGGATGAAGAAGTCACTTACCACGTCTATTGTTTTACGTCTTTTGTTTAACGAAATTATTCTTCACTACGTTAGGGTGACAGTGGGAGTGCCGTTACGTACGAGGGTGAGATCGTCGGTGTCGTTTCCTATGGAATCCCCTGTGCCATTGGATACCCGGATGTTCACACCAATCTCTTCATGGTCCGTGATTGGATCGACAGTATTCTGGCACAGTAAAACTGGCTCTCAGACGAACAAATCGCATCGCATCGTGTACAGTAGTTTAATTTCATTAAATTTATTTATCTATCACCTTCAGCCTACTTGAAACTCACCTTGTCTTTCATCGAGCTTTTGATGAAATCCAAAAAGTAGTGTACTCTAGTGAACACTTCTGGCGAGCCGATAGCGCAAGGCTTCGTCCATGAGAAAATACCAATAATAGTACCTTTCAAAACTAAAGGACTGCCGCTATCACCCTACGAAAAAATACCCTATTAGTAATTAGTTAAAACGTTTGATACGATCTTCTGGAAAAACAAGAACCTTGCAGGCGCCTGAACCTTTCCCGTTGAAAGAACAGATCTGCGAGGGCAGCACGGTATTATTATAATAACTTTGGCACTCGTCATTGCTCAGGAGTTTAAGAGACAGTTTCTGTAGATTATTATGTAGATATCCATTCGGTTTCGATCTACCCCATCCAGTAATAACAGCTTGCTTGCTCTTGATAGCATCAGAAATAGGTAATTTCACCGGGGATTGCGCATCGTTAAAAGTTACTGTTTGATTTAGCTAAAACAGATAGAATTTTTGTATTTTAGTCTGTTTGTGGTGAAGCATATCTTATTGTTGGAAAGGACTCACTGTTATAACAGCAATATCATCCTCCCAAGAATGCTCCTCTCCGTATTCGAAGTCATGATGACAGTGGACGTCTTTAACTAGATGCGTTTGCCCACCATTGTTTATTGTAGTCGAACCAGTGACGATAGTAAGTTCCTTGTAAGGTTCTTCAATCATACCACAAATGCAATGAGCAGCAGTCAATATGTGTCGCTCACTGATAAGTGCACCTCCACATATGTGCAGTCCTTGGAATCTCAATGAAACTTGATACGGAAATTCCTTTTCTTCCGCTTGCGTCCCCCCAGCAATGCGTTTTGTACGAATCTTGTCAGATCGAAATACCCAAGAGGGCAAGGAGTCCAGGTTCGAAAATATGTTCAATAATCTCATAGAGTCATTTAAAGCAGCACTACGTTTCCTACGAGTTGGAATATATTCCTTTTCTTGCTCGGAGATAAGCTTGTCTTCAGTTTCGTCCTTTAACTCAGCATTGCGTTTCCCACGAAGTGCAAAGAAGTCCTCTGCGGCAAGGGCATAATTTATTGCAGGAATTGTTAAATTTCTCTCTGTTTCATCCGAGTCACATACAAATCCCTCCACAAAGTAATCACCTTTTAATTCGGAGCAAATGCTGTGTCTGCTCAAGACGTCCACTAGAGAAGATCTCATTGCGTGACTTGGAATGGATTTACTTGTTATCTCGGAAGAAGGCTCGTCTTCATCCTCTTTATCTTTATCTGCCTCTTTAAAGAAAACGCCGGTTTTCCCCACATCCTTTACTTCAGCATTGCCTTCTTCATGAGTTGGCATGCCCGCGGAAATGTATTTTCCTATTTACCGATGGAAAACGACAATTGTAAATGCAGAAATTCAGTCATTCACGCAAGCGTACACTCATCTACTTACCATTCGCAGCGGTGAATGATAGAATAAGTAGTAGGAAACAAGGTAGTCGCAAATCCATTTTACAGTGAATCGAAAGAACCGTGAGAAACCCAGCCGCTTTCTGCGTCAAATGCGTATGTGATTTCTTTCTTCGAGATAGCACGCTGCTGTCTCAATCCGAAGTGTACTGTCCGATAACGAGCAGGTTGATTTGTACATACAGCCGATTATGGTTGCTGTGTAGTCCGGTAAATCATATTCCCTTGTATGTCCTCGTCTAAAAGCAAAGTAGACGTCTCGGTTTGGTTTTATTTGCCTGCGGAAGTATGACTTCATGATTCAAGGAAAGCGTAAAGCCTTACTGTAACGTTGGTTATACCTGCATTAGTCGACTAACTTTATTGTTCACGTGAGTCATGCTCAAGAAATCTAATCGAGTATTTAAACTTCCGAAGTTCTAGACTATAAAATACTCTATCATCTTTTGACAGAACTCAAACATTTCCAAATTAGTAGGATGACAAAATAACAACATTGACTTCCCGGCTTGTTTCTCTGATATGTTATCGATACTCATTAATCCTAATTGACGTTTACCCTAATTAGAACGGACTTCGGTATCATTAGATGAAATTACGATAGCTTAAAAGTTCAACTTCATAGCAATTAACTAAATTGCTCCTGCTCGTTACTTTGTAATTAGATCTAATTCATTTCTATTGCAGCTCGTATTGCCTTCGGCGCAGTCTACCTATGGATAAGAGTAGAAGAGGGGGAAGAGTCATAGAGTGTACTTGCACTTGTAGAATCGAGAAGTTACTTTCGTACACTTGCACTGAAGGCAAGAGTGGGGATTACGGCTGGAAGCCGGCCGGCTACCTGAGAAAGGTCGTAAACAAGCTGGCCAAGCAACGGTTGCTAGGTTCGAAGACCATACTATCAGTCGGAGTTTAGACCGCTTCGTAGAAGGGCAATTTCTTCAATAGGATACTAATGGATGGTATTTCTTTGATACCCTATTGAAACTATCCTCAATTCTACTAGCCAACACTTCCGCCTTACTTTTCTATTATTTTCTATCCTTGCCTTTGGCTTTACGACTCAATATCGCAAAGGTTTCGGAGACGTTGGAATGCTCCGATTCATTTGCGGAGTCTCATTAAGGTAGAAGTAATCAAACCAGTTCTTTCAACGTTTAACAGATGTTAACAAGATCGTTTAGCGATTAATTATACTTCTGCCCATCTGTGTCCTACTGATACACCTTTTTAATTGGATATAACATACGGCGATTACATGCCTAGATAGTGGCGCCTCGCAACAATCGTTGCATTATTCCTATTCGTCCTACTAAGCAGCGTCATCACAGGGATATTGACGTATTATTCCCGCGAAAGGTTTTTTTTTTGTAGACTAACCGGGACCAACCCATTCGGATCAGGTGTTTACATTATTTTTGAGATTCTTTAAGAAATTTCGAAAACGTGTAGTATTCATACAAGAATCATAGCATTTTCATTGTATCGCACTTAAGTCTGTGTATTTTGAAAATACTTTCACGGAAACGTACCTTTCAAATAGAATGACCTACACTTTTAATCATTATGAGTGTCAATGGGTCAAGATAATGCCCACTTGCAATACAAACAAACATACACCATTTTTAACACTTTCATTGAACCGGAATATTCTATTACTCCACTTTCACAGTATTAAAGATGAACTTTTAATAATTATTGAATACCAGGCATTGCTAAGTTAGGAACTGATTTATTCTGTTTCGATAATGACTTTACTTTCTTATTTTTTAAATAAAAACTTCAATTTAGACTTTTAAGTTTAAACTACAGAATTTTCTTGATAGAGTAAACGAAGTGATGACAGATACCTCTAAAGAAGATTATTGGAGTAAAACGTTGAGTTTTAATATATGTGAAACGAACATAGAGAGGAAATACACGCACAAATACGCACCGTGTAGATTTTATATGTCGAGAAAACGTGTATGATTTAAATAAAAAATAGGTCCACAGGCCACGGACAATAGTACTTGTCATCGGTGGAAAGCCGAACGTTCGAAACAGACAGAGATATGTTTCATACACAGCATATGTACGTATGTACATACGTAGAGGTATACGAATTTATGTAATACGGGAGAGCGCGTGTAGCGCAGAGAGAGAAAGCGAGAGTGAAGAAGGTAGAAAGAGAGGGCGTAGGAACGCGTAGTACGTACGGTCTTGGATGTATTTGATCGATCCCCGAGTTTCGATCGTGTTGCGGAAACGCTGGAAAAGATAGGCGAATTCAAAATTCGAAAGGGAGGAGCGCCGATAGAGCCATGGAGAAGGCGAAAGAATACATGAATTAATCTTCAATCACCACATATGTCCTTCCGTTCAGTGGGTGGGATATGTAACCTCCGCCTGTAAGTACAGGATGAGAAATAGGGTTTTGCGTCGAGTTAGCTTGCATTAGACACGGAGCATAATGAGTTGGTGGCGATTAGAACGAGGAAGGAATGCCACAATTAACAATAAGGAAGCCCTTCGTCGTTCTAAGCCTGTTATTTCGATCGGGGTTGCCCGACTCCTTTCTCCGTGAGAATTTTGGCTGCACCCATCGTGTATACACTGACACGATATATCAGTGCCTTTTATCTTAGAATTGTGTTCCTTTTGTTCTCCCGTGGCAAGCGCGATGTAGTTTAAACGAACAGGCACGATTTCACTTTGCAGAGTGAAGTATAGCAAATGGAAGGTTTTAAGGTGAAAGATGAACCGATGGATGCATTAGCCATAGACAGTCAGGTTATGGTAAACGTTTTGCATGCAACCGAGCACAGAAAGCTAGAGTATACCCTGCCATCACAGGGTGCTAACTTAAAGCATTGATTTAAGGATGAGAACATTGTGAGTGTTGTTCTTAAAGAGGAACCCGGCGACAGATTTGACCCAGACTACATGGAGGATATATGCACTGGTACCTTTGACAAGGTATTCCTACCTATAGAAAACAGTGAAGTTGATTTCTCCCATGAAATGGTACATAGTGTTTCTAATCGTAGCTTTCGACTTCTGTAGAGTCAGGCTAATGTTGTACCAGTAAGCCTAAGGGATAACCGTATCCTGATTATAGGTGAAATTAGAACTGGACAATGAAGCTCACGCCCATCATAGTTGGGCGGCGCAGATCACAGGTAGTAGCCTATACGATAAGGATGACAGTACAATTCAAAGGTGCTTGGCAAACATGAATTTCCTTCAAGCACAAGATCCAGAAAGGCATTCCTCCTTCTACACGGGCATGCAGCAGCAGAAGTTCTATAAAGTACAATGCTCCATTTGTAAGAAGTGGTTCCTAAACAATGATTCCATGGTGACGCACCTCAGAATGCACTGCAACGGAAATCAATGTGAAGTCTGCCAGCAGAGTTTTGGTGATAATTTAAGCCTCCATGCGCACATGCTCACGCACGTTGGCATGAATCCGCTCGAATGCAATCTCTGCCAGAAGAAATTTGCGTATCGATGGTGCCTGCGAAATCATATGCAAACCCACATACCGGACAAATGTTACGACTCTGACTTGCTGCAGCAAGCTTTCGCGAGAAGATTCGACCCAAACGTGGATCCCACTGGAAGTATGGACGATAAAGGATTCGAGTGCGGTTTATGTCACGTAGCGTTTAAAGAGAAGGTCAACTTAAATCGGCATTTGCTTATGCACACCGAGGACAGACCGTATAAATGTGACGTGTGTTTCGCGGCATTTCGCGAGAAATCTAAGCTTAATATGCATATGGTACTGCACACGGGCTCCAAGCAGTTTAAGTGCACCATGTGCCACAGATCGTTCGCGCAGAAAACAGCCTTGAACAATCATATGTTGGCGCATAGTGGTGAAAAGCCACATGCTTGCAACATTTGCGAGAAGACGTACAAGCGAAAGTCAGAACTCATAAGACATACTATGGTGCACACAGGCGAACGGCCGTATGAATGCAAAGAATGCCTGATGACCTTTAGAGAAAAGGCAAAGCTAAATTCTCATATGCTCGTCCACACGGGCGAAAAACCCCACGAATGTCATATATGCCACAAAGCCTGCGCGCGAAAATCTGATCTTAATAGTCATATGCTTCTGCATACTGGCGGTCAATACGATTGTAAAGTTTGCGACAAGATCTTCACGCGAAAGTCCGATTTGAACAGGCATACTTTGATTCACACTGGCGAGAAACCGTTCGCCTGCGATCTCTGCGATATGGCCTTCCGGGAGAAGACCAGATTAAATTCTCACATGCTCATTCACACGGGGGACAAGCGGCACGGTTGTCACATCTGTCATAAAACCTTTAAAGAAAAGTCTTCCTTGAGAAAACACATGCTCAGTCATACGGGCGATCGCCCTTACGAGTGTTACGTGTGTCACAAAGCCTTCACGCAGAAAAGCACATTGAATAGTCATATTTTGGTGCACGCCGGCGAAAGGCCGTACGAGTGTAGCGCTTGTCAAAAAGTCTTTAAAGATAGACCGACCCTTAAAAAGCACATGTCAGTCCACATAAATGAAAAGACACACGAGTGTCTAATTTGCCTGAAAAAATTCGCGCATAAGGCCGCATTGAACAGTCATTTATCCACAAATCATACGTGTTAATTCAGGGGATCTAGTCTGTTTCAGCTTTCCGTTTCTTTCTATCAAACGCGCCCTAGGTCCGTAGTTTACGTAGATTCTTTCCAGGATTACGTGTATAGGTCGGCCTGACTAGGTTGAGACCTGATGTCAACAAACCGACGCTATTCCGCTTGACTAAAGTCATCGTTATGGGACGTTGGAGCCAGACACTGTACTGGCATGGGCTAGAGTGAAATGAGAATGTTAGAGCCAGGTCTCAGCATATTTTGGCCGATGTATATGTCTGTTTTATATGATCGTCGGCCCAGAAAAGAATCCTATTTTTCGCTGTATATGTCCATACAATAAATTAATTTGTAAATAATCCAAGTAGATATCATCTCTTGGTATCTAAGACTGAATTAAAAGGGTTCATAAACCCCTTCCCCCTCTTTGATAGCAGTATAATATAGCAACGGATGAAAGGGAATCTTATTGCTGTGCAAAACCTCAGTTTCTTCGAGGTGTAGGAATTCATAATAGATTTCATGACAGATTAACTTCGTTCTGCCTTTCCTCTTGTACACGATCCAGCACGAATGCAATTATTACAACAATAAATTATTTTTCGTGAACATCAAGAACTGTACAGCGCCGCATTAACATAGCCTGCGTCTCCATATGTCAAAAAGCCCCTAACCTCATGTTCCCCCTGTCTGTCCCTATTCCTTCTCAAATCCAGACCATAATTCTTTAACGCGCCAAGTGATATTATTAGTTGTGTGCGTATGATGTGTGAAAGTGAAGCCAAAGAATGGAGTTGTTATCCCAACATCCCCAGCTGTCGGGGGACAAGGAGACGGAAGGATTCGATATATCGTCGGGAAAGATATGGATATATCCCGACAATTATCCTATTCGGGAGTACCAGTTTTCTATGGTGCAAACTGCCTTGTTTAATAATACCCTTGTTTGCTTGCCCACTGGTAAGAAATCCTGGATGTGGCATGCGTATTTAGCCAGGCTGAATATCCATTTCACGAGATGAACTGATGAATGACGTTATCTTAGGTTTGGGGAAAACTTTTATCGCCGCAGTTGTGATGTATAATTTTTGGAGATGGTATCCCAAAGGAAAAATCATCTTTCTGGCTCCTACAAAACCCTTAGTCATGCAGCAAGTCGATGCGTGTCATAATGTAATGGGTATTCCCAGTCAAGAAATTGAACTGCTGTTAGGTTATTGACATTTTGTTAGCTGCTATAGAAACACCTAGTTGTATCAACAATTTCTTAACTCAATCAATCGTTTGATGTAGGCACGTCTAACGTAAAGAAACGCGAGGCTGTATGGTCAGCTAAAGAAACAAGGGTGATATTTGCTACGCCCCAAGTCTTTCATAATGACCTGAAAAGCAATACAGCACCTGCCGACTTGATAAAATGTGTAGTGGTAGATGAAGGGCATAGAGCTTTAGGCAAACATTCGTACGCCGAGGTAATGATATTCTTCGAAACAGAGTTTTCAATTTGTTTTGAGCAGGAAGGATCAATTGTATAACCAGACATTCTCATTTCTTAGTGCATCAGAATACTCAGTGAGAAAAACAAGTACTTTCGCGTGTTAGCTCTCTCAGCAACTCCGGGAAATAAGATTACTGATGTGCAAGCCGTGGTAAGGAATTTGCACGTCGCTAGCTTGGAGATAAGAGATGAAAACTCGCCTGATATTGTGCCTTATACTAACGAGAAGCAAGTGAAAGTCGTTGTTGTTGAATTAGGTAGCGTTCTAGAGAAATTTAAAGAGAGATATATAGCTGTTATGGACAGGCATGTAAAGATTTTGGCAAGATGCAATGTTCTTCAAGGTGATACTGCTAATATAAGTAAAGGAAGGGTATGTAGGTCCAGTATCCATCAGATTACTCTGTAGCTGGTATGAAATAATCAGATTTTTAACTATATTTTTTGTTAGATTTATTATTTATTAAAAGAATCAAGAAGTAATAGGTCAGGGAATCATGGACAAATTACAAAGACGTTGACAATATTGATGACAATGTATCATGCTTATGAGCTTCTAGTCAGAAATGGCTTAAGAAGTTTTCTTCTATTTTATCAAAGTATGTCTGTTTCCAATCCTTCTCTCAAAGCCTTTAAACTCAACTATCTAATTATATCTTATTCCGATCGATAGCTCATTCAGATAAATTCTGGATGTCCGGTGAAAATGAATTACGGGATTTGCTTGATGAAATCAAGGAATATCTTGGTCCATTTCCAGAGTTTATTTCGCCACTCGCCAAGGAACAGGATGTTCGTATTGTTATCAGCTTCGTTATGTCTCTCAGAAGCATCTGGATATTTCACTTAGAGTTTCATTTCAGATCCCAAGCAACATAACTTTCGGTCACAAGAAGTTCTTAAAGTTGAAGGAAATTCTTGTGAATCATTTTACTAGCGATTGCCCTGAAGCGAAAAACTCGAGAGCTATTGTTTTTGTCGAGTGTAGAAGCACTGTGAATGAAGTATATGTATTGCTATTGCAATTGCGGCCTTTAATTAGGGCGCAAATGTTCGTGGGGCAATCGGGGCTCAAGCAAAAGCAACAAATACAAATGATAGAAAACTTTCGAAGTAATCGTATCAACGTGTTGATCTCTACGAGCATAGGTTTGCTAAAGAAAAATACAAAGACTTTATACGGAAATAGTTAAGCACTTTAATAATTCTATATATTAACAAATAGGGGAGGAAGGGTTGGACGTCGGGGAAGTAGATTTAATAATCTGTTTCGACATAGTACATGTTTCTCCAACGCGACTCGTGCAACGGATGGGTAGAACCGGGAGAAAACGCGATGGTCAGGTCATTATACTCGTGACAAATGGGAGAGAACACGAGGTACTTTTAAATATTACAATCACAATCATCTCCGGCGATAGAAAACTTCATTTTCCTTATTTCTTAGGCTTTGCAAAGCACGCTGAGAAGGAGAAGCTCTATAAGTAACAAGATCTTAAATACAAGTGGCATATTCTCATCACTTTACCAGGAAAATCCGCGTATGATCCCTGCGCAATTTACACCGACGTGTTATAAGATGTTCATAAACCCAGACGTAGCACAAAAACCTTCTGAAAAATCAAAGAAGAAGGGTACTACTGGTAAAGCAAAGAGTAAAGCTCAAAACAGTATTAAAGGCAGTTTAACAGGAGGTATCTTGACTCGCTTCATTAGACTATTACATATATACTTTACAACGGAGAAGTACGTAAACTACTGATAATTCATATTACAGATAGCAAATCCCGAAAGTCAAAAGGCCAGTCTTCGATAGCAAAATTTTTCGTTAGCAAAGCTCGTGATTCCATTGATTTGAGTCCAGTTAGTCCGAGTCCTTCAGTTGCCACTCAGCCAACAGGAATGTTCAAACCGACAATAGATCCGTCAGAGATAAAGTTGCTAACGTCAGATGATGATGCTGCGGACTTTCTTACACTTTGCACCTTAAAAGTATCCTCCGAAGACGTGCAGGACCAAACGGATAGTTTCCTCGCGAAATATACCGATACAACGACTACGGGAAATAATTACTTCGACTTTGATGTGCCGGATCCGAGTATACTTGATTCTCTCGATTATATGATGGATCACCTGCCTGAAGTAACGGTAAAGTTCGACGAGGAGAATAAAATAGAAGAGTGTAATAACGAGTGGTGCACCGCTAGCTCTTTCGATGACATTGACTTCTCCAATTTGAACAACAGTTTCTCCAATTATGTAACGCATACGGATTTTGAAGGTACCGATTTAAATTCAGCCATTCTTAGCCCGAATAATTCGGCATATAATCATGAAAAAGAAAAAAATCTATCGAGAGAGATGCAATCGAGCTCGCCTATTGTTGAAGCCAATACTTGTACGGATAATTGGCAAGAGAGAAGCAAATTATGGGACGCAGCCCCTAGTATGTTTGAAACACTCTTAAACGAGTCATCCGACTCTTCTAATGACGATATGGTTATGCCTTCGCAAAATGAAGACATTAATAAAAGTGTAAACACTCTTTCCAATAATACTAATGCGAGTTGCAATAATCAAATGAATCAGAAAGAGATAGAAAATAAGGAAAAGAGTAAAGCAAAGCTAGAAGATGATTGTATAATAGCAGATTGTATAATATTGGACGACGATACCAGTAATTCTAATACATCCTGCGATATCCAAACGAAAGAAGTATTTCAAAATGATATTAGTGGAAAGGAAATGGACAATAGTGTTGCTAAGTGCAGAGAATCATTCGAAAAAAACAATTTCGGGGATGATAAAGCCATTGACAGTAACGATACTTTGGAGGCTTACTTTAATTCGCCCGAAGTTAAAGCAACTAAACTTAATAATATTTCTGCAAGCAGTAATGTTCGTCGTACGCTTCCTGATACAAATGCAATGCGTAGCAATCAAACTGGAGATAGTAGTGTCTGGGATATCACAAGAGCGGTTAACGAAATAGCATGTTTAAACATCGAACAGGAAAAACAGACGACACACGAAACAGCACGTCTAAGCATTGAACCACCAAAAGCACCAACTTATTTCGATTCGGATGATGACCTGTTTGCCGAATTAGACTACGAAGACGCTGTTGATAAGCAGGAATGTGCTATCGCGGAGAAATCATCGCCAATCAAAGAAGAAAACGAGAGTATCGAGCAAAAGGAGGGATTTATTAAAGAATCAGCAGATAAAACTCTGCAGGATTCAATGTTGGATCAAAATCTAAAAGATTTGAACGATATCGTCGATGAATTTGACTCGGATTTCACTAGTGATTGGATTGACGCGGACACCAAATCAACGCGAAAAGTAGATGTAAAATCAAATTCCTCGAATACATCCGTTGCGCAGAGTTCCACTAAAAAGTCATTGAACTTTTCCAATATTTCACTGAAAGAAAACACGGGGAAGAAAGGTGCTAGGCTTAGTCTTGCAGAGAAACTGTCGGGCGTAAAGAAAACTCAAGAGAATAGCTTGAACGAACAACCAGACGAGGAAATCGATAGTTCCGATAGCGATTTGATCTTCAATGACATCATCACTGGCGATATTGATGGATTAGAAAACAACAGTCCGTTTTTCACCGCATCCACGAGTTTTAGCAGAAACGCAAAGGATAGTCCCGCAGCAACGATTCGAAAGACAATGCAATTACAATCTGACGGGAAGTCCGAGAATGACCTAGGGGACGACAGTCCCTTCAAAGTCCCCGGGAAATACGTTAACGGACAGCAGAAAAGAATTACTGCGAAGACAACCATTAGCGGTAGAAAGGAGATTGCAGTCAGAGATAAGAAATCTTCGGCGAACAAAGAGAATAACGGCGGGACTACCTGGAGTCGTAAGGCTCGGCGCCGAAGAGCGAACGATTTCATATGCGATGAGGCGGAAGTTTCGTCCGATGGACAGAATACCTCAGATGAAACTTCGGAGGGAGATGATGATCTCGCTGATTTTGTCAGTTACACGCAGAATGTACAGGATGACAGCAATGTTTATGCACATTATGTACAAAGTATAAGGAGTCCACATAATAAACGTCATGGATTCGTATTTAAGAAACTTCGAAGTCCGGAACCTGACATTCAAATTTACTCGCAACCTCTTTCCCAGGTCGATGATAGCTATCTTTATGTAAGTGGATCAAATGAAAATCGGCGTGACACGAATAGCAGTGCAATCTCAATGATCATTTTTATATTCGTTCGTAGGATTCGTTCTGTGTAAAGGAAGATGAAGAGGAAGACGAAGATGAACCAATTGAGCAAGAACATTCCGTGTTGATGGAAGCTGAACGCGTTCTCGCAAATCGCCAGCGAAAGCGAAGCCGTATCAAAAGCACAGCTTCTACTTCGAGAAAAAAGAAGAGAAGAAGAATAGTAGAAGTTTTATCTACCAGTAGCGAGGATGAAACAGAGCATATTCGGGGACAAATACAAAATGAATCGTTATTACAGAAACGGTTGTAACCATCACAGTATATTAGAGTTTTTGTATTGTATTTTTCTACGCTCTCTTTGGATATAATGTACATAATAAATTATTTATTTTTCATTATTATATATTTCCCAAATCATGAATCCCACCTTGGCGTTTTTCAAATGTTCGACATCCGATTAGTTTTAGCTTTCGAGGGCTTTTAAAGCAGGTGCAATTACCTTTGGCAAGTGCAGGTAGTACTTTCTCGTTTGAGAAGGGACAAACCATTAGGGCCAGCCCATTAGTGAAAATTCGTAGAGTTTCACTGATTTTCCCTTGGCCCTTCCAAGGGGTATATATATCCAGTCGAGGGTTTTGCGTCCTCAGACTTCCAGTTGCTCTTCAACCCTAAACACTTAGTTCAGAAAAGTGTGTACTTCCCTGCGCATCGAAGGTTCGCCGGGTCGTGTCATCCAAGGTACTGAGTTGCACCAGTCCTCTCTAGTTTTTGCAATCCGATCTTGTTCAATTCTTTATAAATTGTTCATCGATTTTAATTCTAGATTTGTTAACTTTGGAGTATAGTTCAGTTTCAAGATGTACAACAGTTTGACGATCCTCTTGTTAGGCGTTAGTTTGTGTGCGGGTGCAACTGTACCGCAAAGTGAAGCGGACAATTACCCAAAGGAGCAAGCAAAACAGCAAGGATCTCCTAATACCCAAGTAGCTAGTCAACAGCCAACGTATAATTCACTTCAACCAAGTCATGTGCCATCGAACCAATATTATTATCCAACGTATCCCGAATACGCCGGGAATGGATACGCAGCGCAGTCCGGATATGAGGGCTATCTTATCCCTACCGGGATTTCCCCACAAAGGAACGCAAATTGGGTGACCGAGATAGCTGAAAATTTATTTCCGTTCTCCAGCCAATTATTAATTTACGGCGCAAGGCTTGGCGTCTACTTCCTGCAGTTCCTTACCACGGTCACCATAGGAGGTGCTTTCACCACCCTTGTGTGCACATTCACACCCCTTTGTAGCATCAGTTTCCAGGGCTTTGGTATCGCAAATAATCAGGTGAAGTTCTTATAACACGTCTCATTGCTAATCAGCCTAATCGATGTATTGCTAATTGAATCGATTCTCCCCAGGTGAAGGAACAGGTAGCGGAATTAGCCCGGACTTACATCACACCCGAGAGCGTGAATGCGGCAACTGTACTCGTTACAAGAGCGATTGATAAGTACGCGGAGATGCAGAGGGAACGAGTGGAAGCTGAGAGGAGTGTGCGAAGGAGACGTGCCTCAGGAAGGATGCGTAGATGATGGAATTGATGGAAAGTTACGAAGCGCGTGTCACAAGGGTCCTCCTTCATTTAGTCAGCCTCGCCGTTCAGATCATATCACTGAAACATCTTTATTTATGCGCCTTGTACGAGAGAGTACTGCTTTAACAATACATTGACGTGCCATACGAGAATGCGGTGGATTATGCATGTGTTAACAATAAAGGTCTGTGAGTTCCATTAAAAGAATATCGTTGCATTCGTAAAATCCCAGGACAAGCGCGTCAGACCACAAGAGGCGCGATTGTTTCTCCGCCCCTGAGTCATGTTCATCTCTCAATATCCTCGTTTCTCTACGCCTTCCCCGTTTATCCCTCCATACTCGTACTTCCACTTCTCTTCCAGCACGATATGCCAACTCGGTAGCGCGACGCAGTGACCGGTTCTCTTAAAACATCTTCGGACTCGCGTCCGTGCGTTTAATAGCGAACAGTGTAAACCCCGGCGAACGGTCTCTTTTGTTCGATGCACTCGTGCAAAGTCGATTAATCAATAGTTTGCCTAAATCAATCACGGATCATGAGGGCCAGTGCGATCGTAGGTGAGAGAGTGTATTTTTTTCTGGCAAGACTTTTTTCTGCCACTCGAATCTTAAAATGTACTTTTCTACCTTTGACATCTCGTCAGCTTGAACCTATCTGGACCTATCTCTCTCTCTTTTTCGCTTTATTTATCTATCTATCTCGAAATTCTGAATAACACTCGGCTATAAAGAAGTAAATGAGCGAAATCACAGATACACCGCCTTGACATTTTATCTTTTTTTCCATTGACGGCGCCAGTCAAGGTCGTATAACTACGATTGGTAGGTGCGAGGTTGGCGACCGTCAAATGCGATTCTTTTTATAGTCGGTCTATGTAAAATCCATCGGTTTACTATTGGCGGTGTCAAGGTCGGTCGGAATAAAGGACCATTCTTTTCTAATGAAAGAAACATTGCGTTACAGGCTGCATGGCCTTTTTATGTGCCGGCATATTGTTGCCGGGAGATTGTCATCCCGCGGAAGGACAAAGTACGCCGGAAGTTCCGAATGGAACGTTTGAAACGAATGCGACTGCATTACCGAAAATGAGAAGTTTGAGTCGTGACGATGAAGATGATGACTTCGTACCGTATCAGGGAGAGCGTTTCAGTGTCTTCGACTGGGCCCTTTTCAGGGTACACATTCTCCCATTTACCCTTTCGATGAAGTTTACATTCAATCCTTAAAATCGTAATCTTTTCAAATGTAGGCAGTTGGGAAGAGAACGCCGGGAAATATCCTCATCTCCCCAATCTCGATGAAGGTAGTCTTGGTCCTTCTGTACGAAGGTGCCCAGGGTCAAACTGCACATGAACTTGGAAACGTTCTTCAACTACCCCCCAGTCTTTCAGCAGTCAGAGAGAAGTTTACCACCGCTCTGCAATCCCTTCAAGTATAGCATTACACATTCATAAATAGTAAAAATTTCGAGTTCCACACTAATTGTATTTCGGGGAAATGTTTGTAGGCCTATTCTCCAGCGTACAAATTAAACATGGGCACTCGATTGTACGTGGATAGCAATGTCCTAGTTAGACAGCGATACGAGGCAATTGTTAAGGCATTTTACGGCGGTGATGTGGTTGTGGCGAATATGTCTAATCCTCATCCGATTGCCGAAAGTATTAATCATTGGGTCAGTAACATTACCGATGGCAAAATTGATAAATTGATCGACGACGGTATGTAACCAATTATAAATACTGACAACTGAAAGAAATCTTCACAGGAATTCTTACGAAGAGTTTTTTTTTTAGAGAACGGTATAAAGGACTCGACTATGTTGATCCTGAACGCATTATACTTCAGAGGAAATTGGCGCCGGCAATATTTCTTGCCAGAGAACACTCAACTAAATAAATTCTACACTGCGACTAATCAAACTGTCGACGTTCCCTTCATGCATACGATCAGCCGGTTTTATTACTCGGAATCATCGGAGTTGGATGCTAAAATTCTGCGTATTCCATACGAAGTATAGATCTTTCTCTTATGCAATCGACAGTATCCGTTCACTGAGAAATGTGAGCATATGCTGAGCATCTGTTTGTTTTAGGGTCACAAGTTCGCGATGTATCTGATATTACCATTCACATTAAATGGCGCTGATAAACTGTTGGATGACGTTAATCCGTATGTATTGATGAGGCATGTCTGGTTGATGCAGGACCTGCCTGTCGACGTTAGGATACCGAAGTTCAAATTTGATTTCTCGAGCCATTTCCAGACCATTCTGCGCGAGGCAAGTTATCATTATCACATAGTTAGAGTTTGACAATTTTTCTAGTTGCAACTATGTACGTCATAGATTAATTAATGATTCAAATGATCAGCTCGGCATACGTGACGTTTTTGATGATACGGCAACCTTAACGGGAATAGTACGCGCAAGGAGAGCTTCGCGGCACTTGAAGGTCAATGATGTTCTGCAAAAAACTGGAATAGAGGTCAATGAGAATGGTACCACAGCTTACGCTGCTACAGGTAGATCGTTCTTTTTTTTAACCAATTATTATTAGTTGATCGGGATATTTATGATTTACTGTTAATTCACAGAGGTACAACTGGGCAATAAAATCGAGGAGGAAACCTTCCACGCGGATCATCCCTTCCTGTTCTATATCGAGGATGAGTCGACTGGAACTATTTTGTACGTGGGCAAAGTTGCAAATCCCCTCGAAAAGGTGGGAACAACCGAGAATACCAATGATCTGACACCAAATCGATTTGGGGAACATGGAAATCAAGTCGCAGGTTAACGACGACTTTAATTAAACTGGCAAATGGTATACAGTAGGAATAATTGATTGGAGTACCGGGTGACGGGTTACAGCTTAATTATTACTTTCTCGGGCTTACCAACTCTCTGAAACTTACACTAACACAGTAGTTAGATAAATGTTAATTACTTACTAGGTGCTACTCCGGCGAGGAGATAACGGGACTTAAAGGGAATGATGAACGGATGCATTAATAGGATAACCAGTATTAACTCCTTGCGCATAATGTACCAAAGATAGTGAATAAAACCTGCAAAGTGATTCGTATGCCTGGGAACAGGTTTGACGGATTTCGTAATCAAGTAAAAACCTCGACATTGAAGCGAGACAGACCCTATTCTAATAATCATCGCACTCTTTAAATCCTCCTCCTTCTCTATCTCCCCACTTTTCATCATTTTTCCTGGGAGCAACTGAGATAAGTTCTTGAAGAAATATAGTTGGCTCGGGACATTCCTCTGACGCGTATCAAGTGCTGATGAAAATACCGAGATGGCTTTTACAGAACATTGTTCAAGGTTCATTAAGGATCTTCAATTCAGTGGGACACACGAGTCGTATGAATAATCATGCGTATATAAACGTCCGTCACGGTATCACGAGATATATGAAACAGCACCTTGACATTCGCAGAGTCTGTTGTACATATATAGTATATAGTTATGTCATAGGCAAGCGTGTTGGCTTAGAAAGCTTGTTTACATAGGGATCGTGGGAGTAAACGGGTTTAGTACCAGTCCCGTACCTGAAAGCATCGACGTATAAAAGTCCGAGAACTCTAGAGTGTTCAAGACAGTTTCATTGTAAGTGTGACGAACGAAATAACACGTTTTCACCGAGTCTATAGTTGAGTGAACGGTAACTTGGATGCTTGCAGTTGGCGTCGAAAATCATTAGTAAAATGTGGCCAGTGTTTTTGCTGGTTGCGGGCTCTGTGCTGACTGGAGGTATTATTGTATTAACTGCTTTTTTTCTGAAGTACTACTATCCTCGTAACCTTTAATCCTTCACATACTAAAATCTTCGACTATTAATCAACAAAAAATATTATTGACACGTTTTAACTTTGAAATCGAATAGGCTTATCAGCGACTGCTCAATCCGAAGAGCGATTCAACTACTTCAATGTCGATCTCCTGCAAGTAAGATACTACAACGAGGCCGAGTATTTTTCAATTGTAGAGCGTGTTGCATACCTTTTTTTAATCATAGGCTGTAAGAGAGGAGAATTCTGGCAATGTAATAATATCGCCAGCTAGTGCAAAGCTTGCATTACTGACGCTCGCGGAAGGAACAGGTGGTCGAACGAGGCAGGAGATTCTTTCCACCTTGAGATTGCCCGAAGATGACCTCATGATTAGAACGGTCGCTCAGAAAACGATAGGCTTCTTGAAGGTATCGATTAATCATAGAGACTTTGTGGCTCTTATTTAATGTATATGTTTATGTATGCTAGAAAAACGAGAGTGGCACGGAAATTGATACCGCCACGCGTGTCTGGATTCGACAAGGATTAATGGTTCCTAGGACTTACATGAATGTCCTGCAGCGCTATTATGATGGGGATCTTCAATTCGTTGATTTCGAGAATACTCATACCACTATACAAGACATAAATGATTGGGCCCGTAAAGCAACTCGAGGGAAGATTCACACTTTAGTCGATTCACGTAGGTTTTTATGGTCTAAAGTGTCATTGGTACGTGTTCGATAGTTGAAAGTTGGTTTCCAATTGCCCTTGCAGATAGTATTAATCCAGAAACACATTTGCTCCTCACATCGGCCTTGTATTTCAAAGGGCGATGGTTGAAATCCTTCGATAAACAGTTTACCAAAGTGCGTTGCTTCAATGTGCCGAATTTCGGCTGTCAGAATAGTCAATTCATGGAAATAACGTCAACGTATCGTTACGCACGTGTGCCATCCCTCGACGCAGATGTCATTGAGATTCCATACTCGGTGAGAGTTTAAAATGCTTCTTACTGCAAACAAGAAATATCTTGGACGTTTAGGATAACTTGGATGTTTTAGGATGGTCAAACGTCAATGCTTATTCTGCTGCCGAGTGGTAAAGAGAGCGAGCAGACCGTTCGACTTTTAGCAAAGGACTTGTCGTATGTTCCGATCTCTTCGTTAATAGCTGGTCTCGAGGAAACAGAAGTAGATCTGTCTATTCCAAAGTTTTCCATTGAGAGCAAACTTGATCTGCGATCTCCACTCGAACGTGTAAGTAATGCAGATTCTAAAACAATACATTGGGTACAGATTAATGCAGAATAATGTTGGCAACAGATGGGAATAAGGGATCTCTTCGGCTTCGCTGCCAATCTTACTGGAATAACGTCGGACGATTCCTTGAAAGTCTCAAGCATTCTACAAAATGCGAAAATAGAGGTGGATGAGGAAGGAACTATAGCAGTTGCTGTTACTGGTATAGGAAGATGAATTTTCACTGAACAATATTAACATTTTACATAATGTTTTCTACTGATGGCAAAATCTGTATTTCAGAAGTAGGAATCGCACCTCTGATGGGATCGGAAGTTCAGAGTTTCGACGCCAATAGACCGTTTATATTTATGATAATTGATTTACAAACAAACGGTACTCTATTCTCCGGTTGGGTCATAGATCCGACTGCCAATTTAAATAACATAAAATAAGCCCCAGTTTGACTGTAATTTAAGCATTTTCTACTTTTAGTACTTTTCATAAGTAAAAATTAAATATATACGAACAATCACTGTGATTCCGTCTCCCAATTGACAGATTTATTTTCAGGATACAAGATATATAAGTAGACGTTTGGCGCAGAGGTTTAAATAATAATAATAATTTTTACATAGATGTTTATTTACACTTTCGGTACAATTAATATTAGATTTCTAACGATGAATTGTGTCCTAGCTCCTTCATTCATATTTGTGCTTTATATCTTTCCAGAGTTTCTGAAAGAAAAAGTGTAGGTGTTACTCTGCGCGTGTCTGAACTCTTCACAAACACATCGAAATCTTCCTCTTATGCAACACAGATCAGTAAAAGTCACAGCGAATATTTCGTGTTTATAGTATCGTTGACTGTTAAAATAACAGTTACTGTTAATCCTTTATCGTATAATTGCTGACTTTTGCGATTTCATTCACTATACTTTATAAAATGAACTGCGAGACACTTAACCTACACCGTCAGTAGAGTTTCTCACAGATTCCAAACAGAATCGAAGTCCAGTTATAGAAAATGACTAGAACCGTTCGTATTAAATCAATGACGGGTAGACATTATTCTTTTTATACATACTCCTTTGTTATGCGACTCGAAAATGTAGTCTCCAAGTTGATCGAATGCTCTCTCGAAGACGAAACTGCCAGCCAGGATGGTGATAGCGAATGTCGATGTTCGCTTGAATAGAGCGTTGTGTATCTTGGTTAAAACCATTTTTCTGCTTTGCGTCACACGACTTTTATTTGACTTTTAATACTGTCGTCGAGTGCACTTTGCAGACTTTACAGTAGAAATCACTGCTCCCTATGTGCTACTGATTCTATTCAACCCAGCGTAACCCAGTCTAAGTAACCGAAGTAACCTAAACTGTACTCACAAACTTTGTAAAAGCTAGAATGGAAACCTGGAGGTTGTAGTAAAGTCAGATTTAGCCTGACATCTAGAATTCAGTTAAGTTCTCGTTTTGAAAAATCAATTTCTAATCACATCGGTAATTCAGATATCCGATTTATTCCGTACCCTCCGTTTGTGCTGTACCCATTTTCTTCGTTTTACTAAGTAAATCATTTAATATTTAATATTTTCATGCATAACTTGTATTATTCATGATTTTTGGTCTAATTATAATACTTTTACACAGCAGAAGACGCCAGTGTGTTAACCATATCCATCATTATTGCTGCATAAATAGAAATCATTAGAAATTCCAATCGAAAGGTTCCCGCCACCACCTCCATCTTTGACAACCCAGCTTTCAATTCGACTTGACACTCTTATTCACACGTGCATTGACAACGGTCGAGATGCGTGTCACTCTTGACAGATTACACGAATTATCGCCAGATTGGCCGCTTCCCCTGGCTCTTGTATATCCAAATTCGTCATAGTTAGAGGTGTTGAATAGTGATGTGTCTGGTATGAGTTCATCGTGCAACTGGTCATGGATACCGCGGCCGAAGGGGCAACTTTATCATCGAGCGTGGAGGACGAGTCGAGCACAAAATCGTCGGCTCCCGTGGCAAACCATAACCCACAGCTTAGACGACGAAACGTAATTGAGAAAGTGAACTTTGTGCCCGATGAACACACGGACGAGGTGGTCGGCGATGTGGTGCCGCTCATTAACTTACCTGAAAGCACGAGGGCATGGCCGGACGACGTGCCGCCCAGGCTGCCGGACACTCACGAGCCGGATTCGCCGAGTAAACAGAACGGAGTGCTATCGCAGAGCGATGAGAGGTGTCCGGTAGATTCCGGCGACACCGAGGACTCCGAGAGCACAGGGACCAAGGAAAAAACAAAGATCAGTATCATAGAAGAGCGCGTGGTCGATCCGGAGCTCACCTTGGGGGAGTTGAGGCTACTGAGTTGCGGCGACGAAGGCCTCGTTAATGGTATTTCCGTCGAGGTGATAACTGATTATTATCAACAAGGAACCTACCCGAGTGTCCTCTGCATGTCGTAATACTCGCGATCAGCTGTTCTGAATGACAGTCTGTCTTAGGTACATAAGTTTCCTTGCACGCGTATGGTTCCTTTTTGAGAATAATTCTGTTCGGTCTGGTAGAATCCTGAAATCATGAGGATGATCTGTAGATGCTATACGAAGGGTACTATGGCCGAAACTCCTGCGCCTGAGAGATCAAGATTTCGTTACTGTCGATGACATAGAGAATATTCATACTCGAATACCAGACGATGTGTATCAACAAATTCTTAAGGATGTGGCCCGTAGTGGGAGTCATATGCCCGAGAATACCACTGAGAAGGAAATGGATCATTTTCATAATCAATTGACACAAATAATGTGTTGGGTTCTTCATAGGCATACTGAGTTAAAGTTAGTATCAAGTTGAATAGTAAAGATTATCAGAGATTCTTTGGGAATTTCTGGTGATTAATCGATGTCTCCATCTTTGGCTTTATATAAAAGTAAAATAATGCATACTTAGTTACTACCAGGGCTATAACGACCTAGCAGCCACTGTCTTACTTGTTATGGGCCTGAAGACAGGTCTCTATGTGTTGGAAAAAATTTCGATAGAGTTTCTGGAAAGGTTCATGGAGAAAACCATGGAGAAGGTGCATCAAGAGTTGTTCTATATATTTGCACTGTTAGAGAGAGTACATCCTACTTTATTAGAACATTTAGAAAAGTGGGTAGCAAAGCTTCAAGATTTCGCCATCGCAATATAAGATAAGTGAAATGAATCACTCTTCTGTTACAGTGTAGAATTATTTCCACACTTTGCATTAGCCGAGTATACAACGTGGTATGCACATAAGTATGCAGAGAACAGGAAATTGTTGCATAGATTGTTTGATTATTTCCTGGGCAGTCCTCCCCTAATGCCCTTGTATTTGAGCACTGTGATTGTAGCACATAGGGCTACAGAAATTTTTAATACCACGCCTGATATGGGCCATACTCACAAAGTTCTATGTACAGTAAGTACATTTCGATATGTATGATTCTAATCACTCAGACCTGATGTGTTTATGCTGACAGGATTATCATTGATTTTCAGCTACCAGACGACTTGCCTTTTGAGAAACTTTTGGTGCAAGCGACTAATTTATATCGCGACTATCCCCCTGAGTCGATTAATAACGATGTTACAGAATACGATCATAGAAGACGGAAAAAAGAGCAGGAATGGAAGGCAAAGGCCGAAGCAAGTCGGCAGGAGCGAGAACGTCAGCGAAAGCTACGTCTCGTACAAGCGAAACCAATCCGCTCAATTCCATACCGCTTTCGAAGTTACAAAACCATTACAGTTGTCACGATTTTAGCTCTGGGCATATACGCCTTTTTAAAATCATCGTCGGGCCTCAACTGACATTAAGTGTACGTGCTTTTTCTAAAGCATGTAGTCTCAGTTGTTTTTTTTTTGAGAGAGAGAGAATAGCTCTTTGCTGCATTGATACATCGGCGGTGCGAGTTGCATCGGCCTCGACTGAGTCAATCACCTGTGGAGTGCGCAAGTTTCATTGAAACAATACAATGATTAGGCACAATTGGGGTCTATCTTATCGAATGATATCGATATGGATCACTTTTCTAAGGCAACGGAACAAAAATCTTAAGCATTCCTATGCTGCCTTTATATTGTGTTCTGCCGACACGAATCACCATTTCTCAATTAAGATTTTGAGAAACAAGAGAAAGGAAACAGAAAACAGCATTAACAAAGAATTGCCACGAGCATTGACCTCGCACGTTGTTTAAGACATACGTAGCATAATATTATGGACTGAAACAGCAAGGAACAATATTTGTTTGCTACGAATCTATGTCCTGTATAGATTGTGTGTCTTTGCAATCTGTGATGGAGAAACACTATGTGTATTTATTTAACGCTAATTAAGGAACTGGTTTATGATTGCAAGATACAGAGGCAGTTAATAAAAAAGATGGTAATTTTTAAACGTCATTTATTGGTCGCTAGTCCTGCCAACAATTTCTCTCGTCTTAGGTTTACAATTCATCTACTTATATAAATATATATACTATATATGTCATTAATCATCCTGTCGAGAAACATTGTTTTTCGGACGAATTTTTGAGGATTACAAACTGAGTTATTGCATTTCGCGAGCGTTAAGTTCAGAATTTTAATGTTACTACAAACGCAAACGTTCATTGAGGTACTTGTGACGCTTACATTTAGTTTTGTATAAAATAAAAATATTTGAGACACAGGAGATCATAGAAAATGGGACTTAAATAACGGTCGGAGAGGTACGCGCATACGGGCATTATAAATTAATATGTACAGAGAGAATAAACAGTAGAGGAAGCTTTGTGGAAAGAGTGATATGTTCTTCGATACTTGTGAGTATATCTTGTCGAACGTATATGAGTAGAACTCGAATATCTCTGCAAACAATCTAGTATGCGTTTGATCACATTACGTATTATACAGCCAGAACTTTCTTGATGTACTTCAATACATCCGGAGATCGAAGAATGTCCATATGATTGACACCAGGAAATTCACCAGTATAAACTTTACGCGATTGTTTCCCTTGCCAGTGTTTGCAAGCCTCCAAACTTCTTAAATTCACAGTTCCGTCCCCGTCGCCGGAAATTAATTGGGGGATCCCGTCAATTGCTGTACCAGATTTGTAGAATAATCTTGAAAAGTTGAAGATATCATACAGTTAGTTCAAAATCAAACCAATAGTAGCTACATTTTTCAAAATCCAACCTTTTTACAGTGTTGACTCCGCTCCCATATAAACAATGCACCTCGACGCCGGGCGGCGTAAAGTCTAGCTGATACTTTTCATTATCTTTCTTGAACTCCCATCCATTTGGCACATTTATGTCTCTGTGAACAGGACAAAGGAAACTCTTTACTTGAACAAGTAATATTTCCTAATGACAGATAGTCGTCTTTGAGATAGCTTTATATATTTTACATGAGAAAATCTTGCATGTCAGCCACTGTGTAATTCTTAGTCGGCGATTCAACTACCACTTCATTTTGCTTCCAGAACAACGGCGATGGCAATAGCCAGCCCAAACTAGGACTCGTTATTTGTTGATCTTTAAGAGTACTTTGTCGTAGAAGATACGCGCCTAAGTCATCGCCTGTAAGTGGATTTCGTTTAGACGACTATTACACACGAAATTCCTACCTTTCAATTGAACTAAAAATTTACCGATCGCAAAAACCTTTAGAGCTTTAACTGATCCTCCCCAAACTCCTGCTAGAGTTATCAATGAGCTGATATACTTGTCTTTCCACTTCTGAGGCTGCTTTTGCAGGAATATGAGGGACATTGGGCCACCCATACTGTGCGCCAGCAATGTTACAGGTACATTATTGTTTATCACATACGTTTTTTCTACCAAAACTTTGAGCTTGTTAAAGAATTCTTGATTCTCGCCTGTAGTAATTTCGAAATCGTTAGTACACTAATACCTGTAGGATTAGTATTTTCGAATATAACACGACATACTCGGCCCTTTCCTAAAATCGTATGGAGCACCCCTTATAGATACATTTCTAATGTATCCAAGGTCGTTAACGAGCGTATTCCCAACATCCTTAAAGTATACGCCAGGCGATGCTTTGCTCGGATCTAAATACTCTACGACAAACGGATCGCCCCAGCCTGGTATTTTTATATCGACGCCGTCCGGGTTCTTCGTTGTTCTCGTTACGTTATTATATATTAATTTCATATTATCGATCTGCGTGAATAATTAATAATTATACAGTCATGCATCTGGTAGAAGATTCTAGATGAGACAATAAAAACACTTACCCAACAATCTATTACAACAGGTACGAGTAACTCCAAATTGAGCCATATATTAAAATAGTCTGAGGAAATCTTCTCGCAGAGGTAGTGCACCACGCTCGACTTATTGAGTTTTGCTTCGACTTGGCTACCTCCATCTCCAGGCACTGCGGTTTTTAAAACAGGAGTTTTTTTACTGCAGAGAATCGTATTATGCGGACTGTTACGAACCGTTCCATACATTTCGTGGGAACATTCGCGGGCTTTCCTTTTCCCCAGAATGCATGGAAACACGAATGTTCACGAAAGCGCTTGCGATACTCACCGAGTATAACGGGTGACATGCCTCTGTTGAAGAAATGCCAGGGCCTCACCGAGTGAATGCAGGAACAGAAAATGACAGCACTGATGATCAATGTCAGTCGCATTGTTTTCGTGCGAGAGTCAGGCACCAGGACACTCGGATATTGTCTTCGTTCGATATCGAAGCTGATTAACTTGTGTCAATGGCACTGTCAAGAGAAAACGGCGGGGCAGAGCTGCCCTTGTGCGCAAACACGAGCTGCAAGTCAGGCGATGTCAAGCGCGACAAACAAATTGGGATAGCAGCATCAAGTATTTGTGCTCTGTGTGTCCGTTCCTGCTACGTAAACAGCTGATGACGCACACACCTTCAAAGTGAGGTTGCACGTACGTCCACAGCTGACCGTTAGTAAATCTGTGTGTGTGGTCAATACGAAGGACGCGCACTAATACATCGTTAAAGTATGTGCTACCATATATGCTTATCCAAAGCAGGCACACTTTGTAACACCACGCGTTCGAGATAATCTGGCTTGTTGACCGCCCCTTTCAGAAACAATCGGTGGTCATCATGTTCTGTTAGTCGCAAATAACAAATGCCGGGCTAGAGCTATATTATTAGATCGAAGACAGCAGAGAAGATTATTAGTCGAAGTACCGTGTGGTGAAAGATAAATTTGTCATGATCACGCAAGAGAACATCAACGTTTCGTAGCATTTCGTATGCCGAACAGAGCAGTCGCCAGAATTGGTTGCCTTCACGATAGAATGATAACAGAGAGGTAATTCGAGGCCGGTAGTGCACTTTATGCGAATTGTTAAGTCAATGAATGGTGTCGGGACTCCGGCTGCCACGAGCGTGTCGGTCGATTGGTATTCTCGCATGCGCCCACACTTTGACACACACCGGATTCGGAGACCCTGAATGGGTGTATATCAGTCGTTGGCGATTCGCGCCAGGATCAAAGTGTGCAAAGCAGGTTATTGTTAAGTGTAAGCGATGGCAGATATAAAACAGGATCATAAGGCCGAGGATGCCGAGAATTACGGGATGGCGAACAGTGCCGATCCTAAGAATATGCAGGAATTGACACAATACGTGAGTTCATTGGCATCCCGGTGCTCCGTTATCACGACATCGCTGTATATCGCGGCTTTTGACCCTGCACGCTCAGACCACCCTGATGATAGGATTCTTTTTACTTTTAGGTGCAAACACTCCTGCAAAATATGCAGGACAAGTTTCAGACGATGTCGGACCAAATCATCGGTAGAAATATCCTTTTGCCTTCTTAGATTCGCTCGCCTGATTCCCTCGAATAACCTCTACGCAAAGAGTAAACAACTGCGCACTTTGTTTATCTGACTAAAACCAGAGAATTAGGCAACAGCGATTTTACGCTGGTATTGGGCAATTCGTACTATTCTAGGAAATCCGGCGAGTGACGTTTGTTAGAGGTTGATGAAATTACTCAGTGACGATCTCCTTAACAAGAAATACTAGATGAAATGGGAAACAGAATAGACGATCTCGAGAAAAACATTGCAGATTTGATGACACACGCGGGTGTGGAGGGGGCTGATAAATAACTCTGGTGTTTTTGTAGAATGATTATTCCCACAGTTTTACACTACTCACACTCACACACCTGTAAACACAAATCATCAATTACATCAGGAATGTTTTCAATAAGGATAATATTTACACTACATTGATATATGTTTTTGGTTAGAAAGTGAAATAAAGTTTTAACACTTTTTGTAACTGCCGGCTTTGTGATTTTGGATCTATGAATGGGATAGAATCAGGCGTGGACTGGAATTGAAAGTATGTATAACAAAACTAATCTGGTCTGAAGGTAATTTATTCATTGTTTTATATGCACAATATATCATTGCAGGTTGTATATAAAAAGCACATACTTTATTTAGTGGCTATAATTAACAAAGAGAGGTGAGGATAGAAACTTTTGGTACGCAGGAACTGATGGGAATGCTCGTAAGAGGTAACGATGCTTTGGGGTTTCTTTAGAGAGCTTTTCAGGCATCTATAATCAAGGGAATAAATTATATGTACAAATTATTATTAAGTGGATTTATGTCGAACTCTCACAGGTTTCTCTTGCACAGATTCTGACTCAGTTTCTTCTGAACTCTCGCCGTATTCTTCGATCTGAACCGATTCCGACGAGTTCGTTTTTGAATCGGCCTTCATTGGATTCTAAACAGTAATGTTAATTATCTTGACTTGCGTCCATTCAAGTGCTGCACGTGTGTTGAATTGTGTTAGTGTAACTTACAACTGGTTCAGGTATTCGTCTAGACAAGTTCCGTGAAATCATTGGCGATGAAGAAAAACGGCTTGCCAAATTAGTGAGCGAGTAGGCTTGACGAAAAGAAGTTCGTCCCACAGTGTCCAACCTCGATACCGAATCAGGCACGTACATTGTCTCCCGAAATTGCTATATTTTGTATGAAAAAACAAATGATTAGTCTGACTAGTTCATTCTATCGAGGCCGCATGCCAAGATTTACCCCTTTCGCATCTCCTCTCGCGATTTGAAAGTCCTGTTGAGAAAAGCAGTATAACAGGAAATAGTCTATTTACTTTAATCACAAACTAAAACGTAGAATTAGCAATATGCATTCTAGAAATAACTCTGCGCGGACAGTTATACAGAAGTTCGTTCTATTCCCTGTAATTCCTACCTCCAGATCCCGAACTTCGTCAATCTCGGCAGTATTCTGATATGCCTTTGTCAGTAATTCCAAAGCTTTCGTGTGAAAACTTAGTTCGATGAGTACAAAGTCCGTTAGCATTCTTTTTAAGTCATGTAACTTGCGTTTCTCAAAGGAATCGATCTGTTCTTCTAAGCCTTTTATAACTCTAGACACTTCCACGGAGGCTTTCATTAATTCGGACTCAGCTTGAGACTATTGACTGTATTAAGGAGTGAAATAGTTATCATAGGATTTTCATAAAAGCATAAGTACTTTATTAAAAGTTGCAGGAAGGATACAATCATTTGCTTGTTTCTTGGATTTCTCTCGCGAAGTCTATCCAACTGTCTCCTGCGCGTAATTTCCCTGTCTCGTGCGGTAAAAGTGTTCTTTACGTCATCCCGAGCGTGTTTGCATATTGTTTCATACTGAGATAAGGATGCGACTACCTTTGAATCGAGTCTTTGAACCGCAGCATCCCTACACATCCAATAACAAGCTGCATGAAGTGTAAAACTGTTTAAAATTCTTTTTAATTTGGCATTCACAGTTTACCTGTAATCACTGAGCATCGACAGGGTACCAGAAAAATTGGTCAAGCCGGTTGCCAGTGAATGATTCACCGTTTCTGATTGTGCGTATGTTTGCAAAACTTTCGCAACCTCGTCACCTTTATCGCGCAACCTAATCCACAACAGATTGTCACATGTATTAAAAAAGTAATCGATGATTGCATCACATTCATCGCATACCTCGCAGCCTTCCTGGTGTAAGCGGCGAATGTTGTGCATAATTCGGCAAAATGCTTTTCCACGCTTGTAATCCGATCTTGTACAAACTTTGCTTCTTGCTCACTGGTAAAAAAACAATCGAGTCATTATATAAGTTCGCGAAGCTCAGATGCTTGCTCAAACTATTTACCAGATACTATTCTGCGATCTTGATCGCAACATTCTGAAGCTTTTGATATAAAATGTTTCGCAGTGGTTAATAGCAAGCCATCTAGTCGAACCTATTCTAAAAGGGCGAGTGTAGTCTTTTGTTTACAGGTACGTCGTTCTCCTGGCTACCTGGAGACAGGTGGTGCACAGCTGCAAGAGGGGCGGGCATACACCCCACCCAACCGAATCCTTCGATTTTACTGTTTCTAAGTCTACAAGTCTGTATGTCATATGTACATTTGAAATTCGGAGCGAGTGGAAGAAGGAGAAGCTCGAGACTTTTGTAATAAATACTTCTATTGTGTTAGTCATAAGTTTTTACAGAGCTTTTATTACAGCTAGCGAGTGTCCAGCACCAGTTCCAACGAGTATAGGGATGCATTGGCGGTCGAGCGAGAGTTTCACCGGGCTTAGTACGTCTTTTGTGTTGCCAATCCCGCAATTACCGTGCTCATTCCATCCCCAGCAGACAATGGCATTATCCTCTGTAAGAGTTTACCCTATGAGAGTACCATATCTTTTAGGCGAACGGTAAATGTTCTTCTTTTAAGATTTATACCGGTTAAAGCAATCGTATGCTCGGAGCCTGTTGCCATTTGTCGTATTTTGGGGATGTTCTCCATCTGTTTCATTTGCCAAGAAGCAATTCGCTCTTCTTGGGGGCATCCCAGCTGTCCGTATGTGTTTCTACCCCAAGAGAATACTTCTCCAGCTATAATAAAACTACTTATTCAAGCCCTTGACAACTTACGCGCCAATTACTATCGGTTACTTTCGTATACATACCGGCCAAGATCGAAGTATGAGACCATCCGGCATGTAGTTTTATTTTTTCATGAAGTTGTTTGGTCAATACTTTAATCGGTGTTGCTGTCCTCGATAGTGTTTTTGGGTCGAGGCCAAGTTGGCCGTGTTTATTGTCACCAAAGACATACAGATTTTTTTCCACAGTAGCGGCAATAGTATGATGCTGCCCACATACTACGTCTACTGCGTTCTTTATCTCTGAAACTAACGTAATACATACATATAGATATGTTTGTGAATGGGGTCAGTTATTCTGCTACTTCTTTTTTTAAACTATTCATCAGACTAACTCTCGTTTCGAGGCGTAAACATGTTTACCTTCCATGAAACTATAAATGTTGGGAGGATCATCGTTCCGTGAGGGGGCCAAGCCCAGTTGCCCCTTGCTACCTGAACCCGTTACTAAAATAATGTTGTCTTCGCTTATTAGTGCAGTGTGCCGCAATCCCATTGAGACTTGCTTAATTTTCCAATCGGGCAACACGGGAAATGGGTCGTGCGTCCATTGAAGGGTTTTCGGATCCTTTCCCAATTGTCCATAGTTATTGGAACCCCATACGTAAAGGATACCCTCTTCGGTCAATGCAGCAGAGCTGTCCCAGCCGCAAGCAATATCCTTGACGAATTTATTGCGTAAATCACCACCGACCTCTTGAAAGAAGAATGACCCACTCTTGTCAGGGACTCCCGCTTGCCCCTTATTGTTCCATCCGCAAGAATAAACACGGCCCTCGTTATCCAGGATCAGGGTATGTCCAGCACCTCCGGCTATCTTTTGGATTCTGCGAGGATGTAAACCGCAGCCCGATAAGTCGATTTTCTGAGGTGTCGTACATTCCTCCGATTTAATTCCTTGCCCAAGCTGGCCATGGGAGTTCGCGCCCTAAAAATATCACAGGGGTGGTTTAACTAAACGTTCAAATTCTTCGCGCCTACAACGTTGTCGATCACTGCGCCGCAACCACGTTCACAGCACTGTGTTCAAAGTTCCGGTATGCGATCTACTTTTTTCACTCGATTAATGATTCAATTTTGTAGCGACCGCGTTGTATTGCTTTTCGATCCACGCAGTATTTTTGTTCAAATCTTTTGTAGGGTCAATTGTATTTGGTGGGATAGTTACCCATGAAAGTAAATGATAGGCCATTGCTGCCAGTCCGATCTTGCCGACTGCACGTTGTCGTGGGAAGAGTGCATTTAGTTGCCGTAGAAATCGAAGTTTAATAGCGAAAGCATCTTGAAGCCGCCTTCTACCAAAGGCCCACGTTATAATAGATCGGAATAGATGTCCGGGTATATCTTAATTTTGTATTTCCTTGAAGTTACTCCGACCTGACCACTGCAACTGTATACCAATCATACACATGTACCGGCTAACTTGTTGAAGCACTCATTCAAAGTGTAGAAGAGACACAGGTTTTCGATCGTGTCATCCTAAATTCGTAGTATGGATGAGACAAAGTATGACATTAAAGAAATCAAAGTCGACGTGTTACGGGGAATCACTAAATGCTCCCAGCGTGGCCTGTTGCATACCACGAAATGGTTTGTAAGATTTCGGAGTACGAGTAGGGCAAAGTGGTTTTCACATCGATTAAAACGTACGAGTTCTGCAGGCTCGCCGAGTTGAATTACTCACTGAAAGACGTGAAGTTAAATGTTCTCGATATCACCACTGACCTGACCGAGACGAGCGATGAGGAAGATGATTACATACTCGCAAAGACGTACTTCGATCTGAAAGAGTATGACAGAGCAGCTTACTTTACGGAACAATGCAGCTCGCCGAAAGTGCGATTCTTGCATTTGTATTCACGATACTTGTCTGGCGAGAAGAAGAAAATTGATTATGTGACAGTGGTCCCACCAGACCCTTTGAAAAATGACAGCTTGAAATTGCTCTGTGCTGATCTCAGGAAAGACTATCTGGCTGATAAGTTGGATGGATTTGGGCTGTACCTTTTTGGAGTAACTCTGAAGAAATTGCAGTTGACCAAAGAAGCGACAGATATATTACTAGAATCTGTGAATCAGGAACCCTTGCACTGGGGCTCGTGGTTGGAATTAACTTGCTTGATAACGGATAGAGAGAAGTTAGAATGCCTCTGCTTACCCAATCATTGGATGAAACACTTTTTTATGGCTCACATTTACTTAGAACTACAATTGATCGATGAAGGCTTAGCACTCTATTGCGAACTCCAGTCCATGGGATTTAAAAAGAATGGCTATGTACTTGCTCAGACTGCGATGGCAGTGCATTATAGAAGAGGTATGTCGATTGATTTGTACCTTGGACGCTCAAATCCATACCACTGATTTCTATTGAAGAATGATTCCTTACAGATGCCGATAATGCGATAGAAACATTCAAAAGAATCATCACGGAAGATCCATTTTGCTTAGACAATATGGATACGTATTCCAACTTACTCTATGTGAAAGAAATGAGAGTGGAGCTAGCGAACTTAGCTCACAGGGCTACTGAGATAGACAAATATAGGCTAGAGACCTGTTGTATAGTAGGAAATTATTATAGCTTAAGAGGTGATCATCAGAAAGCTATTGTGTACTTTCAAAGAGCACTGAAATTGAATCCACAGTATCTTGCTGCTTGGACATTACTCGGTCATGAGTTTATGGAAATGAAAAATACCAATGGTGCCATTCATAGCTATAGACAAGCCATCGGTATGTTTTTCTCCCCTTTTCAAAGACAAAACTCATCATTAGCTTTGTATTGAAAATCTATTCCTATTATAGAGGTGAATAGAAGGGATTATAGAGCTTGGTATGGTCTAGGACAGACGTATGAGATCTTGAAAATGCCTTTCTATGCTCTTTACTATTATAAACAAGCTCAACTTCTAAGGCCACACGACAGTAGAATGCTTCTAGCTTTGGGAGAAGCGTATGAAAAGCAAGAAAGGATACAGGATTCATTAAAGTGCTATTATAAAGCATGTAATGTTGGGGATATCGAAGGAATGGCACTTCTAAAACTAGCCACGTTAGTTATTGCGTTTTGAATATAGATCGTAATAAGTAATAACCTTGATTGTAACTCAGGCTGTTTGTAGATTATATGAAAAGTTGAGTGAAGATGACCAAGCCGCCGCAGCATACACAGACTTCGTTATGGACGAGTTTAGAAATGCGGATAGAGCTGATTTAAGTCACGCGTATAAATTTTTAACCCAGTATTACTTAAAACGAGAACAATTGGATCAGGCGAATTACTATGCCCAGAAGTGTTTGCAATTCGAAGAAACGAAAGATGAAGCCAAAGCATTATTGAGGACTATTGCCCAGAAAAGGGTGAAAGTAGAGGAGAACTCTATGGTGGTACGGAAATTTACAAAAATCTAGATTTCACGATTACAAAGTACTAAGAGAATAATAATATGTTTATCTCAGATTGAAGATATGAACGAGACAGATCCTGTAAATCAGCCTATTGATGGACCAGATGCTACATCAGGAAGCCAGTTATCTCCTATGAATCTATCATTCATGCCTACTCCCTAATAGGATGAGAAATTTAATTTCTTCTACTGTTAATCTATTTTTTGTAATCATCTTTTAAATACAATCTTGTGCATCATCTTTGCAATTCTATGTATAGGTGCTTCCAATCTAAATGAAGGAGTTTCGTAGTAGGGATAGGTCAGCTTGAGAAACTTAAGGCTTGATATATGCAACACGACATGTAACTTTTATTGCTCGTAACAACTCTCATAAATGTCTGTATAGTCTCGTATAAAAGTATAACAATAACAGAGTAGGATCACCGGTAGTTATTCCTAATAATATTCCAGAGTATCTTAGACGAGCCAACGTTCTCTGGGCAGTCCATGAATTCCGGATAGTTGTAGTACATATGTCTCAAGGGTGTGGGTGCTCGCGGTACGCTAGAGCCTAGCAAATGGTCATAGCGCTTATCCGAAGCAATCGACGATTGGCTAGATAAATAATTAGAATTTCTATAAACGCCGGATGTTAACGGTGGATATTGGGGTTGCTCGGGGAAACCGGGCGGAGGGCGCGTAATCGGCACTCGATTTCCAAATACGGAGTGGTCTTCTGGTTCTATTTTCCATCGGCTCAAACGATAGGCAGCTTCAGCCGTCATAGAACCGCGTTCATCGAAGCCCAAATCCGTTGATGAGGAAGACGATGTGCTACCGGATGATATTCGCTTGCGAACGAATTTCATGTAGCCATCATTAGAGTCCTCGTTGTCTGCTATGTAGTCCAGATCCTGATCCATATCCTCAACCTGTAAATATATATAAGAATACCATTAGAATTGTTGGCAGGAATACACAGTAATTTGCAGCGATTGTTATAAGAGTAAAGAGTTTCTACCTGAGGAGAGTCAGTGTGCAATCTGCGGCAGGACTTTTGAGCCCATCTCTCTGTAGTTTTTAATTCAAGGGGTGTCATCTCAACGTCTTCCTCGTCGGAAAAGGCGCTATCAGTTTGAATGCCGATCTCTTTGACCTCCCGTCGTTTCGTAGTGTCTTTGGCCTTGCTCGGCGTCCTCGATGACCGTGACCTACGTTTACTCGGAGTGTCTTCGCGCGATCTGGGTTTGTCCTCGATTATCTCCTCCCCATTTCGGCGGTCGCTTCTCTTCTGGCTTACGTCATTCTCCCGCGATGTTTTCCTCCTCTTGTTCATCTCGAAATCGTCGGAAGTCTTCTTCTTCCGCTCGCTGCAGCCGCTGGTGTTATTGTTATTGTCGCAGACGGTTTTCTTAGTGTGGGAGCCAGCCGACAAGTCTCTATTTTCCGTACGACAAGGTGTTTTACTTCCCCTGTCACTTCTTGTTGCAGCGGCTCGCGAGACCACCGGCGATTCATCCTCCGAGGAAGTGCATTGTTTTTGGAAGATTGTCGCGATCTCCTCGTCCACCGATCGGAAACGAGAACTACTCTCTCGGCAGCCTCGGAATCCTCTCGGTGTTACACTCCTCTTTTCATCTTTGCGACTTTTCCTTTCATCCTTTGAACCCCTCGTTGAAGGAAATAATCTCTCGAAATGTTCCTCCATAGACACATCCATAGGTTCCTCCAAAGCAAGCGACATTGATTTTTCCAGACCATGATCATACTCAATTGACATATTCATCAGCATTGAGTCATTAGCGCTGAACCAATGATCGCTCGCAGAATCCGAGTCTTCGGGTGCAGTGACCATCTCATCCGAGGAATCATCATCTTCACTGACCGTTCTTTGCCTTGGTTTAATTTCTTCCAAAGGTGATTTCGATCTCCTGCTATCAGACTTCTTCTTCGATTCCGAGTCTCTTGGGGATTCCTTTCGAGGTAATGATTTTGCCTCTGGCGTCTTGCTACGATCTTTTCTTGAGCTCCTCTCATCTTTGTCCTCTTTCTTTTCCTTGTCGTCTTCCTTTTTCGTTTCTAGTTTCTTCTCTTCCCGAGTCTTCTCACTTTGCGGCTCTTCTTGCTTTTCGGCATTGATAGCAGCTGTGCTCGTACCGAATATACACAGATGCAGCAGGTGCAATGGAAACATGATGTACTTGATGCCGTTTCCAATGATGCTGTTGTTTTTATGCAGAGTCAGAGTCATGTTTTCTTTCTCTGCGGTTGATTCCGAAAAATCCTTCGTATCCCTTATCTGCAAGTCCTTGGAATCTGTTGAGTCCCTCCGCTCTCGTAGTTCCTTCGAATCTTTGGAATTCCTTCGACTCGCAGCAGCTGATTGACTCAATTCCTTAAATTCTCTGGAATCCCTTGAATCCTGGCGAGTACTATCCCGTTGAAAGGGGCTGTAACGTTTGCTTCCCAGAGGGGTCTTCACTGAGTTGCGAATACACGGCGACGAACGATCCTGTGTAGGCAGATAAAAGTATTATAAATACGTGATGTAACAAGCTCAGAGAAAAGTATGCGCTCTCGCTTCTCCAATAAACACGCGCGAGTTGCACATTTACAAGACGGACCTCAGAGGCTTGCGCGAGAATGCAGAGGAAAAATCACACGAGGCTCTGGTTGACGCGCGTGTTGCAATGCAAGATAGAAAACTAACGGCAATTAAAAATCGGAGTGCAGTGATTGGAGCGGCGCGTGATGAAATCCGGCACGTGAATTTCGCCCGTTGCCCGCTGTGAGAGATAATCGCCTTAGGTCCAAAGAATGACGAGAAGGCGCATCCTTCGTCGGCAATGGTATGTATTCGCACGTAAATATTTTTAAAATTCCCGATAATTCGGAATATAATTAACCGGTTGCGATGCTTTATCTGACCGGCTGCGTCATCTCACCAGATACACGTCGCACGAGCCACTATCAGCGCGCACGAGTATGTTGTACATACTTAGCGTGGTGCAAATTCGTCTGGTGTATACATTATAATCCCGTTCACTTTCCCGACCAAGCTGTATTACGCGAGCAGCACGACCGAGTAATACGTAAGTATATACACGCTGGGCAATCCGGTACTATTTCGCTTGGTTGCGCTATCTCTCACTGCCGCGTTGATTTAGATCTTTTTTTTTTTCCTTTCCTAGGGACGGATGTATCGAGAATGTATGTGACACTTACGTCATTCACCTCGAGGCAGTGACGAGGCTTGCCTCTTCGGCTGGAACTCCTATTTTCCTTCGGCATGACTGCTGACACTCTGGCTTCACTCTGACTTTTGCACGATCAGCACAGTCCAACGATCTTGATTCTTGATCCACAGGGAAGACGAGACACCAAGAGTAACACTAAGAACGGGACAGTCCACACGCTACCCTTCGAAAATCACGAATGCTAAGGACACGTCGGTGACCTCCCAATTTGTAGGGAAGCGCCCGGCCAACTTCCCCTACCATTGGTCCCTCACCCCCTCGACAAGATCGGTTTCTGGTCAGTTGGCCAGACGATAATCCTTTCCAATAAACTTGGCTAACGTCTGGCTTGCTTCGACATTATCCCAGTTGCGCTCGCTTTCCACCCCCGGGCCCCTTTATTCCACGGGGTGGCTAAGGTCTACCTTCTCCGCCCCTCGTTTCCTTAAGAGACTGCAGCCCATAATGACCGCTAGAAATTGGCCAGGCCCGATCATTTCTATGTTCGCACGACTATTTCAATATTTTGAGAATTTACACGATATTGCATAACAAGGGTATACGGAAGTCTATCGAATAAGATGATAAATGAAAATAATAACGATAAAATAAGGATGCTCAATCTTTTAACGATAATTAATTGTGAGAGTAGTTCTATTGCCAAGAGATTCGCCCTTAGCACTGACGATCAGTAATACAGAAATAGTAGAATCGGTAACTATATATATCGTGGGATATTAATAAGCTTGAATACATAGAAGTGCATTAAGAAGTACAGTCTGGCATATCAGATTTATTTTTTCACGGAACTCAAATTCATAGCCAAGTTATATTAATCAGTACATTGAAATTGATTCTCGAGCCCCAGATAATAAGGGCGTTTTGGGAAATTTACTAGAAGGGATGGATTAAATAGGGCGCAGGGTCATTCAAGCCTGGAATCGTTGTTCACGTTGTAACGCTCGTATTCCACGACAAACACAATCGGGTTACTCCAAAGGCGATCGAATTCTAGGAGAACTCTTATTCGACCACCTGTAATACTGTTTACAATCCACCCTCCTTTCGCTCTCTGCTGGCTTTACCTACATTCGCCTGTAGTTCTACATTCTACCCTATATCGAATCCCGTTCAATTCTATCATGGAATAACTGTCATTAGATTCTAATTCCTCGGCGAATGTTTATATCTTCAATGCGAAGCCCGAAGCCCTGTAAGTGGAGCATGTATCTGACGCTACTTCTGGTTCATCGAACCGAGACGACTCCTTGTCGCGCATGGACGTGCTGTCGTGAAGCGGAGACAACTCGACTATATATTATCGTCGATGTTGAAGTACTTCTTCGGATTGATATCAAATTTCATCTTCATTCTGCGATTAAGATATTCTTCAGAAATCTTACTCCCAGATATTTGATCTTGCATACTTCGAATAAATAAGAGACATTGATTTCCAATACGATTCCTTTAGGAAATCCTTTGCTTTAAACGAACAAAATGTTCTACGCTAAACCAGTTTGTTTTTCATGAAACATAAAGAAGATCGAATTAATAATAGTAATTATAGGATATATGAGACCTTCGCGAGCCGCATTTAATAGCTTGGTTGGTACCAGTCTCTCAGATTTCCACCTCGTTCAACTTCAGCAAGCGTCTGAAACTTGATGGGTATACGACACACTAATAACAATTATATTATTCGATTCAAAGGCAGGATCTATAAGCATATCTACGTCGCTTGGCAACCACTGATGTTTCAAGGGGCCGAGCGGAATCCTCTCGTAACACCGGGTGAAAACAGGCAGTGCAAGGCACAGTTTTAACGATTACGAGGCGGCATTACGAGCACGCGAGCATGCATGCACGCGAGTGAGTGCTCACGCACGCATGCACGCTAGCTAGGAGCAGGGGCACGAATTCATCAGCGTGTAGATTCTAAGCTCGGTACAAATGCACGCAATACTAGCTCGCCCTGTTAATCCGTGTTTTTCCAGAAATTTCTTCATTCCGTCTTATTCTTACCGCTGGAATAAAGGAAGGAATATAGGCCTTCGGGGATTAAGGGTAGGCTTGCCGAGGAACGCCTCTCAACGAGCGGAGCGGAACGGGCGCACTCCGCTCAGGTAGACTGGCGAAAAATAGGTGGGCGATCGTCGACACTGGATTAACAGGTCGCTCGGCTCGCCTGGACTTTATTATACCGCGGAGTCAGCCGGTAAAGGCAATTGAGGCGATCGAGGTAGGAAGTGGGCATTGTTCCCAACATAAGAAGGATTAAATAGGTGTGTTTTCCCGCTGCCTGCGTCGGCCCTGGGCCGCTCGACTTTATTTCATATTCAAGGAATGAATAGAACCCCCTGAGCCTTTCTGGCCGGATTTCTCGGTAGAAGGCTATATATTGCTTTCCACGGTGATCGCGTGCACCAAGCTGCACGCAAGTTTCCTCGTTAAAAAAAGAGTTGAAAAAGCAGCGCTTTACATATGTGTATATGGATTGGCGTGTTCGAAAGTGGCGCGCCGTCGCATCGCGCAACTCTGGCCGCCATGTTGCGTAGCCAGTGTCAGTCGGTCCGAGGATGTTTGTGCGTGTCTGGTACGACCCCACGTCTCCCGCGGTATCCGTAACTCTCGTGAACGCGTCTCCGTTCGTATCTGTCATCGGGAAGCGCACGATAACAGTGCTGTAGTGGAGGCCGTGCGCGCGAAATGTCAAGTCAGATCTGCTTGAAATGGAACAGCTTTCTCAACAATATCGCCAGCAGCTTCGAGAGCCTCTGGGAGGAGGAGGGCCTCGTTGACGTGACCCTCGCCAGTGACGGACAGTGTCTCACAGCGCATAAAGTTATTCTTTCCGCTAGCAGTCCGTTTTTTAAGAAGGTCTTCCAGGTGAATTTTCTCGTATTCAGCATGTTCGATCAGAGTTAAACTATCGCAAGCTTGCCACTTGTGTCCGCGGTTGTCATGGCATCTAATGTAGGACTCCAAAGACTCACTGTTGTCTACTATAAACTCTATTGATTTCACAAACTTGGAAATAACACGATGGATTGTAAGTTTATTGTTGAGATAGTTACTGACATTGCTTTTTTCTCGCAGACAAATCCGTGCCAGCATCCAGTGATCATACTGCAGGATGTTCACTTTAGCGAATTGGAAGCATTGCTCATATTCATTTATAAGGGCGAGGTGAATATAGAGCAGAAGAATCTCCCTGCTTTGTTAAAGGCAGCCGAGACACTGCAAATCAGAGGACTCTCCGGTGGTGACTTGTTCGCCAAAGAGTCGTATAAGAGGCTAGCGGAATTGGAGCAGACTTTGGCTGATGAAGCATCTCCGGTGAAAGAGGAGACTAGCAGGAAGAGGACTAAAGTTAATAAACAGTCCAATAATTCAATATTGGAAACAGTGTTGACTCCGAGGGTATCGCACTCCGAAAACACCAATGAATCAAATGCCAGTGATCAGAGTAGCAAAGATGAGCATTCACAGAAGAATCTGCCTAATCCAGTGTACCAGAGGTTGGAAATGAAGGTAAGTTGGGAATTGTTTAATACATATTAGTTGTATTATTGTAGAATATAAATTGTTTAAGTACAAGCTTATTAAAAGAATTCAACTGTAGAATAGTCATACAAATTACGAATACTACTCTTATAATTTTTATTACAGATAGAGCCATTGGAAGTATCCATGGAAGACCTCCAAAAACAATCGCCCTTGGACAAAGATCCTGCAGAGAGATTGGATACAGGACAAACGGAGGAGAATCAAGGTCAGTGGAGTATTATGCTCTACTATGATTGTTGCTGTATTTCCATAATTTGCTGTACGCATCTGACGTCGCGAATGTTTCCTCGATGTTTACGCATTTGCTTTTTCTTTGCCTTTGCAATTTGCGCTATTGCGTCATTCTACACGATTATTTTTACGCGCTACAATACGCAAGTGACAGTTTTACATTTGTGTTTCATATTTACTTGATTTTTTCCGTAGTATTTTTATGTGATATATTGAAATGATATATGATTATTATTATGGAAACACGTGTTTGCTAGAACGTACTTTATGTCGCACGAAAAATCTCCAGGTGCATTTTATGCGCCTCTGAAATCACGGTAGAATTGTAGCGGTTCATTGTGCACCATGCTAGGGCCAGACTTTTATGATTTCCATATGTTTCTCGATGGTCAGTCACGCTTGTGGCCCCCCCGAGTACCACGCCTTCCCTTGGCATCGTCGTATGCCTGGGCAAACTTTTGTGCTAGCACGCTGATTTTCTCGTTTCTTGATTGCCGCTACATTCGCTGTCCTTTCGTTCACGCGTTTTGTGTCACGCTGCCAGTTACTGGAAAGCGCAGGTAGTCTCGGAAGTGCAATAAAAGTAGGATCGACGAAACTAGAGGTCACAGAATATATATTGCTTCACGAGGCAGTATCGAAAACCTATTAAGGTATCAAGAAGTAAAGAAGCTACATAGGCAATATCGTAGAAAAATTTGACTTTTCAAAAGGCAAGCCTCTTCGGAGCAAAAGCATTGAACATTGAACGGAAGGAGATTCGTCTAAAAGATGAATCTGATCTCTAGTAGAATCGGCGAGATTTTAATTGCGTGTAATGTGTGCATGCATATAAAAAGAGAAGACTGAGAGACCGAAGGAGGCTCGATCGATTGTGGCATAAGAATAGAGCGAGTCTACCCTGTGTTAATTGTCCGCTGGACAATTAAGGCACACTTGAGGCGGATTGCTGTCTAAAGCAAGGCTGTACTGATCTGTGTGGCAGGGTCTGGGAACAGCCCTGCTGAAGACATTTCCGGTTTATCTGGGTTATCCGGCCTAACTGGATTCTCGGACGTGAAGCCACTGCTTTACGCGTATCAGCAGCTACCTTACGCCGATCTCCTACCGAGTCCGGACATAATCTCGACTTGGGCATCCTCCCGGCCGATGGATCATTTGGCCTGTGACCTCATGAAGATACTGTTCACGCCTGAAGAGAGGATCCTCTGCAACGTGAATGGGAAGATGGGCAAGCAGCAATTCGATAGTAACAAGATCCACCTGATCAGGGAGGTTCTCTTGCACTTTAGCGGTATTGCACCTAACAGTATCGAGTGGGAAGAGGCGTGGAAGAACTGCGTGACAAAGATCGACACTAGCAATAGGGGCTTGAAAAGGTATCTCTTTCAGAGGCGATCGGTTTACACCCAATGACTAGGGCGTTTCAGGTCAGGGGTGAAACGGAAACGTTTCCACTGGCTGGAGTAAACTCTCGTCCTCGTCGGCCTGCCACCCTTACTCGTAAGATCGCCTCCGAAGCTTCCTCATCCTCGTTCCAATTTCGCGTGATAGATAGAGAACCTATTTATGATATTACCCAGTATAACTCGCGAGATCCGGTGGTTGCGCGTATACGACTTAAACAATTAGGGGAGCATGAGGATTCAACGGTATTACGCGCTGGCGCCGTAATTATAGATGTCGAGTCTTATGTGCAATAGGATCAGACTGAATCAATCTGGCCTGATCCCTCCATTAGGTGATTTCGTTGCAGCAGATTGTTCGGGAAGCAGACAGACAGGAGTTAGAAGGGGGAAAGGGGAGATAGAATATCATAGAGATCTATTGAATTTCCGATTCATTTTCATCCAGTTATATTCTCTCAGTTTCCCTGCCAAGAGCCATTTCGGCTGGTGTTGGGATTGTGTTGTTACGAAGCCTGTTTTTCCTTCTTCGTGTTGTACCTTAAGTAACGCAAACATTCCTTATTATTGCTCTCGTCGAATTCACGTAATGTTACTGAGATCGCCGGACGTGAATCTCGGCAGGAGAACACCGGCGAGTCTCTGATACTCGCAATACGTAGTGTCTCACGCATTCTTCGTTTACACGCCTAGAGGTGTACATACGTGCATAGATACACAGCCAAGGCACGTGGCATGTATTCTCGTATTTACATCGAACACCCATACAACACCCGTGTCATCTTCACGTACACACGTAAACGCAAGCAAAAGGGAATTCGTAGTTCTTACGGAGAGACCTAGTAATTTAAGGTACTGCTTGTAGAGTATTCTGAGGGCGCGAAGCGCCACGACGAAAGGTCGTCACGAACTATTAGGATGTATCGTCACGAGGCTCGGGGTAAAAGATCTCCTCCTCGGTCAGTTCAAAGGGGTGCAGCACCGAACTGACTACTATTTAAATCGATATTATATTGTAGACAAGACACACGACTGGTCGCAAAATAAACCTATTTTACATTTTTAATTGTCTTCTCATTTCCATGGAGATTATTAGAGTACGGTATCTCGAAATACATTTTTTTCGTCTCCTTACAATGGAAGTGGAGCATCCACTATGATTTAAGCTGTATCAACTTTCCTCACTAACGTGCCACAGGACTAACAGTTCAGCATCAAACCTTACGAATCCTGCGATTATCAAGCTCCAAGAAATCCTGCTATGAATTCCCAAGACCCAGAAGATCTCAAGTGAATTCCTCTCCATTAATCGAGACCCTGAAGGACGGAAAGTTTGAAGTGGTGGATTGGCATTATTTTCAGAACCATGCAGCCCACACGTGAACGTAACGCGAGAATCAAGGGAATTGTGCTCTCCAGCATCGGAGGCAGTGAGCCGATACTCGACAACAATAGAACGCAGTCCCCCTTGGACCGCATCTGATGACCTTCCGAACTTCCCCCAAAACAGAAGCTCTGCATTGCAGATTAATCAATCCGATGATCTTTTCGCGGATCGCAGTGCTAGAAATTTGCAACCAGGCCTTCGTGGTTACACAGGTACTACCAGTAATTCGGAGTTCGTGGAAGAAGGGGCGAAAGGTGGGTCGGCGTACCCACCCTTTCCCTGCCCCTTTTGTGACAGGGCTTATACTAGCTGGGGGTTCCGGAGAAGGCACATCAAAGCCGTCCATACGATCTCGCCATCCCTAAACTGCAAATGGTGTCTGCAGGTTTGTTTGCATTCTCCATATTGTGGAGTCTGTGGTATTGTAGTTTTACTCTTCATTCCTATACATTCTCGACTACAATCTTCGAGCTGACGCTCACCTTCCCTTCACGTATGAAGCTTTTGTTTTTCATCTTGTATTTCCCTATCCTCCCATTATTGGTCAAACTTAAGTCATCTATTTTGAATCATCACAGTCCTTTCATAGTCCGCATTTCCCAGGGTTCATGTTTACAACTATCTGATTGATTTTTTACGAGATTTGGTTCAGGGGTTGCCGATATTTTCATCATAGTTCCTAGTTCCTTTCAGTGTTAATCGATATTCTCGTCATTTCCCACATCCAGTTACTGTAACTTGTAGTATGACACATATGATTCGACCTCGACGATCGTCGGTCGTCCTTCGATCTACGGCATAAACGGAGTACTTTCCAGGTGCTACCTACGCACGCTGCATGGAGACTACATGTTATTACCGCCCACAATCTCTCGGCCAGCGACGCGCACAACGGTCTCTTAATTTTGGAGGAGGCCCACATGGTCCTGCAAATAGCAAGGCCCACCCGGCTCGACACGCTCGTCAACATTATTAAGCAAAACTCTCAACAGAACAGTGGCCAGGAGAGCTCCCACGTCGACAAGGATTGAATGGCTCCTTCCTTGAATAAGTGTCTCGCGCAGATTTAGCCAGTCAATGCTTGTTTGCTGCCTTTCTTAATTTATCCAAACGTATTCCCGTCAAAGAGATTCCTACGTCTTTCTACGTAAGATAGTAATTGATTAAGAATCGAATTAACACATACTCTTTGACAATTTCCAACCTTTACCGCGCGCTCCATTTAGGAAGGCGTGATATTGCATTCCTGATACGCATTGTTATCAATTACTTCTGTGATTTGCCGAGCAGGCAAAGCTTTAGTGCTTCTAAACAGACATTCAGTCCTAACACAGAGATTTACTATTTACGTTGGCCAGTATCGTAAGCTACAGATTTATCTATATATACATATTTATGCCGTTTTTATTATTAATCGAAGCTGTGTAACGAAATAAACAACTCATTTCCGTATTTCCTCCGGAGTGCATAATCTAAAACAAAATGGGAAGTTGAGGGCATTGCGATTAGATGACTCTGAACAAATGGGTTTCGAGTAAGTAAATTTATTCAATTCGATCAGTGATCGTCGTCAGTTGCAAGAAAAGGCAGGGAAAGCGACGCGTATAGAGTGTGGCATGAAGTATAAACGTTTATGCTACATTTGCGTTTATGTGTGTGTGTGTGAGAGAGAGAGAAAGGGAGAGACAGACACAATCTCAAACGAGTGTGTGTCCGGCGTACGGTGGACATGGTCCTTCCTTCTCCATTCGCTCTTTCCGGAGCAGTTGCTCGAGTCGTTTTAACTAATTACTCGCACATCGCAGACTCGCATCGATATCGCAAGAACCGAGCATTGTATTTACGTATCCGTAGAATAGAAAATGGTGTCAGAGCTACATGTCGCGTTGTCGGTAGCGCGTTTGCTAACTGCCAGAGAACTCTCGGTACGCTAGGGACAGACAGAGAAGGGGAGAGAGGGTGCCGGGGAGACGGAGAGTCTAGAGAGAGATACACGGAGATAGATAGATAGCTAGAGACAGAGAGACAGAGAGAGAGAGAGTGAGAGAGTATATCGTAATCCTTAACGAAAGTATTGTACGTCAGACAAGAAGAGGTCGCCCCTCAGGACGACTGATCCTCCATTGCACAAACCGGAGTATAATAGAATGTCCGCCGAAAGAACCCACTTGGTGTTTGGCTACTAAAAAAAGTGTGATCAAAAAATATACATATGTACAGTATTCGTGTAGGTAAAAAATTCTCTTTCAGTCAGCGAACATCGTTCCAACGTGAGATCGCGGGCTCCACCGGCGGGATTGCTTGCCACGCAACAACCGGTGGGAATCATTGGCTTTCTTCGTCCTTTCGTATTTAGCCATAGTCGTTCTCGCGCTTCCCATTCTTCTCGCAGTGTTGTCCTTAGTGGCGATCGAGGGATCCTTTGGATGTTTGGAATCCTTATAACTCGGCCACGTAACCCTCGACGACGATGCCCGGCGCGATCTCCGTGGTAATGCTCTCGGAAGGTTCGCCACCACGTTCCCCGGCACCACCGCCACCGCCTCCGCCGCCACCCCAGCTGCCCTCCTTCCCGTATTTCTCTGACATCCGCACCATTTCGTTTGGACTCCATTCTGGCGAGTCCACGCGACTACCGGAACTCCTGTACACCACGTTTCCGTCGTCCTCCCGATCCCGACGACTCGAGCCCGGCTGCGGCGATGGACCGTAACTGTCGTAGACGGCGGTGCGTTTCATTGACGCCCGCTGGTGACCAGTCTTTCGTAGCATCGCCTGTAAAATGATTCTTGTACTATCATTGAATATATCTGGTATTTTATTATTCCGTCGCATTTGCGAGAGTAATGGGAAGTCCGACCTGGAAATTGAAAGGTGGCTCGTCCTCATTGTCATTATTGTTCTCCTTGCGTCCTATCATCTTGAGTTCCTGGATCGGATTGACTCTGCCAGAGAAATAACGAATAGTTAGAATATGTCTATATCGAAGTATATGAATTTGTGTAATCGAACCGATTGCTGCTGTTGGCGTTCTTATTGATTCTGTCCTCATACTCGTATTCACTAGTGCCGATGTCTACGTTACTCCTAGTCCGATTGTCCGATTCATAAGCGTTGATACTGCGCGTTGGGGGTGCTTGATTGAACGGTATGGGTGGAGCTGGTGTACTTTTTCTAGAGCGCACTGACCCGGTTTTATCGTAATTCTGAAAAGATAAAAGATTGATCGCGCGGTAAGAGCAGAGGCAATTCTCATTGATATTCGGACGTCGAACTTACTGAGCGAGGATTATGAGCGTTAGCTGATCGTACAGGGCTACGGTTGGTCGATGTTTCCTGAAATCCTGTGTTACCGACTTTGCCCCGGGAGCTTTCTGCCGGTGGACATCGGACTGGGACATTTGGATCTCTGGAAAACGGAGTGTCGATCAGACTCTGGCCCCCGGTGCCCGAAACTAGGCGATGTGGTGAGTTCGTCGTTTGGACTTCGACGTCTGAAAAATGCAGAGAGTTCGGATGGAGAGTGAATTCTCTCTCTCAGGAATGAAATGCCGCTCAGCCGAGGCACGCTTGTCTGACATAGTCACAGACTAGTGTCATGTCTCGTCGTATTCTCGACCCACGGACAAGATACACGCCGAGGAGCTATTGCTCCTCGTGTGTCTGTCTCTGTTATGGTACGTGTGTACTTCCTAAAAGGAGGTGGCAGTGGTAGTGGTGGCGGTGGTGGCGGTGGTGGTGAGAGAAATTCGTGTGTCGGAAGGAACCAGCTAAAGAAAATCTAAATATGGTAGAGGAAGTCGGTCGAGTGCGCTCTACGATTACGGGGTGAAGAGAGCACAATGAGACGACCGGGACAAAGAGAGACGAATAGAGAGTGTGTGTGTATGTGTGAGAGAGAGAGAAAGAGTGTGTGCGTATGTGTGTGTATGAGAGAAAGACAAAGAGACAGAGAGACCGACGAAAAAGTACGAAAAATACGAAACGACAAGACAAGAGGAGAAGATATACACTGGGGGCATTTGTGAGAAGCAAGACACAGATATATCTCATGGTGTGCGAAGGATGATATCTTTTATATATCTTTATAAGGGAGGAAAAACAAGGTGGGTGGGGGGATAAATGTTAAACACATGACAAAGCATCGACGGACGTCTCGGACACACGGTGCTGCACGTAACTAGAACTCAAATTCTAAAGGGACAGCTAAACAAGAGAACGGAACGTAACAACGCAACGAATATATAAAGTATATATAACCAATGGGCAAACATCGGCATCGGGAAAACAATTACGACTTAAAAAGGTGGAAGTAGTGCGTTTTGCAGTTTTGGAAAAAGGCGGAGACGAGTATATATATATATCTATATATATATAAATATTATATATATATTGAGTTCATAGCCGGACTTATATCAGTGCGGCGGAAACACCTGGGCTGAATGAGACGAAAAAAAATAGTGATAGGCACCTCTGGTACGAGCGTTCCTGTTGACCCAAGTTTCTCTTCGCAATGGCGCGTCCCAGGTCTCGGGCTCGTCGTCCGACCCCGATGACGACGCGGATCTGCGAGAACGTATTTCTCAGTTGACGACAGGAGTCATCGGGAAAGACTTGTTCTTGGCCGACTCTCACCTCGACGGAGACAGACCGCACGCGAGCCGATCAAAGCCACGATAATCGAGAGAAGAATCAATTTGATCTGCGCGCGAGACAAGTTGCACTAAGGTGCGCGACATGCGGGAATACTTCAAGATATAAATGTATTAGAGAAAGAAAAAGAGAGAAAGAGAGAGAGAGAGAGAGAGAGAGAGAGAGGCAGAAAAGAAACATAAGTTATGATTGAAGCTGATCAAGCTGCTGAGAAAAAGACTGAGTGTGTGTGAGAGAGAGACAGAGAGAGAAACTAAGAAAGAAAGAGACAGAGAGAGAAAGACTGGCATATGGCGCTCGAAAAAAATACTATCCAGACGTGGGTGAGGTCTTCATGTCGAGCTTTGAGTCGTTCCTCTCTCCTGCGTTGTACCAACTAGCAAGTTCTTCTCACGGCGAGCCACTACGAGTCGGATGCACGCAAGTAAATGTGTACATATGTATCGGATATAAAAGCGCTTTAAAGGAACGCATTTGCCCGGTCTAATTGTAAGAATGTCTCTGGCAAAATTCTCGTGTGTGTACGTTACATGAGAAAGAGAGGGGCGGATGGAGAGATCATTCGAGATGACTGCTCGTTCCACTAGTAAGCTCGGTATAGATCTCTAGGAGATCCACTCCACCTCGCTCTTGCACTGGCTGACGTGATCCGGCCTCGATGCGCATCGCTCTCTCGACGATCGATAGTGGATGATGGTACTTTTTGGATTTCCGGGTGGTTGTACATAAGACGACTGACTCACCCAGCACCTCTCTTCCCCGTGCGATCGTTCATATACGCCGTGTCGAAATAAGGGAGTTCTTGATGCATGTCGAAAGGTAGCTTATGCACTTGCGGTGGTTTTGCCTGGCCTAAGTATGCGGATGCTTTGACGCCCTGGTCGATTTTCTCGAGGGGAACGCGATCATTCGTGTTCTCCAGCACTCCCGCTATCGCTTGATTGAACAGATGGACCTGGCAAGAAGAGAGAAGCAGATCATACTTGATCGCTTAAACTAGTTCACGATACCTTGCCCGCCTCCCTCCGCTTTTCTGCCATCTCTCGCCTGCAGAACGGCCACTCACTTGCTGCGAGAATTGCACGAGGTCTTGATAGCGGGCTGCACGGTAGCGTAGGAGGACTTGGAACATGCTCTTCGACCTCCACTTGCTGCTGTAGAACTTGATCAGGTCCCTCGTCTCCTGATTCATGTCGCCCTTCAAGAGAGGAGCCATCTCCTTCCTCACTACATGCCCTCTGTACGCTATCATTCAATATGATACATTGTATCGATATTCAGATACATGCCGAGTGAAACTAAATGTGTTCTGCGCATGATACAATCTTGTCGATGGCCTACTAGGCTCGCCAAAAATCAAATGTCCCGATTCTCGCGCATCAAGCGCACCTACCTTTCTGCAGAACTAGCGCTGCCTCTTCTTCCGAGTACTGAACCGACGCCTGCTTCGTTACCGATGCTTGCTTCACTGAAACAATATCCGTTAGATCGCCCGTAACAATAGCACGGTAGAGACGCGCGAGCCTCTTGTAAAAATCGAGGCACGATTACTAGAGAATGATAAGCAATGTGAAGTAGAAGACTAGCACGAAAGAAAGAAAGGCCTTTCATCGGTCTCAAGACGGAGGGCTCGCACGGATGCTCCATGCTACCGATTCGCCACCTACCAACTTCCTTCTTCACGTTCGTCTTGATCTTCGAGATCATGTTCTTACGCGCTAGAAAAGAGCGCATCATGCACTGGACCTTCACGATCTTCTTCACCTGTGTTTCATAAAGCCTCGAGAGATACTCCTCATTGTAATATTTCAGAAAGACTTTCGATTTGCCAATAATCCACCCTTCCATTTTCAATCGGATCAAAAGCAATCGACAATTGTCCACTGTCATCTCGACGTTCTCATCAAAATCGAATGCCAGGAATTTGTATCTATGAAATCGATCAACAAGTTGTCCAGAAATTAGTAGGGTTGGCTGTGTATTGTCTGAGGGTGCGGTAAAGGGTAGGTCACCTTTTAAGGAATTCCTGGAAGGGTAACCTATAAGGGTAGCCGCGTTGCCTGGCTTTGGCAGTGTCTAATACAGCTAGCGCCCTTATTTGTTGGCGCACCACATCCCGGTAAAAACCCCGGGGAGCACCTTCCAGGTCAGATCGAATGCACCTCACGAAGTGTATAGCGCCACTTCCTCCGCCCACTGAGAGATTCTTCAGGATCTCGAGACTGGTCGATCGAAAGGTCGAAGCGCAGGTCCGCATTTTCCTCGATTGTGAGTATTGTCCGCGCGACGCCGTATTGTATTTCTGTTGAGACAATAATTCGTGAAACTTACCTCGATTAACACTGCCTTGGGTAACCTGGGTCTCATAAATCATTATTGTTTGTAATAAAAGGTACTCAGGCTCACCCTGGGTTTTGTTGATTCTTGCAAAGCAGCCCCCCATTTCCCTTTCGATGTTTTCTTCTCTGCAGCCTTTGGTTCCTCAACTACGATAGTTAAATTACCCGATTTTGTCAATTTGTTCGTAAACATCTCTTTTAGCACTTGGTATTTCGAGAGTCTCATTGTTTCAATCATCTCTGGTGGAACAAAGTCTCGATTCTTCTCAGAGATCTCGCTGGAATCATAAACTAGTTTGCCAGTGTAATGAGCCACCGTAAACTCGTGGGTGTTGACTGGCCGCACGTATACTCCCCTCGGTCGGAGTCTCAGTTTCTCGATGACGTATTGGAAGTCCCGCATCTGTCGGGACGCCGAATCAATCACGGCGAACAAGCCACCATCCTTATTCATCAACTGATCGATCGCGTCTTTATTGTCATAGAAGTGCAGCTGTTGCACTTGTAAGCCTTCTTCTCGTTGCTCTTGCTAAAGATAGCTGTCATTATAACATCGTTCGATTTCTAACTCTTAATTACTATCTTACCATCTCCCAAGCGAATACTTTTTGATTGTAAAAGCATTGCATTTGCTCATTCATAGTATTCACGACAAGCTGTTCCAATCGGTTCACTGCAAAACACTCGAAACCGAAGAGATCCATCACGCTGATGGAGTATTTGTCGCCGCTGAAACACCGGTTGATAAAGATCGTCTTTTATTAATGACTCGGTGACTCAAACACTTACAATAAGGTTCGCGTGACTGTCAGCCTGTGATTAACCATGTTCACTATCCAGTCGACCAGGCGTTGATAAATAGTGTTTGCGAGTACATCCCTCGCTTCTTTAGCCTCCTCGCAAGTGTGTCGCCTTCGAATGGCTGATCCTTTCCTAATTATGCAGTAATTAACGAGCGCCCAAGCGAACTTCTTCTGGTCCAGATCTAAAAGCTCCGCCACTGAGTTCGAAGAAATGGATGATTATTATATAAAGAAGTATTGTTCCATCTATTCACTTAACTCTTTCTTTACGTCGAAATTTAATGCAGAGTGAAAAAGAATGAATGGATATTAATTCTTTCATGTTGAAGATGTAATATACCTCGATTGGCAGCGTCATTATTGTCCATATCAGCCTCCCCATGATCACTCTCGACGAACCTGATCTCTCCCAGCGTTAAAATCGCCGCGAGTATCCTCCAAATGGTATCGCAATACTCATCCATCTCCATGATCTTCAGATTCTCTTTGAGCTCTTCAAACTTCACCACGTTTCCGCGTGGATCATTTCTCACCTTGAAAGAACGTTTTCTTTCAGTTCCTTTATCACTGATCCTGAGATACCTCATCCTGCGACCCGTCGGCAGATTGTAATGCCTCAGTTTACTCGACGAGTCCAAACCATCGTAGAAGTAATAGAACACGTGGAAGTTCGATTGATTCCTGTAATCATTTATTCCTCTAACGTGTGGCTACTGATTCTGTAGATGATTTTGAAAAATCACCTGTCGCGTGTGGAAACACGCCATTTCTCCAGCTGATAAAGCCAGAATATCGCACCGGACGCTTTCCCCGAGGATCCGTAAGTGGTTTGTATTTGCAAGACGCATCTCGTAGAATTCGGATTCAACGGGGTAGCGGCGTTCGAGAATGCGTGGACGATACTCATCGCTCGCATTAATCTCGCTCCGGTATCGTTGAGACTCTGTAGTCATTAGAGTCATTATTATATAGTAGATTCCGGATGTTTATGCAAATATAGATTGTTATTACTATTGAAAATCCATCAAAAATCAGCTTCATACAATTATCATGGACTTGTTCCAATTTATTTATATAGTATATTATTAAAGAGATCATTAAAGTGTGCTTCATTTTGCATAAACATTCCTGCTCTTTTAATTAAAATTAAAATACTTGTGGGATAGATTTGAGCTTTTTAGTGACATACTTTGCCAAGGTACATCAGATGTGTTATGAGGTGCATCATATTAGTCGTCTTGCCCGAATTGCTCTCTCCCGCAAGGAGTATATGTTGGGGCTCCTCGTTATGTAGTACGTCCTGGTAGGCGCTGTCGGCTACCGAATAGATGTGTGGTGCGTTGTCTGACCGCGACTTGAATTGATACTTTGTGTGATACTGCAACGAGAAGGTGAGAAATATAAGAGATTCAGGCTAGAATTTACGCACTCATGCACCAGCCACTCAATTCTTACGTCTGGACCGTATATATCTTGCTTTTCGTTAGGGTTTAATATCAAAAGTATGTCACCAATGAAGCTGTGATAGTAGCCTTGCCGTAATCGTTCGTGCAGCTCGTCCAAGATCGTATCTTCTGTGAGGATCTCCAGGGCGGCGAGATCCTCCGAGAACATGGGCTCCAAAGGATCCGTTTGATGATTCTGAATTTATCGAAAGATAGAATACTATTTCTGAGTGATTTTTTTTAATTAACTTGATTTGTTAGGGAGAGATTGTTCACCTTGAGGAAGCCCTTACGAACTATGAACTCTGGTCGCCTTCCCTCTTTTCCTTTCCTGCAAGCGTCCATCATTAACGCCTTGATTTCTTGTTGAAACTGTAAAAACGATCTCAAGAGAGTTCTCAACCACAGTTAGGAATATAATTAAAAATTTCAGATATATTCAATACCAGATAATCATTGTCAGGCAACTCCGATAGGAAAGGATGTTCTACGATCTCCGCCATAAACGGCCTGTTCTCCGGATTCTTTTCCAAGCACCTGAGATTCAAGGATAATAAAATATCGCTCAAAGATAAATATATCAAAAGTATTGAAGAAACATACTCCGCAATGAAATCATTGAAAGTCTGCGACCAATTAGCGGGTCTGTAAAGATTCGGCGGTGGATTCCTAAGTATTTGGAAAAGCGCTCTGGTTGGATGCATGTCTTCATAGGGCGCTTTTCCATCAGCGAGTTCAATGGCTGTGATTCCAATCGCCCAAACATCCACACGACTGCCGTATCCTTCGCTACTGCTCCCTTTACTCGATACCATTTCCGGTGCCATCCAAGAAGGCGATCCTATGCAGGTGTGCCTTTTTCCAAACTCACCGTGAATCACTCTTGACAGTCCAAAGTCCACCAACTTCACTTCGCCCTCTTTCGTCAAAAGGATATTACTACCCCGAATATCTCGATGGATGATATTATTCTCGTGGAGGTGGATCAAAGCCTGTAATACGATCAAGTATACTTCCATTTCGTAAAGCAAAGATAATATTTATATATTAAGCGAAATCGAATGGGGTTTGAGTGAAGCGAAGAATTAGAGAGAAGACTTGAGTGAAGTTCTCTTGGTTAGAGGAATGCGAGAGATTCATGGAGGGGCATACGGTGCACACGCGAGATAAAAGGTCTTTAGCGGCCGTCGACGCGGAAGAGGAGAGAACTCCACTCTCTCCGCCTTTCTCTCTCTACTTGGGGTACTCGGCACCTTCGGCATTCTCCGGCGAATCCTCTTTATAGATTTACTGCAAATTGAACGATCTATAATTTGCGGCCGGGGCCAGGCCGCCGCGCGTAACGAGCGCACCACCGAACGAGTAGCCTGGGACCTGGCATGCGCATGAAATCATTAATACCCGGTTCATCGCTGGGTCCTCTTCGCCATAGGGATATGCTACCTAAAGCAATTCGCCTCTACTCTTCCTTCATCTCGACTCGAGCGCACTGTGCATTACTAAAGCCTTGAATCTAGCTGCGGCCTGCGTTAACCTGCGACGTGCTCGTCTCATGGGATTTAACTCTTTCGCTCTTGAACTCTTCCTGAGAGCTACAACTCTCTGGGATACGTTGTTTCAAGACTATCGAGTCTTGATTCCTTTGACTTGGGTTACTTATATATTCATTAGCGTACGGGATGACTCATACAATAATTTCCCAGGTTTATTATACTCTGGATAGGACAAAGGAAATTATCGAATAGATTGATCTACTTCTGAGCGACTACAATGTTGAATACTGTAACATTGACTCATGCTATTGCCATCAGTCGTGAGTTAAACTCTCAGCAAATATTGGTGAACACATATACATAGAGAGCGAGTGGGAGAGTGCGGGACGTAATTCCGTGGCGGAGAGGAGAGTCATACGGCGCGCAAGGCAGAGAGGAGATACGAGAATCGCGGAGCATTAGTCTTGTCCCAAGTATCCGAGACATCAAAGCACACACAGGGCTAAAAAGAAGGAGCGGGGCCGCAAGCGGACGATGACGGCATACCGTAGCCAAGAAAGAGAGAAAGAGGAGAAAGAAGGCGGCACATTTTTTCCAGCATCCTCGTCCCCGGGTCCAGCAGACCAGCCAGTCGGGCGCACCGTTCGTTCGCGAGCATTTATTTCGCGTGTAATTTGCCGGTATTAAACGTCAGCCCGGCCTGATTTACCGCACGAGTGACCGTGGACGAATCGCTACTGGGCCCGTGGAACACGTATCAACGAGGGAAAGGATGCAAGGGTTGCGTGCAACTTGGTCCACAAGAGCCAAAGACTTGGATCCCTGCGGGCGCGCGCACAGCACTCTCGAAAGGTGGTCCGGTCCTAATGATTTAATGACAAACTGCTCGATTCGGTGATATATTATCGGCACGAAGTAGAAAGTCACGAGTGCCCGGGGTCTTCGAGGAAGCAGCTTTGAATTCGTCTGGGCGAGTGCCGCGCTCACGCGCGCGCAACATTGGATCTTCGATGCTTTTTTAAGGCCACCGCCGCGCAAGTGGAATAGGTCAGCCATTAGTCGGGCATCCCTTGGCGAAGCGTGAAGGCGGATTAGAGGCGCGTTCAACTTTGCTCTCCTAGCACTATCGCGCGTTCGTAGTCGCTAATATCAGGAACATAGTCTTAAGATAAGTCACTTGACATTTACATCGTGTCAGATATGCACGGTGAATAACGCAACACGCAATCAGGCAGTCGTGTCAGAGCGATGTCGTAGGAAAAGCGGTCGACGGGAAACGGTACCGACAGCGCACTGGGAGTCGAGCGGAAACCGAGTGACATCGAATTCGCAATGGGAACGCCTATTTTGCGTCGGCGATCTAGTCCGGTTCTATCCTTTGACGCGCAAATCACTCCTGCCTTGGCATGTTCCTCGGTATTAAGTCCTCTTTTTGCTATACACGGTTTCGAGAGATCCGGGTGAAACTCCGGATACCAACGGCAAATTACGGTCTCCGCCGCTGCTGCCGCCGTCGCCGCCGAGAGTAGAGCGGAATTGCGGAGCATTATCTCATTGTATCCGCGAGGAGGAGCGAGCATCCGCGCGGGGAAGATCGTATCAAAAGATGTTGATGGACAAGAAGCCGCCTCTGCGATCGCCCACTCTTTTTTTCCCCGCTCTCTTTCCCCGTCGGGGCGTAACGAGCGTCTGATTAAGTCGGCATACGGGCCAGAAGACGGGAGACGCACAATAGATATTTCTTGTTTCTCTCGGGGGGACGGAAGAGGCAGTCGAATGGAGAGACTTAAGTTTTGCCCTTGACTGTATGGGGCGTCAGAGAGAGAGAGAAATGTACCCAGAGAGGGAACGAGAGACAAAGAGAGAGAGAGAGAGAGAGAGTAGTCTTGAAGGAGAAAAATACAGGTGTACCGGGCGTTAAGAGGCCGGGGAATGGGACGGAAGTCTTGGAGCTCTTGATCTCTCCCAGCAGCAACAGCAACAGCAGCAGCACACTGGGGGAGATGGGACTCCGGCGACGATGAGTGCGTGGAGCCTGTAGAGTACCCGTCCACGACGACGTCGCCGGCTTACAGAGCTGGAGGAGAGAAGCATGGGGAATCGTTGGGGCTTTCGGGGCACGGAGAGGAGAGCAGCACCAACAGCAGCAGCCCTGAAGAGAGAAGGAGGCTTTCATTTGCGAGGAGGTTAATTAGCGAGCCATCTCGCTTGTCTTATTTGTAATTTATACGCCGTAGAATGCACCAGGCATTGACGCGCCCGCGCGCGTCCGTCTCTCGTCCGATCTGCCGCGTTCCGCCGATTTTGCTCGCACGTAAAACGCGAATACCAAGCCTCCCCGCGAAAGAGAGAGAGAGAAAAACACACACACATACACACAGAGAGGAAGAGGGCATTCTCTTGAAAATCGCCCAGCAAATTCTTCGCTGGTATTCCAGTCATTATAAAGACTGCCACCGAAAACTCGTCCCGTGGCTAGCAGAGCATTGCGAGAGAACCTTTGTACCTCGACGCCTATGCCGCGAGCAAAACTCCAAGCAAGGCACATAGGATCGGGCACAATTATGTTATAATAACGCGCGCCCAGCTACCGCCGGAGGACGCTTTTCTTCTGCGAAGGTGGTATTCATCGCTGGCTGGATTAACCGAGGGAATAGGAGATCGCTGGGATTATTGCTGTTACTTCAGAGGACCATCTTTCCTCTCGCTTGACACGTCCCCATCCCACCTCGGTTTGTCAGGGATGAATCGAGATTACTTGGCTTTACAGTGTGAAGTTTAGTACTCATTCTAGTCGATGGATGTGTCACTGGCAATATTTATAATCCAGCCATTTTACATAATGATTAGTTTGTATATGGAATTTTGTAAATTATTATAATATTCCTGGGATTCAGAAATTAATTGAAATTTATATATATTTGGTTTGGTGGAATCATTTGGATTAAGTTTGAGTTATTTGATAGATCGTAATATTCAAAGTTTATAAGTTGAGGAGGATTATAAATAATTAAAGCTGGTAAGATAATAAATATTGCTGGTAACATATGTTTGGTGAAAGGGGATGAATGTGCGCTTTGGTTACGTGTGAGCGGTCGATTTCTCTGGCGATTCTCACCTTGATCACCTCTCGCAGGATGAAGGCAATGTGCTTCTCGCGCATCTTCTTGTCCGAGGCTATCAGACCTCTCACGAGATCCATGACGGTGCCACCCTCGCACAGCTGTAAACAGAAATGAACTTTCATACGGGGAAATTGATCTTCTTCCGTGAATAATGGAGGGGCAAGCCTGATTCTTCCTTCATTTGCCAGCCGGCGAGAGTGTGTACGCGCATTTCTAAATGGGATTCTGTCGCTGGATGGTTGAAATGCCGCGCTATAATTGCGGAAGTAATTTAAAACGGAGTCTCCGGAATAGAATTGAATTGCCCTGCGAGCACTCGCGTGACGCTCCCGGCTTTTTATAGTTATCCGGGATAGTCTAGAAATGCTGGGATGAAGTTCCACTTTGGCGTCATTCGTTAACCCTTTGCGGTCTCGTGTCCAGACTATCTACACTTGTGTCTGACACTCTTGGACTCTCCACTTTAATCTCTTATAGTCTTGAGTTTATACTCGGATTTCCCTCTAATACTTGAACTATCAAATGGATAGATTAACTAGGCTAATAATAATTCTGTATCACTCTATTCCCATTTTCTCTGATTCAAACAATTTACATTACTCAATTCCTTTTTTCATTATTCCGCTTGTTCGCTTTCATCGCTACTTCTCTCGGCTAATAAAACAAGCATTATTCCTAAGCCATGAAGGGCAGAAGTGCCGGTTCCTTAACGAGTTAATTAAAAAAGCAGTCTTTCATTTTTTGCCAGTTCAATTTAAGTCATCGGCTCTTCCTCATTAAGCCATTACGGCGAGTACATACTTTGGCATTAATTAAAGACCGCCTTGGTTTAACAGAGATTTCACTCGTTTCTCGGCTGCGCACGCATTTCTCCGGGCTGGCTCTTTCGGAGAGCCGCTCGAATTAAGGGTCGCAAATTAACGCTAAAGGCCTCGCCGATTGAAGGCGGCAATGTGTCTCGTTTCGGCGGACGCAGCATGCGATGCTGACTCCCGCGGGTCACTGCATCTCTCGCGTGTCTCTCCTCTGGCGAACCTCCGCATACGTGACCGTAAAATTCAGCCGATATGAATTATCGCCGGCGATAAATCTCGGCGGGATTGTCGTTGCGTGCTTCGTCCAGTCAGAGCCTCCGCCTCCCTTCGAGAGAGAGAGATCCTTGGCTTTCTTTCGCGTAACTTCAATCGCTTGTTTATGGGCGGAATCGCCACGTATTATTGAGGCATCAATATTTTAATTGATCTTTCGGGCATGAATTAATACACAACAAAGCTTCGAAGTATCGTTGGTTAGACACTGTATACTTAAATCGTTAAAGATTGTCTGTGGTTATTTAATGGTTTATGATTGCAGTATTATATTGAATTATTATTATTTCATTACGATTGCTTATTCAAGCATAGACTTTTATTTATATATTATCATTTGTGCATAGATTGTGTTTAATTTGCAGATATATCCGCAATTATTAGACTCATAGAAAAGGATCATTAATCCTTTGAATTACATTGATAAAATACATGTTCATAAATCTTCCACACCCCATCCTCCAAATCTATCATCAATCAATGAATAAGTCGCCTTTGAACGAATCTACGCAACCGCCTTTCCCTCCTCGTTACTCTTCATACGATCGTTCAGCCGATTAGTACGCATTAGTGCATCATAATCTGAGATAACGAGCAATTAGCGTGTACGACGCAACGAGCTTATTATCTCCCCGGCGCCCGTTCATATTATTTTCCATGGATTTGTCGGCTGCCGTCATTGAAGTCAGCTAGACGCATGGGTGCGACCTGTAGCTGTGTGGTGGGTGCTCGTAAATCCGGCGACCGAGGCTTCGGTAATCCGGAATCGATAACAAGCAAGAAGGACGTGAATTTCTTCAAGGTCCTTCGAATAATTTCCAACTTGTTCTTCGCGAAAGACAATTTCGAAGGTCCTTACAAGAATTTCCTAAGCAAATGTAAGTTAGTTATATCAATATTATCTATTGGAAATTGTACTTGCGATGGATTCTGTATTTTTTATTAATTTCTTACTACAGTTATACTTCATATTTTGTAATATGCAAATCTCGATTAGTGAAGACGAAATTATACATTATGCTTGCTTATTTAACATTTGAAAATATTTTTGAGACAAACTATATAATGAATCATATCCCCAGTAGTTGTTGCATACATTTTTCTGTCAACTGATTGAAAGATCTTTCAATTAGTAAGATATCGATTAATGAAAAGTGCAGCATCCATCGGACTTTGTATTTTCCAATAGTAACATTGACATAAGTGACGCAACTGTATCAGCCTGTAGATTCGTAGGTATATAAAAGGCGCATAACCCACACAGACGTGCACGCGCCGTCTCTCGCGTTCATTCAACTTGGGACTTCATTCGACGATACGTATACGTAATAATATTTCGAGAGCACCGCGGAGGTCCGCCCGTAAATTAGTGGCCGCGACGTGCCAGGGAGACTCACCTGCGAGCACGAACGAGTTTAATGATTGTTTAATGGGCGCGCGTGTCGTAAATTATCCGTGTATTCGAGCGACCAAATGCTCGAAATTGCCTGTGGCCCTCTTTTCGCATCGGCCATGCCCGCCCGCCCGCCCTTCGCATCCTTCATGGCAGTCCTTGTTCTTCGCTGCCCTTCCACTACATTCCACCTCTCATTCCCTCTCTTATATTCTTGTAAAAGGTATACCACCGAGACCATGAGTTTAATAAGTGGGTGCCATTGTGTGTGCGTGTGTTACCATTTCGAAGTGGGTGTTTCCTTCTACTTTTGACTTTCTTTCAATGGCTTTATGCGTGTTTGATATTTCTTTATATAATGTTTTATATATTAGGTAATCTTTGACTTTTTTAGTTGATGTGATCGGATTATTCGTGAGTTACTTTGGAAATATTATTAATAGTGTAATTTTGTATATGCGAAACGTTAATATTTCATAAAAGTTATCTTTCTTATTGGATGAGCCAATGGTCATTGAACATAGCAGTATTAAGGATTGTAATTTTTGTAATTATTTTTATAAGACAATTGATCCGTGTCTTACCTCCATGACGAACCATATTTGATCGTACTCGGTTTTTTTGCCGGATCTCCTGCGGTATATGCCATAGAAATCTGTTAGATTTTGGTGTTCCGCAAATTCCCTGAGCACTCTGTACTCCTCGACGATCAAGGATTGCGATTCCGCTGTTAGCTTTTGAACCTTCACCGCCACTTTCTTGTTTCCTGTGTCAAAACGCAAATAGGAGACTTTAGAATCGAATACTAAATTTCAGGATTAAAAAAATTGTTTAAAAGAAATAGGACAGATTTATATAGTTTAAAATTTACCGGCTTGTTGATCGAGTGCTTCGAAGACATCTCCACAGACACCGGTACCGATACAGTCTCGTAAAAGATATCTTTTTCCTGGATCCTGAACGCTGTCCATGCGTTCCATCGTGCGGCTGCCTCCACTCGCTTGGCGGCCTTCGAATTCGTCTTCCTCATCCTGATAACCACCCCTTCTGCCTCCTCCTCTTCTGCTGTAGCCGTACTCATCCATCTTCCCTTACTTTTCGTATTTGCTACCTGTAATCAGAATCTTTGTTCATTCTTATTTCAGATCCTTTGAATTTTCCTGTCTGTTTTTTATAATATTTATCATTTCTTAACAAATTATACAGTATACTCATTCCAATTATGTAGATCAATAAGGATCAGTTTGGTATTCATGAATTCTTTGACTTTCTACGAGTATTTATTAAAGCGACAATTCAATAGTCGAGTTAGCAGGAATTCAACTAGAAGTATACATTTTAAACTTAAACGTCTCTATTGTGAGGGAATAGCGGTGTATTGACAGGAAGACGACAGATCAAAGGGGATTGTTTCGTTGAGAAAATGAGCTCATTAATTTCCGAGATCTCGCTTTGAAGTATACTGGGTTTGAAAGGGAGCAGATGCTTGGGCGACGAGGCCGACGTGTACCTCTTCACACTCTCTCGTGCGAGCACAGGGAGGAGAGATATCTGTTTTCGCCGCTAGTTCGGCGTGCACGAGTCAATCGAGAAGAACCCTCGACTCTTTGGCTCTTTCGAGAGCAGCCGCTCGCCGGGCCCTCGATGCCTCAATCCGATCACAAAGCTGAGCGCTAATTATATTCTTTCTCGAGTGGCGCGTGAACGCGAGTGGTAATCGCTAATTAGTAGCCAGCTTCCCGAAAGCTGCGCCGTCAGAACGGCCCTTCTTGCCTATCATCAACCAGGCTTTCCACATCTTTGTAGAAAGTTTCGCTCTCGATTTAGTCCGGTATAAATAATCAGTCGTGATTTTTTTATTGCATTGAGCAGTCGCAATTTCACCATATTTCCTGGTGGAATTAACTTGATGAAAAGGCATTGATATACAACTGTGTTGTCGTTTATAAGTATTACTGCATTTGCAAAGTTGTGATGTACATTTGCCATTATCTTTATGACTTTCTGTTTGATTTTAGTTTCACGCCTTACTTTTAAGGCTCTTTTCAATCTCAAATACTTACAAATGGCATCAGAAACTTCCGATATCCTCGATAAGAAAACGAATCGGTTGTTCTGTTCACCGAGGAGAGTCGGAGAGTTGTGGAAAAAGTACGACAAATTCCGTGGCTATTTTTTTTCCTTTCTCAATCCATACTCGGGCAGCAGGTGCGTACTTGTGGGGCTACGAGCGCGCTGTGGGGAGGTACATATCCCATTTATCGGATCCCACAGATTGCGTAAGAGTATTTAACGGGTACGTGAATCCGCGTCGAGGATAGCTATCTCTCTTTGTCTCTCCGGTTGGCATAGCTGCTTTATGAAATGCACGACCGATCGATGCGCCCCCTACTTCCTCTTGAGCTACCGCTAGAGAAGAGCGAGGAAGCGAGCGAGAGAATCTCTCATTTTCTTTTTACAGGTATTAGGTGCGCGCGTCCGCCAACACTCGATAATCTTTGCCGGCACGAGAGAGCAGCCAGCCGAGTAGCCCCATTATTGGATCATTACTCGCAGATTTATAATCCTCCCGACGAACTAGTTACTCTCTTTCTCTTTCCATGGTATATCGGCAGCGACCAAACCTTCCAGGGGGTTGCAGCGCCTTTCAGCTGTCATCTTAACTCGATTTCCTCTTGGATTCTCTCCCTCGCGATTCGAGACAAAGTTACTCCGGAGTCTTCGTTTAGTCGATTATCCCTTGTCCGGCGATGCTCTCGACGTCGACGCCGCAACAGCGTACACAGGGATTTCCGTGAAACGGCGTAAATCTTGGTGCGCTCTCCCTCGCCGGTAGCAGCAGCTTGTCTCGACACCGGAGACGCTCGGTAAGGGTCGCTCTCTCGTGCGCGCGAGCGTTCGAGCGCGCGCGCAGGGCGGGGAGCGAGAAAAGAGAAGAGTCATGTCGTTAGCCAATTCATTTATTCCCGGTGGCTCGGCGCTCGTCCGGCATAATCCGTCGATTTGTCGGCGCGGCGTGTCTCGTGTAATGCCGCTTCTTGCAGCTTGTAATCGAGGGGCGAAGCGGAGACGACGGTACAAGCTGGCCCCGGAGCTGTTGAGGGAGTGAGAGGAAGAGAAGACAGGGTAGAAGAGATCGGAAGGGGGAGAGGAAAGAGAGTAGAAGGAGGACGCGTCACTGACTATATGTGAGAGCGAAGGGACGTAAGAAACTCGGGTTGATCCACGACGTCCGCGCGTCGCCGTGGTGTTCAGTCCTCGGTGGTATGGGCCCGATGGTCCCCTTTCAGTTTCCTCGGGCCCTCTCTTTAGCCCTGCTGCGCTTCTTACTCCTTTCGCCCGACTTATACATACTCCGCGCGCGGCAATCTTTCCTCTCCTCTTCCTCTCTCGGAGAGATATCTTTCCTCTCGACTTGCCTCCTCTCTTGGCACTCTCAGCTCTGCGAGATCGGACTTCGCTCACTCGTTCTCTCTCTTTCTCTCTCTCTCTCGGGCCCGACTATATTGGTAGGGACGGGGCGCTAAATTATTGATGCTCGACTGCAGCTCGCGCGAGTGGCCGGGCCCAGAGGACGAAGAAGGAGAAACAGCCGGTAAGAAGAGTCCGGGAAGAGCCCGAGGACGGGTCCCGTGATTTCAGAAAAAGCTCTCCTCTCCCGATCCAGTTGTTCCTCTCTGTTCGATAGTCGCGTCCAGTCGGGGCTTCTCCCTCTCTGTTGGTTCGAGACGGGCGCGCACGCTTTCAGCAGGAGAAGGCCCTCGTGCTCTTTAAAAGGGCAGGAGGCGTGGGGGCGACGAAACGCGTGTTGTGGGAAAGTTTCGCGAGTGAATATGATGACCGGCCCATAGGGAATTGAGCGGTTCTTCCCCCCTCATCTGCCATTCGATCCTCCGACTCGCCGTCTAGCTTTTTCTTCGGGACTTCGACTTCGCGACTAGAGTATCACCGGCGGAACGTACTGCTTTCAGTCGGATCATTAGCGAAGTCTCTCTCCTCGTCGAGTGACGCACTTATCTTAATTAGCAAATCCCGCCATTCCTCCTTGAGCGGCGCGCTATCCCTGCAGAGGGTGTGGGGGTGTAAGAGCGTCTATAAAGGGAGAAGGAGAGGATGGGGCGGCGGCGGGGGGGGGGGGGGGGAGAGGGGTGACAAGGGGGAGAGAAAGGAGGAGGATTCCCCGTGGAGAGATTGTGAGAGTGAGAGAGAAAGGAAGGAAGACAGGGCAGACAGAGAGAAGAAGGAGAGATGGCCTCCCGTAAGGAGAGCAGCTGTGGGAAAGTTGATATTTGGCGGGCGGGAAGGCGCGCTCGCCTGCCAGGGCGGAATGTTAGCCCCGCGAATCCTTGGGAAGATGCTGCGGGAACGGCGAACGGTAGTGGCGGTGGACGGCACGACGCCGAAGAAGAGGAAGAAAAAGGGGGAGGGTGGCGGTGGCGGCCGGGGGACCGAAAACGATCGGCAGCCGACCGGTTCGGACCGGTTGAAAAGGGTTCGACACTCCTTTCGCCGGAAAGTACGGTAAACCGGTGACAAGTGGCTCGTTGTCTTGGCTGATTCTACGAGGGTCCGCCTGCTCGCGGGACGCGCTTCGCCGAGTTAAATCTTTCTTCCGTTGGTTCTTGCGCCCGGCGAACGCGCTAATTCGTTAGGTAGGGCGCCCCTGCGAATATCCAACTCTTCTCTCTTTCTATCTCTTACTCTCGTCTTCTCTCGTTGCAACTCGGCAGGGATAATTATTCGCGAAAGCGATTACGCGAGTCCTGCTGAATCCAACAGTATTGGACTCGTGTCCGGTAGTCGCTCGAGAACCGAACGGAGTGTCAGTCTAACAGACATCCATATATGGGGAAAGGGGAGATGGATCGATCGGGAATTGGTTACTCGCGCGAATATTCTCTCTCGCATCACTACCACCATCACTACCGCTATCGTGGAAGAGGCGAAACGCCAGGGGCACGAGAGGAGAGCACGGGAGGAGACAGGACACGAGGACGACGCGTTGTAAGCGAGGAAAGCAACGAGCGTTTCTTGCGACGACCCCCCGCGCCTTTTACAGATCAGCGGAAATCGATCCTTTCGGCAGATAACGCTAGCAAGAGAAAGAGAGAGGAGCTCGAGTCTCTTTGAGATTCCAAGTGGAAGGTGTCGAGGTTCTCGCGCGGTGTTCTCCGGCGAAAAATCACTCGAACCTACTTCGTCCTGGATGTCGGCGTCGCGGGTGCGCGCGCGCGCGCACTCGCGCGTGTACGTTATTTCCGTCAGGGGGTTAATCGCTACCGGGAATCTCGGCGCGTACTGTTTTCTTCTTCCCCGAAGCTCATGCAACATTTAGCTTCCCGCTATATTCCGCTCGGGCCCTGCTTTACTCTCCGCTCTCTGTGCATCCTGCTCCCTTTACTCTCCTGGCTTCTCGCTCGGCCAGCCTTTTTCCTTAGCGGAGGCGAGCCTCTCCTTTTCCTTCGTCGCATTGCCGAGAGAGTGGCTGTCTTACTAGATTCTGCTCTCACTGCTGATCCACCCCTGCCGTGAGTGGTCTCTTCTCGTCAGAAATGCCGATGCTTCAATAGCCGAGGACAGTAGTCCGCCTTGGTCGTTCTTGTTCTCGATGTCGACAGCATTGCCTCCTCACGACACCTGACTCGCCCTGCCCCCGATACACACCTACCACCGACTCCGCGTACACTCTTCGCCCTTCTCCTCCTTCTCCCTTCTTTGCCTCCTGGCAGTGTGTGGATGTGCACGCTCTTCTCCCTTTTTCCTCGAGACCTTCGCCTCGCAAAACATCCTGGAACACGTGTTCCGGCACTTGCGAGACGCGCATCTTGGCACGTAAAGCACCTCTTCGATGCACACCACTCCCTTCCCAGCTATATCTCTTTTCGATACGGACTTTCCTTCCTCTTCCTTCTTCATTCGGCTTACGATCTCGCGGGAGCTTACGCTTCGCTCGAAACTTGTGGAACTTGTTAATTGCGGTATTATTGGTGATCCGAGAACGATACGGTCTTCATGAGTCGGGGAACGAGCGAGGGAACCAGGGGAAAGAAAAGAAAGAGAGGGAGAGAGAGAGAGAGAGGGTTGGTGAGATAGAATGAAAGGGAAAGGCAAAGCACTACATCCTGTGTCGTGCTCTTCCACCACTGGACTCTCTTCTCCTCGATCTCAGCACTCTTGCGAGGTCAACGAGAGTCAGGATGGATATCGTGGAATTTTCGCGGACACTGCTTGTCCGGCTTCCAAATTGGGATTACTGTCCGATCCGACATATAGCACTTGAAGAGTCGAGTCTCACTGCCTATCGCGAGAGTATCTTGACAGCGGTTACCAGCCAGCGGGGCAGAGTCAGCAGCAGGTTCACAAAGAGAGGAGGGAGTAGTTGGGAGCGAGCAAGGAGTAAAAGCGCAAAAGAGCGTGTGGTCGTGATCGAGAGAAAACCGATGGTGCGTACGCGCCGAAGTGGTACAGCCCTCGCCGGCTAATTTACGAGGCTGTTCTTTGTTCGCCAAGATTTACAGGCCGCATCTAAAACGTGCAATTGGCCGACTCGGCTTTGCTCGCCGTTCTCTCGATTCTCTCGGTAGCCTTCGCCGAGCAGCAGCTCTCTCTCGTCTTTCCTTGCAACATGCTGCATCCGATTTTCTTGCGAACCCACACGTTGTCTCTCTGTGTCGATGTATGATGTGCTCCCGTGTATGTGTGTGTGTGTATGTGTGTATGTGACGTGTCTAGGTTTGGAGGAGCGCGCGGGCGACTGGGCGAAGGGTCGGGTTTTTTCGCGGACGGTGCAAAACACTTACTTTTACTCGTAAGGGACAAGTAAGGGTGTGCTCTTAGCGGTGCGGCTGGTGGATGAAACTCACCTCTAATTAAAACGTCTGGCAGGTTGTGCAGGCCCTGCGGCGTCTACCCTTGCAATGTTCGCCCGGTGCCCCGGTGTAAGAGCCGAGCTCTACGACGACGCTCGTGTAGGGTGGCTGCCACGGTTGCGTCGAGGGGGTGCTTCCAGGGAGGGGTGCTTGGCTTCCATGATCCAATAACGCCGACTTAATTAACTAACTGCTAACTCGCAAGCCTGTTAGCTCATTGATTTCGTTCCCGAGACCGTCGTCCAGCCCCAAACCACCCACCCCACTTTCTCTCGCTATTCTCTTCCCTCTCTGACTACTACTCACCGGAGAATCTACCTTGTCCCTCTTTCATCGAACCTGCCGATACTTCCACAGAGAAACAGAGACTCCTTCTTTAGAGAACGTCTTTTTAGCCTTTCGTTTCTTCGCTCGAGAACCCACCGATGAGCTTTCTTTGCTTTCTCCCACCCAATCCCACCTTTCTTCATACTCTTTCACTACCCTTGCATCAACTATCCCTGATTTCTCTACGAGATTCATCTCCCGCAGGCTTTCTCTCTCTTTCTCTCTATCTTTTTAATTCACTCTACGTTCCTCTTACGGCTCTTAAGCGTCCTCGCTCCCCGTTTGCATCCGCTCTCTTTCTCTTTTCAATCGCCACCCTCTCGATTCTTACGGCATCTTTGAAGTTTGATTACTCTCGGCTGGATTTGCCGATAGTCTACTAGAGCTACTTTTCCCGCACTCACCTCGGATCGATCGCATCGCCGCGTGGCTTGTATGCCTGCAAAGTTTCTCGAGTGACTTGCTGTCGCATCGAGTGTATACGCGCTCTTGTGCTTCGGTACGACGAGCCAGAGAGAGAAAGAGGGAGAAAGAGAGAGAGAATGCACATTAAGCCACTCGCGAGGAACATAAGTCAGCTCTTCAGGCGGCATCATCCAATTTTTCTCGTCATAGACACAGCCAGGATACTCGAAGTGAGAATCTCCACTTGTCGGCAACGCGCGTCATTGAATGTTCGAGGGCGGAAATTGTTGGTTAAAAGATATAAGAATCTTTCTTAGGTAACATGGTTTTGTTGTGTGTGTGTGTGTGTGTGTGTGTGTGTGTGTGTGCGAGCTAGCAGTCCGTCGGGGTCCATTCTGCTTCACTGAAGTCAGAGAAGTGCCCTGCTCTACTTTGTGCGAGTTGCGGGTAATTCAAGCACTTTTTAAACGATCTTTAGTGGACTTTGCTAGAACCGAGTCTGCGCGACAGTAGCATTTTTCTCGTGCTAGTTTTACTTTCGAGTAACCTTTCAAGTGAGTTTTGTATCCAAGATATGCCCATGTTAGAATTGTAGGTAAAGTTCGTAACTTGTCAGTTGTCAGGTTGACAGTGACACTGATCGATGATTGGAATTTCTTTCATTTGACTAGAGACTCAAAGAGTTGCGTATTTAGCCTTGTACGTATTTAGATGCGTCTTCTAAAGGAAATTATACAGGATTCAGGGTGGAAACCTTCGTGTTTTATAGACTTCTAATTTTAACTTGCGATCCTCAAAGTAAAGTACACGCACTGAAGAATTTTGCAAGCTTTACGATTAGGCATCTGTTTCGTAACGGAAAAGGATTCATAACACATGCTAGTTTCGTCTCTAATATTCTTGAGCGCATAAAACCTTAAATCTTGCTAGGACGCAGTAAGAATTTGGGTAATCCCGTTACCGCCAACTTAAACTATTTATATAAAGCTCAGTCAAACCAGCTTTCGAGCTTGCGAACGTGTTGTCGTCAGGATTTAATTTTCACCTGTGTAGGATTCGATTATTAACAGCCAACAGAACAATAGCCATTCATATTATTTATATAACATTAAAGCCTTTCGTACAAAAATATATAAAAATAAATCTTGATAATAATTCAAAATCTAATTTTTTCGTTCTGTTCGATGCAAAGTTGAATTGGCAGGAAAGAAAGCTTTAGAAAGTCGTAATGGAGTAGTTCGATAGGTGTGCTTACGAAGTCGGGGGTCATGCTCGTGTGTGCCCTTGGTGTTTAGTGACAAAAAAGGGATCCATGCGAGCGAGTTGCGTCGCGGCCGCGATTCTAATCTCGTTGGACCGATCGATGCGCCTTGAAAAAGATCTCCTGAGGGTCGCGCGATAAATTAATGCGCTTTATCGCGGCTTCTTCAGGGTCGCGTCGAGCGTACATACTGTCCTCGCCGTCAAAGAGTACCGCTCGATTTGCGGCCCTCCTCATTTAATGCCGATATGCCAGCTTCTCCGTCCACCGACTCCTTCCCCTTTTCTCCTCCGCCTCTTGCGAGTTCGACTACTTGCGCCGCGACGCTCCTCGTGTCCGAGATCCGATAGATCTGCTTAAAACTCTTGCCAACGTGTTTCATTCTTTTTACTCGAGTTACTCTTCATTTTTGCACTTTATCCTGTTTATATTACGTGAGATCTTTGTATACTTAATTCCCAACCCAAGTATTTACTTTAATTTCTTCTTAGCTTTGCCTTTAAATAATTATTATCACTGACAAAGCGAAGTTCAATAGACGATTATAAGAATCCTATAATAATTATTTACTTTCTGAGTAATTGGGTATGATCGTTAGAGACAAATCATTATCCCTCGACTTTACTGAGAACAACGAATCCGCAGACATTTTAATTGTTGAGAGCAAGTTTATTCCATACATCATTACTGTCCCATTTATGTCGGTGAATTCCGTTAGTTCGTCTGGTCGGTACGTGACAGAGAGTGATTCGCTCCGGAGCTCCGGAGGACCACCGAGTTTCGAGTAGCGTCCGAGCGTGCGGGTCACGACTTTCTCACCAAGGCGAGAGGTGGTGGGTGAGGACCACGCGCGCCGGCCACAAATCGTAGGAGGAGAGGGTGATCATTGAGAAGGATGCGCGACAACCGGCTCCAATATACACACTTACAAAGCGAACGCCGCCGTTGCAGGTCACGTTCGAGTCGCGCGAAAGTAGCTTCCCTCTTCTTCGATCTTCTTCGTGCTTGTCTCTCTTTAAGTTCCTCTCGCGAAGTCTCTCACGGCTGCCTGACTTGATCTCGCACCATGGCCGTTTAATCGTCTCATACAAAATCAATAAGGTGTGTCCTTTGTGGACCTTCTCCCTTTTAGCCTGTCATACGCGCGCCAGCCCTTATTCTCTCATCAGACTTTTACTTTGTCAGATATGTTTGAGCTTCGATACCTCTAAAGTTTATGTTGAACGGCCAGCTTACGGTTACGTTCCTACGAGTTCTCGGTCTTTCGTAATATCTACGTAGACATAACTCTGTCATGGGCGTTGGATTTGGCTTCGACGATTAAACTGCTTCCTATTGTAGTAAGCGTGTCAACGAATCTTGAGTAAAAGCTGGTAGAAATAGGAGAATGATAACAAGTTTTTGGTATTGGATAAATAAGAGATTATAAAAGTGTGATTATTTAAAAAATATAACTAGTTTGAGATAGAGTTTTCTCAGGGAGTTTTATTATTTGTATCTTGAACAATGCAAAAGGGAATCAACTGTGTGAAGAAATGGCGATAAACTGGCTCATTCGATCGCGACAATAAAGTATAATTCTGTTGTGCGGGCAACGAAGCGTTCGCACATAGTTTTGTTCGAATGTTCTTTCGAACAGGCATAAAAGGGATTGGCACAGATTTTTCCAAGGTTTTAACGGCGCGCGACAATTTATCGTGTTCGCTTGGGTCGATGCGAAAGAAGGTCGAATGAATCTATCAAAGCATGGAGAATACAAGTATTAAAATGGCTTCACTTATCGCGAAATCTGTTTTAAATCGTTTAGATGGAAGGCTAGCTGAAAGCAAGCAGCTCTCTCACTGCCACCAAACTCTCTTTACCGCTCCTCTTGCTTCTCTTGATCCGTAAAAGAGCTTGTGTCAACTATTAATTGTGCGGGGTAATAATTAATGAAGACAAATAGCAGTCAAAGGAACTCTTTATTGTACGCGCTTGGTTCGAGTCGTATACAATCGCATCCACTCGTGTTGGCTCTGTCTCTCTGTGTGTATGTGCCTTGCCTGTTTTCCCTGGTTGCGTATGTGTGCTTCTTTTTCCTCGTTTTGTTGCCTGTCCGTGGTTTTACCTTACTTATCCACGCGCATATTGCTTCTCTAATAATACTGCGACGGAGGTGTTACAATTGGTGCGGGTAGTAAAAGTAGTTTACGTACACTAGTCTTTAAATAGAGAATGTAGATTGGACTCGTGGTATAAATAAATTACAGTTTCGCTTATGCCTAGCATCGACCGTCTTTGTCGTCAATTATATTACTCGCGCGATTAAGAATAATTACAATAATTAGTTATGATCCACTGGAAAATGGTATGCCTCGTAGATTCGAGACCATTCTTTCTTCCACTCTCAATCTGGCATTGATCGACAGTATATTTGAACATCGACTCGCCATGGAATACTGGAGACGCGATCGAGAGTAGATTCGGGGAATCGCGGAGCGAATCATCATCAGTCTATTTGCGAGAAGTGAACGGTGATAAGGATTGGGGCGCTGGCTTGGAAAGTAGCTCGGGCGACGATTAAAAGAGCGATCGATCGAGCCAGGGCATCAAGTGGGATCCAGTCGGAGAGCTAAATTCACCTGACAGATCGAACACTCCTTTTGCCGTTGTGTGCCAGCCACACGACACGACACGACAGCGGGGATCCTCTTACACGATTAAAACGTCGCGATTGTTAACGGCGGGTTAACGACTCAGACGCTAATCAGATTGTGTGCCTCCGGAGTAGTATTCGTCCGGTGATCCGAGTTAATCAGCCTAGCCCCCAAGCATTATAACATACGTCCACGCGTCTGTACACGGGATTTCACCTTTTTCCCGCTCACCCGGGTTTATTTGCCCGTCTGCCTTACCCGGAGATTCGATTAACGAGCAACGGAAACTCGCTCGTTCGCTCACTGTGATCGTTAGAGCGTTGCGTTTAATTCGACACTAAATTAAATAGCCTCGCTGACATCGCGCCATTCTCACCGGCGCGAAAGTCTCTCGGGGAAGAAATCGGCAACACTTAGTATAACACACTCGGTACACATTAATACCGTTCTTTTCTCCCCGAAGAAGAATCGTCGTCCCTCTCTCTATCCCTTTCTCTTTCTATCTGGTTCACTTGCACACAGTGATCCATTCCTCGACGGTGCAGTTCTGGCACTGGACGAAACAGCACCAATGGAATTTGCATCTGCAGCGCTCGGTGCGCCGTTGTCTTACGACGTTGTATCCTCGGCCGCAGCAGAGATTCGCGCAGCCATCTCCGCCCGAGCTGGTCTTGTTGCATCTTCGACCAGCTGTTCCAGCGATATCCGCACTGGTATCTCTCTCACAAAAGTTGGGTGACTTTTGGTAGTAGAAGAGTTGCTTTGCCAAGTCTCTTGGCTTCCGTTTCCTCGAACCCATTCCACCACCTCCACCTCCACCGCCTCCTCGATGTTGTTTCCTTTGGCGTTGACGATCCGGTCGCCTCCTTCGAGAACCCCGCACCCTGTTGAGGGGAGTGACGCTGCCGAGATTGCTCTGCGCGACCAGCACTGCGTTCCTGAAGCGGTCCTTCAAAGTCTTACCAACTATCCGGAAGTCAGGCGCGACTTTCCAGCAGGTCTTGAGCTCGCAGGAACCTGACATACCGTGGCACTTGCAACGCACCTGCATGTTCGTCGCCACCGCCTGAAACCGCCATTGAAACGCATCCTTTCAATCTTAGCCACACATCCTCCACCCTTTTTCATATATCTCTCATTCGATTGAATAATACTGTTAGTTTATCAATGTCTTTCTACTTTGACAGGGGATAATCGCACTGGAATTGCCGTCGATCGGATTAAACTTCCATTTATATAATTCTGATTTATAAGATTTCGTACAATCCCATTAGTTTCAATTACGTTCAATCCTATTAACGAATCGAATTAATAGAGAATTCAATTGTAAGATGAACGGCAATCCTTCGTGTAATAATTCGTTGGTGGTTGGGAATGCGGACACGCCGAAACTCTTGACTCAGGAAATTGCATGCAGGTTGGGCCGCTCTTCTTCGAATCACACGGCTCGTTCATCGTAGCCGGATCCCGAGCGATTTCATCGGGGGGCATCAGGGGAATCGAGGAAAAAAGGGCGATTCTAACGCGCTGTACAAACACGTCAGGGGCCGATTCGATTCGCAGGACGCGGCGATCCCGCGCGGATCGCCTAGGCTCTCACGCTCTCGCGTGCAAAGCCTCGAGAGCAAGGAAGGAAAGAGTGAAAGAGAGCGGTCGGGGGAGCAGCTTGTGGGAGGAGTAAGAGGAAGAGGAGAGGGCAGTTTCTTTTAGACAAAGAGGTGTCGCGTACAAAACAGTTAATGAGTCTACGGCTGGGTGGTCCAGCCTGGGGCTTCGTCTTAATAACGTCGAGGCGAGAGCCAGTGTGGAGAGCTAGCCGTGCACGGACGAAAGGAGACGAGCTTCTTCTCTTCTTCCACCTTCGCCTCCTCCTCCTCCTCCTCTTCCTCTTTCTCCTCCACCTTCGCCTCTACCTCCTTCTAGTCCTCACTGGCTTCTCACGTTCTCCGTTATTCCACCGCGAGTTTGCCTCTCTCACGTCTTTTTTCGTGGCTCCTGTGGCAAGCAAGACGGAGGAGGGTCGCCGCTCGTCCCCGCGCGAAAGAAGGCCGTTCGTCCCGCAGCGAGAGAAATATAGATCAGAATGAAAGCCGGCAAAAAGAGTCCCTCGGATTCCCCCCGTCCTCTCGCCGCACCCGTCGGCAGCGACGCGGCGGCGTCCTGTTGCTTCGCAAGATGCTTGATTATCACCGTCTAATATTTTTGTCGCCGGTGTCGAATCGATAGACGCGCCACCGACGTCCTGAATCGGCGAGAAAACGAGCGGAGCACCGCGATGGAGATATTAATTGCTCGGTATAATCGCGCTGTTAGGAACTCTCATCGAAAGACGATGACACGGGTGTTTGATGAGGGAGAAAAAGAGAAAAGGATGAGGTGGAAAAACTTACCAAACGACCGGCTTGATTGTTGTGGAGATTCACCGTCGATTGGATGTCACCGGCTCTTTCGCGCGTGTCTAGGAACTGTTTCGAGAACTCCATGCCGTAGTCGAGGTTGTGAGAGCACCCACCCCATTTCCATTGGGTGCCCCTCGCTTTCGCTGGAGGTTTACCCTTGTAGCTCGATGGATCGCAGCCGCAGGACAACAGTCGACCCATACTACAGGCACGAGCCACACTGTGCGCCACCCCTGCCGCTGAGATTGCATACGCGAATGCTGTTTCTCTGTAGCCTGTAACATTGATTGCCAATTTTATCATACACTTGGTAAAAATCTATTTCAAGTTACAGGGTATTTGTTAAAATCTTCATTGTACTACTCTATTTGCAGGTGTATATTTTATAATTGTGTGTAACGTACGAGGTTTTTTATTTTTACTATCCTAGGATGCAATACTTGAAGACTTTTATTATACTCATTTCCCACTTGTTAGAGGATCTAATAATTAACGTAATAAAGTAGGAAGTGTCGAGTTCTATTATTCATAGAGTGAGAAGGAAATTGTCAATGTAGAAAAGTAGTGGATCGTGGAAAGTATAGGCAGAATCGAACGATATTTCGTACTGGTTCTCGATGGTTGGTTGGCATGTCTCTCGGGGATGGTGTTCGACGCGAGAGAGAGCAAGAGAGAGAGAGTCAGCGGGAGAGCAGAGAGGGCTCCCGTAGAAGGAGCTTCTCGGTGGATCGCGTTGGACGAATCGGTCGACGAATCGTCCGACAGACAGCCATCAGACGCAGTTCCGAGGTAGATTATTCAGCCGTCCGTCAAAACAAAGCGTGGCCATCAGCAGAGGCGGCCGGACGGGCATCCTCTGTCCGCATGTATAAACGATCTCGCAGCGGGGTTCCCCGAGGCGCAATGCCAAATCTCTGACCGCAACTGATCGCGACTTCAACGCAGCTCGCTGGCAAATTAGCTTCACCCCTTTCGCTACTCTTTAAACAGCCTCTTTCTTTCCAACCTTTTCTCTCTACTTCCCAATTCGTTGCACCTTCGGATTTTCTTCTCTATGCAAAGATTCTAGGTATAATAGAATTGCATTCTAAAGAGTTATAGATTTTTCTAGAGTCTGCCAATGAATGACTGTGACTTTTTTCGAGTTTAGTTATACATTCATAGATTTTTCTTGGGAACTTTTTTAGGAATAGACATTCGCATAGTAGTCCTTCAATTTACACTTATAAAGTTTCCAAAAGATTCACAATGCATAAGGCAAGAGTGTAATATTTTTAAAGTGGGAGTCAAGGGTGGGCAATGTTGGTGCTGACTCGGATAAGTAATGCGAGTTGAAGTGCAGTTTTTCTTACACGGTGGTGGTAGGAGTGCACGTTGGAGAGACCGTCTCTCTTTCTCGTTGGTTGGTGGAGTTGGATTGACAGACGAGCGCTCGTCAAAGCGCGCAATGGTGGCTGTCAACTTACAAACGATAGGACACACGACCGCCTTCGGCCACGGAATACTCGATCCGAGCGATCCTTTTCCCCTTGACAATGGGCGCATTGCAGCAGAAGCAGCAGCTCCCTCAGCCCTCGGCATCGCTCTCCTCTCCTTCTTTCTCTCTCCTCTCTCAAGTTGGCCTCGAACGGACGTACTCCAATCGGCGAATGCCGGGCGGTATTTGCAGTATTCATGAGGGCGAGATACCGCGGAGACGCGCTAAAGGCACATCCGAAAGGATTTGTGGCATTCGTCGTCGACACCCGATGAGCCACCGGGCCTGCCGTTACATCGTCCTCGGCCCAAGGACGCCCCTTTTGTTCTACCCAGTTCGCCAACGAGTTTGCCTGCCACATCTCGTACTCCACCTTCTCTCATCCTCCCTCTCCTCTCTGGCGTCTCTTCTCCTCCTCACCACGCCAAGAGTACGATATCTCTCGTACTGTCTTCAACGAGACAAGCGTCCATTGAATGTTCCACCGGTGGAAAAGATACTCTCGAAATTTGCCCCGATCCTCTTCTTATACCAGTAGCGAAGAAAGAAAGTACGAGAGGAGAGAAACCTTTGGCTCTCTTCCTTACTCCGTCGTTCGATTTGTTAGGGACAAGGAGTCCCCAGTTCGATTGTCGATGTTTCGCCAGGACCTTGACAGCTGGCAGTCGATTACGTCGTTTCTTCCTTACCGAAAGTCCGGGACATTAAAGGGTCCCGGGGGGAGATTCGCGAAGGTCGAGTCGAGTTAAGTCAAGTTAAGTCGAGTCGAATCGAGTGGCGTGCTCTCTCGCGCGCGCGCGTCCGCGAGCACGCGCGCGTCTGCTCACCAAGTCGAAAGCTTCTCTCTCCCGTTCCTTCTGGGGAGATCCGTCGCTCGATAGAAACGTCCTCGACGTGGACCACTGGCCCGTCGGATTCCGGGGACTATTCTCTTGGATATTGCGGTGCCTCTCTCCTACCAGGATGATAACCCCCGTCGCTCCTCCGCCCTCTTGGCAGGGCTAAAAAAAGAGGGAGTGCTCGGGCCCTTTATATGGTCTCGGGTGGAAGGGCTTGTTGGCTGTGGTGCCGCGAGGTGTATTGGCAGCAACTGTTTTATAATGCAGATAGCTGCTGAAGGGGCTACTGCTACTGTAACTGCTCTCGGCTGCTACCGTTCGGCTCCTCCTGCTCGATCCTGGATCCTGCTGCTGCTGCTGCTGCTGCTGCTACTCTTGGGTGCTTGCTCCTCTCTCGCAGCGCGGCGAGAGAGGAGCTCGAGCAGCAGCGCGCTCACCGGCCACTCGTAATAAATCCTCCACAGGGAGTTGTACGTCTCTTCTGGTGGACAGCGCGGAGAAAGGGTGGTTCTGCTCTCCTCCGGGAGGAAAAGGAGTCCGGGAGAAGAGAGAACGCACGCAGAGGACGGGAGCACACTGAATCCTACTCTTTTCATCTCCTTCTTACTTACTCCATCTTTTCTTTCTCTCGTACGTGCTCGAATCTCTCACTCGCTCTTTTTCTTTCTCTCCTTACTTGATGCAGGCACGCAGTGACGGATGGTGCAGCGTCCCTACGTTATCCTGTGTCAGGCCCAAATCACTACTTAGATAACTCAATAGATAGCGAGTCCAGGCCGGACTCCTCAGTAAGTCAGTACTCTCCTTTGTGCTACCACACGTCAACCGCTACCATCCGTAAATCAAAGAGGGGAACTTCGGAGTACGAGTCCTGTCGGTTCAATTAACGCGCGTATCCAACTCCAAGCGCACGCTTTCCTACTCTCTCTCTCTCTCTCTTTTTCTCTCGTCGATCCTTGGATTAGGAATTCAAGTTATCAGAGAGTACGCGTCATCGGGCAAGAAGGCGTTCGTGTTTGCGGTAATAAAAGGGGGCCGACTTGCTCTTTCCGTTCGTCTTTCTCACTCGTTCTACGTAGCTGTCGCGAGGTAGCACAGGATGTGTCCCGTCTTGTGCGGGCTGCGAGATCTCCGACGGAAGGAGACGGCGCGAGAGAGGCGCGTTTCGTGTACATTTCACAATACATTAAGTCGTTTTGCCAAGGTCTGACGAATACGTGGCAAAACCTGGGAGGGGAAAGGTGAACGAGGGAGAGAGAAGTAACGCGAGAGTAAGAGAGAGAGAGGAGGAGAGAAACTGGCAAGAGATCTCAGCGAGGAGGAGGACCGTGTCCGAGAGATTTAACGACACGACGTTCTCTCTTGAAGAACGGGACAGAGAGAGAAAGAGAGAAAGAAGGAGTGAGAAGAGCAAGAGATTCGTGAACCCAGGACGAATTTGACACGGTGGATTTCTCGAGGCGACCGCGAGCCCTCACCTGGCCACCGCGGGCTCGACCTTAAAAAGGGAGGAAGAACGTTCGTAATGGTGAGGTACGAGCCGCTTCTCGGAAGCTGCTGCCCTCTGATTTCAAACTCAGTATCTCGCTCTTTTCTCTCTCTTTCCCTTCTTTTTCCTTCGGATAATCGGCAAATCCTACCGAATCCTGACTCTTTCTTCCGGCGAAAATCGCTGGAACGCGAATGATCGCTCCATTCCAAGGAGTTGGAACTTTTCTGACAGTTTGGCGAAAACCATTTATATCGAAGGATATTCATCCTACCACCTTTGCTCTTGAAACCTCTCGTTGATATCGCACCCTGTTCGCTGGTTTGGTCATCGAGGCGCTGCTCGTGCTGGTATACTTTTTTCTAGAGGAAGTGCGCGCAGGTCGCACGACAGGGAATAGAGAAGTAGTCCGGGAATAAGTAAGGAAAAAGTCGTGGCATTGACACCTCATGGCAGTGGACGAAGGGCTGGCAAGAAAAGGTGTACCGATCGAGGGGAGAAGATAACGAGGAGCAAGCGAGCGAGTCAGAGCAAGGCTGCTGTCCGCTGCGAGAAGAGGAGCTTTAGCTTTCAGGTCAGGTGCGCTCGGAGTCGCGCTCTCGCGCATTCGCCCGACACGATATATGTTTCCTCTTTCGGCGCACGTACGCGAGCCGAAAGAGCAGCGCCGTACGACGAATTTATATGTTACACACCGGAATAGGCCACTCTCGGGAGAAGGCGAGAGAGCGCCGAGAGAGGGAGAGAGGATCTTCTCTCGCTTCTCTTATGGATTTGGGACAGGTTTTCGTCCCGAGTGTGCGAGCACAGCACTGCTCCGGATTTGAGGAAGCCTCCTGCTTCTCCTACGTCCGCACGCTCCACCGAACGACGTCGTAAAGGATGTCGCGCGTACCTTGTTTTCCTCGTAAAAGCAGCGAAAGCTGTTACTCACACACTCCCACCCTGATTCTCACATTTCTTTATATGTGTGTGTAATTTAGTCTAGTTTTGAATGTTACTGTTGAACGTATAGTCATTGGCGTGTTTCCTTACCTCTTTGCAGGAGGACGCTGCTCTGTTGGGTCCGGCTGCTGGGCGTGAGGGAGGAGCAGTTCCACCTGTGCCACATGAACTGATGCTGGCACTCTGAGATGGCCATTTGCAGACCTTTGAGAGCGGCGACTGTGACGTCGGGGTTCCTGTGGCAGAGCTCTCGTTGCTCCTTGGTTAATCCGGGAATACCGTTGCACACCACCGCGTTCCCGCTCACCCAGTCGTCCACCGAATTGCTCATTAAGCAGGTCGCGCTGCAACACACACCAAAGGAAATTGATCGTTTTAAAGGGATCTCTCGGCGATCAAGAGCCACTGGAGGAATTCCTCGAAGGGAATCCGCTCTCGACCATCCGTCTTATTACTTAACGCGTGCGATTTTTTCGAGAAACCAAACGAGTGAGAGCGTCCACTTGGAGACGAAAGAGGGAGGAGAAAGAGGAGACGCGCTTTCCCACGAAAGTGGTTGGCTTCGATCGCTTTGAGTGATTTTGGCGCGCGGGAATTCAGCTGGAGACATTCCTCGTGCTCACGGTATGTCGTGATCTCCTTCCAACCCTTCGATTTCTCTCTTTTCCCCCGTTGGCTCCTCTCGCGCGCCCTGCCCTCTTACTACGGTTATCGAATTCCCGATCGTGGAGGCTGCCGCTCCTGGATCCATCGCCGATTAAAGCTACACCACCTCTTTACCTCCGCGGACGGATCGCTTCGACCTTTCCAGGGACTGGAGGGATCCCGCATTTTTTACGGCTCCCGCCACTCGCCAGAAACCGAACGCGTCCTCCTGTCTTTCCTTCTCCTCCTCTTACAGGATATTCTACCTTGGCGAACGCGAATCCTGCCAAGCCAAGAACGGTGGGCTCAGATTTGAGCGATTAGGGCTACATCGAAGGGGATTGAACGATCGTTAGGTGCAAAGGTAGTCTGACTGTTTGCTACTCGGACGTATCCATGCTCTCTCGAGCTGGATTTGTCGGCTTGCTTCCGAGCTATATCTCTTCAGGCAGGAGAGCTGCATTTTATAGCCGTCTGTAGTACATGTACGCACTGTTACTCGCACGCAGGCAGGCACGCACGCACGCACGCACGCACGCACGCACGCTACGCCTGCCATAAGCGGCCGAGCACACATCTGCTTTCCTTTACACGGTTTTACGAGGCCGGGGTCAAAAGGTGCGAATGCTCTCAAAGAGCCGATAAAACCATTTCAGGCTCCTCGCCTTCCCTGTCTCTCGTTCGTTCTCTGTCGCTCGGCTTCCCACAGCACGCGTGTATCATTCGCTGGTTTTCCTCCTACGGCAAACCTCTCTCCTCTTTCCATCCCCCGGCAGCGTCATATCCTGCGCGTCTCTTGGCGATAACACGCAGCATCCACCTCTCGGAAGAAGAGCTCTTAAAGCGCTATCTTAAGCGACGGCTTCTGCCTAATGGCCGCGCATTACGAGGCACCGGGTGTTAATTAATTTCGAGGTATAAAAAGACCAGCGTACAGTGGTGAGCGCATGGCATGATCGCTGCGATCCTCGTCCCACTTCTCTCTCTCTCTCTCTCTCTCTCTCTCTCTCTCTCTCTCTCTCTCTTCCCTTTACCCTTTCTGTCTGTTTATCTTTCTCTTTCTCTCTTTTCTCTCGGTTTGCTTCCATACGCTCTTGAGATCCGATCGCGCGACCTCAGCATCCTTTTTATTCGCCACTCGGCGCTCGCCTTCTCGCGTCTGATGTGTGCCGATTTACAGCTACCTGTTCATGTAAACTGCCTCCGACTCTCAGCATCCACTCGCCGCATCTCTCCAATGGAATACGCGTATAAACAGATGTCTCTCGATTCTTCTCGCTTCTCTATCATTTATCCTAGATATATTTCTCAAGAAATCCTCTCTGATCTCATCTTAACTTCTCCCTTCGGTCCAGGAAGGAAAAGTCACTTGGTTCGTCAGATATCTTTTATCTGGTGGGACGAAAGGACCGGTCCATTTTTTCGCGGACAGGCTCTCCCGCGGGATGTGTGTCGGCTTGCTACGGCAGGGTGCAGGATTCGTCGTGGGTTCCGGACCCTGTTATCTCCGGGTACAAATTAGCCGACGAGCTTCTCCTAAAGTAAAAGCTGTGTATGGCAGTACCGGCGGGGCGAGTTCAGCGAAAGGAAGAGCATAGAGTCAGAGCGGATGGGAAAGGCTACCATGTGGATATCCAAATGGCAAAGAGACAAAGAGAGATCGACGTGGTGGGTTAAAAAGGGGGGTTCCGGGAAAGGGGGGAAGCAAGGAGTTGGCAGGAGGAGCTTGGAGGAGGTAGAAAAAGGTCCTGGCAGCTCGATTTCTGCACACAGTGTGGGAATGCTTGGCGGAGGAGGACTCGAAGGAAAGAGAGAGAGAGAAAGAGAGAATAAGAGAGCGAGATGGCAGAGACATCGGGGGAGAAGCAGCAGCAGGTTATTGAGGGCTCCCATTACCGATACACCGCGTGCACCGCTGCTATCTTTCGCGCTATTGATGATCTACCGAAAACAGATTAATGATCTTAACTCGTGGAAACAAATTGCCCTGCTCCCCGCGCCACTCGACCGCAACCCCGGATTCCATCGGCCGCGTTGGTCCCTCTTCTTCGTCCCTCTCATTCCCCGTATCTTGGCATCCTCCTGAAATCCTTCTGAAAGGAACTGATCCAGCCTCGCCTCGTCTAAGCTCGAAGAACACGCTCTCTCGCGCGCGCGAGCGCGTGGTCATTCGCGAGAGATGAATAGGCGCCAGGGAATTACGGAGCTTTTTTCATCGAAGTCGCGCTTGTCCCGCTTGAACCGGAAATGGCGACAATATAATGCACCGCGAGACAGAGGGAATAATAAGAAGGGTTGGGTGCTCATAGCAGCACTTCTTATCCTCAGAGACGAAGAGAGAGAGAGAGAAGGAGAGAATGATTCGCTGGGTTCTCACGGGTGAATATATACTCTCTCCTGCGGGGAGGAAGCGAGAGGGTGAGAGGGCGAGCGAGGTAGACGGGGGAGAGCAAATCAAAGGCCAGATACGCAAAAGCGTGTCCCGCATTTTTGCAATGATCCAAGGGATTGCCGAAGAATCCAAGATGGCCACGCGAGCCCCGGGATTTGCACGTGTTTTATTTAAGTCGCCCGCACCGCGCCAGATGAGAGAGGAACACGGAACGGAATTTCGCGTTTAATGGGCTATACCCTTCCGAGAGCGGCGAGATCTCACTCTCTCTCTTTCTCTTTCTCCTCCCTTGCAACTGGCACTCTCCTTCCCTCTTCCTTGGGAATACCTTGTACCCTCAGATCGAATTGCAAGCACCCTGCAATCCTTCGTCCTTCTTTATCCTTCTCGCTTTTCTCTTTGCTTCTCTTGTATTCTTCGCCTAGGCTCCGTCTTCATTTCCGTGATCCGCCGGTACCTTTATCGTCCGATTATTGCTACAAATGGAATATAACTTTTCTCCAAGGAAACGAACGACCGGATGAGTTAAGGCAATAACGATATAATTCCAAGACTGAAATAAACCTTATGTGTATCTCTGTGATAAGCACTGCTCTCTGTCGGTCTTCGAATGTTCTAAAGTTACTATCGTTAGCTACCGTTTGGATAATCTGCATCGAAATGAATCACAGATTGACTCTCAAACTGGTCAATTAGCGTGGTGATTCAAGCGGAAAAATTCATTCGTAATTGTGAATCCACCCACTCACTCGCATTCCTGGGTTCTACGAGCGTCGGGACGGGTTTGCGTTGAGTACGCGAACTAGTTTATTGACTATTACGTCATGGCTATCGCGAGTCACCGGTAAGACCACGTACGAAGCACGGGTCTCCGCACGTACGACCTTGTTCTTCGACGCAGCCTCTTCTAATTATTTACACGAGCTCGTTCTCGCCGTTAGTCGAGAGCATACGAGAGATTTATCTCAACGACATACGATACCGAGGATTTAAGAAGTTTCGTTATTAATTTTATCAAAGAGATTTGGATGTATCGGAATCGAAGGGGATGCTGGAGACTCGCCCTGGTCATTCCACTGTCAGTGGAAGAGCCAGGTATTGCTCGGACGCATCGGTCTCGGTCGTCATCTGGCAGAGCTCTTCTTTCTCTTCTTCAACGCTTCTGTCTCGCTCGTCAGCCAAGAAGGGCGTTCTAATTCCCAATGAATTTCCTGGCGCTCGAGACGAATCGCGCGCTCGCCCGGCTCACTTTTTCGCGCGGGCCGCCGATCATTTAGGACAGAGCGAGCAAGCAGTGGAATGGATGGGACAAAGTGCGAGGAGGTAAAGCGATCAGCGGGCATAATGAAGATCACAGCGGGAAACGACGCGGCGGCTGTCCCGGCCAGAAGCGAGCCGATTGAAAGGACCTATTTGCACTGGCTCATTGTACCCCACGCTCTGGCTGGGTCCGTCGGTCCCAGGGAACACCGCCCCTATTGACAGATTCTCTCCGCAAGAGGTGCAACCAGTGCGAACTCTTCGTCTCCGCTCGGTAGGAAAAACGGCCAACAGAAGCTGACCGGCACTCGTCGCGCACACCTCGTAAATTTCCCCTCCCCCTCCGAACGAAATTGGACACGGAGACCTGTGCGCTTCGGACACCTACTCTCCATTAGGCGCACTCCATTCCTCGCCCGTCATCATCGCCGTCATCCCCTACTACTTCTTTCTTATCCTTTTGGAGCGCGTAGCCCCAAGCGCTTAGCAAGTTTCCCGTCATTGTCGGTGGCATGAACGCCCGCCCGCCCGCCCGGCCGAGTGGCCGGACGTAGATAAGGCACTCGGAGAAAACGACTTTGCGATTTGCACCGCTTCGCAGCTTCACCGCGCGGACAAAGCTAACCGGAGTGACGTCCTGACGTCTGTATTATGCTCCGAGCGAGAGAAAGATTTCTCAAGGCAAACCGTCTGTCTGATTGTGAGAGAGCGATCGAGCGGGGGAAGCGACCGTGAGAGATGTATGGATTGCTCTTGGATTTAGTAGGAGTGGGTTTCTTGCCCCGGAAGTTGATTAGTTCGAGTTAGATTGAAATGATAGCGATGCCGATAAGACTACTTACCGGCGATTCTCGAATAGAATCAGCAGCAGAGCGACAGTGGGTCCGATCCTAGTGGCAATCTTAGTCGGGGGTCCTTCGTAGACACGTCTTGGTCGAGTCGGAGGCATCCTGTCATCGCCTCGAGGACTTCGCTTATTCTTTGCTCGGTTTGCCCACTTTAAAAGAGTCGAGTGCAACCCCTCGAGTCCAGGGCTGCACACCCCTAGCACCCGAACGGAAGGACCCCTTGCTCGAGGACGATGCCGACTCCCTCTTCCCCTCTTTCTTCTTCGTTCTCGCCGCGGCTACTCCTCTCGTTCTTCCTTTCGTCCGCCTCTCCTTCCAGCCTTCCTCCTCTCGCCGACGCTCCTCGTGTGCCCCTCTTTCTCTATACTTTCGAATTCCTCTCCTACTCTTGTTCCCTCGTCTCTCTCCCCCTCGCTCCTTCTTTATATCCTCCTGTGTGAGTATTACGTATGTGTGTGTGTCTCGCTCTTTCTCTCTCTTTCTTTTTCTGTCGTCGCTCGCGCGGTCCCTGTGATCAGCAGGCTGGCACGCGTCGAGGACTCCACCTCGCCCCGGGCACCGGCGCTTCTGCTTTGACGTGTTCCGTACGATTCGAGAGAGCTTCCAGTTTCGAGGCTTGAAGGGCTGGCGAGAGCGAGCGAGCGAGCGAGCGCGCGCGCTCCGAAAACTACCCCGGGACAATTTCCTCGATGATCGAAAGGTTCATTGAGCGAGGACACTCGGTGCTCTCACTCTTAACTGCATAAAGAAGACCTCACCCTCGACGCGCGTTTGCTGCCGCCGCCGCCGCTGCTGCCGTCGAACGCCCCGAGGACACACGAATTTCTCTCAGAGACAGCCGATGCGGCTGCTTTCGTTCTTGCTTTCGTTAGTTCAATTTGCGCGACGACTCCGGCGGCTCCGCTAATGTACCCCGGCGACTCAAACGTGTCGAGTGCTGCCTCCCTTCGAGTTGCGCGCCCCTTGCCCTCTTTTTCCCTGTCGGCGGCTCTCCGGGCACACACACGCGCGCGCGCGCGCCAGCTTTCCGGTAGCTTTTTGGAATCTATTTGCTTTGACACTTTTGGTAATGACACGGCGCTTGCGAAGCCAGTCTCTTTTACTCGCTGTTTGTATCTTTGGAGAGAAATACTGGTAGTTTCGGTGAGAGAGACACGTTCGCGCGCACCGCTTCGCCCGGCTTTCCTCGCCGACTACGCGCTGCTTGTCCCGATTGAACTCACTGGCACTGTCGTTCTCCTCTCGGCGCGGACCCTTTCCACCCGCGGGACATTTTTCTCACTGCAATCTCGTACTTTCGCGATCGGTGGGGGGAGGGCGGGCAGCAGGGTTGTGCCGGTTAGTGTCGATCTGTCCTGATGGAGTGGATAGTGGCGAAGGTGGAGAACGAGCGCGCACTACTTCCGGATTACAGTAGGGTGGCAAGTGGTACGAGACTTAGGCGTGCCAGACAGCGAAGACTGCCGGCTTGACACCCTTCTTCGGCGAGTAATCTTTCGATAGGACCCGCGGCATCCTGTCGTCCTTGCACCCTTGGCAGAGAGGTGATTCTGATGTGGTTCCTTGGTGTTGGGTCGTTGCTTTTGCCGCGAGCAGAATAGCTTTGGATAGTGTCGGTTAAAAAAGAGGAAGAGCCTCGTAGACTGTTCCTCGGAGTTGGCTGGTACTTCCGGTCTGTGTGTGCGCTCACCGCGAAGTGTCAAGCTCAAATAAAAGAAAAGTCGCCCTCCGTGTCGTCCTCCTACTCCTCCCACACGCACGCACCACGCACACCTACACACCTCCTCACTCTTCTTCCCCTCTCCTTCGTAGGCTCCTCTTCCTCTTCTGTTCCGCTGGCGCTTTTCTCTCCTCCGCGCCGCTGCTTCTCCTCTTTATCTGTCCTTCTCCGTCGCTCCTCGGCTCCGTGAGTCTGTTGTACCACCGCGGCGGCGGCGGCGGAGGCGACGGCTATCGTGTCCCGTTCGTGCAAACAGTCGAATAGCAAACTTCCCGTGGCCGTCACGCGCGCCGACGAGAGTGACGAGAGAGCCGAGAGCGAGGACTGCTGCTGCTGCGGCGAACCACCGACAGGAACCAACGCGCCGCGCTCTCGATCTCGATGGATCGCGCGCGATCCTGCCAGGCCTGACTTTTCTCGTACGGGGGTTGCAATTCAGTAGTTGTGGAGCAGTGACGAAGGACAGTGTTCCATTGTCGGCCGAGTCAGTAAACAAGGCTATCCAGTGGGTCAATTATAGGAGACTCGGGATGCGATTAACAATCCGAGGGGATGAAATGAATCGAGCTTCGATTATCCAGATTGAGATGATCTCAGGATCAAAAAGAGAAGGATGTAAGTAAGGGTGGCAATGATAGGGCGAGAGGGTGGACGAGATTAAAGGACGTGGTAGAATGTATCAGTGGGAAGCGAGGGTTGTTGTCGCGAGTAGCGGCGATCCAGGGCGACGCACTTCCGTTTTGATATGGTCGGCGTGCTCTCCTTCGTGCGTTATCCCGACACGCTACTGCGAGCCGGCGAGATGGACAGAATCCGATGATTCCACCTCCGTTCGAGCTGTGGACGAGGAGCTGTCAGGGAGATCGGTCTGTCTATGATGAACTCGGTGCGCAGTGCGCGGCTGCGGGGGCTCTCCTCGCCCTCCCATAGGGAGAGAAAGGAGAGACAGGGAGAGCGGAGAGCACCAAGGAACCAACAACACCCCCACCATAGCCACCACCATCCGGACGCCTCCACCACCACCACCACCACCACCGACAGCATCCTGCTGTCCTCCACCCTGAGAGCGGATCCAAACAGTGCAAGAAAGACGGACGCGCGAACTAGGAACGAGGATGAATAATACCGCGAGAGACCGAGATACTCCCTTCCACGGAAAAGGATGCCAATGTCAGAGGAAGGCCGATAGAGAGCGAGCCAGAAAGAAAGAGAGAGAGAGCGATGCTGTGTGTCGAGAGAGCGGGACGGCCAACTTCGAGAGGAAGCGAGACGCCACTCTGTTCCTTCATCTCCCTCCTTTTACTCTTGGCTTCGTTCCCTCTTCTCCCCCGGTAGCTCTATCTCCTTCTAGAAAGAGCGCCCGGCGACGTCTCTCTATGGACCAACAGGTACGCCGCGCCGACCTTTCCGTTCTCTCGCACATTCCGCACCTCGAGTCCACCCCCCAGAAACCCCTTCTTCTCGAGCAAATTCGCAAAGGAGTTCGACGCACCCCCAGTTGAATCATGAATGATCTCATTCTACTTAAAACATCGTGTTCCTCTCAGATTTGCCACGAAAGTTTCATCAGAATCAATAATACTCGATTACTCCTAATTCTACTTCTGATTTAGATTAGTTAAAACGAGGAAGGTTGGAAGTGTGCTCGAGTGGGAGCCAGTAAAGATTGGTGAACGGAGGAAGGAAGAAAGGAAGGAAGGAAGGAAGGAAGGAAGGAAGTAAGTAAGGACGAGAGGAAGGATGGTTGCCCTTGAACGCGTGGCAGGAGAAGTAGGAGGAGCGAGTGTTTCCCCTACCCTTGGCATCCCCCGGGGAGTCAATCGGCATAATTGAGGCTCATCTCATCCTCCAACCCTTCTATCCACCCACGCAATCCCGTCGCTCTCTCAACCCCCGCCCGACTATCCCGTCGATCTTTGTACACGTGCGCAGATTCCGCCTAGTCCCGAGGGTTGCTTCTCGCACGCAGACCCGTTAAAACGCAACCCCTTCGCGCATCCTCCTCCTCGGTAGCGGGATTCTCTCGCCAATTGCCTTGGCTCGCTTCAACCGGTGCCCCCATCGTTAAGGTATTTACGGTCTTTATAAGATGGGCGGCTCGAGGGGCACCGAGGATACCAAAGGGGCTGAAGCAGATAAGAGTAAAGGAGAGAGGACAGATAAGAGCCGGGATCGAGGTGTACAGGGAATCCTCGCCAGGAATTCCTGCCCGCCAGATAGAGGAACGTTCAATCGACCGCTCAGGATGCTAAGAGCAAGAGAGAGAGAGAGAGAGAGAGAGACAGAGGAAAAAAAAGAAAGGAAACGCGACGAGACTGGACTCGGATAGATTCCTGAATCGAAATACCCACCGGGTCGGCCAGTATATCTGGTACATCTCCTCAGGCTTGGAGTCGATCTTCCACAGCCAATTAGCAGCGTATCGGATATAATAGCCGACGCAGGAAGATGCGAGAGTCGGTTCCACGATTACGAGAGAGACAGAAAGAGAGAGAGAGAGAGAGAGAACGAGTGAGTGGACGAGAGAGCGGTGGTAAAGGAGTCGGAGGCTCTGTGTCCCCCCGTTAGAGCCGCGGCTCGTCGAGCCAAGCCAAGTGCAGATTTCATTGACGTGGTCGCTGAGCTGGCAATTAGCCGCAACGACCCCGCGTTCGTTCGTTCGCTCACTCGCTCGCTTGTTCGCTTGGCTATATCGTTAGCCCAGCACGGGGGCCACGTGGTCGGAGATCAAACGACATCCTGGCACAAAGCGCCGGGCGAAAGCCCGCTTCGGGGGCTCTCGATAATCGCCAGTGACGCGACCCCGTGAATTCGTCAGCGACGACGACGTTGACGGGACCGTTGACTCGTTTCACTGCTCACTCACTCTCTTTCTCTCTCTCTCTCTCTCTCTCTCTCTCTCTCTCTCTCTCTTTTTCCTCCTGTTCTGACTCTTCGCCTAATTAGAATCCACGTGCCGATGAACAGGTGTGTCCGCTCGAACGCAGCCCTTCGAGTTGGACCTCCTGATTTAATGCAACCCAATTCCTACTTGTTCACAACCCTCGATGAGAGCACTCTGTGTTTCCTTGGATTATAGCAAGCAGACCCGGTTTGTTTCAGATGGTGACTCAACGGGAATAAGAAAAGATGCAGGATGAGCTTCTGCGAAGAGTCTGGCAGGACATCAGAGCGCCGCCAAAGGTATTAGCGAGTCGAAGATAACGTGGTTATCAGGAGGAGTCAAGGCACACGTGTACCAAAGGAGCTTCGAAAGAGAGAGAGAGAGAGTGAGAGAGTTCTCTTCGTGCACGCGACATTCCGTCGAGTTCGAGCGTGGCGCGGGACCTCATTGCCGGTCCAGCTACACCAGAGATACGATAAGATCGTTCCTGCTCCCCGAAGAAGCCCTCCCTTTTTTCGACCGGCGCGTATGCCCGCTCTATCTCTCTCTCTCTCTCTTTCTCTCCCTTTCTCTCGCGCGTCGCTTTGTTCCTCTTGGATGAAGCACGATGTACCCTCCGTCATCCTATCTGGGTGCATTACTTATCGGGCTATCGAGTGTCCTGACCATGATCCTGGCACGCGAGCGCCGATAGCATCGGCCCACTCGATCATCCTATCGCCGTGCAATGCCGTGCCCCGGTGCACTCCCGCCTCGGAAGCCTAATTGACCGCCTCGCCAAGCTGGGGCCTCGAAATCGCGCCACAACCACAACCAGCCTAACAGTCACTTTATGAAACTCTTGTAGTTTTACGTCACACGCGATCACCACCCACGCAATTCACAGCTTTCATTCTTTCAGGAATTCATCGCTTTCCTTTGGTGTTACGCGGTTTTTCGCCCGCGGTGTGTTTTTCTTTTCGCGCCGTGTGAGAAATCGCGTTTTCACCATCGGCGCGCTGCTTGACGGGGAGCTCGCATGCTCACTCGTCTTGCCAGAGATCCATTTACCACTACGAGAATCCCGCTAATCGAATTATCACCCGCAGACTGCTCGGCGAAGGGCTGCTCTCTCGCGGCGATCCTCGCGCTCGCTTCCTACTCTGTCCGCTTGTACTTCGCAAGCTCAGCTCGCCTACAGCACACCTCTTCAACATTCTCTCTTCTCCCTTTCTCTCTGTCGTTGTCGAGTAGAGACAGCCAGAGGTGGAAATATTCCCGATAAAATGCCGACGGCGCGTCCCGAAAATCCTGATAATTCGATGGAAACGCCCGCGTCGGATAGTTACCGGAGCTACCGGTGTACGGAATGTTTTAATAATATGCATTCCTATCGGTCTACGGAATTCATCTTTGTCTCTCAGTAAACGAGAGGGTGAATCGAGCGGTATGGTTCGCCCAGAGGGGTCGAATTAATCGGGGGGCGCAGGTATTCCCATCGGTTTTATTAATACCTAGGAGAGTACGGGCGCACGAATGACCGAACGGGAGGGGTGTTTCACGATGAGAGCGAGTTATAGTAGAGAGGAATGGAAGAGAACGTTGTTGTTGACGGGATCGAAGAAGATAGAACGAGAGGGAGCCATGGGTATGTATCAGCCGGCCGAGATCTCAAGCTGGCTGTCTCCGGAGCATGAGAAGCCCGCCCGAACTGGCAGCGCTCGGCCTTCAAAGACGAACATTGTGCGCTTTGATGAGAGAGCAGATCGCACCGGACGAATTTATTCGACGCTCACCGGCCCCGTCATTAAGCATTATGGCGTCTACCGGTGCGTCAAGTGAGCCGCAACACCCACCACGCTGCAAAAGAAAGGAGGAAGAAAAGTACACGGATGTCCTCGTCACGCCCCCATCCCTTTCGTCAAATGAGCTGCTCGCGCTCTCCTTCTTCCTTCGAGCCGGATCAACACAACGTCTGAATGTACCGGAAGCCGGCCAGTTGGGTAGCCCGCGAATCACTCACGGATTCTAGTCGAATCTAGAACACATTTCAACCCTTGAATTCCACTGCAAAAGGGGCGCTTCTCCCTTTCTCTCGACTATAATTCCTTGGTATTATGTGTTGCGTATGCATTGCTCGCTTCACCGTTCTTCATTTCAGTAGTGAAAGGCTACCTCATTTACCAACTCCTCTCCGAGAATGATGTGGATTGATTGAATACCTGTATGCTGATATCCAGCATCCTGCGTCTCCTATTATCCTCTCATTCCCTCGAGAAAGGAAGCCTCTTTAGCTCTTTATTTCCCTTAAATCTCCCGGATTAGAACCATTCAATGCTACCATGCTTTCATGAACAGTTTCAAGTCGATTCTCGGATTTTCCGTGAAAGTGGAATATCTCAGGATTCGGATGAATACAGTTGGCTGCAAGTGTATTGCTCGCATCAAGAGGATCATTGGGATGAGCATCAGTGAAGAAGAGTAGGGCTATCCGTTACAAAGTGGAGATGCTCGATCGCACGATCAGCAGTAGGATACATCGGCCCGCCGGCGGATAATCGGGCCCGTTTCCGTTAAAAGCCACTTGTTAGAGTGCGACCGGGCATGATTGATTCGCCCTCGCTAAAAGTAGCTCCCGTATAATCTGCTTTGGAGGATCACAGGCGTGTTCCGGCCACTACCGCTCACTGTTAGACGGGCGAGCGCGCGCGCGCGCGCGCGGTCCAGCCGGAAAAACGACGGCGGCAGTGTGCGCACTCGTTTGTCCCCTGTGCCCTCGTGCGTATCCAGGCGCACGCATCTCTCGAGTACCCTGACACTTCAAAGGATCCTCTTAGCTAAGGAGCCGTAGAAAGAGGGAGAAAATGTGGAAAACAGCGGCACAGTGCTACTCGAGCGGCCGTCAAGCCCTTCCGACACAATTCCGCCAACGTTCTCTCTTTCTCTTATTCACAATGTACGCTCTCCGATCGATGCCAGTGTGCTCTCAAAGATAGAGCCCTCCTCGGTAATGACTCGGTAGGATTAGAGGATCATCTTCGGGTATTGTGAGCGCGTACTAAACGAGCGCGCTCGAGCGAGCTCATCTCGTTCTCCTGGAGAAAGAGAGCCTTTTCTCCGCTTCCCCTTCGGTGGCAGTAGCAATTTCTTAATTCAGTTTGGAGCCCGGGGATTAGCTCCTCCTCTCTCGCTCCTCTGCCAATGCAGGGAAATCTATCAGTGAAAACGAATCGGACGTTCTCTCCTGCAGATGGAGATTATAGTAGAGCAGCAGTGGATATAAAGTTGAGGAGTAAGAGAGAAACAGAGAGAATGGAAGATGAAGCTGGCTTCCAGGGTGGGCGAAGGGGTTTATAGGTGAAAATAAGGAGCAGCGATGAGGAATGGTAGCTGGGAGAGAATAAGAGAAGGTTCTCTCGGGGCCCCATGGGCCACCATGCTCGCCTATTATGCCAGGGGAGCCATGGGGCCCCGAAGCCCCGGTGCTTCTCGACCAACGGCAATCCGAATAAATAAAAAGGGAAAATAGGATATATGCGCGTGGGTGTGGCGGCAGGCGGGACCCTGGCTCATTGCCACCTCCGAAGCTGTCGGATCTCGCACTCCCCGTAGATCCTGGTATGCGTTCTTTGCGGGCCCTCCAACGCCCCCGGGCCCCCATAGTTTTCGAACGCGCACCGCTTTCTTTTCTCCCCGGCAGCTCTTCTTCGCCTTCCTCTTTACCTCGGACCACCTTGTTCTCCCACCTTCAACGGCACTCCGCTCCTCCAGAATCTCTTCGATGTCAGATCTCCGGCCTTTTCGTTCCTACGAGGACAGGTAGGACTGGACAGAGAGCTTCGCAATGGCGGACATAATTTTGTTTCTTTGCTAATAACTCTGGAAAATCAGAGGTTTAATTGTTGATACAATAAATTGGATGAACTTTCATTGGAGAGTAATTAGAAATGTATTATCTTGTTTGATGAGTCAAAGAGTTTTTAATTCGAATTAGAAGATTAGAAGGAGACCGGTGTTTTGTAAAGGATGAATAAAGGACGACCACCAAGATCGTTGGTACACGTGCACTCAGTAATGTTACTCGACATCCGCGACAATTTGTATCGCTCTCCCTTCTTGGCAGCCTCCGGTGCGCGGTCCAGCTTCGTGTCTCACCGTGATTCTTCAGTTCCTCTGCTTTGTTTTTCCCGGCCAGTGTCCGGCGCAGGATCTAGATCGTGTAAAGGGTTGAAGTTGATAAAGCGTCGGTGCCCGCGCGAGAAAGCTAGGCGGAGAAGACTGCCTCGTGGCAGAGATGAGATGTGTATCTGGCGAGCTGGTTGGTGCCACCTACGGCAGTCGAGATTAGAAGAGCTCTTTTCTCTGGACGTGGTCGTCGTCCTCGTCGTCGTCGTCGTCAGGAGTAAGTGTGTCCAGGACACAAGCTTTGCCCGCGTCGTTCGTCCTAATCGCCGTTGTACTACTCGTCGCCTCGACAGATTAGCATCTCGACACCCACGCGCAGCATCCGAGAAAGATCGCACCGCAACCAGCTCGACAGCATCCCATTTATCTGCCGGTGAATTTTTCTCCACAAGCTTGTTCGTCATTTCCGCGAATCCAGCACATACCTCGGCGAGATATCTCCCCGATTATGATCTGCTCCAGCAGCCGATGGACCGCCATGCTAGCCTCCGGGCGAGATCGGTCGCCGCCGATAAAATTCGGATTATACGCTGTATCGAGTCACGTGGAAACTTACCAGCTTCCACTGTTTCATGGGGAAATCCGCATTCCTCGACGAAATCACGCTGGAATTAATTTGAGAGAACAGGCTACGTTGATCTCGGAAATATCTCTGTTAAAATTCAATGACTATGACAGGTTCTTCGAGAGATCTTCATTTCAGATGCTCGCTTCTTAAGTTCTTATCGTTAGTGAAGAATCAATTACATCGATGTATTATAAAATTTGTCTTTCCTCGAGTGAATTGGTTTGCTATGGTCATGTAATAAGAGGAGATCGAGCAAGTTCTCTACAGCAGTACGAGTGAAACAGAAGGAAGGGCTCGATAAAGCAGCTTTATTGGCTCGTTTGTTCTCGAAGGTGGCGGTTTCTTTGTCGCGACTAGTAACGACCGTTTTACTACCGGTTCCGACGATTAGGGCTATCAGGCCAGGCCGCGAATAAAGGCGAAAAAACCGCGGGGGAGACACGCGCTGATTTACACGCTCGTAAACGATCGCAATCAACCGAACGCTCGGATAGTTGAGTGCTCCACTCGACTCTCCGAGCCTCCCACCACCGGCCACTTTGGGGTGTCCGAGAATCACCGAGAGATATACATCGGCTAATATAATATAGGTACTTTATAATCGGTGGCTTGGAGAGACAGGAAGTGTAAGTTTCATCAGGAACTTTCATCTATAACAGTCTAGTAACGAAATTATCTTACATGATAAATCTAATTCTGTAATAATATTATAGAATACAATTCAATTCATGTGTAATTCAATTAGTATTTTAATTCAAGTATGAATGATCGCATATTTTAGTATTAATATAATTATGCAGAGTACTAGACATTAATATTGCATAAAAATCGAAAGATGTGCTATTAAAAGCGATCTAATTAACTCATAACGACCAGTTTATCTCTTTGCATCGAAAAGAAAACCGATGCATTTCACATTAGGATTTATTGCATCAATAAATCGATGCTCGCCAATCACAGGGTTAACTACTCGGAGTAATGTACACAGTTGGTCAGGTCAGGATGTCAATGGTACATTCAGAGGGGTCAGGATGTGACGTGTGCCAGGATAAAATGATTTTTTCTGTGGCTGGTCCTTTGTGATTGGCGAGGTGCCGCGAACAAAGAAGTGTTAATTGCGTTATTATGAGCGAGGAGCTTATCGGAGCGAGGCACCGACAGTACAGCTAAACGATCGCGATCTTATCGGGACGCGTCGGCCATTGTACGATTATTAAATACGATGATGCGGCTCTATTATTCTTGGCTCGCTCTCGACCATCGACCACAGCCGATCTCTCGATCTTTCGATCTCTCCGTGCAGGTTACACTGAACGCACTGCGAGAGACGAAGAGAAAGATCGAGGGGATGCTCGGCGACGAGGTGGGTCCGTCGCGAGAATATCAGCGTGACTCCATTACCAGTTCATCTCTCTTTCTACCTCTCCCAGCTAACATTTTTCAAAGCGTCCCATTGACAAGACTTTGATTTATAATTGTTGAACCCTGCAATTACGGAATCGTGAATCTTTACCTGTCAATGCCTTCGGATACATTGTGTGTAAAGCTTCATGGCATTTCGCTAGACAATGTCTTAACACTCTCGAAGAACTATTCATGGGATCTTTAATTATTCATAGTCGATACATTGTGGATCTTGTAATATTAATTAATCTTTTGCTCGAATCTCGTAGGGTTCTTTTAATGATCATCTCATTCGAGTGTACATTTTTCAATGATTCGATTAACGAGATTCTGATATATGGTTGTTCATATTTACTGAATCTTTATAGTCGTACTATTAATTAATTTACCAGATGGATTTCGTGTAAGTTGGAGAAGTAGCTTTCACTGATCTGATTGGCAGGGAGTCTGCAGGATTGGCGGTCTGATACGCGGACCACCCGTGAAATAGCAGCGCGTTTCACCGGGAAGCCGGCGATCGATCGCGATCTACGATTCCTCGATCGTAATGGCGCGACTCTCGCCGGAAGGAGAGGCCCAAGGGACTCGTGGGATTCGTCGCAATCGCTCGATCTCCTTTAGATGGATTTCTCTCAACCAGCGCACGAACTCGGCGTTCGCTCTCTTTACGAAGACGAACAGTCTTCGCTCGGCTTCTCATCTCGAAGTCGAAGAACGGCGAAGGTCAAGTTCAAGCGGCAGATGTTTTTCGTATTAAATTTCAATTCGATACTTTTTGCGCTGCTGTGTCCAGTGAGTGTCGGTCTTGAAATAGAACGATACTGTTCGCTCGCTCTCTCATTCGAGAGAATCGACGATGGTCAATGCGGATCAAGTCGGGGCTTGCGAAACGTCAATCGATACCGTTAATTAAGCGGTCGAGCGACGCTGCCCCAGACGCTTATACCAAACAAAACGGTACCCGACACTTTGTTTCTCTTGGCGAGGACGCCGCACACAAGATCCCGACACGGAGATTTCATGGCTCTGACACAAGTCCCTATCTTCTGTCTCCAGCTGAGAGAGGCCGCTCTCGCTTCTCGCGTGTCGTATCTTGTTCAGTCCTGCCCTTTCGTCGCCTTGGCATATCGATGATTATGAATCGACGTACGTGCCGGTTGCCGCTCGCTCGCGATATCAGACGGAAGGATAAACACGTGGCCAGTGCGACAGGACACTCGCTGAGATTGTTACATCTGACCTTGCTCCTGAGGTGTCCCTTGGCAACTCGATCACTTGCTCTTCAACCCTATTTTTACTTCTAATATAAGTCCTTTTTTTCGTCATATAACTTTAATTTTAATCGCAAAGATTAACTTTATCCATCAATACCGATGGTATTCGATCAACCAAGCTTTCCATAAATCATACTACTCGATGCTAGGATTTCGTCAGGTGTTCTCAATAATTCTCATGGAAGCCCGATCATTTTCCCATTACAGGTATCGACAGACTCAATCGAGAGGTTCACGTGGATACGCACGCGTGTGTGCCAAGCACGTGCTAGATACACGTGTCTAATAGTTGGCGCAAACTTCTTTGCGTCGATAGGGGCGAGTACAGGTTTCCTATAAATCGAGTTGGTAGCAAGTTAATTTCTAGTTCCCTCCATCTCTTTCTCTCGATCGCGTTCCTTATTCGCGAACAGAGTGGCGTTTATTAACGTTTTGTTTATACATCTCGATTAGAGCTAATCGATCCTGCGGCGAAATGAGGCATAATATAAAGCCGTGGCATGCTCATAAATACTCATTTGTGCGGTAGCTTTTCTATCTTTCTCTCTCAGCCACCCTCATCTCGGTTTCTCTAAGCTGAGATCAACTTCGTTATGCTCCGAGGCACCGGTGATTCCGGCATGCAAATATTCGTGCAAGCGCCTAATTAACGAGCGCTATTAGTCCCGGCCACTCTCTGTCTATCGTACTTTTCCCTGGCACACCGCCCGAGTAATCTCATGTAACGCGATATCCTTCTGCGCTCCTCTTTGCTACACATGGACCGATGCGACGGATGACACTGAATCACCATCGGCATCGTAATCATCCGGGGCGTCCACTTTATCTCGAATTAATAAGGCGAATCAGACCATTGCAATCGTACGAAATTGTTAGCTAATTTCAAGTGAACGTACAAAGTTTCGAAAGCTTTCTCAGCAAATACGATATTATAGTTTTTAGGAAATAGAAAGGGTTGATAGAGTAAATAAAGAGTTCTTTGTACGAAGATATTATTTATTTAATATTAAGAGTAGTAACACAATTCTTTGAGTGTCTAATTGCTAGTTAAAGGCTCTCGCTAGGAGATAATCTTCTGAGATCGGAGCAAAGCTTCTCATGATTAGCGTAAGGAGCGAGCCTCCAGCGAGGCGAATCGGAGAGTGCTTTTGTGTGGCTGTCAGGATTGCCAAGGTGGCGAGTTGATCTGCGAATCGATTAGGCATCGTTACGTGTCTCGTATCGGGCGCAACAGCGAATGTATCTGCTAGCAGATTACACCGAGATCCGACCAATCTTCGATTCGTCTCGGTCATAGTGCTTGACCCTTTCCCACGCTACCGCGCGCCTCCCTCTCGCTCCCTCGCCTTCTCTATCACCTTGCCACGGAAATATCTCTAGTAGATCTGCGATTAATCGGCCGCACAATACTCGTTCGGCACGCTCTCTTACACCGGTTACCGATTGGAGCTCCTTTTCCCTTCCAATCGCCTGTCACTTCAGTCGCCTCTCGCCTGCAATCGTCGGCCCTTCGAGATATCTTCTGTATCGTCGAAGAATTTCACTCGTGTTCTTAATACTTTAATTATAGTTGTATCATTTAAATTCTGTTTGTATGCACTCTGTTAAATTATATATTAATTGTAAAAGGGATGCTAGGGTAATTAAAGGTACGAAAGAAATGAGCAATTTTATAATTCAACAGGATAATTAATAGTTTGATTACTTTTACTTGAATCATTCGACTGATGTAATTGGTGCAATTTGACAAACAGTCGAAGCATAGATCGCCGAAGAAACAAAGCGCAGAGGGCGGCCACACTTGTGACTAGTTCGTTCCTCCGACGAGTGTTGCATCAAATACGCCGTGTAACGCATCGTTCAAGCTCACAATGAATCGGCCACCTACGGAGCGTAAGCGCTCGTGAAAGATGTTTCTCATTGTCTCCGCGGCTGTGGGAACCAATTTTCGTGGAATTCCATGGCGAGATAAAGGATTTCATGAATGAAACCGATCCTCGGGCGGAGGAGGATCCTTCCTATTTTTCTCGGTCTCTCTTTCAGGGAGAGCACACTTCGTGCTCGCATCTTCTCGCTCTTCTTTCTCCCCGGACAGTTCTCTCTCTTCTCCTCTTGGAATACCTGACGATCGCTTCGAAAGGTGGAGACGTCGATTCTTATTTTCCTCCTTCCCTCCTCCCTCGTCTCATCGCTCTTTCCCTCTCTCTCTTCGTGACTCGTCCTGTACTTCCTTCTCTTTTTTACCATCCTGAGAAACGGCATTATCTTATAATCGGCCGGATGATTCTGCCGTCCGGCAAAATGGCATGGCCTGCTGAGCACACGTTTCAGTTCGTTAATGTCTGCCCGTGAGAGTGGATCTAATGAATTTGATGACTCCTTTCTCCCTGATTTCGCTGCCTTCCAACGAGCAGCTCCCCGGCTCCTTCTACCTCTCATCTCCCTTCTTAACTCTTCGGACCTCCTCACTTCGTTTTCCTCCCCCGCGCACACCCCCTCGAGATACTCACTCGTCATGGGAGGGCTGGGTCACTCGTAGAGAGAGGGAGAGAGAGAGAAATTAAGCCTATCGGGTGAAACTTTTTTCCCGAGATGGCCACTTGGTCCTTTCCTATCTTACTCTTACTCAACTGGAATCTTATAGGCGCTGGAAGCGACGGGCGATTCGAAATTAACGGGCTTCCCAAGAAAGGTGCGAACATTCGTCAGATCGGCTAGCCAGTCCTATTCAGTGGGAGTTATTATGTTCGGAATTGCTATAAAGTAAAAATTCTTGGATCGGGTGTCGGATGTAACTCGTGCGGGGCCGGTGTTTCGAGGCGGTAGCCAGGCGAAAGCCCTGGCAGAGAGGGAGGCGAGGCAAGCCGGAGTGCTATCGTCTTCGGGACTTCGTAATTAACAATCCATTTTGTATTCGACTCACCTGATCGCGACGTGTGCGGTCCGTGACGTCATAATTCGGGGCCCCTTGGAGGCGTACCGCCCCCTTAATGCGGGCCCCGACACCTCTCGGCTTCGCGATCCAACACGCACACACTCCTCTCCCTCACTTTTTCTCCTTCTCTCTTGCGTTCGCCTCGCATGCGTCGCTTTTGCCGGCTCTTAGCTTCTCCTCTGTTTCTCTCTTTCTCTTCTCTCAAGTAATCGTTCCGTTGTCTCTGGCTAGACGGAAAGCAACGCGAGAGATATCGGCTGGACGACGAGGATAGTGCGATTTTCAACCCCCTTGTCTTTCTTACTCTCTCTTTCTTCTCTGTCTCCCCTTTTTCTCTTGGCGTGTACTCCTCGAAGATCCCTCGATGGTATATACACCTCGAAGGCGGCCAAGGGGGGATATAATGGCTCTGCCGGACTTCACACGATGCCGACCGGTGCCCCGGCCCGCAGGATGATACAGACCTCAGAGAGAGGAGAGACTGGGAGAGGATGCAACCTGCGAGTCGGACCTCCGAGACGCGTGGGCCAGGAATCGCTAATTCTTCCATTTCTATTCTAACTAAAACTAGAAAATCTCTCTAAAATATCCTACATCTTTGATAAACATATCTCTCATTCTTAATATCAAACTATTTTTATTTATATATAACTTTACCTCGAGCTTGCGAGCAAGTGCATGATTAAAGTCGGCGAGAACAAGTCGATCTAAGAATAGTCGCAAGAAAACGAAGAAGCAGTAAGAGCAGTGGGAGAGAAAGATTAGGGCGATGGAAGGCGGCTAGAGAAAGAGAGAGAGAGAGAGAGAGAGTGTGTGGTGGTGAGCCGAGAGTCGGAGGGTGGGCCCCGTTAGCCGGCTTTGTACGAGGGGCCCTCGCCGCTGTCAGGCCGCGGGGGCCTTATTTCAAGACCGTACCGAATCAGGCACGACAATCGCTCTAATATCCACACGAATGCCATGCCGGAGGCCCCCACGGTGCAACAGGGCCCGACGATGAAGACCCGAGGATAGCAGCTTTGCCCACGAGTAAGAGATCTCTCTCGCAGTATATATGTGTACGTGTGTTCCTCCCTCTCTTCTGCCTTCCTCCTCGCAGCCTCCTCATCTCGGTCCATTCTGCGCTGGCATTTCTCGCGCGCTCCGTATTTTTACCTCATCCAACGCTATTAGACCGATCCGGGGAATAGAAAATTGCCTGGGATAGTTTCGCGAAAACATAGGCTTCATTCCCTCATAGATATATTCTACGTTTCGAGAGAAGGCAGTGAGTGGTACCAGCAGAAGCTGCGATACCCAGGAGCGTAAAGCGTGTCGAAAGACAGATCAGAGCCGCAGCAACTAGCCGGATTATCCGTGGCATAGCGGCGCGTCATTAAAGCAACGTAGCTTCTATGCTGATATTGAGGGTTTAGTTAGAAACGGGTTTGGTAATACGCGTGTGGATGTGGGTGGCTGTCGAGGGGCTTCCTCGATAATGTGTTGTACAGGCGTAGTATTCAACGATTTGTCCCGTGGAGAGATGCCGTTGACGGGAACGGGACCGGTGCTGAGGAAGAGAGGTGGCTAAGAAAAAAGGGAATCGTTTAGGAGAGTAATGGGGAGGCGGCTGATGCTCCTGCTCTCTTGGAGTTCGTGGTCCAGGGCGCGCAGCATCCACCGTTAACCTTCCGCCGGACGGATAAACGCGCGATCGTTACGATGTTTGCGCCGGCATTTAATTGTTTGCCCTTTTCCTTGGAGCTTCCCTTGCCCGCCAACCGATAGTCCGGGCCCTTCTTTATTGCGCTCCTTTGGCAGGGGCCCCCGTTCCTTCCTTCCTCCGTTCGTCAGTCTACCTCGGAGTCACTTTATTTCTCGGTTCGTGCTTCGACCTGCACGCTATATACCGGCGTGATCGCATTCACGGCCTCTTCTCGCCAGAAAGAGAGGGCGAGAGAGAGAAAGAGATACTCTTTTATCCGTTCCGATGAAAGAGGCTCGTGCATCGTGGCTCGGCTGATAAACGGATTAAGAACTTGGGATCTAATTGGCCCCCGACCCGATTGTAAAAGAAACCCTCCGCACCGGATCGGCCTCTCCGGCTGGCCGGCTGGCCACGAGATTAGGATTCGTCCGCGTCTATTGAAACGGTATGCGTGCCTCTTGTATACGCGTATATATACACAGACATACACACACACACACTCGCACACCCCCTTGAGAAAGAGCGCGAGAAGGCTTATCTCCTTCGGCTTCCAACCTGTCGAGAAACCTGCCTCTATTTACTTACATTTCCCTCGGGTTCCAATCGCTTTACGGTCCTAATCGTCACTTCCGCATACTTCGCCGCCATCGGACGTACCAATAGCGCGCTACGGCGCTATCGTCCCCGTTATCGTGACCCGATATATCGCCGGCCATCTCCGAACGATACAGGAAAACGAGATTTCCCTTCCACCAGAGAGATTCTCGTCGAGCGGCGAGAAACACTGCGAGAAAAGATGTACTCCTCGAAGAAGGATACTCGTGCGTGGCGGAAGATGCAAGGCGGAGCGGGAACCAGGGGTGTTTGCGAGAAGGATGAAAGAAGCTGGAGCATGGTGGCGCGGTACCACGGTATAATAACAGAGGAGCGTAGCAGCGGCTAGCTGATGACTTCATTGAACTGGGTTCGCTGGACCTCCGGGGCCCAGGACCTCCCTGAAACCGCCTCAAATTATAACGCCGGCTGGACCTAACTCGCCGCTTTTGATGCACCGGGCACACTCGCTTGGTCGGCTTTGCAAACGGTTCCTCGATCGTCCTCCCTCTGCTGTCCACTCCTGCCTAATCCTGCTATTTTTACCCGCAACGCATCTCGCCCCCTTCCGCAACGATTCAACTCCAACAGTTAAAAAATCTGTGTATGTGTATAAGTAAAAGAGAGAAAGAGAGAAGAGGTATATGTTGGTGCAGCTAATGGTCAAAGTTCTTGCTCAGTAATAAATCGAACGGGGGTTTCGAGCGGTACATAGCGGGGCAGGAGATCGCTGGCAGAAACACGGGCGTTTCATAAAGAGAGCGTCTCGGAGTTGTGCTCGTTCTATAAACCTCACGGCTTACAAGCCACGATTGTCTCCCTCTTCCAACGCTATTACGGAACACTGCTCTGTTAAGGGGAAGGCGAGGGCGATTCCGGGGAACATCGAAGGACCCCTGTCTCCTCCTTTCCGGGGCGCACGTATCCTGGGCGATGCACATGCCGAGCGATGCGATGCGAGAGATTCTTTCGTCGAGCAAAGGATTCCCTTGGACGACGATCACGATCCTATCGGCGATTCATCGTGCTAAAAGCTGTGAGAACGCTCGTGTGCGGTATGCCCGCTCAATCGGTGGGCTTTCCATCGCGCCGCTCGCTACACCCGCTGGTACCTGGAGCTCGCATTAACTTCGTGATCGCTCTTGATCGTGTAGGCCATGTCCGCGCGAGAGTTGGCTAGGTTCGAGTGCTCGCTGAAACCACCACCACCCGGAAGTGCCTTGTCCCAGAACTTTGTCTTGGGTACTCGTTGATTAATTGGCGGTGTGTTCTCTTAGAAGCGAAGGTCCTTTTAACGCACGAAGAGAACGCGCAAGCTTGCTTTCTAGTCTCTCGCGAATAGTAAGAGTTTCGGGGATAGACTTGATTCAGTGCTCAAGGTTTGTCCAAGCGATTTCTTTGACTCGTGCATTAGTCGCGCGCCATGTTACTACAAGGTGGATAACATGATTCTTGGGGGAATTCGATCGTGAGTAACGGAGCGATGGAGAACACTCGACACTTATTATTACAGTCGATCGGTTCTGATCGAACCCTTCTCCAGCTAGTTGCCTCTCCCTTTTACCTAGATTCATTCTACATGTCGATACCGTCGTCAATAGTCTCGTATATACGTGGTGTGCCTGCTGCGGGGCTGCGACCTATGGGAAATAGAAAGTGGAGTGTACGCGATTGCAGGCCGAGAACGCGGTGCGTACGAGAGCGCGTTTGGTCGACGTGAAATTTACGATCGAGCTGCCTCGTAATTACCATTGTGGAAACTTGCCACGGAGAGAGAGAAAGAGAGAGGAGAGCAGGAGCGGGCGGAGAGGTTAAAAGAGTAGTGGTCAAGGGAGAAAGAAGGATCTTGGAGAATGTTAGCTTGGCAAGGGTAGTATTGTAGTTTCCAGGGTGCGGAAAGTAAAGAGGATGAGATACAAGAAAGTATCTTGGCATTAGTGAGCCGACACATGCGAGAATATCTCGATGTGTGGCCTCTAAGTGGCGTCTAATTGCCAGGGCGCGTCTACTCTCGGCGTCTGTTTACCCAGCGGGCAAGTTTCCATGTGCGCACTTACACACATGCAAATATCATGTTCCCCGAAGTAGACGGCCATTCTCGATCGCACGAATTGCTTTTCATCCGGCGAGGCGTGCGTGGTCGCGCGCGCGAGCGCGCGCTTATTACCCGGAGGGGGAACAGGCTGCTGCCGATCGGTATCTCGCTCGTATTAACGACGTTGCCCCGCTTCTTGCGAAACTACTCGTCGGCGCCGTGGTGGCCTTCGATAATTAGGAAAGAAACGCGAATCGAATAATTATTAGTTTCGATATCCAATCCGGCAGGCCTGCCAAGAGACGCACTATAAAAGCCGGCAGACTTTCACGCGCGCGCGCGCGCCAGCGATAAGGTTTCGATATTGAATATTATGATACTCGTACAACGGAAGCTGTTTGTCTTTGGACGATCGGCCAACTCGCCGTTGACCAGTAATTGCGTGGAACGCAGTAACCTCGGCTGGGTGGGCCTGGACTTTAAATGGCTGGGGCCCGAAGCGCGCACACCTGTGACTTCGTCTTGAGGGCCGAGGACAGCCATGCTCGGAGGCAGCATGTCGCTCGGGATTATGTATTTCGCGAAACGCCATCCTGCCGGCGAGTATCGCGGAATTCCTCCTGTTCCCTGAGGCCCCGCTGACAGGTAGGACCCCGATATAAATCGAGGGAACGACGGCCCGGCAGAAAAACGGCCGGCCCGAGCGACCCCCGCCCGGTTTCTTTTCGCCGGAGCAACGACGCCGTGTCATCGGGCCCGATCATGCTTTTGATGCTGGGTACTCGGTCACGAGGTCCCGCTGGACCGTCTGCAAACTCGACCTTGCCGGCTCCCCCTGCAAAAACTACCCTCGCCTCTCCCTTACGTTTACTCTACTTCTTTTTCGGGACCCTCGCCCCCTTTTTTTTATTACTCGATCAGTGTCTCTCGAGTGAGTGGACTATGTAAAGTGGACGTAGACGTCGTAGAGGACTATGGGGCTTTTCCAATTGCGAGTTCGATGCTCGGAGGGTTGCGGACCAGTGGAAAGGGCTGTCCACCTGTCCGTGTCGGGGATCGGTGCCGAATGCTCGGCATTCCCGGTGCTCCATTGTATGCGTAATGCCGGGGAGGCGTAGGAAATGAAAAAAATCACTTGGACGGGCATTCTGCAGCTTTGTCGAGACGCGTTCATCGCGCGTGTACATTAATGTTCCGCTCGCCTTTTTTCTCGCGTTTCGGTTTCTCTCGCCCCTTTTTTCCCTATTTCTCTCTTTCTCTGCGGCTTGCTCTCACCCCCTTCTTTCCATCTCGTCATAATAAAAGAATCTCTTGCTCCCTGCGCAAGCGAGCGCCCGGGACCGCCTCTACCGTTTCGGGCTACTCTCTTTCGAGTTCTCTCTCTCTCTCCCTCTCTCTCTCTCCCTCTTTCTCTCTATCTCGACGAGGAGCAGGCTCGAGCAGGTTCTCAGGAATTCACGACTCATGCGACGAGCGGGTGTCCGAGTGAAACGTATAATGGCATTTAACGAAGAGGAATCCCGGTGGTGCACCGGGAGCAGGAGCGCCGGGGCTTCGGCGCGCTCTCCTCTCGCTCCAAATTGCTAGGTCAGGCTAATGTCCAAATGACGGTCGACCACGGTACACCGGGTGTGTATTGTTCCGACACCCCTTTCCGAGCGATGCCTCGTGGGAACAGTGACGCTCGAGCCGCGCCGCATTATCCCGCCCGCTCCGCCTTCGCCGGGACACACACACACACGCACACCTGTTTTCGAAAATAGCCACTTTCCAGCCAGGAGGGACCGCGACAACTTTAACGAAATTATTTCGTCCACTCATTACTAGCTTCGCTACCCGCTTAAAAGATCCAACAGCAGAAGCAGTAGAAAGGCACCGGTTCTCCGCCGGCTCGAGTCGGAGGCGTTCACCAACCTGTCAGGCAGTTACAGGCCGATCCGAGGATCTCGCGCGTTTTAGGAGCACGAATTAGCGATATTAAATATACCCGTGCGAGGGTGGAGAAAGGGGGCGAGCGAAGGAGCGAAAATTAGCTATGGCGAGAGAGGGGGCGGACGCGGGGCAAGGGGGGTGCCGGTGCCTAAGAGATAGAGAAAAAGAGAGAGGAAGGCTTCTTCTTCTCGTCCCAGAAAACTGGTCTGATGTTGGAGACGCACTCTTAGCCACGGTCCAGAGAGGAGTCCGAGGGGCTGCATTCCCCGGTAATTAGTCTCACCCATAAATTACTGGCTGTTCCGCGCCTGTGTTAGTCGCGAGTCCGTAACACCGCCTCCCCTGCTTCCCCCCCCCCCCTCCCTCTCGCCGCTCACTCTCACTCTTCTTCTCTCGAGTGTGGCCCCCACGTACCCTTTATATATTCTCCCATTTCTACTCTCGCTCCCCCCCGCCCCGCCCCCGTCCTCCACCTTTTGTCGACCCCCTGTGCCATCATCCTTGAATCGATCCTTGGCGCAACTCTTTTCAACACGATATTGAGAATGTCCCACCTAGCTGGGAATGTGATCCTGTGATATTGGTGGCTACCGAATTGATTAGAGAAAGATGAGATTTGATAGAGTAAGAGTTGCAGGAAGTCTGACTCTACGAGTAGGGACGAAAGGGGCGCCCGTCTTTGCCGTAGGTCCGCGGACCTGTTCTGGACCAAATGGATCTCTCTCGGGGCGCCGAAGGCCCGCAGGACCCCGCTGCTAAATGAGCTGTAATACGGACCCCCGCTGAATCGCCCCCCGCCACACCCCTCGACCCCTCACTGGTATTCTCTTTCTTCCTACAGTACTCTTGGTCTTTCACTTCGGGACTATCCCCTTCCCCCCTCTCCTCTTGCCCCTTTCTCTCGATTCTATAACCTTCGTTTGCTTCGTTTTGCCTCTCCCTTTCTCAAGAAAGTACTCGTTCATCGTCGACTGTATTGGTTTTCAGATATTTTCTGATCAGTCTCGATAGTGGTTTTAGTAGATTTTCCAATTAGTCGGAGAATCGTGTCTGGTTTCTAAGACTATTGACACTCGGTCATCATGGCGAAATGTAGAGGTTGTCGTGACAACATGGAGAGGGATTGCGTATAGTGGCGACCGGTCGGTCAACGAAGTAATTGACTGTTGGCTCGGCGATCGAGCTGACAATTAGGTCAATCGTTCTTGCCCGCGATTCTTCCGTTACGAGATCATCAGTGAAGAGGCTTGCGAGAGCCGACTTTAGAGAGTGGATAGATCGTAGGTTAGAACAACTGGAATAGTAATAGCTTTCAACACGAAGTTTCCTTGATCAAGGATGCCCGTGGGATCGACGGGGAATCTCAGTGTCGGTGGTCCAGCCGACGGTGGCGGCGGCGGCAGCAGCAGCAGCAGCAGCATCCTTGGCGATGGTGGTGGCGATGGAGGCAGCGACTGCTACGACGGTGGCGGCGGCGGCGGCGGTGGTGGGTGAGAGATGGTGGTGGCGCTGGCGAAGAAGAGGAAGAAGAAGACGAAGAAGTGGAAGAGGAAGAAGCGGCACAGGTGGATGGTGGGGGCAGATCTTCTCTCAGCTCCCCGCTGGACCGTTTAGGTGGGGGTAAAGCAACACTCAAAGATCGCGGTGACGTAGATCTGGCAGGAACGCGCCGCGTTTTTGTCTCCGTCGGAAGAGGAGGCCTCTTTCCCTCGTTCCAGCCAAATTTCGCAATTACACCTCGCCACGAGGATCGAAGCCGACGCAGCCGGTGGGGTGAAAAGTGCAAATATACGAAGGGAAAAGCGGAGCAAAGGGTGATCGGCGCCGAGGAAGAAAGTGAAGAGGGAGTAAACAGGAGCCGGAGGGAGAGAGGGTCCGCGGGGGGAAGAGAGAGAAAGAGAGAGAGAGAGAGAGAGTAGCGGAGAGGGTGGGAGGCAGTAGACAAAGAGAGAAAGGTGGGACAGGTGTCCGAAGAAACCGGAAGTGATCCTGCTCTTCCGGATGGTCCTCGCCCTCGAGTGACAGCTCCCCAGATCAAGCGATCCGAAAGCCGATCGCCGGAGTGCGTCGAGTTTTTCGCCAGTTTCGGCCGGTCCAGAGCGCCAAGCGAACCATGAGGATCCTCTCGTCCCAGGACTCGTCGTACCAAGGCATCGCTCTCCGAGCGATCGCTCGATCCTGGGGGCTCTCGTGTCCGTGAAATCGGCCTCGAAGACTGGACCGACCAGGAGGAGACTTCGAACAGGAGGACGAAGAGGAAGAAGAGGAGAGCACGGCGAAGTGGAACGTGCTTCGCAGTGAAGTGTCGGCAAAAGCGGAGAGAGAGCAGATACGAGAAAGTAGTCGGGAGCGGGCAGTCGGAGAGATCGGGCGGCCGATAAAGAATTTCGTCCGGGATCGTGGAAAAGAGAGACGGCACTCTATCAGGGCCTCGGAGTATAGTAGTGCGCTCGTTCTTTTCTCAGGCCGATCGAGAAGCCTGGCAAAGGAAGCCCTCGTCCTCTACCGACTCCACGAGAGCAGCAGCGCACGCTCATCCCGGAGAGTGTGCCCTCTGCGTCTTCCTCGCGCGCGCGCCTTCTCTCCTCCCGCGCCAAGCTTGTACATCCCCGGGGCGCGGAGCGCGCGCGAACTTGTTTCGTAGGTCAGGACTCCGCTCGAGAGAGAGAGAACGGCCGCCGTACCGGCGAGACTTTAATTTCACGCCGGGATACCGATAAGCGAGCCACGTCTCTCTGTGGCAGGGCTAATCGGCCGGGATATCCTCCTCGGCGCCGGCGCCCGGATAGAGAGCGACGATTTTCTCAGCTGGCAGAGTGACACCAAGTGATCGAAGCCGAACAACAGCTCGTCCGAGCCTGGAGGGGATGGAGATGCGCCTCGTCCTCGTGGCGATCTGCCTGCTTCTCGTCACTCCCATCACCGGATCTTTCTGGTACGTAACCTCACCTGTCTTTCTCTCTCTCTCTCTCTCTTTCTCTCCCTCTCCGCACCTGTCTCGCGACCACTGTTTGTCTACGGGGACCTCCACAAGCTCAGAGATGGGTCTCGAGAAGAACAAGTGATAAAGAGGAACGAGGATTTCGTCTCTCGCGACAGCCGTAATCGCACCACCGCTTGTAAAGGCTCCACGGGTCACAGACGCTGTACTCTCGACGCACTTGTTCTGACAGGCCGAGTAAATTGTGGGAAATTCCCTGTTCGAGAGCCGAGCATATCTGTCGCAATCGAGAGAGCAATCGCGGGCAATTAGATGGAGAATAGCCGTGGCAGGTTGTCCCTCGATAGAGTACGCTCGGCCGTCGCCGCCGGTGCGGTACTTTCCAAACGTGACGAGCTAACGACGTCGCTCCAGTTGCAGCACACGTCATCTGGGTTATCAATTACCGTGTGCACTGGGCGCGCACGTCCAATGATTAACGGCCCTATAAATCTGCCTTCGGTAAGCGCTATGACTGAGAGAGATTTCTTGGGAGATTTACTGCCTTGGTTTTGCTCTCGATTGGATAGAGTTGTTGCTGGAAAATCACTTGTCTATTAGATCCAGTCGATCCAGTCTACTCCGGTGGATCATCATCGTTCGAGTAACATCCGAGGCGCAAAAGCGTGTTGAGAGTGCCACGTGACGTTTCTCCATAATGGAGAGGTAACGGCAGCCACGGGGGTATCTGCAGTAGTAAATTATTCGGTAGCTCGAGATACGTGTGTGCTCGACGATATTATGTAAATATTTGCACGGCACGATAGAGCGCTATCGCTCCTCTGCATTGCCAGTCAAGGCCCCCAGCATCCGGAGACGATGGAGCTCTCCTCTCTTCACTCCGGTATCTCCGCTCTCCGAGAGCAGTTCGAAATCTCAACGCAACCCTCCCGGTGAACTTGTCATCCGTCCTTGTTCACATATATTCTCTTTGACGTCAGCTTTAAATGTCGAGAAAAAATCCTACAATACGAATCTTGCAAATTCTTCTTCAGCCTGAACAGTAGCGAGAAGGATCTCTTTGCGAGAGATGCAAAGTAGCCAGTCAGAGTGAGAGTGAGTTCTCAGGTGGCTCTCGTGCGGGACAATCGCTGGTTGATAGTTCCCGAAAGGTCGTACAAATATTTGATGACGATTTAAAGGAGATTTCTGCATCGTGTTCCTAACGTACCTTGCCAGAAAAGTCCTCCAGCCTCCGGTGTACCTGTCGACGACCTCCGCGCAGTGTTTGATAAACATATTAGGAAGTCAGGCGTTTGTTCGATAACAGGCATTTAACACCGGGTTATTCTCCCTCGACGAAGAACAGTCTGCACTGTTCGGAGTTGGGCGACGCTTTTTCCGAAGGATCCTGAAGGATAACCTAGAGACAGGCATCGAAAGGAAGGAGTTGCAGGATCGAAAGGAATAGAAGGCTCGTAAATAAGATCGGCGAACGGTCGTTCGTCATCGAGACTCGCGCATTACGTTCTGCGAGGTCCTTTCTGCCCTCGCAAGGATTCGAGGGCCGATTACTCCGATTGGAACCGGATTCTGTGTTTGGCCGATCGGCATTCCCCGCTTTTTTCGTGTGGAACACTCTCAGCCACGGCTGCTCTCCTCTCCGGGGGCTCCCCGGGGACGCAACCCTCTCTCCGTTTTTCCCATGCGCCCCCATCTCTCTCTCTCTCTCGCTCTGCCTCTCCATTATCTCCGCTCTGTCGTCCTCTCCTCCGGGAGCGCGAGTGGAGGAGTAAAGAGGTAAAGAAGTGAGCGAGGATGGACAATGGTCTCGCTCCAAAGCGTCACCCGTAAATCTCGGCGAGCGCGTATAATTTGTAAGTCGGCAGCAGCTTCTCTCTCTCTCTTTCTCTTTCTATCTCTACTATTCCTCTCCCTTTCTTCTCTCCTGAAGCCAGCAAGCCCGCTCACCGCGTCCAGGAGCCCAGGATTTAAAGGATCCCTCGCATTCCGCCTCGCTCATTGTATTCATTCCGAACAACCTAATGGTTGTTCGAGCCCTATTAGATTTTGCCCGATCATATCCGAGTGCCCAATTCAGTCGTTAAGGACGTATTGTCCTGATTGATAGCAGCAACTCTAAACTCCACCAATCAAATTACAAATGAACCTGTTGGGAAAACTAGCTATCGGGAATAGTTTCTCTTTCTCACTCTTGTAGGGAAACAGGTGCGAGAGTGTGGACCAGCAGGCGATCGCCGGTATCGGCGGACAAGTTGCCGATAATGCGATAGCGTTCGCCTCGGGTTCGCGAAGTCGGCCAATGAGCCGCGGTGGGCAGTCCGCGTCCACCATCCCAGTCGGCTCCAGAGACGCCGAGACTCCCACCATCTCACCTGAGACCGGTCGCTCGCCGTCTCCTTCACGTACCTGTATAATCATACTCATAAGACGGTACCAACTTCGCTCGGAGCGAGTGAGCGAGGTCACGCGTTGCATCCTCGAGAAAAGCCAGCCTTCTTATTCGTTCGAGACAGTCGCCAGATACGTCCACTCTTGATCCTCTGATGACGTCGACTACGTTTTATAGATGAAACGGATGAAATTAGATGGTTGGCATTGATGGAGAATCGTTCCTTTATTGCAGAATCATCTTGGATCTTCGGAATGTCATTCAAAGAGTTTCTCAGGTTTTACTAGACGATTTCTATTTAATTAGTCTAGTAACACAAGCTAAAGAGTAGGTTAGTAGAAGTAATTAGTAAATAATTGAACGATGTAAGGATTGGGGAAAGTCATTGGAATTTCAAGAATTTATATGAAGTATTTGGAAATCGGGGGATTTTTTTTTTTATCGATTTCCTTAAAGGGACAATCTAGATTCTGTCAGAATGAAAGTCAGGTATTCGAATAACTTGTGGTGTTCGTAATGATAACATCTAAATTGAATCATCTTCGGATGTTTGGTTGATTATACGATAATTAAATTAGCCGATACTTGCTCTTGGCTAATTATCAGTCATTCGCGGACATTCTTACTGTTTACCATTACGTTTTTCTATAAAAGTTCATAGGAATTTTGACCGATACATGTGTCCCTTTGGGACATTCATACCTGGCGGATTAGGGTGACCCATTTCAAGTATTTAACCTTGAGCGTTATACCTAAGTACAAGTGCACGGACCCTTGTTGCCTGGTAGCAGTGCAGGTATAATTCATTAGTCTTCGGAGCGTCGTGCCGAGAGGTTGTGTCTTACTTGTCTCCTCGCACTAATTGATTTTCGTCGTTGCATATTCCAATCTAATTACACGCATCAGTGTCATATCAGGTAGCGCAACGTCACTCCAGTCCTGTTAGACTAGTGCCGGTGACGCGTGAACACCATAATCGGTTGTAATGATGTCAATTTTGTTTTTCAATCAGTATGAACTACTAATTTCCTATCGAAACACTTTGCTACGTCAGTGGATACGTGAGTGACGTGAGTCTACGCGAGCGCTCGGGTGAGTGGCTGACAGATTAACTGCAGGATTAATCCTTTAGAATCACTATTAATTAGTACAATTGAGCGGGGTAATCAGTTATGATTCGAATCAGTCAAATAGCATGGTGATTACATTGAACTACTGTTGTAGTTATTCAAGGGAGAGAAAGTCCATCTTCTTCGGTTGCGGCGAGCGTTAAATTTAGTGCGCGAAACCCTCGAGTCACGACGACATTAAGATATTCTCTCTCTCTCTCATCCATCTCTCCTCTCTTCTCTCCTTGATGTGTGTACTCTTGCCGGACAGAAATAATTTGGTCCACCCGATGATTTACAAGATTCGTTGTGGAAGAGGGTGCGTTACGCCGGGATTTGGTTGGAGCCACAACATGTTCCGGAGTTGGTCAGAAGGATTCCCATGGGATGGTCTGCCGCGCTCTCTGCCCGTTGGCCTTTCACGGCGGCGGAGCAAGACGGGAGCAAAAAATAATGGCGGGCAATTAACGGTTGCAGTAATCGGGCTGACCAGTCGCCACTTAGCCCCGGCGTTATTACAGTTTCCAGCGGCTTTATGGTGACAATTCTCGTAAATACATGCCGGCGCGATCAGTCGTTAAGTGTCCGTCTTACACGATAGGTTCTTTGCCACCGAGGCGCCCGCCGCTAATACAACCTGGGCCACTTAGTGTTTTATGGTATCACTTGTAACGTAATTACTCGATTGCCGATTGCTCGTATTAATGGGCGCGATCGCTTACTGGCAGTTATCGTTAGCCTCGCTCGGAAGTAACCTCGATGCCAACACAGTTTCTTGGTCTAGTTCGATAGAAGCAGGTGTTCGAGTTGGGGAGATACGATCGGCTTCAGTTGTCCACGACGAGGAACTTTTTGTCGATGTGTCTGGGTGTCTCTTTTAAAAGCTTCCGTTTCTTACTAAACCTATCTTTCAACTCTTTAATGTTTCTATTACCACTTTACTCAGTGTTGCTCGTACAGTTAATAGCTAATTACTAATACAGTTAATAACAAATAAAAACATCCTCGCCGTTACTTCAGTCGTATCTTGATCCAATAATTCATGAAAAATCGTAGAACCATATACATTTTAGCATTCATACAAGAAAGATCATTTCTCCTCAAATAATACTAATTATCCCAACAACTATTCCATGCAAACCAAATTAATTTTAATAGCAAGCTTCCAATTTACCGTAAGACAGTTTTTTATTCAGTGTTCCTCGAGTGCAATGTTATTCAAAATGGAATTTAAAAGGCATTGGTAGAAACGTGCACGCGCGCGCGGTCTCCGCTAAAGAAATGCTCGATTTGTCACGATACGTGGGGCACGTCGATCACCGGCGGGTCAAAATATGGGCGCGCACGGGATCGCACAATAACGTCAGTGAGCCAGTAATGACACGCGTATCAGAAACGGCAGTGGTTAACGAGCCGTTTTAGCCTGGCCTCCTTTAACTGGTACTCTCGCTCGCTGGACCCCTGCGAAATCGACACACGCATAGAGTACTTCTGCATGCGTCTATGTATGTGTATGTGTGTGAGGGAGAGAAAGAGAGTGACGTAACGAGACACGCATCACGGCATACCTACGCACTACGTGAACGAACCGCTAATACCACTTTCGTTTTCCTCTTCCTTTTTTATCCTCACGATACACTTCGTTTCTCTCATTGGATCTCTTTCAGACGCTCCAGTTTTTATCGAGGTTCTTTGCTTTATGATGATTTTAATATTTTGGATCTCTAAATTCGATTAGCTTTGATTCGCACTGTAAATTGAGATGTGGTTGGAGTTGAAACTGAGTAATTATAGAGTGTGTAATTAAACTGGAGTGTCTGAGTTCTGTCAGTGTCTGGAGAGGGTTCTTAAAGTGCAAGGATAATACAGTGATGTCTTCGTTCAATTAAATTGGGTTTTCCTAAATCTCTTTACGATTGTATAGTACCGTCACTTCTGTACGTTATAATTATCGTAACAGGAGTTTTGTTTGAAACGGAATTAATTTCGTGAGAGTAATTAATTCAAAACAGTGTTATTGTGGTCGAGATTGGTGGAGTTGGGAGTGCTTGTACACGATGGTATTCTTGTAACCATTTACGATCGATTTTTACGGAATGTTCATGCACAAAGCAGACAATTATTGCGCGACGGAGCATTGTAATGCGAGAAATTTGCAGAGAGCGAGAGAAAGAGGAGTAAGCCTTAATTTCAACGAAGCGTGTTCGGATTGCTAATTCCACGCGAGGTTCTTTAGGTAGCCCGGCAGAAAATTCTCATAGACGAAGGCGAGCTTGCTCGGAGCGAAGAGGGTTCGGACTCTCCGGTCGTAGGAATTCTCAGGGATTCCTGGAGAAGATCCCTCGGCGAAATGTAACCTGCTCTCGCAGTCGCACGGTGACCCCTGGCACCAATTTGTTCGGGACATTCCCAGCTCGCGTCAAACTGCTCTTTTTACGTCGATCGTGTCGGTAGAGTCACGCTTTCCCCTGCTACCAGCACAGGACCTTTTGTCCCTTCCTTTTGTCTCACGTATCCTCCGTCACCTGTGTAGTGATTCGCAAGGGGTGAGGATCTCGCGATAAAATTCAACTGGCTGCTGCACTGGCTAACTCCACTGCAACATTTACGTTTTTCACTGTGTGAGTCAGAGAGAGTATGAAATAATTGAAATAATTGAAAATAATAAGATCATTCTGTGAAATTCGACTTCGTTTATTAATTCTAGTAATTTCAAGAATAGAGATACATTTTATTTAGTTAGATTAAAACTCATGGTTAATTATAAACTTTAGGATAGAATTCAGTTTGACAGGGGTTGTTTTAGAAAAGCAGGCTTGTGGAAGAAACCAAATAAGTGGGGTGACAGTATGAAGAGTACAGGGTGGGCCACGTAAGCCTGGTGATAGAGTAGCATCAGGCTGCGTTACTCTTCCAGCGCGCGATCTTCGTGTTTCTCTTCTGCGGCTTGTCTCGTCCTCACGTCAGCGAGCAACAAGAGAATGATTTAGATTAAACGCGCATATCCAACCGCCACCAACCCACTGTTGTGACGTTCCACTTCCGTAGCTCATTTTTTGCTTGGCCTCGCATACTCGTCTCTTTCTACTTCTGTGCATCTACGATATGCTCTCACACAGCATCCGTTAAATCCCAGGCTCAGCATAGTCTCCGGGTGACACGTCTTTCAGCAGGAAAATTATGCAGCTTGGCAATTAAGACACGGTGGATCGAGCGAAGCATAAAAGAGGAGGAGGAGGAGGCGGAGGAGAGACATAAAGTTTCCACTGGCGTGTCGCAGCCGATAAATTCTCAGGCGCATGATAGGGTGTGCGAATCGACGAGTTCTTGTGGAGCGTTGGTGTCCTTGATGGCCGAGGTTCCTGACTTCCGTCGTAGGTTTCTTCCTACCCTCGAGGGCCTCGTTCGGGCGGCGCGAGATATTCGAGGAATCCACTGGTGGGTCCCAGAGCCTCCTTCTTCTTCTTCTTCTTGCCCTCCTGGTTCCCTGTGGAGGGCCTCGCTCTCTTCTCTCATGGTGTGCTCGTGCTCCTCTCGCTGGTGGAGAACTCCTCTGGTCCTGTTCATTCTTGCCGGGTTGTGTCGGAGTGGTGGTTTCGGTGGGTCCGAGGGGATGCCTCGTCCTCGTCGTGCGTCGCTTCCTACCTCTGTCTGGCGGAGAGTGGAAGTCTCGCGTAGGGAGGAGCGGAGGAGGCGAGTGTAGAAAGGCGAGGATGCGAGGCGAGCGGGTCGAGCCACGGACTGCTCTCTCGTCACTGTCTATCCGAGCAGACAGCGTGGAGCTGCCTCGGAGCAAAGTGAGTGCGTCTAATGAGGCAATAAATAAGTCGACCGCCCTAACCGGCCTCTCCACGCTTTTCGTCCGCGACGACGTGTCCATCCTCGAGTTCCTTTCTTGCCTCCACGTACGCCGGCACCAGGAGAGGATACACACCGCCCGGCCAGCAGCATCCTCGCCCAGCCACTCTCCTCTAGGCCATTCCCACCCACCCTCGCTCTCAAGTAAACCTCCTTCTCTCCCTCTTCATCCTTCGCTATCGAGCCATCCGCTTCCGACCTTTTTTCGATCCACCGTCGGAGCACGTCGCTTCGGATTTCGACGCTCCAACAACGATCACACGAGAGAGTTGCACGAGGAAGTGGAGACGGACGGCGGGGCCGGGCTCTGACTTCCCAGTGGAACTGATTCCACCAAACGGACAGGATAAACAGTCTCCGGGCCTCCGGGTAGACACACAGAGGGCGGACTCTTCGGTGACTTGTTTCAATTTGATCGGCCATGGGGGAAAAAAATTGATTTGCAGAGTGACGCTCCGCCCGGCGCGCTGCAGCATGAATGAACTGGTTCTTACGTCGTTGAGCGGCGGCCCCGGATATTAATAGCGGCGGGTGGGAAACGTCTCTCTGCTCTGCTAACCGGTACCCAGGCAACACATGTCGAATGGGACGTGTTTGCAATAACGAGCACGACTTTATTATCCGTTTCGCCCGCCTGACAGAAGCACACTTTCCTCGCTCGCTCGCTCGCTTGCTTGCTTCGATACATACTCTCCATCGCCTGCCGACGTTTGTTTTCGCTCGAGGAGCATCGAGCTCCGAGCGCAATAAGCCGAGCCTTTGATCTTACGAGGTTGAAATAGCTCGAACGCCTGCTTCCCATGCTCGTCGTTATGTCAGTTGCATTGTTACACTCGGCGGCATCTTCTTCCCGGGTGCCTCGCTTTCGAGACTGCTTATTTTTGGGGTGATTCTCAGGTACCAGGGAACAAGGGTTGCGTCATGAGACTTATAGTTTCTTGGAAGGATTCTTGAATTAAAATACAGTCGTGTACACCAGTCTCTGTTCGAGAGTAGAGCTAGGAAGTAACTGTTACTTCCCACCTGCCACTGGCAAACTGTAGATCTTTAACCTTTGTAGTCAGGTTCAGATTTCTGTTGCAATTCCAGTCTCTAGAAATTGCTGTGCTACTTGTTTTTATATGTCCTCGGCATACTAATTTAATATGTTTTAATCTCCGATTATCTTTTTAACCCCTCTGCATATTAAAACAAACTCTTGTTTTATTTTCCAATAATTAATTTCGGTAGTATTAAATCTTGTTAGAAAACAATCTTTATCAGGACTATTCTTCTTAACATTTCTAGTTACGAAGCCATTTGGGATCAAAGATCGCCTGTGTTTCCAAGACTTCCATCGATCACTTTAGTTCTCAATGTCTCTATCTTCGTAAGCAAACAAAACTAGTAGCTTCGCATCGCGGTCGTTAAGCGGCCACGTATTTCCATCCTGCAGATTGATGCTTCCCAAGAAACAGCGCTTACACACTCATCCCCGGAAGATCCAGGAATTTGCAGTAGGCCGTCTTTCTGGACCGCTTGCAGCAGCATCCACCAGCGATCTAAGAATTGTCGGAGCTGACGCTGGCTGACAAGTCGGTCATCCAGAATCCGCAGAAGTCGTGAAGTGGCCGCTTGGCTAGGCTAGTGTTTTCCCCGCTTCCCCGCATCATGGCTATATTTACCATGTAGACTTAGTTCTAGTGGGATGCCCATTTCTGTCGGAGCGTCTTCCGCGAAGACGATGGCGATCTGGCGCAGGCCTCTCAGGAATATCGACGTCGCCAATGAAGTTCTTGCGCCATGCTTGTCCTCACTGAGGAAAGAGGCCTCTGCACTAGCAGTAAGCCTTGTGGATCCAGTGGCGGATAATCCCGCGGGACACGACACGCGCTATGTTTTCCTGGCGAACCAAGCTAGGATCCAAGCTTTTTCCGGCTATTAGCCACTCGGTATCCCTGGATCTCGAGCAGCCACTATAGTAACTACCAACCGGCTGTTTCCCCCCCGGTTTGCCATCTGAGGGCGGACTTTCGATCAGGCTCTCGCTTGTTGTCGAGTTTCTCGAGAATTCCTGGCGGCGTATCGGGCGTTCTTGTCCTCGGTTATAGTCGCCATTCGAGGCAGGAATCCTCGCCCAAATGACGATGTCACTCGTACGCGCACCTCCTCCTTCGCTCTTCCTCTCTTCGCCCCTCTTCTTCATTCTCCTCTTCCTCCTCGTCGTTCTCTTTGGTTCTTTCTCCCCTGCAGGCTTCTTCTGTTGACTGGCTTGTGTCGTGGCAGTTGCGAGTACGGAAAGCTTGAGGATTCATCGGAGAGAGCAGAAGGGAGTACACATACTACACGGGCGCGAGCGAGCGTCCTTAACGGAATTATTGCCATTAAGGTCGTTGCATTCCCGAGAGGCCGTCGTGTACGCGGCCAGGCATCCTACCGACGCAGAACTAATGATCTTAATTAACGTTTCGTAACGAAGGTCGAGCGAGACAGAGATACATCGTGTGTGTCTCTCGCGCGAGAGTGTATGCGTGCGTCTCTCTATCTCTGATGCGTCTCCTCCTTGCTCTTCTCGATCGAGTCCCTTGTCTCCCTCGTCCACTCTTCTTGCTCGACCTCCTCCAGCCTTTTTGCTCACAGCATTCGGCCTCGACGAGGCCGAACCGCTCCTCGTATTTTTCGTCCTCGATCCAACCACTTTCACAGCATCCCTGGGAAAAACGTCACTTTACTTTTTGAAAGAACTTTACTTGGACTTTTAATGATTGTTGTATTAATCAAGCATGCTTTTTGTTTCAGGACTGTTGGAAGCCAGGTGGTGATGGATCCATTGCTTGTATGCAAGAAGACAAGAAGACTGAAGGGGAAACTCGCTGATATCTGTCGCAAGGAGCCCGCACTCCTCAAGGAGATCTCGAAGGGCGTTCAAGTTGGCACCAGGGAGTGTCAGTATCAGTTTCGAAATCGCCGGTGGAATTGCACCACTGTCAGACGATCGCTCAGAAAGATTTTACTCAGGGGTGAGTTCCGTTTTATTCGCAATATTTCCAACTTATATGAATTTTTTGCAAGATTTTAATTACTTTATTCTCTCACGCAATTTTCATTGGTCGTTAAGTTCAATGAAACCTGTTCTTCATAGAGGACTTATTATGTTTACTCTTCCCAGTAGTGGGTTGGGCGTCTGGGATTGCGGATTGTTAGTTTTCGATGCCGAAGTACTATTTTGTATTGTTCGAGCGTGGCACGAAAGAGGAAGTAGATTTCTTAAGGGGGTTTGTTCCATCGGCGGAAAAGGGGTATCGTGCGACAATGCACACCGCAGCTAGATTACAGGGCGCAACTAGTCGAATGCTTGCCACACCGGATGTCGATTAAGCCTTTCATTTCACCCGGTATTGGGCGGCACCCTGCGATTAAACGCCGCTGCACCTTCCAACCACCTTCGCAAACGTGTTCCCATCGCCTTGCTGTGTTCCTCCCTCGGAGCTTGATCGCTCCATCCGCAGCACCGGACAATCATAATTGTGATATTAAAAAGACAGTTTAAACCTCGAATTAAGTCCTACAATTTTCGGTAGCTTTTTCAACAATCTTTATTTGCTAGTGTATAACAACTAAATTCTTTAAAAGAAAACTATCATATTTTACAGTAGTATACAATCGGGTATCATCAGAATAAATCCAAATTAGAGTGCTCCCATACTCGATCCTTAATTAAAAAGTTCTAACCAGCCTCGTCATTATTTTGAAATTAACCTCGATCCATACCTCGCAAACTGAAATTATCAGGTGTACAAATGAACGTGCAGATACTCAAGCACTAGTTTAACTTTCGACTTCATTAATCGACTCCTTTTCGACTAGTTTATCATCCCAACGAAAAAGGTCCCTTCCCCAACAAGCTTCCGTACCAGTTTCACGGTGACCCAGCACCGTTTCATCGTTTATCGAGCCTTCATTAATTAAACGTTCCCTTCTGTAAGAGCGATGATTTATTCGGGACAGGCGCGTCGCAATCATTTTTGAATTAGCCTCAATGGGAGATTCAGCGAGGGAAAGGTGAACGATGCTGATCCAGGGTTTTATGGGACTATTCGATAATGACTATCCATCTAATACAACCATCTTTCGACGAGATCGCGCGCGCGCGCGCGCAAGAAAGTATAAGGTGTCACAGGAAACAGGCTCTACTAATACGAGGATAATAACGATACGACGATACTCTCGTGCGCTACCATGTCAGTGAAAAGGGCGATATATATACTCGGACACACTGCTTGCCAGCAGTCTCGAGTAATTGGGCAACGGACCGTATCATTAAGATCGTACTGTCGGGAATGCGCGCACAGCTAATTCTAGTGGGCGAGAGCACTCGCCGCGCAGTAGTTTCTATCGCTCCCGAATCAAAAGGAAGCATTTAGCTCGGTATATTCTATCTTATCTACTTGATCGAAGAGATCCATCCCCCCACTCTAAGGGATTCCCCGAGGGCGAGATGAAACTCTGTAGCCTATGAGGAATCGTAGAGTCGAAGTGGGTGTAGGGCGAAGTCGAAGTCAAGGCTAATGAAACCAGTCGACGGGAGGTCAAAAGAAAGAGTCTCGAGAGAGGAAGAAAGAGAGAGAGAGAGTTGCACGGGAGGCGCGATGGATCCGCGAGTAAATCGGACGAACGTAATCTCGAGCAGGGTATGTGCCGTGAGCGGTATAGGAGGAGACAGAGGAGTGAGGAGAGTAGAGGAGAAGATGAAGAAGAAGGTGGAGGAGGAGGAGGAGGAGGTCGAGGTTCCCTGAGAAAGATTCCCACGTTGGTGGCTGGCGTGTATATGCCATCTTTGAGCGGACCTGTCCGCGTGGCTCGCTTAGTTAGCCGTCCGATGTATTAATTCCGGGTGATCGGGCGGGACAACTAAATCGAAGACAGCGTGTCCAATAGGCCGTGCTGCTCTCTAAGGTCCGCTATCAGATCGGCGCCTTTTGGTAGCCTGACAGATTGACACTGTCCGTCGGATATTAGTGGCAATATGTAGCCTTAATTAAGGGCTTCCCCGATAGAAAAGAGCGTCCTTAAAGAGCATTCGATTCCATTCTCTCTACCTCTCTGTCTAACATGGCTGGTAATCCTCTCACTTTCTCTCTCTCTCTCTCTCTTTCTCTCTTCTTGGTTCGCCTCCAGTCATTCTCTTTCTCTCTGCCTCGCTGTCGCGGAGTCGGGCCCCGATCGAAAGATCACCGGCGATCCTATCGATCGTGATTCGATACAGGGTCGCCCGGGCCCCCAGGTAGAGATTCGTCCGACGTATATATACATACACACTCTCGGGGCTCAGGACACGCGTGGATTCCACACGCGGCGATCGATGATCGAATTAAGCCCGACACTGTCGGCGATGCCTGACGATCGGTATTCGCTCGCTCGGGAGATTCGGGAGATACGCTGCATTATATTCTCGATTAACTCCGATCGTTCGGCCCGATCGGGATGACGGGTTAATTAAACGCGAATGGGCGCTCGTGGATATTCGGACTCTGCGAGCTGTGCTGCTCCTGGGAACCCTGTCCACTTCGATCCCCGTCTCCCACCGTTCAAGGACCATCCACGACAAATCCTTACGATGATTGTCCTCGCTCTCACAATTCTATATTTCATTTCTCCCGCAATGAAAATACTCATCTCGAACCACGACATATTCTATGGCAGGGGGGATTTAATGAGACAGTCAAGGGGGATGGGGAAGTTAGTTCGCGTTCCACCTGGACTCTCTTACGACCTCTCTCGTCGCCAGGATTACCAGCGAGGATTCCCGGACGTCGTAAATACAACAAAGTTTACCCCAGCAGCCTTCATCAAACTATCGTAAAGCCACTAATACGGCTCCCGCGTCCTTCGCACTGTCCCATAAATAATAATACGCTGGGTCTGGCTCCAGGATTATTCGCCAGGACGACCACGTACTTTCTCTCCTTCTCTCTTGGGAAGAGACTGTGATAGATCGGGCCGACTCCCTATGTAGATCGCTATCGGGCCGCTCTCAATCGCGGCCTCATTTGTCCCTCATTATCATAGCCATTAATTACACGCGCTTCATCGCGCTGGCCACAATGCAATCGTCGAGCGACCCTAAGCTCGCGCTGGCCAATAAATCAGCTGGCTCGCGGCGGAGGGCTTCGTGGTTGGTTCCTCGTCCTGGAACTCCTGAAGCCTGTTGGCCGAGCAGCGTTCGTCGTTGGGAAAGGGTCGACCGCTTGGGAAAAGGTCGCCTGGCAGGTACATAAATCGCCCTGGCTGCTGTGTGTGCATTATGGGACACTGCGCGGATCGATGACAGGAGCGACGATGTGTTAACCGCTCGTTTCGGGTGACAATCCTCGGCAGTCGTCATTTATCTGCGACCCCGGGCGAGGACAGCTCGCTCTGGGTAGTCCCTGTCAGAGAGATAAAGATAGTGTATGCGAGTGAGGGAGAAGAAAGGAAGGCAGAGATTTGGGATTCCTTCGGCCACCCTGTGAGTAGTATCAAATGGTAGCTCTATTACATACTTTTCTTTACGACTCACCTGTCATTCGATATACTCTTTTCATACTTCCGAATTCTATTCATACTTCGAAATTTATTAATGCTACTTAATATTTTTTACTTAAACTATTATACTTTTTCATGTAATCTTCTTCCATTCGCTTAAATTGTAGAGGTACATTAGCTACTAATTAATACAGCAAACTTTTCATTCACACATCGAGTTGGGCGGTCATTCACGACTCTTTTAGCCTTCGAGAACCGTGTGATGGCTGCGATGGGTAAAAGTGGGGGTTGCTTTCTTATCTCTCGGGCTTCCACGATGCAGGAGCATCCGGAGACAGACAGGACGCCCCAAGAAAATTCCTAACGGGTGGAGTAGCAAGAGAGGGTCTAGAAATAGTGGAAAGCAGAGGGAGGGAAGGCTACCGGCGGCGCCTATCTTAATTCCCGATTGACGTTTATTTATCTGGCGACGTTTAATTTTTATGGGCGCGATCCGAGCGATAGGTCAGCCCGGCAGGTAGCTCCCGCTGTGTGGTCCATTCGGCCGAGGCCGAGGCCTTCTGGTATAACATTCGTGGACGAGCAGCACCTCTTAATTGAGGGGTGCCGCGTGTCGCGATAAGACGAACACGGGCGTCAAAACCCTGTGGAAAGAGAACTACTAACCAAGAGAGAAAGAAAGAGAGAGAGAGGGAATAGAAAGAAGGAAAGAATTTATTGTACAGTTCTTCTAGCTTCTCAACCGGTAGGAACCAACATCGGCAGGTAGCTTGCACCCCCGATGGAATCGACCAAATTAAGAGAGCTTGGCTCCCCTTCATTCACTAGGATTTCGTCGAGGTAGGTTTCCCCTCGACGCATAAACACGGAAACTGTATTTCGAGTGTGGAACCTCCCCCCTCCATCTTCGATTAACAAATTGCTCTTGCCTTCCTAGAGCTTTTAGAGCATGGACAAGGGTGAAGAGAGTTTCTACGGTGTTTCTTGGTAGTCGGCGCTTCATTTGTCATTGGCAATCCCTAATTCGACGGGCAGGTTCATCGTGAAGCAGCTAGACGGGCTTAAGAAGATTTCCAGTTCAGCTTTTCCAGCGATCGTTCGTTAAGATTCTTTTGTTGAGCCGGCGGGATGATCGCGTCGTCTTTTTCCTTGCTGACTCTAACGAGGATGCTCACCTTGGCGCGCATTAATAAAGAGCATGGACTCACGCCGCTGCTCACTTTTCGCCGGATTCTTTCTCTCTGTCGTTCTAACTGGCCGAGATTGCCAGCGCCGCCTTTTTTCGCCTTGCCTTTCGCGGCCGGCGAATTGCACCGGGTAAAGGATGACGCGATATCATCCACTCTTCACGTGCCTCCCGTTATGTCGGCAGCGGCGCGCGGCACGAGCTCCTCTCTCGCGTGAGCGTGTATGCAAATTGGCCGGGATCTCTCCCTGGACCCGAGTCACGGTGATCAAATTAACACGCGGGGCAACATCGCCCTGGGTGGCTCCACCGCGACACACTGATGGAAGTGTCATCGACTCTTGTAGGATCATCATTGGTGGAATTAGAAAAATTCAGTAATTACTCCCTTTTTTCGATATTAAAGCTTTCATTGTTTATTTTGATTTAACCTTTTTGTCGCACTGGGTATATAATAAGTATTTCACTATGTATTTATATTTAAAGGTAAATCTAGGAAATCCTTTTTGAATAATAGATTTCCTCTAAAATCTAGTTTGATTATATTAACTAGCATTGTAATACCAGACTTTCTTTTATGAAATCAAATCTGCCAAGAGAGTGCAAAGGCTTAATAGAAGTTTCGAATATCCGTCGTAGCAAAGTTAATTCCGGCGCGCTCCCGGCGAGAGCGGGAGCCACGAGAGAGTCGGCAGGTGACATCGGAATTTAGCTACTGCTCCGCGAAATAAAGAGAATGGTTTACGCGTCGTAAAATATGCCGACGACGAAGGTGGTCCGAGCAGGTAACACGGGTACGCCCGCGCATTCGGATGCGCGTTTATCGGTGATAGGGCAAAGAAGCATCATCAGCAAGAGGATCCAGTCCGAGTAGAGAGGAAGAAAGATGCCGAAATGGGGGAGGAACTGCCACTAAATCGGGGGCTAATTATTTGGCAGTAAGGGCGCCGGCATCGGCGGCTCGTAAAAAGTTCCCAAGAGCCCGAGTATCTCACTGGGCATCCCGATACTATCTCGGCTCGGATAGCTGCCAGTAAACTCGATAACTTACGACATACCGACGAAACGTTTACACGCTAGCCGCGAGAATGAAATCCCGTCCTTTAATGTTGCCAGTTGTCTCGCTGATTTTCCTTGAAACTTAGAATTGAGTTCTATCGAGTTTCAAGTTTTCATGATGAATGCAAAGGATAGAAACTGAGATTAGATGTTATTCCAATGGTGAAAGGTGTGTTGAGAGTCAGAGAGTTGTGAGAGATTCGCCATTGGGTTCGGCAGTCACGATGAAGCGATAATCAGAGGGCCCGAGAGCGATTTAGCGCCGTGGCGCTAAGTGTTTTGTCGCCTCGTGAACCCGGTGCTAACTAATGCGCGCCGTGCTAGACACCGTTCTTCTCAGGCCGCATTCATCTTTCTCGCCTTCTGCGCTTCTTCTCTCTTAAACCATTAACCCACCGTTTATTCTCGAGGACGATCGTATTTATTAACGATACCATTTGGTGAAAACCCAACCAATGTTCTATAGAGTTATTTCTTTGTCGATTAACAAGTTTCACAGAGTCTCATTTCAAATTTCTTACTATTTTTATTTTATATCTTACATTCTATAAATACTTAAAAATTCGATTTATAAGAGGCGATGACATCTCGTTTAAAAGAAACACGTGCTCTCAAAGTACAAAGGTATCTCAGGGACAGTAGCACGCCGTGTGACTTTTGACGAGCATGTCACCACGGGTGGTGATCCAGGGTGCCTTCCCGGTGCGCTGGTTGTCGCGCAATATTGCCGAGGGTTTGCGCAAAATATTATTGGCACCCCCCGGCAAGGTGCTACTCTCGTATCTGTCGGCAGGCTGAAACGAGGGAATTTCCATGATTTATTTGTTGCACCGGTGTCGACGCGGGTGGTGCTCGGTAGCTGGCATGGAAGGCAAAGTCCTCGGACTTGTCACTGACAGAAAGAGAGAGAGAGAGAGCGAGCTGTCAGTGGTCGGCGTCGGCCTCGCCACAGGAAATGACAATACAGAGGCCATGAGCGGCGATTATCGGGCGAGCGTGTCTTCCGAGTCTCCGAGGGGAAACCAACCCCAATTTTTCTCGCTTCCAGCCGTCGTAAAAACCGGTAGGGAGGGAAATTGCCCGTGACTAAAGACGCACCCCTGCTCTCTCGCCCGTTCACTCAGCAGTCCATAGTGAGTGGTGTCGTCTCGGTACGCGCTAGATATCGTCGCAGCCCTCTTTCTCGCTTGCCCATTGTCCACGAATTCACCGTGCGCATTCCAACGCCATGCCGCCTGCGCCCCATCCACTGCTTTTAAGAGCGCGCACCTTCTCAATCGGTTGGCCTTTACAGCCGGAAAATGCAACAGTAGCCCTACTGTTTTTTCGTGAGCCGGCAGGTTCACCTTGGCAAATGGCAGCAGTGGTACGCCAGCTGTTCGAGAGGGCAGACGTCCCTTTACACTTTAAAGTGACTTTAGAAAGAGGCCATAGATCGGAATGGCTCTCTATAATCACACGATCGAACACTGCTGAAGCTTTCAAGTAAATGGTTAGTGGTACGAATTGGTATTCCTTGGCTTGTACCAAGAGAAGAGTGGAGAAGAAGCTCCCTCTGGAAGGGAAGCTCTCGGCATTTCTCCTGCAAAGGATTGACAACGGCAAACAGTTTAATGTCCCGTGCGTTTATTGTATCTCGACTACCGTACGTTTGCCTCTCTTGCCTCGCCTCTTGGTCAGAGGAACTCTTACAGTCGAAGGAAAGGAAGAGGAGGAGGCAGGCAGGAGAGTAGAGAGAGGGCGCAAAGGGGGACGCGAGCGAAACGGGTGGAGGCTGGAACCACCAGGACAGATCTGTTATTCTGTTAGACTTTGCCCGTTCTCCGCTGACATTTGAATGCTTCGTCGATTCTATGGCGCCGCGCGAGCCACCGGCTGGGAAGAGAGAGCAGCAGAGAAAACGCGAGAGAGAACGAATCTTCTTCTTCTTCTTCTTCTTCTTCTTCTCCCAACGAATTTCTGCCTGGCCATATCTCCTTCCATAAATGGGGCGAATAAGTATAAGCGGGCGAATCAACCCTCTCGCATATCACTGATACGCTATCCCATTGCCAGTTGGTTCATGGTCGAAGATATCCTTGGCAAGAAATGTCGGGGAAGGAACGGAATCGTCGTAATTGCCGCCGGTATCTTCGTAGACTCGCGCGGAAGACTGGAAGAGCTCCGGGATATCTTGGGATAGAGAAGGAAGAGGAGAGCGGAGAATTCCTGGCGGAGAGAGAAACCTCCACGGTGATATTGGAGAGCTGAAAAATCAGTAGGAATCTCGGGAAAGGTCGAGTGCCTTTGCCGCAATTGGTCATTGGGCGATTTTTGCCGGCATTCATGCGTCCGTTCTCGCGGTATTTATTGGAAAGGCCTGTCGCGCTCCGAGAGTCCTCTCTCGCCAGGCCGGATCTGGTATTCGCAGGGATAACTAAACTAAATGTATCTCCAGTCTCCTTAAGCCTCTCTCCGGCCACCTCCGCCCCCCGCATTCAATATTCTTCTCTTTATTTACGGTCTTCCATAGGATTTATCGCTGCTCCCTTTCCATTTCGTTCGTCCTTCATACTATCTTTTCTTGAGACACATAGTTTCGTATACCCTGCAAAGATCAATCGACAGGATACATAGACAAACTTATCATTAACCTTTATTATACATTATTTCTTCCAAACGATAATCAACAGTGAATACGCGCGTCTATTGAAATACTCAAACGTGAAATAAGAAGAAAGACGATTTCCTAGTTGAATCAAGAGAATCACCGACTATTAGCTTCCGACAAAATGTTCCAGCAAGAACGAGAGGGAAAGGCGAGGGGGGTAGTAGTTTGCAGTGGTGGAAACTGCGAGTGTTGCCGGCTACTAGCTTCGCATCTATCGCGAATGAATCGTGTGCGATAAATCTCAGTGCGGCCAAACAAATCAGGCCGCGGAGTGCCGCGATTCGATAGGATCTCGGCGCATCGATCGAGCCAAGCCGTCGACATAATTCCCGCGATGGCGAGCAACACAGAGCTCGCTCGCTCGCTCGCTCGCGCGCGCGCGCCTGCCGCCTCTCGTCGAGAGGAGAGCCGCGCGTACAACCGGCTCGCAAATTGCGCGCTTACATAATCCGCCGGACCGATTAATCACCGAAAGATTTACGAGGGATTTGCCGGTGCAACGAGACTCTCTTTCTCTCTCTTTCTCGCTCGTCGTGTTGCAGTGCAGTGCAGTGCAGTCGCAGTGCGGTGTAGGCTCATGCAAATTCCATAAATCAGCGGGAAGCCGAGGAGCGCTGCCTAAGGCGAGGAGACGCGCCGGCCGGTTGCGACACGGGAGTCACTCGCCGATTTTATGCCGAGCTCCTTACAAATGAATCCTCCCTTCTCAGAGTTCTCGTCTTCGCGTCCCTGCTCTTTCTCTCTCTTAATCTGGAAACTCTCGCTTCTTTCTCTTTAGTTTAGTGATCTGTTTTATTAAAACGGCTATGTAAGATTATATATAGTTTTTTTTTATCGAATGATTATTATAAATTTATTTTTGTTTATACATAGAACGTTTAAACAGAATATAAATCTTCACGCTTCATTAATTGAAACTAGCATTCTTCGTTCCAAGATTACATACTTTATCGTCAGTTGATGGTAGTTACCTTAATCGCCGTCGAACTTTAACCACGTCAGAACCAAATAGGAGTTCAAAGTGCTATTTTTAAATTAACGAGTCTCGTCGTTACAGGCTAATTCAGAGAGTCTCCTCGTCCCGCAATCATTTAGACTATCATCGACGTACAACGACAGGCGCGCGTCGCACGTGTCATCCGTTTAAGGCTGACGAGTTATGCGCGTGCCGCTTACAGGAGCGTCTTGCAATCGATCTCTCTGTCCGGAGCTCGTGAAATCGCTTGGCACGGACGGACTCTCCTCGAGCGCAGGAGAGAGAGATGCCCCTTGCGCAATTCCCTGGCTAAATGGATTACGTCGCCGTAGTCGATTACAAGGAGAACTGGCGTTCCGCGCGAGCCACGCTGCCGCACGGGAAAATTCTCTTGGCTTCTAGCAGCGAGTAGTTTCTCTCGCCTTTGCATTCCCGCGATCCTTGGTATAATGGAGCTCCGTCGTTTTATTAGCATTTTTCCTCACGATTTCGTAGTACACACTGCGACCACGATCTTTCTCTCTCTCTCTTGAGAGCGTGGCAAAGAACGATATCTCGAGTTCTAGCAGACGAAGAGAGATCCAGGCCGTGTCGAGCTTGGAAAAAAGGAGTTCGTAAGAACGAAGAACTCCGAGTCGTGAAACGGTGGGGAGTGGGTTATAAAAGGAGGAGAAAAGGCAGTGGAAGGGCATTCGCAATTAAACACGGCGTAAGTCTCGCTCGGGAGGATAATGCCCCGGAATGCTGATAATTGGCGTTCGCCGTCGGGGCGAGCGGAGACGACGATGGGTGCTCTCTCGGTGCACCTGGCAGCACGGGCCACCGCAAGATCATCGGCTCGCGATTCCTCGTGTCTAATTGATTCGAAGTGATTTATACTGCCCGACCATTCCACTCCACCCTGGCCAGTGGCAGAGGGAGAGAGGACACTTCCTCGCAATCCCTGGCACGCTCTCTTCCTTTTAGTCCGAAGCTCCCCCGTCCGTATCACGGAGGCACTCTCTCTCTCGACGCGGAAGAGCAGCTTGTCGGGAAGAACGTTTGACCAAGAAGAGGCTTTAATCGCTCGGAGACAGTGGGAGAGAAAGAGAGAAGGAAAGAAAGAAAGAAAGAGAGCAGGGTTCGTGGGAAGCCAGGAAAAAAGCGCAGAGGGAGAGTAGAGAATTCTGTACATAATCGGGACTCTCGTGGAGAGAAAGCAGGATTCGGTACTTCCGTGATGTCGAAGGGCCATCGTGGCGTTTGGTTGCCCAGCATCCGAGCGGAGGAGCAACCGAGGAACCGCTCTCCTCTCCGGGCTCGTAGGATCGTAGCGGGAGCAGCTTCTGTGGCTGGGGCGAGGGCCTTTCGAGGGCCACTCGCTCTCGAAGGTCGATATCAGATCGCTCGTATAAAACTATCGTATCGTTTAAATACGCACTGAAAGGTGAGGCGATGCATCGGAAGATACGCGGGCGGTGGCAGCCTCTTTCTCGGCCTACGTCTCCTCGTTCCGTCCGTCCGTCGATCCGCGCTGAAGATACCCGGCTGGAATCCATGGGAACCACGGAGAACCAGGCTTAACGCATATAACCCCTTCTCGACTTTGTGTATACTTGTGCCTCCTTCTCTCTTTTTCTCCGACACACCGCGCCACCGCTCACCCGCCCTCCTCGACTCCGCTCCGCTCCGCTCGGCTTACCCCTTTTACACTGGCGCTCCTATCGCGTGTACCTTTCATCCCCACGGCTTCTGTCTCTCCTGCGAGTTTATCGGGCCAGCGATGACGACAATTCGGTTCTGACTCGCCAGTAACAACGGCGCGCGCGCGAGCGCTCTCGAGCTTCGGCTAAAGGTTGCGCCGAGTCTTATCGAGGATCACTAAGAAGTAAGAACGAACGCGCGGCGGCCTCTCTTCTCGAGCTCCGGGGAGATCGCGACCTCTCCCTTTTCGTTATCCTTTGCGTTTCTCCGCTAAGTGGCAAGTGTGTGCGCGCTCGCGAGCTCACTCGCGCGCGCGCGCGCGCGTTTGCTGGAGTCCTCCGCGAGAGAGTCCTCTTACGCTCTCTTAGATGGTCGCCGTCCGGAGGCTAATAAGACGTCGAGAGAGCGAGAGCGGAGGCAGCGAGCGTGTCCCAAGGAAAAGAAGCGATCGCAATCGGCGGGTGATCGCGATTCCCAGTAAACCGCGGTAAACTCGCGCTCTTATTTTGCGATCCGAGCGATACATCAGTATTCGCAAGCCGTGCCGAGGCTTTAAACGCCCGAAAAGGATAATTGCAGCGCAGCCCGGCGTGATAGCGCGCCGAACAGTCCACGCAAGACGGGACAGGAGAGCGCGCAAGCCTTCACCAGATCTTCCGATATCCCTCGATCATCACCGATTCCTCTTACTACGCCCCTCTCTCTCTCTCTCTCTCTCTCTCTTCTTTTCTCTCTTACGTGCTCACTCTCACCGGATCCCTCTCCAGCTCTGATCTCTGTCTCGTCGAGAACGTCAGCCAGGAGCCGGCTGCCTCGAAAGTGGAATCGGTAATTGGACGGACATTCCACGTTACGATTATAAGTTAATTCCAAGGCGATCGGGGCACCAACCACTGCCAGATTGTATCTCGCCACTCTCGCACGTAGACACGCACGTAGCCACGTCGCTCGCTACTCCGGCAAACCGGCGCGATTTCCAGTCCGCCTCGACGAACTGCCACACTGCATGCCGATACGTACTACACCGGCGGGCATTGCGATCGTTGGACCAACCGGATGAGAAATCGAAGAGGAAACGGGGTTAATAAAGAGGGTAGATTTGGTAGATCTGTTAAGAAGGATGCTGGGATGATAAATGATGAGAGTAATAGGAATTTGTGTAATGATAGAGGAGATAAACAGTGAGATCTTTTGGATATAATAACTAATCAAGGTCTTCTACTATTGAATTCTTTTATTACAATCAAAATTAGAGCAATAATCATGTAAAAAGATTAAAAAAAGATTACCCTTATTTTTTTTTCATTAATTCTTCAGTACAGCAGTCAGTTCTGTTTGTAAAGAAAATCGGGGGTGGTTTGCTTGCTGTTCCAGATACGAGGGAAACGGGTTTCGTAAATGCGATCACGGCGGCCGGTGTCACTTACGCGGTTACTAGAGCGTGCACCATGGGCGACCTCGTCGAGTGCTCCTGTGACAAGATGACATCAAAGGGTAAGGCTGAGAGAGCACACAGCTGATGAGTGAATTTTTGTGTGAGCGAAAGTCGATCGACTAGCGATGGATGATGGAAAAGCACATGTGTAGCCGAGAGATAGATGGATTCTCCGTTAATTTAGGCAATCGGCTGGCCAAATTCGCTCGGACAGCCGAGGCAAAGAAGAGTCTGCCGACAGAGGGCGATTGGGAGTGGGGCGGTTGCGGGGATAATGTCAACTTCGGATTCAAGAAGTCCAGAGATTTCATGGATGCACCCTATCGCAAGCGCAGTGACATCAAAACTCTTGTCAAACTTCATAATAATGACGCTGGTCGATTGGTAAGATTATAGATTTTATTAACAATTTTATATCTTCAATCTTATACTTCGTATTTCGTATTTTGTATAGTCAGAGTTTTTGGAAGATATTAAGTTGTAGAAATAGGTTTCAATGAATAGAAACAGTATAATTTAAATAAGAAAAGCTTTATTGTGAAACTTTGACATTCAGGTATACAACGAATTGTTTATTTAGAGACCCTTTTCTCCCTAAACGCCCCCAGCGGTCACTTTCGACTTCCACATCAATGCATGGATTCATTACGCAGACCCCACATCTGTTTCAATTCTTGGACAGCACTTAGGATCACTGTTGAAACCCATTTAATTTCAATGTCCCCTCGACAATTACCTGAGTGGTAGTCTTAACTAGACAGGTCGAATATTTTGACGTAGTAATGTTTCGACAGTGTAAGGTGTTAGTGACCAAGAGTGGATGTGGACGGCATTTGCTGTCGATCTATTTTCCAGGCGGTCCGTAACTTCATGCGAACGGAGTGCAAGTGTCACGGGCTGTCTGGCTCGTGCACAGTGCGCACATGCTGGCGGAAGATGCCGCCGTTCCGAGAGGTCGGCAATCGGCTGAAGGAGTCGTTCGACGGAGCGGCGAAGGTGATACCGAGCAACGACGGGCACAGCTTCATCACCGAGGGACCGACCATCAAGCCACCGGGCAGATCCGATCTTATTTACAGCGAGGACTCACCGGACTTCTGCAAACCGAACAGGAAGACTGGCTCCCTTGGTACCCAAGGTCGCCAATGCAACGCGACCAGTCCTGGCGTTGACGGTTGCGAACTTCTCTGCTGTGGCCGCGGATACGACACCAGGATCGTCAAGGAAAAGATCAATTGCGAGTGCAGGTTTCGTTGGTGCTGCGAGGTCACCTGTAACACTTGCCTCGTCAAGAAATCTGTCAATACCTGTCGCTAACCCACCCTTATTCCCACTCTTATTCCCCATTACTGCTCTTAACCCTTTCAGAGTGATCTTTAATAGTTATCGACAAGTGAGAGATGGAATCTCTCACTCATTCGCTATCTCTTCACACTGTCTTATTCGTTATACTAGCCTTTTTCATTCTGTCGTTTCTTATTTTCAAATATACCTGGTAGAAACAGATTTTCGTGATCGAATAATGTTCGACTAGGTGAATAATATTTGATCAGACATAAGTGTTCGACTCAAAGGGTTAACGAGGCTTCATCGAGCATCAGCTCTCGGAGAGGACTTCATTTTCGCTTGGAGGGCGAATTTGTCTTCGTGATATCGCGACTTGTAATATATACATTCTCGAATCTCGTAGGATACACGGCGATCGGGCGGTTTTCATCGCGCGACTAGTTTTTACTCTCGTTGGCATCGCGTTTGCCTAGCTGTAATCGGTAGAGCGTTGACGTAAGACTTCTTAGTATTAACCCACACGAGTCTTGAGCCGAGGGACGATCGTTTGTCTTCGACTCGAAGCTTTCCAGGTATCTCCAGCTACGCAGTACTTGCCAGCAGTGCGAGGCGACAGTCTCACGCGCGCGTGGCACTCGCTTAGTATAATAAGGAGGAGGTGTTTAATGGGAAGAGTAGGACTCGATCAATCCCATAGTTGGTAGCAGCGCCAGCTACGAAATCGCTTTTATTCGCTTGCGTCGCTTGACACTTCCACTGTAAATAAGACTGATTCGATGGAAAGTTTAGTTTGCCGCGTGTGTACTCGTTTTTATTGAGCACCCCGTAGCATAGGGAGGATTCGAGACGATGAATCTTCCGAGCCGACGCACGGCATGGTGTTTCTAGAGTTTAAGACATAGATATCCCCATGAAACTCTCGTAGAACTATTATTATATTCGGAGTACTGCGAATACATATGAGTCAGGATTCCTACAAATTCAATGAAATCATTATAACTAATACAGTGATTAGAATAGCATTCCAAAAATGGCATCGTAAAGGGTGAACCTGCCAAATTGCTCAATGATAATCATCGTCATAAATGACTCACATATATTCGCAATACTCTGCACAAGTAAGTGCGTCTCGTTCGCTCGAGCTTTGCGAGCACTTGTCAGCGCTAGCAAGCAACAAGAACGTCAGCAACAGCAGCAGCAGGATGAGTGGGCGAAAATACATACTATAAATGGAATCGTGTAGCCCGATACTTTCTACGATTTCAGCCCCGATTCCCACTGATCCGTCCTTAATCCCGATTAACGTCGAGCGGCCCCACAGTTAAATGGAGCGCGCATTCTCCGTAGAAATTTCTCGAGAGGATGTGCAACGTGTCGTCTCTTTCGAGATGAACACCATTCAACAATTTTTCGGGCTACGGTGCTAAACGTTGCAACGAGAATCACGGCGAGCAGGTTTGAAAAGAACGGGTCATATATTAGCAGGGTTGTGTAGAACACAGGCTTTTAGCTGTAATTCAGCGGTATACACGAGGGGAACGAATAGTGGCTGAGCGCGCCGCTTGGTAATAAAGAGAGAGGAATCGCCTGCTCCGCCACGCTCAGTCTACATCTCCTATAAAATAGTTTTACGCCCGCGCGTACGCACAACGGCTAACAGGAATTTCGCGTAACCATAAAAAGACGCGCGCGCGTCGGTTGTATCGGTTCGCGTTTCGGTGATAGAGGAAGCCATAAAGCGAGAACCATCGGAGAGTTTATCCCCTTTTATCTCATAGACGTTCATTTCGCCCGATCAGTCCAAATGAGGCGACCGATGATCCTCAGTAATTCAAGTTCGGTAATTGAAGTTTGTATGAGAGATCGTTTAATGAGAGGTACTTAGAGTGCGTGAGGGGGGAGGGTTTGAGGGAGACAAGAAGAGAAGGGTACTTTGAAGGCTGAAAGTGTGGGAGCCCGAAGCTCTCTTAATAGAGAGGTCGACCTCTCAAGGGAGTACGGAGGTGGCGAGGTGCAATTAGCCCCACCAAAGTGGACCGTCTGGTCTCGATTAGGCCATGGCCGAGAGATTGGTCTGCTTCGCTCGGACTGGGTGGTCCAAGCAGGGTAATTTTCGGCTGCCGACTCTCCACCGCGTCTTGTTCCCCTTCGGAGGGTAAAATGGCCTCTTGAAATTGGTCCTCTGGACCAACCAACCAGTCACCCGGGGGCCAATACCGGCACAGCCATCTCTACGAGGCGCCATTTTTATCCTGTGCCTCTGTTAAACCGCAGAGAGAGAGAGAGAGAGAGAGAAAGAGAGAGAAAGAGTTTGCAGCCCCTGCGATTCAGAAAGGATATATACACTATTACTGCCGGTAATTCAATTTTCTCCAGAGATTCCGGGCCACACCGCTTATTACGGGCTAATGAAAACGCGCTTATTTGGACGCCTGACTCGCCTCCCCCCTGATTACTCCATCGACGCGCCGCATTAACTTTTTCTCCACGCACCGCCACTCTCTACCTGTTTGGTCAGAAATTTCGGGAGATTTCGGAACATAAAGATTAATGGGGGTTCGTGAGAGAAAGTGAGAGGAAACTAGGAGGAAAAAGGGTAGTGTATTATATCGGTTCCTGTCAACTCGAAGCCATTTTGTCCGCGTTATTTCTGTTCCTCTTGCTCGCACTTTCGCCGTGGAAGGTCACGAGAATTACCGAGGTAGTCATAAAACAGGGGTGGAAAAGAGGAGGTGCGCATGAACGCAGTCTGCCAAAGGGAACATTTGTTCGACAGTGTTCCTAGAACGATTAGAAGCAGGACAATAGTGCGTCGGAACGCGCCTGGTTCGTTGTGACGCGCGACAAAACCGCAAAACGCGAGCGTGATTAATCGGTGACTTTGAACCACACGCTTTGACTTGCTGTGGACTTTTGCCATCCTGTAACTCGATCTTCTGTAGACCACCTTTTAGCATATTTCAGTATTCCTTGACTGGTTTTCGTTTAAAAGGTAGGCGTTGGAAGTTATTATCTTTAAGTAGTTTTAACAATACTTCGCATTTCCTTTTGTGTTAAGTAAATTGAATTTATTTCCACGTAAATAAAATCTGTACAGTCAGTATATTTCCTAAAGTGACAAAGAGCAGACATCTCAAAGTTTCCAATAGACTTTAGCATTTCGACAAACTCGTTTCTCTTGGATGATTTGTCGAGTCATCTCTGACATGGGGTAAATCATTTTCCAGAGTAAAAGCGAGGGTAGTGTATAAGATAGTGGGAGAGGCGTGGGCATTGAGGAGTATACTCGTCGAAGGCACCGGTAGAAGACATCTCGACGCCGGAGGTGGTCGCAGCCGGGTTGGAACCGGGCGCGCTGGTCCGACGCCAATATTAATTAAACGATCCCATAAGCGCCTAACAAACTGGCCGTACGTTAGGCGCTTTATTGGGGTCCCCGAGCTCGACGTTAAAATGTTCCAATCTTAATTAGGTAGGTGTTTACAGGAGGATAATTCCACGGCTGCCTTAAGCCGCAGCGGCGGCGGATCTTCGCCGGATGCTGGCCACCGACCACGAAGGGAGCAGCGCGCAGCTTCTCTTTGCCAGTATCCATCTTTCTATCTCTCTCTTTCTTTCTCTTCTGCCACCATCATCCTTGAGATATTCTCACGCAAGATATTCGGATCTCCGGTGGATCCCTTTCCGCGCTATCTCGGATTCGAAGCTGATTCTTCCGCACCCCCGGCCCACCCCGAAGCGTCCCAAACCTGGAGCTCTCCGGCACTCTCTCCCTCCGAAGAGAGGCCCCTCCGAATCTTTATGGTCCTCCCAGCCTCCTGGAATTCACTCGACCGGCCCGCGGCGATCTTGCGTAATTACTTGACAACATTCTTGCCGTCAGCTTAATCCCGGAATAATCAGATTCCTCCCGGGGCGGACTGTTGAGTCCACTTTGAATGACTGTATCAACCAAACTCTCTTCTTTTGCTCGTCTGATGACAATCCGCGAATGATTTCGAAATGACTCTCAGCTGGTTTGTGTAGCGACAATATGAGTGTGTCAGGACGCAAGGTTTCACCTATGCATCATCGATTTTCCTCTCGATCAGCTACGCTTCTATGCTCGCTTCATGCCAATCCGCGAGTTGGTGTGCGATGCCTCTTGCGCAAACAGTAATTTACGCTCGTTAGGGAAGCGTTTAGGAGTAGTTAGCGCTTCCTCGAGGCGACCTTCCGCGTTCTACCGATGAATTAGACTAATTTACATCCGAGAGAGCGGTGCACCCATGCTCCCGGAAGCAACGCCATGACTAGCCACCCTCCGAGGATCGCTGTTGGGGTGCACTAAGGGCATTCCACCATTTCTAAATGCTATCAATAGCACTGTTAATCTTCCACTCTCATGAACTCAGAGTTCTAAAGAGAGTACACTCAGACTCCCAGTTGAAACTTGAGAGAAAAATGAAATCAACCGATTGCAGGTGACTTTTACTACTTCGAGTACTTAGGGTGTACGCCTGGGAGGAATTCCGGCATTCCAGGGCTGATTTGCGGCGAATCGAACTCCACCTGTACTCTCTCACTCTCCCACTCTTTCTTCTTCTATCTATCTACCTAACTATCTCTCTGTGTAGCTGGCATAGTACGGCATAGCCGAGGGCGGTGCACACCAGTGCGGAGAGTGCTCTTTTCCGATCTTTATCTCGACGCACGATTTCAGCCTCAGCGATTTCACGACGCGGGTAGCAGCGATTCTTCGGAATAATTGGAGCCACGTTGCGCGCTAGATAGTACGCTGAAATGGTCGACTATCTACCGGTTAGATCGCCACTGCTTACTCGCCGAGTGCATATTACGCAAAACGGCCGGGGGATGGAAAACTAATGACGCTTAATATTTCGGTAATGCCTGAGTAGAGAACGCTTTGGCCACTGAGACTTCCTGCTCGAGCAGCAATTATCGGGGGCATAATATCGTGGAGTTTATTGTGCCGAAGACTTTTTTCTCGGCGGTGGCGGCGGCTGCCGACGAGGAATTCCGTTTTATCGGTACTGCTCGGGAGGGAACGCTAACAGGAGGTAAATACTGAATTTAAACGAGGGCCGGACTCACTCGCGGCACAGGTGCAGCCGACACTTTGCTGGGTGAAGGCCGGGCACACCAGTCTGCCTGGACCCACCGCTTCTTACAGTCGCGCTCCTGTAATTAGCCTGTCTTATTCCAGTGGTACCTACTGATTTCAATCGCTGACACTCTCCTATAACGCTTGCTCGCTTGTTCACCTGTCTGTTTTTACAGGTATCGTTTTCCACCTACTTCTCTCACTTTAAATAATAATTTATAACAGATTCTTCATTGTCATTTTTGTATATTCTTGAACCTAGTATTGATTTAATATTATAATTATCATTTTCCCTAGTCAATTTATTATGATCATAAAAAGAATTTCCAAGGCTTTATTTAATTATTTTCTCTCTCATAGTCGTTCCTCTAGCGAAACATTTCAAAACATTAAAAGCCAAACTCACTGGGTCAATTTAGTAATAGCCGGACGTCCCAATAACTTCTACTTTGCATCGAACTCGCCAGTTGGCAAACTTTCGCGACGCGAGAGGGCAGGGTGTGGGGAAAGGGTGTCTGTCCAAAGAAGGTTCGAGCAGGGCGGAACGATCTCATGCGAGGGTTGGAACGGGACGATAAATATCTTTATACGCTGGCAACGTGAGCACAGGACATTGTAGGCAATGCTCGTAAACCGACATGTTCCTCGGAGAGTGGCTCGCCCCTTCCCGCCTGTCTCTTTCCCTCTCGCCTCGGCGAGAACTTTCTTCCCTGGTGCCCTGTGTGTGTTGGCGATGCCAGATTATACGCGCTGGACCGTGGCACGGACAACTTCATCCGCGCGGGGCGCCTCTGATTTATCCTTATTAATAAAACTTTAAAGTGCTGTTAACATGTGCCGAGGGGGGTCGCTGCTGAGTGGAGGAAGGGGACGGGAACGCCAACTAGAGAGGGGTAGAAGCATATAAAGGAGAGAAGCAGGACACACCGAGAGAACTCAGCACACTCACCGAAGAACGAAGAAATAAGACACGACGGTAAAACTATTGCACCAAGCAGAAGAGTATCGCGAGGATGGAGTCCGAGAGTGCTGGAACTTCGAAGCAGCTTCCAAATCGACTTCGATGAATACCATTCTCAACGGGGGTCTGATGATTTTATTGAAAAGCGCGAAACTACGCTCATTCCTGCCAACTTTACGATTCCGCTTCCGAACACTCCGCCGACTTACTCGACCATCCTCTTTTCTTCTACTGGATTCCAGAGGGCTTAAGTGACTTCCAGTTAATTCGCTTTTCAGTAGATTCTCCTGTTTAAAGGAGAGAATGAGATGGTAGAGAAGAGTTTAGCAGTGAGAAAGCACGGTAATATTCGAAGGTAGAGTCGAAAGTTTCTCGGCGTGGCGAGTCGACCACACATGGGTGCACAGCAGGGCGCTCGAGAACCTGGCGAACAGCTGGACGGGGTGTCCGGGGGTGTCGAGGGGCCGACGAGCAGCGCCTCGACGAAATATCAGGCATTATTAAAAGTACATAAACACCGCGAGGTAAAACGCGAGTTATGACCGGCTCGGGCTGTGAATTAAGGAGGGGCGACGACGGAACGATGAGGCCCGGAGATAAAGAGAGTTATCTTGCTCGTACTAGTACTTATGTCCGCTCCTTCCGGCTCCTTATTCTCCTTTTGCCAACCGAGTCCCTTTCCCCTCCTCTCAACTCGGCTCCCTCGTACTTCGTCCAGTCTTTATATTCGATTCCCCACTCAATGAAATCTTCATTGGCAGTCCCTTGTCGAGTTACTTTTAGAGCTACTTCGTACTTCCACAAGTCCGCACGCTTCCAAGTTTATCTCGTGCTTGTAAATTATCAAAGGATCTTTGCTTTACTCGTTTCATTCAAAACAAAGTTTCTCTTTCAATAGTAAAGAAACTTTGAAGCAACAATTAAAACTTTCTACCTGCTTCTTGGGAGGATAATTAATAAAATACGGTATCAGGGTACCACCGCTTAAAGTACAAATCATCGTGGTACAAGAGACTACTTCATATACTTGATATAGCTCGAAGTCATCGGCTCGATCGAGCTGATACTCGATGGTAGCAGGACGGTCTAGCAAAGTCAAGGCAGTTGGTAGTCTTAATTCGAGGTAAGGGGAGAACGCGATGAGTCGAGACATTCGTGATCCTTTTGTTCCTGGCGAGGGGAGCGGGGGGGGGGGGGGGGCAGAGAGGGATGAGCGAGGAGGCGGAGGAAAGGGACACGTGGACATTTAAGCGCGGGTAAAAGAGACCGGTACTATCGATCGGCAGCCGATGGACGAGGGATGGATCGACAGTAACGAGTGCGCGCAATGCAGTTCGAATGTGTCCCAACGAGAAAGAGAGAAAGAGAGAGAAAGAAATCTCGGAGCATTCGAAGGATGCGCTCGACTCTAATGAAGCCGTTTTCGTCTCGGACCCACCATTGTCCCGCGGGTGGGAGGAAGCATCGCCCGGCTTATCGGGATTGCTCCATCTCAGATCGACGTTTAGCTTGGCCTCTGGTGTACCACACTGCGATCGGCTATCGATCGACCATCGAACTCCACCGTAATTCACGGCCTCCCGTCGTCCCGGATCTCCATTGACTCTCGCTCGAGCCTTGCGTCTGTCTTTACTTGTGCGCAAGGGATCTTTGAAAATCTGCCATCCCTATGGGAACCAACTTAGTTTGATGCGGTTTTTTGTTGTTGATGTTATTAAACAGCTCCTCAATAGGGAAAGGAAAGATTCCACTCGTATATTTTGTTAGTAATAATTAGTTGTGCTTATAATTTTTATAGGTATTCGATTTCAAATTGCTATCAATTGGAAAATTTAATGTCGAAGGTGTATGAACAGGTGATTTAACATGGAAGAACTTTTACTTTTGTATCGATCGATTACGAATGGAACAGATTGAAAGGTCTGTCTTTCTTGTATTAGAGTTTACATTAGATTAACATCTCGTTGATCGTATAAGGAGCGATCATGAAGAACCACAAGGGTGTTCCGCACTTGTCTCCGAGTCTCGCGACTCATGTCGTGTGTCCACCCACGATCCCAGGGATATGGATGCTGGCATTTAGTCGGCGGGATGCTCTTCTCCCTGCCGAAGTGAATCACTGCGTGCCTTGGAATTGTTTGGTGGACGCTACGCACTCTTCCTGTGACACGCATATCCATTTCTTCCTTTGCAGTGCTTCCTACATACAGTGACTCACAAATTCGTGTTGCGTCTAGTAATACTGGAGCTATCTTTTGAATCATTAAATATTCTTCTTCTCTTTTCGATATACAATGTTCTTATAATAAATTTCCTTATAAAATTAAGTTTTTTCTTAAAAGCAACTATTTCTTATGTAAGAAATGGTATTTCTATTTATAGAGAAGAACTTTCTAAAATATCTCTACTTGTTATATAACGCTTTGATATATTATAAAGTGATTTGGCTACATAATTAGTTAGATTGACTGTTCGGGTAGTTTGGGATTCGCCACGGAAAGGCGTGCACGCGACGACTCGCATCATCGGAGACGATAATGTATTGGCGGCGGCCGCTAAGTGAGCGGTTGGTTTATCACGGCAATTAGCGGCGATGTCAGTGGCATCGCTCTCCTCTCGCATCTCTCGTATGAACGGTCTCCTTTGTCGCGGTTTCGTTCCCTGTACCACTAATATTCTGGGTACACGCGCGCACACGCGCGCCAACCTCGCTGAGAGATACGCTCCGTTGCTCGGGAAAACCGCTTTAAACGAGCGTTAAAGCGCTTGTGAATTACTCGTCGCTCGTCTTCGAAGCTTACTCTCTCGTTTGGTACTGATCCGAACTGTCCACACTGTGTTAGTTCTTATATTATTTTTTAGTTTCGGTCAACCGAAATATTAAGTTGCGCAATTTTAAAGTGGGTGTCAGTGCTTGTAGTTAGAATTTGTGGCAGGTAGAAAAAGGGTCGCTTTAGCCAGTCGTCAGTCTTTTGTTCGACTTGGTATAAAAAGGTTCTTCGGTTCAATGTTTACACTCTTTCATTGTTATTCAATGATCCATTTAAAATTCAGTTCCAGGTAAGAAAAGAGCGAACTTTAGCCAGTCGTCTTCAGTTGTTCGTCAGACTTGGTAGAAGCAAGGTCGTTTTGAGTTGGACACTCTTACATTGTTGTTTATTGATCGACTTACAAATTGCTAGTCGTAGTAGATTGAATTGATTATATCTGTTAATTGCTCATATTACAATTTAATTTGAAATTACATTTTCATTCGTACCGAGCTAATTTAATTATAAGTCGCGTGCAAGAGACTTCGAAGACTAATCGTGGTTCATTTTAGCTCGCCACTAGAAAATCTTTATTACAGCTAGGAGTGGAAACGCCTTCCTCAGCGAGCGCGTCGGTGCTCATAAACGGCAGCGTTTTACGATGCCCACGGTGGTTTTCGTCAGACCTTTTGCCCGTCGTCGCGAGCAAGAGAGAAGCAGAGGATGCAAATAGAAACGACGAGAGGAGTTCCTCAGGATGGAACACCTACCGCGATAATTACGTGACATTTTGTTTTGCGACCACAGGGGATTTTTTCCTCGCCTCTGTACCGCGCTATCCAGCATCCCTGTCGGATCCTTCCACGCCCAATCTGCTGCAAGGCTAATCGACCCAATTTCCTCCACGAATTTTTAATCACCTTCTTTCCTGAACCTCTTATTCCTTTCCACCCTGTCACCTTCTTCGCAAACCCGATCAATCTCCGATACATTTCACTCGGTCGTAGTCATAATATCACCAATACGTGCGAGGATCGTCGAAATCGCGTGACTATGCTTCGACCGAAAGATGATAGCAGTCCATTAAAGAGCGGCACTTTAAAATAAGCGAGCGAGTGGCGCCGTGAGCACAAAGGGAAACCAGGGTGGTCGGAGGCGCGCGCGTCAATGAGATAGCGGCGATTTGCCTTAATAAATTGCCATTATTGATTCGTAATTATCGGGAAATAACTCAATAAAGTGGGGTCCGAGCGGAGATTACCGCGCGAGAGGCCATCAATAAAATATCAATTTCGGTAATAGCCGCTTGAGCGCTCGGGCCACTAGAGAGTGGTGGTTGCGGTGGTGGGCGAAGGGGAAGAGACGGGGCCCATTTGGCCAGAGAATCGGGCATGGGGCCCCTCTTGCACGAGATGAGGAGAGGCGAGAGAAAGAAGAAGGAGAAAGGGCCAAGGGGCGATTTTGACGCCTCTCTTTCGCGGCGGCCTTGCGCCATAATTACGAGTCTCGCGGAACACCGCGGTGGGTCCGCTTCTGCCCCTCTTCCTCCCCCTTTCTTCACCTCACCTTCCTCCTGCTTATGCCTTTTCTGTTCAATCGTCCTCCAACCCTCGCCTCACGTTGGTCGAAACCTCCCTTAAGTGGCACCCTCTATTTGCTTCATTTTTCTTCCCCATTTTCGAACTTCCGTGACTTAAGCAGTGTTACATTTAGCTTGCCAGAATTTTTTGTATTGATACATCATTCTTTACTTTTTAAATTAACAAGATGTTAACTTAAGTTTGACTTTTCTTCAATAAAGTCCTATGACTTTCTTCCTCGAAGTAGTTCGCAAATCTCAGTTTATCAAGATGAAAGTATCGAGTTATAATTTCCAAGTATCAAAGGATTGCACATGGAATCCAGACAAAGTAGAGCAGCTACAAAGTCGAGGAGGATAAAAGGGCTGACAGAGCAGTCACGCAGCAAGGAATCCAAGGCAGGGGGAGACTGTTGAATTCCCATGGGTCCAGCGCCATCAACTCGAGTACGTTAATTACGTTGGTAATCTCTGGCTCGCGGCATAAGGAGAGAGAAAGCCGAGAAGTAGCCATGGGAGTAGCCAGTTATGAAGCCAGCTACGATGAAGAAGCAACGGTCCTCGACGATACGGGTGTTCCTACGAGTCAATGACTTCCTGGTGGGAGTTGCTACTCATGCCGAGTAATGCAGTCGTGCCACGTAATTTTTCGTCGAGCCCTCGAGCCTCGATGTGCCACCTGTTAGATTCGATTGTACCCAGCATCCACCTTGATCTGCTTTCTCTACCAGCCGTTCTCAGTGAGTCTCGGCGAAACTCAACCTAGCTGTCATTAATTTGTCATTTGCGGCTCTTGACTTCAGTTCTCGCCGAGACGTACTAGGAAGCGAATCTTTGTGGATAGGGTTATCGAGATAAATCTGTTATATTCAATTATTAATATAGGATTGTTAAAACAAAATTATTGTTCTCTCTCTCACTCCTTATTATACATTATACTAGATTAGAAGTGTAAGTTAAAGGTTCGTAGAATTCGAAGAAATATTGATAATTGGAGGATGAAAACTTCCAGAGTACATTAGAGGGACGTTCCAGGTCGCGATCGAAATGATCCGCGCGATTCGTGGCCGCTTTGTTTCCCGGAGAGAATCCGCGCGCGCACCGATGTGTGCGCCCGCGTCGTTCTCAGGAGTGAGAACAAAGAGGCGGAGGTATACACACGCCACAATCCGAGAGCGGTATATGCTAATTTACCGGGAATCGCTCTTCTTCTTCTCCTCCTTCTCGTGCCAGCAGCGAGACAGAAGAATGAGCCAAGTTCTCGGATGACCAGGTGGTCCACTCTCTTTGCGCGTACACCCGAGTGCTCTCGACTTCTTCACCGACTCTCTCTTTCTCTCTCGTTCTCCCTGTTCTCTTCCTGGTGAAACATCGTCCAAGGAACATCCAAGCGCATATCGTACTTGCGCTCGCCGGCGAATCGCATTAGAGAAACGCGCGTGGAAAGTCGACCGTTCGACATTTCTGGCGGGAGGAAGCTCATCGTCAGAAAAAAGTGGATCTTGACGATTCATTGTACGGCCACCATGGCTCCAGTACGTCCCCTTTCCCTCTTGACGCCTTCTCTCGACGGATTCTGCTCGGCTGCTCGCGAGATATTTCCAATATCGTAAAACCATTAATTACCAGGCTTCCAGGTATGCGTGTGAATGTGTGTGCGTGTCCCGACGATCCCCGGACATGAGAGGTCCCTGAGGTTCGGCTACTTAGGTGGCCGCCGGCGCCCGGATGATGTATTTCGGCGTTTTTGCTCGACATTAATAATAACGTCGCTCCACCTCGCCCCTCCTCCTGGTCTCTCTTTCCGTCTCTCTGTCTGCGTGAAACCGAAGTTTACTTTCGTTTCTCGTATCCTCTTTATAGAGAGATCGTAGTCGCCGAGTCAGTGGAGCTCCTTCGTGGTAGACAGGTGACAGAAGAAACGAGCGAAAACATCGTGTGTGTTTTGTCGGTCAAAGGGGAAACCAATCGGTAATTTCCTTGGCGGCAATGTGTCAGCGATTCTTGGTCCCTCGCGTTCTCGCCTCCTCCTTCTTCTGCATTTTTCTCTTCTTAGCTCAGGGTGTATCTAGACGCTAAGTCGAGCATTAACCGAGTCACTTCTTCTCGCTGGTCCCTGAGTTGGTCCTCCGTCGAGTGTCCTCCCATGTTTTCTCTCTCGCTACCAAACGAATCTCCGCAGCCTCCCATCTCCGTCCCATGGAATTAAGTCATATATCGTGGCGAGCCGGCAGAAAAAAGTAATGAAGCCTCGGCCGACTGCCACAAATAATACGGGAGACTCTCGGAAACCGTAGCGAACTCGATACGGACATACCATTTAACCTTCAAGTCACACTGTCCCTCATCGAAAGACGCTCTCCTGTCATTGGTGACTCAAAGGTCGTTCATTACCCCGTCGGTGAGTCAAGTAGCAAAGGATCACTCGAAATATCTACTTTGTACAGAAGCGATCTAGTTGCCCAATGTTAAAACACAGTCCAATACTTTCGAACCGACATCCCATTAATTCCAGGTTTCTTCAGACTGGAACGAAGTCCCGAATCGAGGATAGTTGCGTCAGTGAGGGCGAGATTTCTCTCGAAGGATTTCAGTCGTCTTCTCTTAGCTATACGTGTCGAGGAATAGAAGGGTCCACATAGGAATCTGATTGTCAACGGGCACCTCTGGACACGATGTATCCCTGCTACTTTCGGGTAGCTCTGGTTCCGTTCCCACAGTCCATGACAGAGTTGCGTTACGGCTGGAGCACGCGGTCCTGCGGATTCCGGCGGGAGATTCCCTTTAGTCCTTCCTCGGAAGGAAGGCAAAGTGGTAGAGTTCTTCGGGTCGAATGTAGAACTATCCGAGCGGAAGGGGGGGCCGAAGAGAGTGTGTCACATAAGGGAGAAGAGCGAAGGAATCGGTGGGGCCTTATAACATGCCAAAACACCGATAATTCGACGGTGTGGTCTCGAACGTCAGCCGATATTCTTTCCCACGGAGGCAGGGCGCTCTCTCTCTCACTCTCCGTGTCTCTCTTTTGGTCCAGCTAGTGGACAAAGAGAGAGAGCGAGAGAGAACCACCGCCGGCGACAGACGACAGAGGAGGTCCAAGAGAGCACTCTCGGACAGCGAGAGAGGAGCGCACCGGAGGAGGACTCAGGAACCGCCAAAAGAGATTCCTGCCATTCCACCAGGGTATGCGCCCGACAACGACGATCCGCCAGGCCCACCTTCTCCTCAATCGCAAAAACGATAAATTAGTTGATTTACGCGCCCGTTTTTTTATCGGGAATAACTCCTGCTCGGACGAGTAACAGCAGCAGCAGCAGCAGCAGCAGCAGCAGTATCCCGGTGAAGCCGGACGCAGATGGAGCGAGAGAAAGGGTGAGAGAGAGAAAGAGAGAGAGGAGAGAGCTCTCCCGGAGATTAGCCGGGAAGGAAACATGCGAACTTCTTATTCCCCCGCTGCTGTTCTCCCACGTACTTACTTGCAGCTTGGTATGTAGTCTCCTCTACCTTGTCTTATCTCACTTCGGCCGCCTTCTTTCCCCTTACCTTTTTTCATCCAGCGTGCTAAGTTCCTTCGCTCGGCTCCCTTTTTCTCAGCTTGTGAATGCCTCCGAGCTTCACCCCGTCGATCTTCGCAGCTTACCGGTTGATTCCGCCCCTCTTTCCCCGGCCTCTTTATTGCCACGGGAAAGTTTGCGCGTCAGGTAGTAAACATGGTAATTAGATGATCAATTTGTTAGTGAGGGAGCATATCAGCCATTGCATAAGTACCCAGTTCGCCCAAAAAATTAGAAGGGGTAACTATTCAGAATTAATGATAAAAAACACTTTAGCAGTAATATCACTGAAATTCTCGGAATTTTCGTGACGTCACAACTGAAAAATACCTCCTCGCATGTTCTATGTTCCTGTTACAAGATCTCAATTTCGATCGAAAAATTTGGGATAATTTTCGACTTTGTAATAGGAACATAGAACATATGAAGAGGTATTTTTCAGCTGTGACGTCACTGAAATTCCAAGAATTCGGGTCACGTCACAACTGAAAAATACCTCCTCACATGTTCTATGTTCCTATTACAAGATCTGAATTTCGATCGAAAAATTCAGAAAAATTTTCGACTTTATAATAGGAACATAGAATGTGTGAGGAGGTACTTTTCGGCTGTGACGTCACTGAAATTCTAGGAATTCGGATGACGTCACAACTGAAAAATACCTCCTCGCATGTTCTATGTTCCTGTTACAAGATCTCAATTTCGATCGAAAAATTTGGGATAATTTTCGACTTTGTAATAGGAACATAGAATGTGTGAGGAGGTATCTTTCGGCTGTGACGTCACTGAAATTCCAAGAATTCGGGTGACGTCACAACTGAAAAATACCTCTTCACATGTTATATATTCCTGTTAAGATATTCCAATTTTTGGTAGAGAAATTTGAGAAATTTTCCAACTTTGTAATAGGAATGCATAACATGTAAAGAGGTATCCTCGTGTCGTGACGTCACAGGAATTCCTGGAATATCCGATGACATTATATAAATTCCAAGAATTTACTCGAATTCGAACTATGAGGACTAAGTAACTGTTCGAAAGGTGTGCAAGAAAAGAAAAGCATATTTCTACAATAAAGACAGAGTTTATTGGAATTATTTTATTAATTACATGAATAACAGGTCTTAAATCCTGTGCAATCAATTGCATTTACATAAATACATACACACATCATATAAATGTTGACGACTCTGGAAGGTTGTAGGGATGCTAAAGAGGTTCGGGTGGTAACATAACTCCATGAACTTTGAACCATTGGTCCAGGCCTATGATAAATTATAACACAATGATACTATCTAATTATTATTAAATCAAGTATTAAAACTTATATCTTACCCTATTAAATTACAACTAACTTACAAATACGAGGGGGCAAGTCTTCGTCATGATGTGCAGTGCACTATTGCACTTGTGAAAAAACGTTCGACAACGAATGGAAAACGATTAATCACAGAAACACAATGAAATCCTTACCGAAGCCAAGTTGGTGGACTAGTAAAGACGCGCAGCAAGAGAGAACAAGTAGAAACGGTGCGTGGCGGTGAGACGGTTGAGGGAGGAAAGGCAGATAGCGTAGAATCTGATAGGGGCGACGAAAACATTTAAGGGTTATGAGGGCTCGAGCTACGATAAAATCGAGCGAGGAAGGCGGGCGCGACGACACGCGGCGTGTTGTAGCCGATCAGACGCGCGTGGCATCCCTGATGTCCTGGCGATTCTCATCTCCCTTGGACACCACACTACAGCCGCTTCTCACTCTCTCGCTCACCCACACACTCTTATTTTGTCCAGCACTCGACTGTGTGTGTACTCTGTCGGTGCGTGTGTCTCGCGGTGGCCCTCGATCGTTAGCCGAATTTCGTATTCGTGCGGCATAATGGGGGCCAGATGCGAGTCTCTTTAAGGAGACGAGTCCTCTCGCGAGACCGTGAGAGAACTCTTGTCGGCCAACCACTTCCATTCGAGTGCGAGCGAACTCTGACAGGTTGTCACTACCTTCGCTCCCTACCTTCCCCTTCGAGAGTCTCGCGCACACTGATCGCATATCTACCTTCCAATAATTATATAGAACTGTCCCCACCCCTTTTTCTCTAGGTGCAATAATCTGTAACTATGTATGACTCGAAAGATTTTCCATGCGAAATTTATTTTAATTAGATACACTGTTGTTTGATGATTATGAAATAAAGAATCTCTTAACAATAAAGTTATAACCGTTAATATGTTAACTTGTGAAATGAATATGACAAACACTGAACACCCAGAATACCAATGAAAGTCTGCGTGGAGGAACAACGACGATGTACGAGTGCGTAATTCTATCTCCCGTGAGACCCGCTTCTTATCTGGCATACGATCCTTTCATCCTCTGAACGAGAGGAAATCGGCACGCGCTGCCGTGGAAACTTTGAAGAGCGCCCTTCTGGCAGATCGCTGTTAGGGAAGGCGAGCTATTCGCGTTTTGTCACGGGGCGTGTAAAGCGTGGAAAAGAGAGACGGCAAAAGCAGCCTAAGAGAGAAAGAGAAAGAATGAGAGAGGAGTTGAAGAGAGGGCCATTACGTGGACGTTTCTTTCATGCTTCCCTCGAGGCTCCGAATGGCGATGGTGCGCTGGACATTCCGGAGCGTGGAACGAGCCGCACGCGTGACGGTATGCGTAATAATAGTAAAACTGAATGAATCCAGCGGGCTGCTCTCCCTCGCTCGCCTCTCAACTCTCGCTTTTTCGAGCGCCAAGCTTGCGCGCCCAGAGAAAGAAGAGTAGAGTCGGGTGGAGCGGAAGGATAGCTCTGGGAGGACGGCGAGCTACGAGAGTGAGAAGGGTTGCTGGCCCGAAGAAGCAAAGATCTCGGGGTAAAAAGCCTCACTGTCGAGGGAGGCGGCTCTCTCTCTTTCTCTCTCTCTGCGGATGCTGCGCGCTCTCGTGGAGAGAGACGAGGGGGTGGTCAGGTGAGATCAAAGAGGCCGCCGTGAGAAGTGGCCCGGCTGCCCAAGATTCTTGTCTGCCCGGGATATGCTGGCCTGGGAGCCTTTCGTGGCAAGAATTTGTTTTACTATCGCGCTAAACCATCCCCTCGCTCGCTCGCCCATTCGCGCGCGCTGGCGCGCGCGTCACGCCTAACTGTATCACCGTGCTATTCTCTGCTGAGTGATTCGATCGAAAGTAATACCTGTGGGAGTTTTCCCAAATTGGGAAAGCTTCTGTTAAATATTTGACTATTTATTAAAACGTTTTATCTAATCCTTTGTTAATAATTATTTCCCTGAATCCTTGATTACAACAAAGTGTATTTGAAATGAAATATATCCTTGGGTCAGACAAAACGAACAAGGAGCTAAACACTGAGGACTCTCCGGATGAGTTCGCGACCGTTCGGTGGGCAAAAAGTAAAGCAGACTTATTAAAAGATTACAGATCGAGGCATCGGTATCTGCCGGGGAACGAGGAAGACGAATCAAGGTGCAGAGGCACACTCTGGCCGCGGCCTCCTCGGGTGAAATAAGACTAAAAAGGTAGCAAGAGGTCCCGCAGGAGAAAAAGAGAAGCATTGAGAGGGACGCGAGTGAGAGAGGAAGAGAGAGAGAGAGAGAGAGAGAGGGAGGAGCAGGAGAGTGTTGGAACCATTAGCGCGGATGCTTGTTCGTATGCGGTCAGAATCCTTTTATCCCGTACAGAGGAGATTCCTGCGGGATTCCTTCGTGCGTTATCATCGCGTGCAGCATTCGCCTGGGCCCCGGGTGGAGGATCCAGCAGGAGGAGGAAGAAGAGGAGAAGGAGAAGAAGAGGAGAGCATACGATGGGAAAAGTCCGACCAGGGCAAGAACGAACGGGCGAACCAACGGAGGAACGAACCAACCAAGAAGGAAGGAAGTAAGACGAGAGAGAAGAGAGAAAGAGTACACGGCGAGTCGAACCAGTCTTCTTCGGGGCACGGGCCTCCCACGATATTCACTCGGCGCAGGAGTTATGAAGTCGTCCACCTGGAGAACCAGTTGGCTATATTTCGTGAGGATCCCCTCGGACGGCGTGGCGCGCATCCCTCCTCCTCCTCCTTCCCCTCTCCGAAGCGTGTAATGGGAAAATATTGAATAGTCCTGGCGGCGTAGTCGCGCCGAGGTGGGCCAAAGATCGGAGAAAAGGTCGAGGAAAGGTGCTCGTCACGCCGACTAGAAGACACCGATGCCTGGTTTCTTGTACCTACCGTCTACCGTCCTTCTTCCTCCGACTCTTATTACAGACTGACGAAGATACCAGTCCTCCTGAAACGTAAATCCCATCGGGGATGCTCTCGCAGAATGAGACAGGGTGGGGGTATTGCAGCATGAACACACCATAGAGAAGATCAAACGGCCTCGTTCCTTCACTTCTACAGTCCTTTATTTCATCGTCTTAACGGCCTAGTTTTTTTTATAAATTACCGGCGAATAATTAATGTCTCCTAGTATGCACAGTATTAGAAATCACTGTTCTCTCGCTCGAGGGTGGGGGTGTTTGGGGGGGTTTGGGGGGGTTCGGGGGGGGGGGCTAAGTACCTAGCACTGGTAAGGATCTCTCTACGTCTACGAGATAGCGCGGGGATATGTACTTTGGATCGATTCAAGGGGTCGTCGAGGGGAGTTTGGGTCATGGGGGAGGGGTAGATATAAAAATAATTTACTCGCTCCGTCCCGAGCGACAGCTTCGTCCTACGAGCGTCCCGTCCTATTTACAAATGATAAATTCTCGCTTCTCTAAAAAAAATATATATATAAACTTATTTTATTTACATGAAAAAGTACGCGGGCAGCGTGTCTCCATGATGGAGAGAGGCTGCCGGCCGACTCGCGCGCCCCGACGGTAAAGCCAGCGGAATAAATAACGAATCGATAAGTGCGGATGATCGACGAGGGCAAAGAAAAGGGAGAAAAGAGTGGGAGAGAGAAGTCTTGTTACGAAGAGACGCGATGGAGCAAGGATTAGTCTATGTACAAAGTAAACGAACGAATCGGTGTGAGGACCGATTACCTTCAAAGATCCGTGTCGAATGAATTCTTCTTAAGGCTAAGGGGATTCGCGAGGACGTCTCCTTCTCACCATCTCAGTCTTTAGTACGCGTCCAAGAACGTCCTAATAAATATGTGTACGTGCTTTAAACCGCTTCGCGTAATACTGGAGACGAGGGGCGAATGCCTCCCTCGCCCGAACGAGCGAGCCGTTCGGGCTCGTCTCATTTGGAAATGGAGCAGCCAAGCATCCTTCGCCAGGAAGGACGTGCTACCCGCCTGGTAGAATGTCTCTCTGCGCCTCTGGGACGCAGCGTCTGAGAGCGATGAGTTCCCATAGGGAAAGTGGGAACTGTCTTACAGACACGTGTGAATGGTCTTCTTGGTCCTGCATAGCTGGCACTTGACCTCGCAGCACCAATGGAAGGTACACGAGCATCTCTCCACCACCGTCACCTCCTGCGTCTTGTAACCCCTGCCGCAACACATGAGGTCACAGCCGTCGACGCCGATGCTCGTATCGTTGCACTGCCTACCATGAGTGCCAAGAATGCCAAGTTGAGGGTTCTTCTCGCAGAATGGCGGCGATGGCTCCAAATACACTAGGTCCTTTAAACCAGGTGGTTTGTGCTCCGGGTTGAATGGCTTCAGTTGGAAGTTGTAACGATGCCTGCGACTCAGACCTTCCCGATGACCATGAACCGAATTACTAGCGGAGTTACTGATGATCAAGTTCCCACTGCCTCGCACTCGATCGGAATTCGAATTGGTCACTAACACCCTCGATGCACCATCAAAGCGATCCTTCAGGTTATCACCGACCACTCGGAAGTTCGGCAACCTCATCCAACAAGTCTTCACCGTGCAGGAGCCGGACATCCCATGGCACTTGCACTCCCGTCTCATCTCCGAGGACACGTGCTGTGAAAAATAGAAGCAACCCTTCGAAATCCTGATTCCTCTACTCTTTGATGCTACTCGATAGAAAAAGAAAACTACAAGATAACATCCTGAAGCTTCAAAATACTTACCGCTCTACCAGCTTCGTTATTGTGCAGATTCATCTTCTCCCGGAGATTCCTGCCACGCTCTCCAGTATCAACAAATTCTCGGGAGAATTTGAAGCCATACTCGATATTATCCGAGCAGCCACCCCATTCCCAATCCCTGGTAGCTGAGGGTGCACGCGATTGGTGTGTATAATCACAGGAGCACGATTGTATGCTACCTTCGCTGCAGGCCCTGGCGATGCTATGTGTGACAGCGGCACTGGTGATCGCATAAATGAACGCCGTCTCTCGACATCCTGTAACCAATCCGAAGGATCCTCCATTTACTCCTTCTGTTTTTCGATGTGCGAACCGGTCGGCCAGACATTGGCTCTCCGGGTGTCTATCAGCTGTGCTACTGGGATCGAGGATTATCGCCTTTAAATGGAGGTAAAACGAGAACGACGCCCGGCCTCGATACTTTTGTCCTTTGACGGAAGGCAGACAAAACTTTCACGGTGGTCGGTAACGTGGGAGGCGAGCGTGGCGGCGGCGGCGGCAACGACGTCGGCTCAACGTCTCAATCCTCCGCAGGAGACTACCTGCGAGCTCTCATCGCAGGTGGAGAAGCCCGAGGAGGAAGAGGAGCAAGCGCCTCCACATTGAGAATACAGTTAGGCCAAGCAGGAGAGAGAGAGAGAGAAAGATAGACGGAGCGAAGAAGAGAGTAAAGAAGAAGGGAGAAAGTCGAGATGTAGGAGGATACGTGACCTTAACCCCAAGCGAGCTGACCCAAGAGCCACCTCGACCTTATCTGCATAAGGTGCAGGTGCCTGCCGGCACCTTTGTACCAGCAACAGCAGCCTGCGTCAGGACTAGCATGAAGAAGAGGAGGCAGCAACCTCGCAAATTGCATCTCGGGTTACCCTCGCACCCACTCGCTTTATCTCTCGCCCGGCCTCCACCGCCTGCTACATTGTAATCGAAAGCAAATAAGGCTCTATCAAGCCTGGCTCTACCATCTCTATTATTTCAACCCTTTCCTTCCTACAGCTGCAAAATTGAAAGGGAGGAGACGAGAAGGGGAGGAGGAGGGGGGAGGCGTTCCATTATTCATGGGTTCTCTCGCTAATCGATGGGGTGGTGGTGGTGGTGGTGGTGGAGAGAAGCGTGGCGAAGCGACGCACCGCTCGAAAAAGGAGGGCCGAGAAATCGGGAGAAAATAAGACGTCAAACGGCGCAGCTACTGGCTAACACTAAAAAGACAGGCGCAGAGGGTAGAAAGAGAGACGAGAGGTGGACGAGGTGATGCTGGATGATCGAGCGCGACAAATCGCGAAAGGGAGATATCCCGGGATTCGTCACGAGTGTTACTCGCACGGACGGTGGCACCTTCGTCCTCCAATAGCTTTCCAGTACAAGAGAACCCAGGAGAATGGGAAAGGAGCTCGTGCGGCTCGACACAGCTCCCGGCAAGAGGAGACGGTAAGAAAGGAACAGGGAAAGAAGAAACGATTTTCCCTAATCCAGGTCCAAGGTGAAGACCAGAGACGGAGAAGTGTGCGTGTGTGCGGCTCAGCCTGTCTGTCTGTCTACTAGTGAAGCGAGAAGTCCTTTCGAAGGCTCCATGACCTGGTGGATGCGCAGAGAGTCCTCCAAGGGCGAGAGAGGTCTCCTGCTACCGAAGATTTACGCCGTTCCAGCCAGTTACCATTGGCGAGCTGGTGGTCCCCCAGAAATTTTCATTGGTTCCAGATATTATTTGTCATCATCCGCGACTGCCATGACCGAGAGGATTACACTGACTGCGGGATTTTCCTGGCGCGTCTTGAATATATATATCTAGTTTAAGACTCCGGTTTAACCGAGACCGAGACAATTCCAACCTCGAACAAAGCCAGCCTGCTTCCAAGAAGTGCTAGCGTACGTATGAATTGGATCACGATAGTTCTGTTAGTTCTGTCGTTCGAGGTAGAATTAAAGGGTGATTCACGCATTCTACGAAAGCGATGAACGCGAAGACTATCGGCGCGCGCTCGAGAGACCATTGAAGCGATCATGAGCGCGATGATCTCACCGCAATAGCCTAGCATGATTTCGTAAGACACCGGCTTGGGAATGCACGCGCGCGTCGTCGTCCCGTTTCCGAAGGCGACGAAGCAGGCGCGACCATTTTTTCGCCGCGCTTTTACGATTTTCAAACAGGCGGATGCCCGGAGACAGAGACAGAGAGATAAGGGCAAAATTGTCCATGCGTTGTCTCGACGAGGTGGGAAAATCGTTATCGCGAACGAACGTCGGCCTCTTTCTTTCATCGGGATGAAGAGAAAGAAAACGAGCGAGATGAGACAGAGAAAAAAGGCACGACGAGAGAAAAAAAAGGCGAGGAAGGAGGGAAAAATGTCGAATGAGAAAGGAAAGCATGTGCTTCGATAATCCCGAGGCCTCGTTGTTTGCCCTCGCGACTAACAGCCTCCTTCTCACTCTCGCCCGGTATTTCTCTCCCATTCGGAGGAGCTGCACGATAAATAGTTCGAGACGTTGGCTTTATCGGCCCGTGCAAATAGTGCGAGCAAGTTAGAGGCGCGCGCGGAGAGCGCTCCGTACCGCAAGGCAAACAACCGGTCACATCGATGGAAATTCCTTCGACCTTATGCACCTCCGCCGGTCGCCAGCCAAGCCGCCGGTGGTGATCGCCGGTGTACCTGGCGAGCGAGCGACGTCCTCGACGGCAGAAAAACGTCTGGAAAACCCGGAGCAATGCGCCACCGGACAGAACTCGCTTTTCGCCAGCTGGTTATAAAGGCTTCGCGCAACTACTATTAAGTGCATCCGTTTTCTAGAGTTGTCCCGGAATCCTCCCACCAGAATGAATATCAAAAGGACAACACTCTTGAAACTCTTCTGTCCCCAACTCGCAACTGTCTACCATCAAGACCAAGCCTGAGAAGGCGGTCGAGTTACTTTACGAGCAAGCGACATTTCCCTGCCACGCAGAGATCCTTTCTGGTAGATGAAATCGGCAGGAATTATTGCTACCACTTCCAGGGAGAACCCGTGCCATTTCTGCGTACGGGTCGCCGGGTGAAAAAGGTGCGCGCGATCCAGGCACGACGGATTTCCCTTGCTGGGAGAGTCGAGTGAAAAATAGAAAAGGAGAGTGACCGAGTTAAATTGGAAGGCTATGGTTTCTTTTGTACTGACTATTGTATGCGCGACTATTAAAAATTAAATGCATGTACAATATTTAACGATTGTCCATAACTTACATTTACATACGATTATACAAACGGTAAACGAATATTTATATTCGTACTCTGCAAACAACATAAATCTGTCTATTAAAATCTAACTACTAAAATCCTTCAGATTTCCACGAAACTAGAGAAAGAGAGATGTTGCTGGTCCGGTCGAGGATGTCTCAAGAAATAGCGAGTAAAGTGATGGTGCTCGCAAGCTCCGGCGCGGGCGACGAGCGGCGCGGAGGACGCGGCGGGCAAGGAAACAAGATGTAAAAATCACGGGCGGAGAGACAAGACACGGCGCGTATACCCGGGGAACTTACTTCGGGGCCCATTGGCTCGCGGCTCACGTTTTCGCAAGAAACTGTGGCGTGCCGTCGACACATGTAGCCCATCATAGGCCGCGATTTATGGCGGCGTAACGCCGTCGCAAAAACTCGCCGGGCACCGCCGTATAAGACGCTCGCTGCCCTCTGCCTGCGCGCGCGCGCGCCCGCGCGATCTCCTCGGGACACTCTTGCCCGACTATTGATTGAATATATCCTATAAACCGATCGATCGCCATTACAGCCCCGATGCAAGGCGAAAATCTTGGGATCCTCTTTGTGATACAGAAATACAATGATGGCAGAAATATTGGACACCCGGTGTTTCATCCGTGTATTTGGAATAAATTGATGATTGAAAATGTTTAACATTATGTCGAAAATGAAAGAGGGCGAACTATTTTTCTTTATCGTACCCGATGAATTTAATAACAGGGGAAAAACGGAAATAATTAATAATAAATAATAAATCTGACACTAGTAAAAAATACTCGGTTAAGGATAGTAAAAAAAATGCGTGAGAGGATATCTGAATATAAATGCGAATGAGTGTATGTTGGTGCACGAGGTCGTATCGGGCACGTCGGCGTCGAGCAGATCTCGATTCTCCAGGCTCTAATGAAGACGCGCGATTAGAAGAGCGTGAGGGAGGAGTGCCCACCTTCGTGCGCTCCTTCCGTCTCGCTTGCTCGCTTTCTTTTGGAGCGAACTCTTTACCAGGAATAACGCGAGTCCGAGCGATACCGAGTTCCAGGAAGATGCTCGTTTCACGTATATACAAACGTTCACTCGCTCTCTCATGTGACGCCGCGCAACTCCTCTTGATAACGGAACTGCGAAGGTGCCCCGAATTCCCTGAGATCCACGTATGATCTTTCTCTATCTCTCTTTCGCTCTCGCCAATGCTTGTTTCCTTTAGCTATGTAAACTATAAACCACTTGTCTGAAGTACGATCCTCAGAAATAACGTCTTGCTTTAAAATATTTCTTATGTCAGAACACACTAACGTTTGCTACTTAGCGATGCAAGAACTGTATATAATACATAGATGATAATTAATCAATTTCAATTAGAGGATGATTGTCACAAGATCTTAACGTACTCAACAGTAGCAAGATACATTTATCATCTTTGCAAGGACTTTCGACTTCCAATGAAACACCACCTCACTATTGATAATAGTAATCGACGAAATCTAGATCGATCGTGGCACGTGGTTCGCCGATTTTGATAAAAAGATTCGACCAGCCGTGTGAAAGGAAGCGGTGAAGAAGAGCGAGGAATAAAAGAAGACTATGGGTGCCCGACGAGATTCACAGTTTGCCGAGCAATTAAGCCGGCGAACTGGCCTGACCGAGCCCTCGGAAGAAGGAAGGAAACGAAGGGCTCGGGCCAGGATCTCCCGGCGAGAGAGAGGGAGAGAAAAGGATCATCGCATCCACGAGGATACCGATGCGGTAGGTGGCTCTTAGCGGCGAAATGATTACAGGCCGTGGACGCACTCACTGCCAGCTGTAATATCGAGTACAAACGCTTCCAAAACCAACACCAGGTATAACCCTCCCTTCTTCCTGCACGTGAACCCTGCCATATCTATTTCAAGCTCGAGAGGATCCCTCCATAATTGGCACAAGCCAAAATCAAAGAAATCAGAAAATCTACTATATTCGAAATAATAGCCTTTTCAGGGACAAAGAAATACACATCTACATTATAATTCTCTTTATATATAAACAATTTCTATAGAAAAAAGTTAACCAAACGACGAAAAAATTATTATTAAAGTATCAAAGAAAGATTGAAAAACTTGAATACCTTCCCAAGAAAATGATCCTTGAAAAGGCTAAGATAGACGATGTGTCTCCCACCGAGTACGAAGTGCGACTGACCGATTTCAGGGGTAAATGCCGAATACATTATAGAAACATCGCACTAGCCTATGTAATCCGGAAACGACCGTTTAGTTGGTGTACGAAACCGGTGTAGGAAAAAAGGGATCCGGATCTCCCCTAGGTAGCCCGGGGGTGCGATCTTCCAAACGCGCGGCGAGTGCCAGCGAGCATTAAAGGTCGCCGATAATAATCTGCGATTCAACGTCTCCTCTCTCCCTCTCCTCTTCCTCGGCCCGCTGCTGGTGGCCGGCGCGATCTAATCTGGAGGATCTTTCATCCCGAGGACAAAGAGAGAAAAAAACTGGTCTCGAGTCGCGCGAGCGCGCGTGAAGATCGAATGGGGTGAGAGAGAGGTCGAGGGCGTCCCCCGATTGTTTCCAGAACAATCCACTAATGGAGCACACACACCCCCTCCACTTCTTCGTCCGTTCTACTAAGTGAAGCAAATTCTATCTCGCAGGCTTAGGCTCACGCGGAACCTACGATATCCGCCACTTGTTACTGTGTGTCGAACTAGACTTTCAACTAAAAGGATTGAACTCCGCTTGAAAGAGAGTGAGAGTGAAAGAAAGAGAGAGTTTGTATAAAGGGCGGCTTCAATATTGACAGTGAAAGAAAGTAAGAGACAGACAAGGTGCATCGGTGCGTGAGACGCGCCTAGTGAAAGGGTTAATACCAGGGCTCGAAACTAGTGCGCCAGGCGCGCGCGAGAAAGAGAGTGTCCTCCTCGACGGTAGGCTTTTTTTCGCGCGCACTCCTTTTCGTCCCCGCTAAGTGGCCATATGGGGACCGTCGACACATAATGGGGTGGGAGAGCGGTCCGAGCGAAAAAGCTCGGCTTACAATCGCCTCGACGAGATCTAAAAGAGCCGCAGGGGAGCCAGAACTGGTACGAGAAGGTCCATTATCAGGTTGCAAAACATACATCTGGCCGGTCAGGGCACGTGCCCCGAGGCTTTCGGAGCCGAGGGCACGCCCCGCTTGATCCCCTTGTACCCCGATCTTCTCTCCTCCACTCACTCTCTTTCTCTCTCTCTCTCCAAACCCTCTCGACACCCTGTCGCCTCCGGATCCTCGACTCTATCGAGCCCCACTCTACCAAGCTGCTACCCCCCGTGCTCTCCGGTGCCCCGTCAACCCTTCCGTCCAAGGTAACGCAGCCGCGTCTACACCAGTCGGAGATGTAGAAATAATGAAACATGATAGCCGCTATCAGAATCAAAGGCGAGCCGAGAACCCGTTCGGAGCCGGCGGCGACGCCCGAGAGAGTGAGACAGTGGGGGCGAAGAGAAGGAGAAGGAGGAGACGTCACTTTGAATTCGATCTCGACGAAATTTGTTATCATCACCGGGCTATCTATCGGCCGCCCGGATTATCTTGCTGACGCATCGTGCGACGATGAGAACGAGTGACAACGACCTCCTTTAATCCAGCACGAGCGTGTACACCGGCCGAGATAAATGTGTCTCGTGTCGGCGCGAATAAATCGACTGATTTGTCATAGGGCCTTTCAACCCTCCGGACCACCATCCGACTCTCTTCGTACTTTCCGCATCCATCCACTCCTCTTCCTCCTCAATCGCTCTCACTCTCTGTACTTCGTCTCCTGAATCGTCCTCATCCTCGTCCTCGCGTAATTCCGTGTGTGGCGCGTTGCTCGAAACTCGTCTCCTGTAAATCTCTATCGGGAATACCGGTTGTCCAGCAGGAGCAGACGACGACGACGACGACGATGAGGACGACGACGGGCACGGACAATGGGCTGCTGTTTTTTGGACGTCGGAACGAGTCCACCTTATGGGGGCCCCGTTATGTCTATACCTGCGCGTCTCTTCTATCACCGGTAGCAGCGCTCTCGCGCGCGTTCAGTCTAGTTTATACTATTTGATATTCTTGTGAAGCCTTCACTTTTCAGGCACGAAAACTTCTTGCACCTTCCGCGCACGACGAATTAGGAATACTTTAATTGGAGAAAGAGTTGAAGAGGATGGTGGTATAGATAAGTGGATTGGCAGTGTGTTGTCTCCAAGCTCACCTCGATCGACGATCTTGCCGAAGAGGTTCTTGCCCCTGAGGAAGTTCTTGGTCGAGCAGTTCCAGCGCCTATTGCGGAACTGATGTTGGCACTCGCCGATCGCCTGGTTCGCACCCCTGGCCACTGCCATCAGCACCCCTGGGTTTTCCCTGGCGAGCCTTCTCTGCTTTCTCCTCAAGGTTGTGTACACCGTGGGATCCATGTGCAGGGAGGCCGGCGACATCGGCAAAAAATTGTTCGGCTCGCCTGCCTTGGCGATTCCCCTGAGAACAGAATATAAACTTGCTCGGGACGGCGTTCTATCTCTCTCTTCCTCCCTCTCTCCACCCCGTCTCTCATCATCAAGCAAATGGCCAGTGCCCGGCGACCGAATACGACAAACAAGATCTATCAAAACTTCGTCCTGTCGGTGTGTCTCTGTCTTTGTATTCCGCAGTTTGTCATGCGCCTCCGCAGGCTATAATACTAGATTGTAAAGTGTATCTCGCGCACAAAGAAGGACTGCTGGATTTACTGGCGAAGAGAAAGGGTGAAGAGAAGAAGAAGGAGATGGAAGAGGAGGAGGAGGAGGAGGAGGACGAGTGGAGGCGCATTGAAAGCAGGAGGAAGGAAGGGAGTCCCGTGGCGAGAGGTAAAAGCGAGGCGAAAGGACTTATTAAAAGAGGCTGCTCCTTCGAAATCTCTGAGAAGGAAGCTTTTCAGTGGCCCACTTAAGTCCGTGTTCGCTCGAGAAGATGTTTCTATCTCTTTTACTCTTTACTTCGCTCTCGTTCAGTTCTCGAGGGGTTTGCTACCGGCGGAAAAGGACGCTCTCGTGTCCGAGGAGGATGCTCTTAACGAAGCAGCCGTGGCAGATGCGCCCCGCATTAAAGACGTGTTTGGAAACAGGGATCGCGTTAATGAAGAGGCTTCACGGGAAATTATTCTCGCGAGCTTTGACGGTGAAGCAGCAGGAGAATGGAGCGTGTCGGTCTCTCCCCCACCCCTCCCTTCCCCCCCCTTTGCCGAAAGTGTCCTGTTAAATGACGATCTCCAAAGGACTCATTTGCTGCGTGACGTTTACGCGCCCCCGTCGGTACTAAAAAGAATTTACGAGCAGAGATGTATCTTCACTGCTAAGCCGGACTAATGTGTTACGAAGTTTTAGAGTCACGACAGAAATGTTGCTCGATCGAACCATTAAACTTCTTGACGAATTAAGAACAAATTAGGAGTGATGACTATCGGACGTATTTGTTTTATATTGCGAGGGAAGAGATACGATGAGTTCCGTTAGTCGAAAAATAGACGACTCGTGGGAGGATCGGATCGTTCATCGGCTTGTATAATAAACAGATAATAACTGTCATCGGATCTGCGCCGACAGGGCGACGTCAACGGGCGTCCCGGCGATGGCTAATGACAGACGGAAACCTGGCTGCGAAATGCATGTCAGCTGCAAATGAGAACGTGCTGCTTACGTTGATACTCCAATGCGATCTAAATAAACGCCTGGTTACACACGCCTTCCCTAAACACGACTGACTCGTAAAAAAGTATTCCTCTTGGGGGACACCGACGAAAATTTCGTTTCCTTGACTCGCTCGGTTGATTACCGCTAATGGAGAGTTCGGTATATCGCGCTACTTGTTGCGTGACCGACTGTCATCATAGCGAACACTGGACTTTGATGATCCGGACCGTTAAGAGAAAGGAAAAGCGACTGGCTAATTATATAGTACAAGTTCTTCGTCTACGAAGTGGTTCAACAAATATAGGAAACCTTGAGAACACTGTGAATGCAAACTGTATCTTATCTACTGGCGTTCTCACTCTAAATTCAACAAATAAGAGAAACAAATACTACGACAAATAAAACTGAAATATCCAAGCCTTTTCTAAACCAGATTGGTAAATTTACATTTAATTTATAAACCAGGCCTGATGCGCATTCCGTGCTTCAACTTTTCCTTTTTTAAACATCAGGATTTTAAAATACAAAGATTCAAAGAATTAAAATCAAATCCTCGAGTTAAACGTCCGTCTTAGCGGACAGCCAACCTAAGACTGACTTCCAGCAACGAGCGGAACTCTATCCAAGCATCGACTCTCCCTATTGTCAATCTAGAAACGCTCGTAAATCAAATCGTCGGAATTCAAGACTGGCAAAAACTCTGCCGGTCATAATAGTCGGAAGGTAACTATCGGAGTAGGCATGCTGAATGCGCGATCGGGTGATCGGTCGTTTACATGGGTCGAGGATGGTGTGTCCCGGCCGACTTTTTGTCGGCCGGCAAAAATGGTCTCGCGGGTTCGCGATCTCCTCCGAAGAGCGGAGAGAGGAGAGAGGTTGAAAGAGAGAGAAAGAGAGCTGGCAAAGCAAGTAAGAGGATGAGAGGGAAGGTATATACAGGGCAACAAGAGCGCGCAACACGTGGAGGATGGTTATACCGGTGTGCATTCAATAAGTGATGTCCATAAATAAGGGAGCGCGCGCTGCTCCGGACCGGTTAGGATATATCTATTGCTTGTAATTTACGTCGGGCAGAAAAGCTTCGCGGACCTTTCGTTCCGAGGGGGTCCTGTGCTCTCCGAGTTCCTCTCCTCTCCTCTCCTCTCTCGTTCCCGCCCGATGCGCCGTGTCCACGTGTTTTCTGGCCGACAGGACGCAGAGAGCGGGCGGCGCGGCGGCCAGACGAAAATAATTTATCGCATCTCCGCCAACAGCCCTAATAACGATCGGGCACGTGCGCGCGCCCGCGCGAGCACCTCTGACAAAGGAGTATATTAAATTCGCGCGATTATCGTTGAATTATCGTCACCATATCTCAAAGGATTTCGGTACGAGAGAGCACCCGAGCGAAGCACCAGCAGCCACGTACGCTGCTCGCCGTCGTCGCACTCGTCTCAATTAAGCTCCGGTTTATCGGCGCGCCTATTAATACACCAAGGATCAATCCGTCTCACAGGCCTTTGTACAGGGTGATACAAATACAGATGATTTAGTTCGTCGTTATTATATTCTCAAAAATATCACACTAAAAGATTCTACAATTTTGATTAATTGATTAATACCATGGAGTTTCTCTTATTACAACTAAAGCGTGATATAATTAGCAAAGACAGATTATGAACGTTTATATCGACAAACGATACTATCAGTGCCACCCTGTACGTTCGACTGGAGCCACCAACGTACTCAATTACAACAGTCTCAATTATAAATCAGACTAGTTCTTAAGATACTTAGAGGCCGGAGCGTTCATCGCAAGTGTTAATAGACACTCCATCATACGGCTCACGTTGCCCCAGGGAGAGATCGTGAACGAATGAGTGGAAGAACCAAGTCGAGTACGATTTATGCCTTTGCCGAGAGAGTCCCGAGCGAGCAGCGAGTGCATGTTTTCCCTGTGCTGTGCTGATGGTGGTGGTGGTGCTCGTCGTCCGTGCCTCTTCTTCTTCGATCCGGGGCGTACGTCAGTTTTAACATGAGCTGTCGTATCGAGGCCGACACTGCCGTGAATCAGGAGTGGCATGCCATGACTAAGATCGCGGCCGTCGATGTCTTTTTCATCTGGACCCGAGCGGCCAGGAGGCTGCGCAGCAGCAGCGCGCCGCTCATCTTTCTCTTCGCTCGCTTGCAGCCGGGGACGCGACACGTATATGTATATATCGTAGGAGCCTAGGCGGCTTGCGCGATAAATCGAGCCTCCGAAAGACCACTACCGGTTCCGAACTCACCGCTGAATACGAAATCACCTGAAGAGGAAGACGACGAGAGAGAGAGTAAGAGAGAGAGAGAAAGGAAGGTGGAGGAGAAGACGAGAGGGGCGAGCGATGATTTCGCATTCTCGCACTCGGATTTCGCGGTAGCTCGCTCACACTGTCCACTTATTTATATAATTAGCTGCACTAGAGGACAAGAGAGAAGAAGAGAGAGGGGAGATGTAGAAAGAGAGAGAGGGTGGAGGGGGTGGAGGAGGGGAGAAGGTGAGATGGCCGGCACAAGAGGATGACCGTAGTCGTAATTAGCGTTGGACAGGACCACCCGGCCGGACGATAAGGACCGCTATCGTACAACCGTTTACCGCTCACGGCTTGTCTCTTATTAGGTCGCCTCTCGCTTTATTCCAATTAATTCGTTCCACAATATGCTAATGCGCTAATGGGCCCGGCGCAATTATTCGTGAGAATACCCGTGCTCCGAGATACACACATGCTTATAACATACATGTGTATATTAGTACGCGGTGCCCGGCTTCTTCGTGCTTCGAATATACATATGGAATAAGAGGAGTGTCTCTCTCTCTCATTTGACTGAGACATGTACTCATTGTCGTGAACGATGACGGAAGAAAGTCTACCTTTTCTGCGAAAGTAAACTATGCCTTGCACTGAAAGCGAAGGTGACGCATGTGTTAGAGAGGGGCAGAAAAAGTATCGCGTCTTCTCTGTGAAAACAAACTATGACCCGTTGAGCGCTTGAATGATAGTTACGGGAAGGAAAGAGGAGTTTTGCGTCTTTTCACAAGAATCGAAGTAATACGTCGATTCGCGCGCGCTCGCGCTCGCTACTGTAAGCAATCCGATGGGAGCATGGAAACGCCATGCAATAAACGTGTCGACGAATATCATTATCACGACCGGTGGTCTCCGGGAGAGTTTTATTGATGACGCCCATTAGAATCACTTAGCTCGAGTTAGATATACCGCTGCGATGAGATATGGGAAAAGCGATCGGTGAAATCCTGGCCGCGCTCTTACTGCGCTCGCGGTTGCACACCCGGCTTCCAATTGGTATTAGTTTAATTGATTCGTAAGCTGATAATTATTAGCCTGGCGGGTGGCGGAAGGAGGGGGGCGAAGGGGAGAGGGGTTCGCATTGAGGTTTAAATCAATGTTCATATAGGAAAAGCAAGGCGAAGTTGCCGTGTGCTTGGCTGATTTATTGCCGGCAGTTTATCGTCCTGCTTCGAATGAGAGAGAGAGAGCGAGGACACATTTCCTCCGCTATTCCTCTCTCTCTTACTCGGTCGTAAACGAGTGCTCGCGCGAGCGCACGCCGCTTGATCGTACCGCGTTATTTATTGGCGAACTAATGAAGCTAGAGCCATTATCTAATATCGGCGGCGCGCGAGTACCTTTCTTGTTGCTGCCGGCCAGAAATCATTCGCGAGTTAAGCGAACCTGCCCGATCGCCCGGTTTTATGATTAATGAATTAATAAGGATCGCCGCCACTGCTGCTAATAGTATTAGGCCGCCGGTGATAGGTGTTAATGCGAGATCCTCGATGTTTATCATAATTATAAGTCTCGGACGTGGCTCGAGTGTCGGTGCTAACTAATGCTACTACGATTCACTTTCAACTATAAGAAAGTGAAACTTACAACTGGCGAAATCGACAAATTCATACACTCGTGGATGAAAATGATGTATAAAGGCCATAAGTAAACAGAGAACTTTGTAATTGCGACGTAATTACAAAGACTCGATAATCTAAATACTAAATAGTCAAAGAACCGCACTGGTAATTGAATCATAAGAAAATGTCAGTGACAGGAAAGCTTTGTGATAGCTATGAAATAGTAAAAGAGAAACTCGAAAGTGACATTTACAGCATGACAGCACTGCGGAATGACAGGAGGGACGCGGCAAAGTATAAATTTGACAATCAATCAACTAAACTGACTAATTAAATATTAGCTATTTGACAACACATACCACCACATAGATCCTCGTCCCCGGTTCTTATTCCTGGTGGCTTCTGCAAGGGATGCGTCGATGGTGACGGCCAAGGCGCCAAGTATCAGCCAGAGTCTCATCTTCCTGTGATTGTTGAGTGCGTCTCTCCTTGCAAAACTCTCTCGGCGATGGATGATCTTCCCGAGGACTTCTGCTTCTCTTGACGAGGCACTAGGCACCGAACCAATTCCCACTCACCGAGCACCGAGCATATCTCTCGCTGTCTCTCCTCTTCCCGGAAGAGTTTCCCAACAATCGTGGGGGGCAGCAGCTAGCACATAATTCTAGCTGGCAATCTCAGCCGGTCCACGTGGATCGGTGCCACCAACCGCACTCGACGAGCTTACGCGAACGATTACCGGGGCGGCTCTGGTTGACGCCGGGACTGACAATGTGCGAATGACAGTATCCGGAGGATAGCAGGGCCAGGCAAGACAGGAGCGCGCGAGCCGAGCGTACTGTGTGTGTATGTATATATGTGTGTGTGCGGGCGCGCGCGAGAGAGAGAGTGAGAAAGAGAGAGAGAGAGAGAGAGAGAAGGAGAGAGAGAGAGAGAGGGAGAGACAGGGCGAACGAGCTTGTCAAAGTGTTCGGAGGAAAGCTGTCTTGGAGTGTCGGAGGACCCGTGGTGTCGACAGTCCACTGGCCGACTGTAGTTCCCGTTCGACAGAGGCGCCCGAAAACTCACCCCTCGACGGGCCTTTCTTTCTCTCGAGGGGTGGGTGTCACCCTTGACGAGTCGGCGACGAATCGCCGGTGGTGGGAGGCAGGGAACCGGCCGCAGGATATACCTGGCAACCCTCTTGGAACGGTGTGCTTCTGCTGCTGCTTCCTGTGCCCGCTCACCGGCTAATAATGGAGACGGCTCCTGCCTCTCTCACTCACTCTCTCTCTCTCTCTCGTTCTCTCTCTTGGGGGGCTCGCGAGGATATGTCGGGGGTTGCAGGTTCGCCCTCGATACGGCTGCACCCGGGACAACGCACGGCGACGTCAGGGGTGGCTGTCGGTTCGCTCGTCCGGCCGACTCTGTCTTCTCCCAAGGTGGAGAACGTGTTCGTGACCATGGACACGTTCCCGCGATCGGCAGGGGGAGAGAATCTCTCTCTCTCCCTTTCTCTCACTCTCTCACCATCCACACTCTCCCTCTCCTCTCCTTCTCTCCTGGGCTGCTTGATAGCCCCCGGTGGCTGAGACTCCCTCGCCCTTCGATCTGCCGCTTCGATCTCTTCTCTCGGCCGTGCTCCTTTGGCTCTCTCCTCTCTTCGCGCTCTCGGGGGTATGGTAGCTCGACTTGGAGAACCAATACCCTTCGACGGACAAGTATAGGCCTCGGCTAGCGACTGCACGCGCGCTTCTCGTCCACGGAAGAGCCGATCTCTCTTGAGAGAGAGAACGGAACCTTCTCTCCCCTCTACACCCCACGATGGATCCACCGTGCCGCTGCCGCTGCCGCTGCCGCTGGACCCCTGCCCCCTGTCTTCCATCAACATCCCTCGCCGCTCCTCACCTCAGGAAAGCCCTCCTCGCTCCCCCTCTCCTGCCTCTCCTTCTTTTCTCCTGCCACCGATACACTTCCACCTCCGCTCGCTCTTCGACACTGCCTCTCTCTCGCCGCTATCCGTGAAACGGCGCACAGCCGCCACCAAGCCTGGGAATCACTCTCTCTCGCTCTCTCTTGCGTGAGCGCGTGCGGTTAACTCTCTCTCTCGGCGGACACCCGCGCGGGACCTGCCGCGTCCTCATCTTCTTCTCCTCTTTTCTCTCCGGCTCTTCTCCTACCTGAGCTGCCGAGCCTCCCTCCTCCCACCCCGCCGCCACCCCACCACTCCTGCCGCAGGGCCCCGTAAGGCCCCCCCTCCCTCCTTCCCCTCCTCTGTCCCGCAAAAGATTGCATCAGGCAACGCCCACTTCGCCTACGGACCCGCACCCTCCTATCCCGATTGGACCAACGCCAGAACCACTGCAGCATCATCCTTGCTCGACATTGTACTCCGGGATTCTTGAAAGAATTAGTTTATAGAGTATGATGACTGTTGGCAATGATTGCTTGAGATTTAATTTTGACGAGTCGATGCTGTTTGAATGATAGTGATGCGATAATTGGGGAAGCTTGATGAAGGGAATTGATTGTGAATGGGGTTTCTTTGGTTGTTGTGTTTCCGATGATGGAGTTGGCCGAGTGGAGATCGTATGGAGGATGTAAGAGAAATGATGCTTTTCTTGATAAGTCGATGATTTTCTGGGAGACGAGCACGTGCTTCTCGCGGCGAGCACGCGGGCGGTCCTTATCAAGGCCACGCCTGTCGAGTCCCCACCACGAGTTCTTGGTGGTCATCGCGCAAGGAGCCTTTGCCAAGGGGTCTCCCACTCTTTATCGACACCACTGATGTCACTCCTTTCCTCCGTCAGTAGTACCCTTCATTCTCTTCATTTTCTCGCCGCGTAAATCCGTCTCTCTCGCTTCCTCTTCTTTATCTCTCACTCGGCTTGGAATTCATCCTGCTCTATCGCCGGCGGCTAGCCTCCTTCTCTTTTTTCATTCATCCTTTCCCTCAGTCGGAGGACCAGCTAAGGTAGAGAATATAATATGTGTGTATGTGTGTGTGTGGTAGAGCTTCCGTCTCGCTCGCACGGTGGCCCTCCGAGAATGTATGAATCAAACACGGGGGAGGTGGTGTACGTACATGCGTGTATGGGAACGCGCGACGGAATGCGGGGTGTCCTCTGAAAGCATGAGCTTTTTCACCCCCACGCTTCCTAAATGCTCAGGGAGAGAGGAAGAGGGAGAGGAAGAGAGAGGGAGAGTGAGTGGCAGTGGCTGCGTGCCTTCACCCAAGACGAATTCCACGCACCCCTTTCCCATCTCTACTTCACGAAACACAATGGTCCCCATAAAATAATGAGAGCGGCACTAACGCTCGCCTCATCAAGCCCCGGCTGGAATGCTGATTGCCGCCATCATCCATTCTGCCCCGATCCACCGGCACCCGCTTTTACTTTGCTTGGAATGTCAAGTACCTGCTGGTGGGAAAGGATGATGCAAAGTTACCGCGGCCGACTGAAATTCGCTGGTAATATGCTTGACATGATTTTATGTGTCGCGAACATGAAAATGAATTGATAATAGTTGCTGTAAATGTTGGAATTGTTTTGTTTTATGTAAGAAATATCGATTGTCTCTAAGGGAATGACATAGTAAGTGAGTGTAATGTTATAAAGTAGCTGTTAATAAAATAATACTCTACCCTACAATTATTTCACCATCGCATCCCTTAAAAACTTTATACCAACGACGAGAAAATGACTTTGCGCACAATTCTATCGCATCCGGTGATCATGGTATTCGAGAATGATTCGACGCGAGTCAAAAGAACAGCGAACACGTGTCCGTCGAAAGAAATCTCACGTGGGAGATGGGAATCGCGCGAAAAGCGAGAGAAGAAAAAGCGTGCGCGCGATCATCGCTCGGCCGTAAACGCACCGAGGACTAATCACGCTTTAAAGAGTGAAAGAGACGGAGAACCCGTATGCGCGCGCGCGCGCACACACACACACAGTCGAACGAGTGCAATTAGCCTCGTGCGCTTACCGCAATTATGTTTTTATCGACGAACGAGCCTATTTATTTTAATCCCACGAGACGCAAACACCAAGTGGCTCCGCACTGCTACGAGCAGTTGCTGCTAACCAGAAGTCAATGATTCGCAAGACGTATCAATTACCCGTGATCGATTTCACTCGCAATAAACACAATTCTATACGAGTTAAGAAATGACTATATCGATTTCGTCACATCGAACAACCAGAAATAATCGTCGACGAAATGCAGGGGCGTCTGTTCAGCCTGCTGTTTGAAAATAGACTGAACGCCGGCTGATATGTACTCCCCTTTTAATCCCCATAGCCTTTTAAACAACCAGCCCTTGCATCGTAGAGATATCTACCGAACCGTTATTCTAATTTCGAGTAGGGAACATTAACCTTTGCACTCAACCACTCTCCGAAACAGACGAGTCTTTCTGAAGTTAAATCATTATCTTAAACAGGTACCAAGCAGACAAAAATAGAATAGCAATTACACCATAATCGTAAACTATACAGCTAATAACAATAAAAGAGCTACTGTATGGAATAGCAATTGAGGATTTACCGGATTCACCTAGTTTACAGTCAGAATTGACAATGGTACCAGACTTTCCCTTAACACCGTTCATTCCAACGAGTCTCTCTGCTCCCTTTTCCCGTGTCCGGCTGGCCGGGCAGCGTGACAAATTTTATGGGGGGGACCCGTTAGGGCTACCATGATCATGGGGCGCGAACCACCATGCCAGGAATATCGGCAAGCCGGTGCTCCTGTGTAACGGCTTTGAATGGTAGATGCGATTTTCCGTAGATGCCGACGCATTCCATCGAATTACTCACTGTCGGCAGAGGAAATCGGAAGGCGCGAAGTCCGAAAAGCATGAAGACCACCGCTCACGCAGCTTCCCATCTAAGATGAGATGGTCAGCGATTGGCAGGAGGAGCAGAGCGGTCTCCATGGAAGAAAGGAGCAAAGCCATAGGAAGATGGTGTGTGAGGTGGTGCGAGGAGGCAGCTCGTAAATCTAGGCAGCACGCTCGGAAGGAAGGAGCCTTGGTGAATAGGTGTAAATGAAGTTGCGGCTTGTGGCCTGCCGCAGACTCCCATGGACCACCCTGCACATCTTCCATGCAGAGATAACAATGTTGATTCCGTTCTTATACTAGCAACTAACGATTTCCTTACCATACAGGTGAACAGTAAAAACTGAAATTATGGAATGAAGAGTCATTAGAATGACAGATAATGAATTAAGGGGCCGATGAAGAGAAAGAAATGATTCATGACAAGTGCTTATAATAAACTTGCTTCCTATAAATTAATACTGTTCAGTAATTATCGCTCTAATTATTAAACTGATATTATAGAATGAAGAGTCATTAGAATGATAGGGAATAGATTAAAAGATCGATGGTGAGGAAGACATGATTCACGACAGGTGATTCTTTACATACTCTCGAGCGGCTGTTGCTTTCCTAAGGTGAAACTTAGCAGCGGGAAGCGCCAGGAGTAAAAGTTCCGGCGGCGCAAGGAGGAATCTCAGGATTAGCTTAATATAGGTTAACGTTCATCCCCATTAACTAACCGTATACCGGGAGATTCGTTTGTTTCGGATGATCCTCCGAGCTTCAGCTCGCCCGGCGAAAGCCTTTCATCCTATTTCGAGATTACCCAGAGAACACCGCGCGCTGACAAGTAACCACTGCGTACCGTTTCCAGGTGAACACTGAGCGAGAAGAAAAGCTTGCGCGCCTATTGCCGGCATTAAGACGGCTACGGGTATACTCGCCAGATGCCGGCGAATTTTCCCTGCCGAGCGCGAGCGAAGGCTTGGAGAGAGAAAAAAAAAGAGGTGGTAAAAGGATAATGAGCGTGTTTAGTGCCGCTCGGCTATCTCCTTCCCCAAATACTTGCACGCGGGATTTGTCTCCTAAGTACCGGATAAATCCTGGTAATCCTAAGCAATCGATAAATACGTGTACGCGTGTGATTCGGGATCAGGTGTACTTCCTGTTGTATTGTCACTTTATTCTCTTATTACCTTCGGAAACTATATGTCTTAATATTTCGAATGCGAAATAAAATAAAGAATACAACCAAACCATTTACACAATCAGCGAACTTTCTTGAATGATTAATTGGTTCGACACGAATCTTTCGCACCTTGTATACTTCGAAACTCGAAAAATAGACCATAGAATATATCCCAGGCTACATCCACGGGGGTTATAAAGTGTCCGTCGTTCTCCACTAATGCATGGACGATCTTAATCATCCCATGCGTGTGAGGGAGATTGGGAGAAAGAGAAAGATACGTTCTCTCGCGATGCGTGACGATCTACGACCACCCGGGACACCTACGAAAGGATTTCGGGGCGGGCTGCGAACACGTCGCTGGCAGATCAAAGGACCCGCGAGAGGCCAGCTAATTATTGTTTCTCGATGCCGACCAAGCGTAACCGTGAGGACGGTGGCGCCTGCACGATAGGCGCTGCCGTTCTCACCCCTCTCACGCTCCCCCTTCCTCTGCCGACGAAGGGGCTGCCGATCTTCTCAGGAACTCGGCATCCTGCCGAAGAGAGAACTCTCCAAGATACACCGGGGGGACCTTTAGGTTTCCCGGGACACTCCTACGGACACCCTTAATTAAGAGGACGCCATCCGCAGGCTCACACGACTAATTCTCCACGCTCTTGCATTCCAAGATCCTGGCCAAGGTCATCCCGATGTCTCTCGCCAAGGTCGCCGCATCACTCGTATGACTAACTCTCAACTAAATCACTATCCCATATACTGAACCTGAATTCCTTCGACAACCTCTCGCAGAATGACTGACTGAACTCTGGAAAATAGTAATGACACGGTAGGACTGTTATAGTGGATCGCTACTGCTGCAAGTGGTGTAAGTATGAGAATAAAGAGAGAGGGAGAGAGTGTCGGGGTTAAATTACCCCTTAAAAAGCGCAAATCTCCTCTCATTGCATGGATGATTTAAGCCGCAATTACAAGTAAACAGCGAGTGCCGTCGGCAATCTCCACTGCAAACACCGGAAAAGAGGTCCCATTACACAGGCCTGTAATGAGCTTGACCTTCGCGTGCGCCGGGCGTCCCCCTGGCCGGAGGGGAGAAGGACACGCGAGCAGTCGCGAGTACTCCTCTCGGTGGTCTGGCAAGAAGTGCTCTAATAACGAGAGAGAGAAATCCAAGCGAGGCAAACACGAAGTGAGAAGAAGGGATAAGAAAAACTGGCAGAAGTAAAAGCTCTCCTGGAGGCAAGCGGTGAGACTCGGTGGCTGCTTTCGCGGATGAAGAGATTCGCCACGGAGTTCTGCCGAGCGAAGTGAAGACTCTCAGGAGGAAGTGAAGGAAGATATCAGAGAGACTCGTAGTTGAAGAAAGAGGCGAGGAGAGTGCTTCCTTCCACGTTTATCCTGCTTGCTCGAACCTGGTCCCTTTCTTCGGCCTAATGAATACGTTGCACCGAGCGTGTGACTCTGCCGCTCGGGGCCACAGCACTAGCTGATGCTTCGCCAGAGAGGAGAGTTAAGAAAGAGAGAAGAAGAAGCGTGCCTACCTGGGCCCGCAGGCCCATTGGTAGACTGTGTGCGCGCCTCTTTTCCTCTCTCTCGGCCCTCTCTAGGCCCTCTCTCGGGACCCACGCAGCACACTACTACCTGGGCCACCACCCACGGGGCTGCACGCCGAATTATCCCCTCTGTTATGGGCAAACATTTATGTATTTATTGCCGGACAAACGGCCGGACAATGACCGCGCGGACGTGATCAATGCGCATTACTACCGCTCGGCTCCTTTCCATAGTTGTACCGGGTCGCCGGCTCGGCCTTCGAGATAGCCCGGTGAACGGAGACAAGGGAGGAGAAGCCCCCGGGAAACCCGGCAGCCTACCTTGCCCAAGGCTTCTACGCCCGGTTATCTCGGCAAGATGCTGATTCGGAGATAGAAGCTTGAATTATCGTGCACTGAGAGCATATTATCGAAGGAGCAAGGTGGCCGAAAGGGGTTCGAACCGGTGAGGGTCAGACAGTTCTCTCTTTTTCTCTCTCTCTCTCTCTCTCTCTCTCTCTCTCTCTATGTGGAAGTAGTGGGGAGAGAGGCCTCGAAAGGCCAGAGCGAGGAGAAGCCCCGGAGGAACATAATGTTTTCATTAGGTCGCGATCATTATCTGGCCCAACTCAACAAACGAGCTAATGCCAGGGGGCGCATAGCGCGCACGTATTAAGACGAATGGCCGCACCGGCTTGGTAATTAATTACGGCCTCCCCCAGTGTTACTAATATTAATTAATCCGGAGCTGGTCCGGCGCGCTCGGGGGCGCGAGAGGCCTCGCTCGACCGATCTCACTCGCGCACCGAACCAGATCAGCCGGAATCCCTACCCGAACCGAAACCCACTAAAACTCAAGCCTGTATAATCGCTACACGACCACGCACCTGTCCGCATTTTGCTAGCCGACTTTTACGATCCCCCCTCCCCCCCTCGAGCGAACTCCGATTCAATTGACCGGAGTGCCTAGTCTCTCTGTGTTGGAGACAGCTATTGTACCCTGTTCACGTGCTCCCTATGTTCGACTTTGAACGCCAGTGATCCATCATTGCAATTATCCTCTTCTATTTGTATGTATACTATGTCCTTTCCCGGGGGATGATACGTCTGGTTCATCCGGGAACCCGTTGCCTTAGGGGATATTTCGTATTTCATGCTGTACGTGTAATATCTTGACGTATTTTTCACTAAATGCATTCTAAACTTGTGGATATAGGAATAATTAATAAATGTAATTTAGTCTTTCAATGGTGAATCTTTCTCATCCGAGCACTAATTAGATAATTGCCAGTAGAGAGGATAGCAAGGCTCGAGCCGGTTTTCTTTAGCTGGCTCGAAAGCTCGAATTCCGATTTAGCAGATAGAGCCGTGACTCCAATCGATATTCGGCGAACGTGCTCGCGAGGCATTTCATCGGGACAATTATCCGGAGTGTCTGGTGCGATGCGATATGGAACAATAACGAGTCCGGCGAACCGGTCGATAAATCTCGACGTCCCCCCGGAGGCAAGCTCGATCTCGTCCGAGTTCTCGCTCGTGCTCCGATTCGAGGCGGCGGCGGCGGCGGTGGTGGTGGCTGCCGGAGGAAAAAGAGCGCACTAAATAGAGACGCCTCTTGGACACGCATTCTTCGCGTGACGGGGCGCGTTAATACGCTATCGATCGCTCGCTCGATCTGCCAAGAAATGACGTATCGCCGGCGAACGCACCGAGCCTGCCGATTCCCGGCAGGGCCGGAAAAAAAGAATTTACGAGGCGGGCCAGCGGCCCGACACCGGCCTGCACACCGAAAGATCGTAGCTACTTCTTGCAACGCACCTGTTCGCACGTGCCTCGCGTCGACTGTCCAGTCGGACACCTTGTCCGGCCTGAAATCATCATGGCCCGCCGCCACCAAACTGCTCCCGATAAACCTCAGCCCACTGTCATCCCAAAAAACCACCAATCTCTTCTGCCGACTTTACAATTACTTCCAACTATCTACCGATTCTCTCAAATCAAACCATCAAGAAGCAGATACAGATTCAAACAACTTCAAGTTCATCATTCAATGGAATTGAAGAATTCGAACTTCGCGATCGGCGGATCAATAAACAATCGGCTTACTCACTGTGCGAACAGACAAGTTCGCTCTCGCGCGGGCCAGTTAGGAGGCAGAGATCACGACGAGTGCTCTGTACGGATACTGATCGATGATCTGTACTTCGGGACCACCCCATAGGGTCGAGAGGAGGTTCGATCGAGGTTAGTTCGCTCTTTCTCTCCCTGGGCCTGCTAGTCTCGGGCCCATCTCGAAGGAACGAGGGAGTAGGGAGACTAGGGACAAAGCAACCAATGCCCTGGGCACGCATTAATAAATCGGTGTGGATGCAAGGAGCGTAGATCATCGTGTCGCGGGCCCATGGTACACGCGGGCCCACATACGGGGCCCTCGGCTACGCTCCCCCGTGAAGAGATGAAGATCCAACCGGGGCTTTGCTTGAGAAGCCCAGAGAGAGAGAGAAAGAGAGGGGGCGATAGAGTGAGAGAGGCCTCTTCTCGTCTTAATTGCTCCGATTAATTAGCCACCACGGTTTCGCTATGGTTAATGACCGCTCGTACGTCTGCCTTTGGGCCCGTGGACACGCGGCGATATATGCTTTAATAGCGGCCCGTTTGTCACGCGACACGCGAGGCCAATCGACGCGACCCCAAGGGGCCTGCAACCTCAACCCCCGACCTCACCTTCCTGAAAGCGTACTCCCATACGATTAAAAATCCTGCCACGAGAGCAGCCTGGCGCACTAAAATTCGTACAAGCAGGCTGGATCTTGCTTGAAAAACCTAGTCGAGATGAATTGCGTCGGTCTGTGGGAGTATCACGAAATGGTGGGTCAAGTGGCTCGTGATTACGTGGCCCGAGCCACCCAAGATCGATCCATTAACGCTCGGCAGGATGCGTTCTCCCGTTGGCATCATCAATATCTAGAATTCCCACCGTGAGTCTTGCGATCGGCTCAAACATTCCGAAGACCCCCTTGAAGCCTGTCTTTGGTAGCAGCGACGAACTTTTGAAAGAGGATCTCCTTGATTTTCGTACTCTTTTAAAGGATCTTTTCATTTGGAAGGAGTTTCCTTTAAGATTAAAAGAGATGCGAGTTCGATCATGTTTTTTAAATCGATGGTTCTCTGGTATTTTTATTCGATTGGCTCTTTTGCGACACGATGGAACCATCTGTTACGCTAAATATACAGCCGGGTCGTGACCGTTCGCTTAGACCGATTCATCCTCGAGCGATCAGACGCTACTAATTAACCATCGGGATCCGGTTCCTCGCAGCTGGCAGCTCTCCACCGGAGTTTCACTCGCGCTGGATCGCGACCGCCGCCGTTGCCGCCGCCGCCGCCACGCCAAAGTCCCACTGAGAATCACCGGAATCGTGGGAAGCAGAGTGGGAGCAGGTTACGATCCCTCGATCATTGAATTCCCTTATCTCGAATATCCACCGATAAACTGGCACGCAACTCGAAGCAACGATCCAAGTCGACCATTGCTTTACTGAATGTTAATTTACATGGGAATCGGAGGACCCAAAATGTTTGCTCTTGACAAGCCGGTCGTCCGCCTAATCGAGAAAAAGTTTGTCATCACATTCGCCACGTTCTCTTCGCAGAACTTCTCCCATCCACAATGAATCATCGCTGATTCGACGAACGCGCGCGTCATTTCCGGAAAGAACCATCGAGAGAGACTATTCGGAATATTTGCACGGAGCACGACTTGTCGACTCATCTGTCGGTGAAATAATAACTCCGTAAACGACGCAATATCACAGCTGGTGCATTAAAATTCCAAAGAGGCGCGAGTCCAACTACCAAGGCAAACCGAACTGAGTATAATTGAGACACGAGAACCAAGAGGATGACGTGCTAGCGGTCGAAAGCCGGAGAGGTAGCATTTTTAAATAATAGTCGAACGATGAGAAGCGTAAAAAGGACGCAGAGAAAGGCAGAGGCGGAGGGATTGGCGGGTGGCCGGTGACTGCGAAAAACGAAGAGAAAATGGCTGGGTCGATGAGCATCTGGTGATCGACCACCCGCGAGACTGGTGGACCGATCGCCGATGGAAGACGCGTGAAAAATCAGAAATGCCCTTTTAGTTCGGTCGCGTCCAAAGAACAAATAGGTGCAACTATGCCTTTCTCACCGGGTGGACGGCCGACCAAAAGAGAACTATGCTCTTGGTTGGTCGAGCTCCACCCCGGCCACCCGCGCGAGAAAGAGGGTCACTAGTTTTGCGGCGCAGCATCCACATAAATCTCCGAATTTCGTCGGGTCCAGCGGCTACCGCAGCTGCCAGCCACAAAATAGCTCGTTTGTGGTACCACCATCTCTTCTCCTGGCTTCCTCCCCCCTTTTCCCTCCGCCACGGGAACAACGTGCAAATTAGCAATTGGCCCGTTAATCGCGTGTGGCGAGCTAAATTTAGGGAGCTTCTCCAACCACCACCTGTCTCTTTCTTTCCTCCTTCTCTTTCTCTTTCTATTCCTCAGGGTGGTCAGCGTCCTTCGTGGTAGGTAAACCATAGATAGATAGATTCTCGAGTTTACCAGAATTCTACCGGAGAAAGAGAGAGAGAGACATTTCTCATCCCTTTCACCAGGGATAATTAGGCGTCCTCGCTCGTAATTTCGGCGCGAAGAAACGCGCAAAAGTGCGCCCGCTCGCCGCGGGTGGCAGAGCGGCTCGTATAGGAGCGTGCCAAATTGTTAATAATTGCGAGAACTCGTGGAATGCGGCCGAACATAGAAACACGAAGGATCGATGATCACGGATGAGCAAGTATAGTGGTGGAAAAGGGGCGAGGTGGTAGAGGGAAAGACAGAAAGAAATAATTAGCCGGTGAGCCACGAGCCGATCGGATCTGGCACCGGTAGTGGGAGCTGAGAAGTAAACGGTACAAAGAAGAGTAGTAGGCACGAAATTAAAAGATCCCACGGATATATCTCGGACAGGAGAAGGTCTCTCTTTTTATCTCCCTTCTCCTATTCCTCTCTCTTTCTCTCTCCTTGGTCCCTTTCCAAGGAGAAATTCCGAATTAGCTATCCCTCGTGATTTTCCATTGAGCTGACTTCCCGGTGTACGGTGAGGCGTACGCGCGTAGGCCTCCACCTTCGTGGCGTGCCTACAAATATTTTTTGAATTTGTCATAGTCCAGGTGAGAGAGGTGATTGTGGTACGTCTCTTTTCCTTGGCTCGACACGCCGGCCACTGTCATCCCGGATGCACGCTAGTTAGGACAGGCTCAAAGAGGAATTCGCTCTTCTTAAACTCGACTACGCCGCTTGTTACAGCCTCCTCTCACCGAGCAGGATAGAACCCTATGGGGGTTCCTACCTGGACGTGAATGGACGTATGAACTCGTTGCTCTTCTTCTCGCTCTCCTCTCGCTGACACTTTCCTGCCGCGCGACACCATTCACAGGACGGTAGCGTTTGTGTCTTTTTCAACCCTAAAAACCGTCCGGGCGAACCTGCTACCGTCTACTCAACCACTCGAGCTTCAAAGGACACTCGACTCGAGCTGTTCGTACATAGAATTCAAACCTGTGCCTTTAATTCTAACACTAAAATTAAAGGCTGACTACACGTTGATGTGTAAAATGATTCGCATGCCTTTGAATCACAACTGTCAGATGTACACCCAAATAAGTATAAATTATCTAGTAATGTTAATTATACACAAATATTTATGGATTTTTCTTTCGATTGGCAAAGACAAGTGTGTACAAGCTTGTACTATTTTCCCTCTTTATCCTCGGTTTCTCCTTACTTCCGGAAGTATCAGTCGATCCGTAGAGCACCTAATTTTCTTAAATTAATTCATTATCCTGCGCCAGGATCTTTCGCTCTCTCTCCCGCTGGCTGGGCCGGCTCGCGAAGGCGCGCGCGCGCGTGTGTTCGGTCATAATTTATCAGGCGAGCGGTATCTCGAGTGTGGTCTCCGGAGGCCGAGAGAGCTATCGTTCGGTTCTCCCGCGACGGGCCGATAAATTAATAGCGGATCGACGCTGATGAGGCACGATAACGATCGACGCCTCGAGAGAGTTCCCGTAGCGACATGCAAACGACCGGAGACATTCGGGCGCGCAAAACTATCCCAGTATCCCGCTGGACCAAGAACCGAGATGAAATCCGAACGGCGCAGAAAGCGAGTTGTTGTAAAGGGCGGAATTCGGCGAGGAGATCGAGTTGGTCGAAGGACAGATCTTTCGTAGGGGAAATGTGTAGAGAAGTCTCGGCGGAGGAGACTAGGTGGAGGAGGAGAGCGAATGCCTAACCAAAGGAGGATGAGGAGGAGGAGGAGGAGGAGGCGCGGCATTCCAGGTGCGCTGTAACCAATTTGTGAGCCGAAGGATAGTGACAAATACACGATATTGCCATAACGTATCGCCGGGGCATGACTATCGTCCGAATTAATAGTCAACGCCGCTGACTAATAGCCTCATTAATTAACGATCCGCGGGCCCAGATTAGCCTAATCCGGCTTAATTTAGTGATCGTACCGGCGCTCTCCTATCCACCTTACCTGTCCGCATCGAAGAAGCAGACAGAGAGAAAGAGAGAAAGGGAGAGAGAACAAGAACGATGCTACCTTCTACTCTGCCCCTTTCCTCCCGCGCTAAGGCTAAGCCTCTTTCCTTCCTACTTTTTTCTCCCTGCCTCTCCTTCTGCTCCCGCGGCGTTCACCGTAGCTTCCATCGACTCGAAGATGGTAGCTGATATGTCCTGTCTTAACGCGAGCTGACGCCCAGCCGTATCCTGAAATCGAGACTTTCGGGAACCCGTATCGATAAAAGGAGCTCTCCTCGATGAATCCCGCGGAAGACAAAGGCTTTTTCCAGAATTCAACGAGCGAGACACGATTCCACTTTATTTTGAGATAGAAGAGACTGTCGAGCACGAAGCAGAGAGAGGTAGAAAAGGAGTAGCAATGAGAAAGAAAGATGTCAGGGAGATCGGGATAACAGGTAGAAGTGGAGGGGCTATGGTTTACGGTGGTACCGGTGGAGGAGAGCGTCAACAGGTTGGTCCGGAGAGTGGCATCCTCGAGCATCGCCCGGTGGTCGAGGGTTCGCACAACTCTCTCGAGGAGGCTTCAACCGAGGCTTACGTCCAGCCGGAGTTGTTTAAGCGGTTGTACAAATACAATACAAAGCGCCTGGCAAACAACGGCTAAAAGGTTTGAGTTGTAACGCGCTCGAACGCTCTTCACGCGAGCAAACAGCTATCGGGATTGTCGCGATCCTCGCATCCTCGCCCCCGACACGCAACCGTCGCCTTCTTACCGTAGAACCCGACGCCGCCCTACCTTCCTTCTCTTTCTCTACCTTACTACCTTCATCATTTCTCTCTCTCTCTCTTTCTCCTCCCAATTCCTACTCGCCCCTGCGTACTTGACCTCACGGCGAACCAAAACAATCGTCCGACACGCACGTACGAAAATAGCGGGGTGGGGTCCCCCGCCGATTTCGTTGGCTCGTCCCCGGCCAATTAAGGCCCATTCACACCAACCACGACGACGCTAATATCTTAAAGATACTACGATAAGTAAAAGGTGATTCGGTTGAAGAGGTAGCTACTTCAGCGTGGAGACAGGATTAAATTCCAGCTGGAGGATGAGTCCTCACCTGAGAGGATCGTGCTAAAAGCAAATCTGTCCGAGGTAGATCAGACAAGGACACCGAAGAAAAGAGAGAGAGTTCCACGATCATCTCTCTCTCTCTCTCGTTCACTTTCTCACAAGGTGGGCCCGTGGCAAAACGTACCGCGCGCATCGTCCTCCATTATCGGCTAATTGGATGAAGATGCACATCCTTTTGTCCCCGCTGCTGCTCCTGCAGGAAGCGGATCCCTCTGGGAGCGGTGGCCGATCAGAGGAAAGTCGTCTCATCCGTGGCGGAGGATGTTCGCCGGGCATTAGGCACCAAGATCATCGAGCGGGCTCTCGAAGAAGGATGGCCGGGATGATAGAGCGACAGAGAGCACAGTCGAGTTTAATTGTTTTGCCGGGAGATAATTGGGAGAGGCCGATGATTGGCCGTTACGATGACTCAAGCTTTCGCGGGGCGTTTAAGTGGTCCATTGTTGCACATCCCTCGGATGACGGAGGCAGGCGCTCTTTAAATAAGAGTTAATCGCTGCCAACCCCACCCCCTTTCGCTCACCGAACTATCTATCTTTCTCTCTCTCTCTTTCTCCTCTCCGGTACCATTTACCTGGCACTGTACACGCTACGGAACTAACGCGAGCCTCGCTCTTTTCTTCCCTTTTCTGGCGCTGATCCTCATGCCGGGGGTGGCGGCGGCGGGGAAAGAAGAGAGGACCAACCACCCGTGGGATCACGGGAAAGGGACTCTCTCTCTCTCTCTCCTCCATCCGCATCCCCACGAATTCCAGGACGACAAGCTCGACACACGGCGCACTTAAAAGCGCAAACTTAATTGGGAGTTTCGACCCAAGAGAGTAGCAATATCGTAATGCTGCGTCAATGAACCGGCCACTTCCACGAGCTTCCCAAAGAGAGGGAGAGAACCCGTAAAACAGAGAGGCAAGCAAGCTAGAAAGAGAGAGCGAGAGAGAGAGAGAGAAAGAGAGTAAGTCGTGAGAAACTCCTTGAGAATCGAATGACCGATCGATTCCGAGCCAGGCTGGAGCGTCGAGACAAATTAGAGGGGCAAAATATTGTGACGGAGTTTCATAATCGAGAAGCCAGGCTTCGATTCGAATTCGCCGATCTGTGGGAGCGTGAGATCGATTCGAATGCCTCGACACACGCCGACTGTCCGTTTCGCCTACTACTACACAATAGCCGGACACCGGGAGAAGCGCTTGCCATCATCGATCATCGGCATTCGGGAACCACCGCCTATTCCCTTCCGATTCGATAGACCCGATAGATTGACCCCTCTATCGTTTCTTCGCCCGAGATATTTATATACCCGTCTGATCGCCGATCGCCAGCCTAATCGAATTAACTGTCGCAACTCTACTCTCTAATCGATGTTCTTTTTACTGTTGTTACAGAAACGAACAATGTAACTCTGATAAAATTTTTAATGTTTCTGTAATACTTTGTGTAAATGGATCTTACAAAGAATCATGCTTGTACCGTTGATGACATAATAGCAACAGTTTACGATTCTCATGCATTGTCTGACGAAGAGTTAGTGGTACAAACATGCTTCGTTTCGTATTAAGTACTCATCAGAATAAAGTGAGGAAAGCAAAGTCTAACGAAACTGAGACGAAGGTAAACCTTTATATCTTTCCCTCAAAGCAATACCTTTTTCCAAAGGTGGCACAGTCCTGTCGAAGAGGCTCAGGGCAATCTTTAATTCTCGACGTCCGAGCTTTCACCATTAAGAAGATTAGATAGGAGCGTAATAGTTTTTATTGCAGTGCGGTCGAAGGGAGCAGCCAAGGGAGGAGGTAAGATGCATGGGGCCGCGAATGTTTTCGATTTGCCTAAGCAAACGGAAGGGCCATAAACGCGTGCTTGGCCCTTTCGACCCGACATTAGCATCGCTATCGAGGAACCATCGGCCTGTGTGATTGCTTAATCCCGCGTGCTGGCGTGCCCGTAGAGAGCGCCTCCTCATCCTGGGAACGAAATCCGGGCTTTCCAGTTGCTACTCCCTGGCTACTTCGAGAGACCCCGCAGGCCCCGCCAGGAAAAAAGTTTACCCGTGATGTCGACATTTTTATCCAACCGCGCCAACATTTCTTTTCGCCGCTTGCACAATAGCGCGTAACTTTGAGCCGACGCTCACACACGTATCAGTGACGTGCCTGCCTGGCTCTGCACAGTATCCTTTTTTGTCTGTGAGAGCTCCTGCTTGCTTTGGGAATTATGTTTTGGACGTATCAACTACTAATTTGATGTCTACTATTTAACTACGTCACTGATATGATTTGATCTTATAATTAGTACACACGGAAATCAAACGAATAGAAATTCGTTAGTGATCTCGAAAACTGAAAGGGAGTAGAGTTATTTTCGGGGATTCAGGGTGATTGCTGGTGGAATTTAAAGAGGACCACCGCCACCTTCACCCTGTAAATATTTGCTAGGAGAGCGTCCAAGGAAAAACCGCACGGCTCTCTGGAGATATCGACGGTGTCACTTGCTTGGTTCCTTCGGCGAACCCGACGTACGCCTGATCACGAGAGCACCGCAAATACCTTTGAGAGGCTCTAGTCCCGAAGACACGGCTCTTTTCTCCCAAATAATGATAGAGTCTATTAGGAAGAATCACGCTTTAAAGTTACTGGCGTCGAGAAAGACCAATAATGTCGTATGATTAGGTAAAGACGTATTAGATCTGTGGAATGTTTCGTCGCCTTAAAGTATCATGAACGATATGATACTGATTACACTATGAATGAGAATTTATGTACTCAGACTGTATAATGTCTTCACTGTCCGAAATATAGAAACACAGATCTATAATACAATTATATCGTATTTCTCATTGTCTAGTTTTAAATACATAAAAACTTATAGAAAATGTTTAAAATACAGCGTGACTTAATTCTTTTACAAACATACATATATTCACACAGTATTCAGTTTAATATTGTTCCATTAATTACCAATGATATTCATTAAAATAAATAGAATTATTTAGGAAGTAGGGCGACCGAACTTTTCCACAGATCTAATCTGTTGACCCAAAACCGAATTTCCACGAAGAAGGCTAGAGCGTTAGGTCTCATAGAATAAGGTGTCCGAGACATTCCACGGACGTTACACTTGTAGCAAAGCATTCGCTTGCTCACAGGTGCTCAATGCAATGCGTACACAAAGAGCGCGCGAAAGTGCGAGAGAAAGAGAGGGAAAGAGAGAGTGGAAGAGATAGAGTTATGTATCGGATAATATTTAACTTGGAGCGAAAGGAAGGATAGGAGGGTGCGTCTGGTTTGTTCCTGGCGCGGTTCAAACAGAGAGGCTGCCGTGGTCCTTGCACGTCCGTCGAGATCCGCCTTATCTTAATTCTCAAACAAAGGAAACGTCAGGGAGAAGAGCGCGCTGCCTTCTTATCTGATTCCCCTGTCACGTTTAACCCGGTGTTCGGCCACCCCCGATCCGCTTCCGTGTTATTCTTTCGACTCTGCCACCTTGCTTCTAGCCCGACTAGCCCGACTAGCCAAGCTACCATCCACACTACCAGCTAGTCTCTCTCGCCAATGTTTACTTTAGATTCAACTATCTCCGAGATTCCCCCGGGGGATTGTCGCAAGCCCTTTCAGCCTAATTCTAGAGCCAAGACCAATTTAACACCGATACTGATCTCGAGCTGATCATACTAATAGCCGATAATCTTCGCACTACCCTCCGAATCATCAATCTCGACAGGAGAGAAGTTAAGTTGCGAGTTACAGCTCCGCAGCTGTCAAAGCAAGTGAGAAGGTTAAGTATTGAAAAGTTGTGGATAAGCTTGAAACATGTATATATGAAGTTCTATTTGTGAGTGGATAAATAAATTTGATATTGACACTTTTGAAAGTATTGCGTTAGTAATATTGTCAATCCTTCGTTCTGGAAAGACAGGATGTTCAATGTGGAACCACGTGAGACATCTGTCGATCTTCGAAGCTTGCTTTTATCGAGGCCTGATATTACTCCGACTGCAGTTAATACTGACGGGTTTCAATTGCAGTTACGAAACGTGACAACTTTAAAGATACCGAAGATAAAATCTAAAAAATCTACTATTAGTTCAAAATTGTATGAGCACTATACTCGAATTCAATTAATTTATGTTCGAACTGCTTTGGAAGTATTTGAAACCCATCGAGTAAATACTGAAGCGAAAAGGAAGTTTTAAGAACTGCTTTATCGCAGGGTACCTGCTTTGCCCTTGGAGGCCGATGATTGTTTGACAGAACACAAAGGCACATGGTTGATCCCACCATAGTATCATCATCATATGGTCAACAGCCTGTTAAATCGTTCCTGTATTCCCACTCGATGTTCACAACATTCAAGGATCAATCAATAAGAAATATCTGGAAGAAACGAATTATATGTTCTATTAAAATGAAATAAATTACGCAAAACATTACCACGCATAAGTACTGTTATTCGAATTCCAACGCAAAACCGAACGAAATTGATTTTACTCAATTATAGAAAACATAAGAAACATGCACTAATCGTAGAATCTACTGTTCGACATATTCTAAATATTTAAAGTAGCAACGAATTACGAAGCACGGACTTCTTGATAAAGTAACCTAAAACGGGGTAAAGTGAAATCAACTACTATTAAGTCGGTATTGATTTCAAAAACCCGAAAAATAATTGAAACACTTATTAACCAAATAAACTATCAATTCACTTTACCTTATCAGAGAATATTCCAGAGAAGAATTTATGTTGAAGGCACTCACTGATAGTTAAAAAGTAACTGAGAAACACTAGGATTAATAGCAAAACACAGTATTGCACGTAACATACACAATGATGTTTGTAAAGTGTAACCGAAACGTGATTGGAAAGCGCGGGAATAACACAAACACAACCACTCCCGTCGAGTGATGAACGGAAACTAACCAGTCGTAGGTATGACGGCAAACTGCGGCGCTGCCAGTCAAGGTCGGCCGCACTCTTCCCCCACTACTTTACCGACTGCGGCGCAATCGTACCCTTCCCCTACCACCGACGCCTTACTACGTCACCATCTTTACCGACTGCTTTTGGCGCGTAAATGTATCCGGTGTTTGAATTACCAGAATGTAATAAAGACTTAACAATACAGTTCTTATAATAAGATAGTTTCTTGAACGAGTATATCTTTATTATTATTTTATACGTTTTGAGAATTAACATATGATTTTCAAAACATATATGCAATCTCGTAAGTAGATCGCTCTAGAAAGTAAAATATAAGACTACAATCGATTGCCAGTCCATCTCATCTGAAGAGAGTGGCGATAATCGATGAGGGAGCGAGAGAACCAGTAATCTAGGTCGAATTATGACTAAAACCGTGGCAAAAGAGACATCGCTCTCGATTTCCGAGATTGAAGAGAAGCATAGAAAGGACCAGAGAGGCTGATCAAGCTTAATCAGACAAATGGTCCATTCTTCAGGATAGTTTGCGAACAAGGGAGCTTCTGGTCGCGCGCTTAATAACTTCTTTGGCCCGGATGCTTGATAATAAAGTATATTACGACTTTCCCTGGTCCTCCCTTTGCTCGAGGACATCGGGCAACGACCTAAATCGATCAAGAGCTCTATTTCATCAGGCAACGGCACATGTTCAAGCTGCCTTCACCAATCTCCCAGTTACGTGCTTCTCCCATCAAAAGAAGATCGAACTTTTCTTTCTGTATTCCTCGGATGAGTTGCACGACCTCGATTCTACAAGTTCGCACCTTCCCCTATCGCTTTGCTACTGACAGCATCCAATCATGGAGAAACTACTACATACTTGGTTGAATTAAAACAGTTCGGACTAGAAAATCTATTGGGTTACATGCGATTTGCAATTCAATTAATTGTCGTTTAGCTGTAGCTTTCCTTTTCTCGCGCCCTCCTTTGCCGAGTACTTACAGCTTACGACGAGTCTTTTGTCGACCGTATTCTTATTTCTCATTACAGTACTCTTTAAATGAAAACATCGACCTTCGATTAAACAGTTTATAGTAGTTTATTCTTAATTTTTCCCTCTTAGTGCCTGCTGGTTCCGTAACGATGGGACGTTTATGATCACAGGAATGATCAGGATAGATCATCCTGTCGTTATTAATCGAGACAACGGTACACGTGCGAGAAGAGATCCGACAGTGCTGTCAGACTCGTTACCTACGAGTCAAAGTAATCAGAAGCAAATTAACGAGGAGTCACGTTCGTACTCTCGTTCTGACAATCTAGAGCGAGTGAGAAGCAGAGTGGGCGGAGAGATTATTAGGGGGTTGGCAAGAGAAAAATCAAGGGTAGTTATGGACACGTGGTACTGCGGTAGGAAACAGCAGTAAATTCCACGATTGGTACATTAATGTGTCGAATCAGCAGTGACACGTGCCATTCAATGGAACCCTGGGGAAAATGATACCTTGAAAGCAGACTCGTGTTGACCCCCGGCTAAATCTGGGAAGCCTCACGATCAATGCAAATGCCTGTCAAGAGTTCGGGCAATCGCCTACATGGCCAATTACGAATCTCAATGTATTGAGACTTCCTTCGTCGATGCCATAATCCCCGATAATGCTGATATCATAACTCGGAAAGAGAATTGTTTCCTCAGCAAGTCGCAAAGTCATGATAGGTTTAATGGATGATTCGAAGATTCGTAGTTATCATCAATTAATTATGATCTTCACGCATTTCTAAGATTTTACAAAACAGATTCATTAACTATTAGAGAAATAAATATTCTCGTAGTCTCCAAGTAAGCATGTTACTAAACGATTCTAGAGAACAGGGCGCACAACTATAGCAGAATAACCCTAGATTTACTATGACTCAGAATCTCTTTCGAGATTGGAGAGTGGATGACTACTCAGAGACTATTGTTCTCACGAAGTACTTTCACAATCGAATTTACATACAATTCTCCAACTCCCTGCTAACACGAGATATCCTAAAATCTACCACCAGTCCCAATGAAGTTCCTCTCAAGCTTCTTACTAAATGATCAAGCAATTAAACAGATATACAATCAATCAATAACATTTCTACCAATAGCTTATAATACAATTTTCAAAGAATTCCAACAATTTGCAATAGGAATTCATAGTAACACAAGATCATCGTTTGGATCAGCGGTCATCACGTAGCAGCAGCAGTAGCAGCAGCAGCAGCAGGAGCAGGAGCGGTGGCTGCGCGGTGGACGGGCGGCGCGGGGTTGCTTCTCTCGCTCGGCGTATCCCACGTGCGGATCAATACCGCAAAGCGCGAAAGCGCCTCCTTTTGCGAGCGAGCAACACAGTATGCTCGCGCCGCCGACACGCGCCGCACGTATCCGCTTGGAGCCGAGCCGAGCCCAGCCAGGAGGTCTCTGCAGAGGGTTGCGAACCCTGTCTCACCAGTAGTCACTTCACTCGGCGTTCCGGTTCCCGTGGCGAGTCGCGTTCATCAGTCATAGAAGAATCATCGTAGTATCATCGAGCCGGTAGACGCGCGAGATGAGCAAGGATCGCCGCCGGTCAACGATAGATCTTGAGGTCTCCAAACAAGCCTAGACTGTTCATCGGCGTCTCCGTTTTTTGACCCGATCCCTTTCCGCCGCGGTCTTGCCTGAGGGGTTGACACCCTCCGGCAAGGAGTCCTCAAAGCCTCACGTGTGATATAGACTCGAGTGTCTGGCGCCTCTCTTTCTCTCACTATAGTATCTCTTATCTTACTCTTCGCTTCTTTCTTTCGTCTTCTTATATGTATATTTGTAAAAGAACATCTCGAATACATCGGTCTTGATTTCCTCGCTCTCGAAATACTTTCGAGAATGTGTTCACGGTTTATTGGACCAGTTCAAAGCTTTAGAAATGTAAACTACTCTCGGGAGATTCTGGAACGTCTCTTGGAGATCATCGATGATCTTACGTTTGTCGGGGATCGACCGGTCGTCTCCGCCGGGACTCCGCCGCTCCTGTCGGACGTTACTCCCCAGCAACACGTGAGGCCACCCGCCGCCGCCGGCGCTCTACGAGGAGAATTCGACCTGCGGGAATCTCTCCCGGCCGATGGCCCGTCGACCGAGACAGCATCCCTCGAAGCCGTCGATGATTCGGTGCAGCTTCGAGACGCGTCGCGGCGATAAGTGCCATTGAACCCGGCGCACACCGGCCAAGCAAACACGGTGCTTGATTTATCGGGCGGTAGCGTCGAATCGATCGAAAGGGAAAAGCTTGGGAAAGGAGAGGAGAGGAAATCTGTGAGAGAGAAGAGAAAGAGAAAGAGAGAAAGAGAGAGAGAGAGAGTAATAGAGGAGGATGCGAAGCGTAGGGCGAGGCGGTCGATGCTTCCGGACGCTGGTTCTCGCGGTTTCGAACCGCAACCTAGCAAGAGGTCGCCGAAGGTTACGCCAATTCCTAACGCATCCACCCCTTTGTGCGGCTTCACCAGTCTCTCACTCTACGTGTGAATATGGCTCTGTGTATATTTGGAAATGGACTCCCGAAATTTTCACGACACCCACTTCCAATATATGTCCTATTCCATTCCCTTATAATAATATAAAGCCTAAAATAGCTCTTCTAATTTATCATCTTCACTCGGATACTGTTTTTCTGTTAACAAGAAAGCTCGCGCCTGGAGCGGCTGCTTCAATAGTGAAATGAGACTGTAAAGCGGCCGATCTCAAGTGTGAGCCGGCTGATCGAGAGCTGTCATATTCTCCTTGGACCGCCCGAGTGTGCGACTACCCCGAGTGATGTGGTCCGTCTGATAGGATCCGAGGGATCGTATAGGATCTGATCTCTCGAAAGGAAAGCAAGGGAAATCGCACGCGTGACAGGAGTTCGAATTCGCCTGTGAAACACACAGGGTAAGTAAAGAAAAAAGTATGAAAAATATGTATATGTATTGAATTGAGTATTTTCTTCTTTTGGTCAACGAATATACACGCACACGCGCAGTCATGACTGGCATGTATATGTGTTTCCATTCAATTTGTGGTTAAGAAAAAAGTAGACGCGCAAAAAACAGTCTGCCGTCCGCGCGATTGCGAGGAAAGGTCGAACTTACTTATGCTCACGTGAAAAGCACGCGACTGGATTTCGCAAAAAGATGAAAGGGTACTCGGCAGATGGTGGGATTTGAGTATAATCACTGTATGATGACTGGTAATACCAGCTTCGCGCGAATGGGTGGCTTTGATTCTCGAATGTAATTAAAGCGCTCTGTACTTTCGAGCTTATCACCAGATAATAGTAATTCTCTCTTAAAAGAGAGAGGAAGATAAGAAAACGGTCTTCGCGGAACTATTTTCATGGCGCAGCACTATTTGCAGAGGTTTAGTGCGCGCTGATTGAGTCTAAAAAGACCGACGGGTTGCCTAAACAAACGTTAATTGAGAGTGGCTTAAAGTCCGGAGTGGCGCGTGTCCAAGGAAAGAGTAAACTTTGTCTCGCGTACGATCTTTCTTTTACAGTCCTCGCACTTTCTCACTAAACCAAAGCTAATACGAGTTTTTATTGGACGAGCTCATCCACGTCTGACTCATTTCGACTGTGCCATCTCTGCAAAACCTTCCTACGATTCTCCCACTCTGTTAATCAAAAGATTCCACCAAACCCACCCTTTCGAAACACCTAGTTTCAAACTGATTCCTAACAAACGAAGCCCTTTCGCGAATTTAATTGATTCTCTTCTATTTCACAGTATTATACTCGCATTAGATAAGAAAACGTTTCGTGTCTCTCGATCGGACACAATAGCCTGTGGAAACATGCCTGATACTGTATCAGTGAGCCGTGCTCATTCACTCGCACTGCCGATAGGGAAGGAAGGCTGTGTACTTGTGTAACGAATGGCACAAGCACGCAACCGTAATCAATCCCCGAATGTCTCCGGTCGGCGGGAATGCGTCGCGCAGTCTGCGTCGACCGAGGAAACACCGCGTACATATACATATATTTGCCTACCTGCACGCACGCCAAGCGGAAACAAAGCTCCTGAAAAAATGCAATGTCTTTGCGCTCTCGTTTTTTGATTGATTTACGAGCTGATACAACAGCTGGAAGACGCGAGGAGAAAGGTGTTGGGAGAAGATGAATCCACAAGCGAGCGAAAAAGATAGCAAAGTGCCGACACGATGAGCCAGACAGCGCGTCGTGCTCTTTTTTCCTTGTCGAATATAAAACGATCTTTCTTTACCAATGAATTCCGAGGATTCACTGTACAAATAATAGGATTTTCGCAGTCTGTCAGAAATACTGGAGTATTCCAGCTCGTTAATAACTGCAATGATCTTGAATAGTCTGTATGAAATTCCAAGGAATTCAAGCGGGATCTGCCTAGCAATCGAGCGTACTCTCGATTGCCTGTCTTTTGCATTATCTTCCGCGAGAGCGAGCAATGTAAATAATCATCAGCAGTGCCAGAATTGCCGGGCGAAAGCCCTCAACTGGCGGAGAGAACACACGCACGTCCGCCACCGCCTTTAGCCGGCGCTCGCTGGTTTCGGCTGGATCGCACCGCTATTGGTATCTGTCGACAAGCGATCATCGCCGATCCCTGGCTTTCCAGGCTAATGGGAATCGTCATCCAAATCTCATGACGCAATGGAATAATCACGCGTCTTAACGATTGCCGATTTGCTGGGGAGCTAGAATCATAGCTTGCTGGTAGTTCCAAAAACAAGCTACAGTCTGATCAATCTTAACTCGATCGACATAACTCGTAATTGTACTGAATCGTCAAATATTTGAGAATCATCGATTGACTGATTAAACTTACGAGCGACGATATTACGTATTGAAACTTCGCCAAGCGACGATCGTAACAGGGATTAGATAGCGATCAACGGATTCCAAGAGCAAAGAAATCGGAAAAGTCTTCTATCCTCCGAGACTAGAATTTTCAGGATCAGTATTATCTCCGTTTTATGATATGAGGGATTTGCGCTCGCAAGGAAAACGCGAGAAGTTATGAAAAAACGAGGGCGATGATAGTCAAGGGAGGGGATGTAAAAAGTAGTAAGTACAAGCGTTTTCATCGTCGAACGATATCTCGCGTGGAATCTGGGCGGAGTTTCGTTATCAGGAATACCGCTCGATGCGGGTTCCTCCCTGTGTGACTAGCTGTTACTGGCCGCCTGCAATGACTCCTACCGATCGTTGCTGACTGATACAAGCCGGCAGACACACTAGCTGACACTGACTGCTCCCAAGAGCTACTGACACTGCTCGTCATCTCACTCTATTCCTCTTGCACTCGCTCCAATCCACCCGCTACTACCGCCGCTGCCTCCGCCGCCCTCATCGTCTCGTCGTCTGCTCTCCCGATGACGAAGACCTTCGGCAGAAGACAACACCGCTGTCAGCTGGTGGTAAACAGTCAGTCGACGTACAGCGCGGTGCGTGGACGCGCGTAAAAAAGTGCGTGGATCCAGCGATCGTCGCGTGCTGCTGCTGCTCCTGCTGCTGCATCAGACACCCACGCTTAAGTGCTCATACAATCGGCCGGACTTTCAGCTGCGAGTTCTTCTACTCTTCAACACAGCTGTGCTTCGTTAACCCGGTCATGAGGACTGCTGGCCAGCTACCCTGACCGTTCTACGCAGTGACAACCCCTTGTTACAACGAGCACTGTATAAATCATCATCGTTCGCAAGGGATCAACGAAATGCATCAACGAAACTATAAGTATGCTTCGTCCAAGACAAAGTATAACTCTACTCGAACGAAGTCTATGAGTTGCCGCTTTCCATAAGTAGATAGACCAGTCTTTGTAAGTGGAAAAGTACTGTAATGAATCAGGCATGAGTTAAACGCAAATAGGGAAAGCTTCGTAACTATAACTACTCAAGGAACAAGCGAGAACTATCTTGTTAAGTTCTGTAGAACTCTCTATCTGGGTACGTGATGCTGGCCGAAAGCAAATAGACTCTGATATTGTATCGGTCGAACTGTAGTCGAGGAAAGCGGGAGGACTCGCGATAAAAAGCAGCTCAACGTTGACAGGTTGAGTACTAAATGGATGTCGGCATCTCGTTATCGACATAGTGCACAGCAGGCGCGAGCTCGCCCAAAGAGAGCCTCCAAGATTACAGGCTTGCAGGCCTGACTCATGATCGCCCGAGAGCTTTTTCCACTGACGGCCGATTAATCGCTTCAGCCTCTGCCATTTTCACTACTCTCCGAGTTCGCTTCAGTCACTCATACACTTGGTAGAAGGTCGCGGATGAAATCGAGCGGGGGACGTTCGTCTTATCGGACGGCTTTACACGATTTGCAAGCGGGAAACGTCGTTCCGATTTCACCGGATGATAAGGAAGTACGCTTTCACGGCTAAGCCGTTCAGGGCTGGTCGAACGTCAAAAGAGCAAAGCATGCCAAAACATATGGTCGTTTCGGATCACGAGGCGCACTTTGACCCTTGGACGATTCTCGCCGCTGCACGGATGTCCTCTTATCAGCGTCGCGTGCTCCACTCTACTACACCCATGTTGCATGCCGGCCGCCTTCTTTCATGGCAATTGTCTCGGCCACGCCGGGCAAGCTTGTAAATTTCACAGTTTCTACTTGATAAAGCCTGACATGCGTATCGCACACGTGATGTCGGCGCCAATCGCCACCTTCGATTCTCCGTTGCGCTCCGAGCAATGTCCGACCACGAACGTCCGATTCTACTTGACGCAGTACTTGCCATACTAAACCTGTCAGAATAGAATATTACAGAATTCCAAGCTAGTTGAATCCACGGTTACTGAATAAATTTACTTATATTTCAATCGATTCATATCGATTCTTTAAACCGATTCTAGTCGATTCTGGGAGGTCTGGTGTGGCTAGTATTTTTTATGACTAGGAACGCATATTGAATTACGAACTTCTCGATGCTGCCGCACTTATCGCGTTTATTCAGCTCTTGTTTTCCTTATGACAGCGGAAAGTATTGTGCACTGACGAATCGGTAAACAGAGCAGAGATAGAGAGAGAGAAAGAGAGAGATATATATATATATATAGCGGCGACGGAGAATGAGAGGAGATTATAGGCGTCGAGGCCTTTATGATGTAACCGGCAGAGGCCAACAGACGGATTCATCGAGAGTATGATCGATAAATCGTACGGATCGCGGTCGAGGACGCGATAAGTACTACCACAGGGAGACAACACCTTCCGAATGAAATCCGACTGATAAAAAAAAAGTTGCTCCGATAGTGCTAGCTGGTTTTATCGGCCACGCGCTCGATGACACTGCTCGATCACCTTCCTGTCCACCAAGTATCGGTTTCCTCGACCAAAGTTCTTCTTTATCTTCCTTCGAGGATAAAGATCGAATCCTAGAAATGAAGCCTATCATCTGTTTGCAGAGTACAGTATGAATTTATGGAATGTATGCTTGCGATTGCGATTGGATATATATCGAGAAAATCATTTGCGTAATTGAGCGCACGGCCGAATGAGTCATGCGTCAACACGCGCTTCATTTTCATATCCGGAATCGCGGAATAAATGCTGAATGCAAGAGGAAGAGAGAAGGAATGTATGCGCATGGTCGAAGCATGTTCGTTCATGGTGATGCATCATTTGTGTTCGTGAATTATCAATTTTCCTACCGCTTGCTCGGAAAACAAACAAACACTTCTCGCTCGCTGCACCACTTGCACGCGCTGCATCTTAAGAAGCTTTCCTTGTTCCTCATTCTATCTATGCTAGACGAACCTGGTTTTGGTTCTAAAGTTTTGCGACTATAAAGGTCTGTTGTTCTAACTCTGAAGCGTACCGCCTGTTGAAAATTCTATTCAAATTCAGCTTCTCTGGCTTGGAATTAATACACTGTTGCACCCTCGTTAGCATAATCGTATTCTCCTTCCTATAATTATCGCATCTAAATTATAATTTTAGTACTGTCGAAACTTTCCATTTGACACATTGGTAGTTTTCGAGAGAACTTTTCCAAATATATTTATTTAGTGTTTATTAAAGAGTAATATTAATAATTAGAAAACAGTTTATGAAATAGCTTAACTATTGTATAAAGTAATTGATTAGTTTAAAGTACTGACAATACGAATTCTATCAGTTTCCCATTGAGAAAGCAGAAGACAGCTGCAAGTTCCATTGTAAGATTGCTATAGCGAGCAGTGGAACGTGGCCGAGAGAGAAACCGATGCTCGTGGGCTGCGAGAGTGCTGGTTCGCTGTCAAGGGTCGACCCATTTATACACCGCTCTACCTGCACGTACTATTATTACACGGGAAATAGGAACGCGCCAATCAATGATACTAGTTATTCGTGTACAAGAGTGTGGCCGGTGAAACAACGAGGAATGATGAAGTTTCCACTCTGAGTTAATGCAAAGACATAAATAAACGTTTGACAGATTTATATTGACACGATCTAATTAAACAAGGAATAAACTGAACATGTCGTGTAAGAATATACGTAAGCTAAGCGAGAAGAGGTGAGCTGTTGATTGCTCGGCGGGAGCGATAAGTAAAACCGATATCCAGCTGATCGAGCTAATAGGCGATTCGAGTTACCTTTGTGCTTCGACGCGGGAGACAAATCTGACGTTAAAGGCGACAGGATTGCAAGGGACCACTTCATAGCTGCTCACAGAGACACAACCTCTTTCCAGGCCAACTTCCTAGCAAATCAACTGCTACGTAATAGAATTTTCCTAATTGGCAAACAGCCTCTTCCTCCCTGCTAATGGGGCATTGGCAATTTCCATCGATGGTAACCACTTGCGATGCATTTCTGCCTTCGAAACTCTTGAAATGAAATGTCAGCCGAATTCAATTCGGAGAAGCTTCCGCGTGTAATATTTAATAGTACGAATTGCGACAAAAAGAGCATTTCCAGTGGCTCGTGATATTTTGACGGGGAACCCTTTGACCCCGACAGAATTGTCGCCGTCAAAGGTGATGCGAAAATAGCGAGTAACATCGCTCGAGAGTAGGTCACACTGAAAAATTAATTCATCGTCCTTTATCAAGAATTAAGGACCACTTACACATACCGTTGACATATTTTCTTAAAGGATCGATGCTTTAATGTCAATACAAAGCGTAAAGAAACAAGTGTAATGATTGCCATAACAAACCTCTGTGATAATAACAAATGTGATAATTCACTAATGTTTTTATTATGATACTTCGTCTGCTTTTTTTATGACGATTATTATCACCTTTTGAGGTGGCAATCATAATAAAAAAAACAAGACCGTTCTAACTGGACGGTAAAAATAATCTTGCTGATAAGCTACCGAGGACTAAACAAATTCATACAAAGTAACCTTCTCGCTGCATAAAATGCATTAATACATCATAAAACGCTGCAAGAGCGTTACGTGCTGAGCGGCAATCGTGTTAAAAACATGCGATTACGTTTGAACTTGGACCGAGCTTGCGGTGAACGGCGCGCCAATCACGTATTCACGATCGAATTATGAGCCAGCGAATGTTAATGCTACGAAGACACGAATCATACATACGCCAATTGTAACATGCGATTCGCCAACAAGCGTTCCCTGATGATCGTTAAACTTCTACCTTTTAATTATGCCTCCCACACAAGCAGAGGCATATACAGTCTCGCACCGACGGTGCGCTGCTGGTACGACGAGCCCGGAGAAAAACGCGGAACAATCACAAGGACTTTTTCATTCGACGTTGTTGTCGCTCGTTAATGTTCGGCCACATGGCCTGCCTACGCCAGACCCAATGGCCCTGTCAACTTCACTCCCCCCTCAACCACTTTCGATCTAGGTAATCAGTACCGAGAATAAAAAAAAACATTATCATTGCGATTTTACTGCGGAACCTTCTGCAAATACAAATGCCTGCTAATTAATTATTGATTTCTATATTAAACTTTACGTGAATAAATATTTCCTCGTCAAGAGACAAGCTCGTAATTGGAAAGTTCGTGATAATTTTCAATTAGCAAACTATAAATTAATTTGCAATTTCTAATTAGTAAAATTAGCAGTCTAATTAAGAAACAAATTACCGAGTACTCATTCACTGTTCAAGTATTGAAGTAGTGAAATGAATGAGCAGATATACGTCGACTTCGTGCATCCATCGGACTCTGCTATTGTTTACTACCAGCATCACCGATCACTACGACGTCTCGTATGTAGATGAATGAACTTGCTTACTAACACGCCAGACCTTTCTACCCCATAGTGGAAGGTCTCAGGTATCCTGTGCATATTTGGGTACACGAATATAGTACACGTGTACTCTCCTATTATTCCCTTCCGACATTGTAAAGGGTCGACGTACCCTCTCAGACCCAGATGGTGTTATGATACGCATAATCAACAGACTCCCATCTGTTAATGATTCGAAATATTTTATCGGAGTATTTTCTCAAAAAAAACAATATATTGTGAAATATTTGAGCAATAAACTTCGAAACAATATCCTGAACTTTTGATATATTAAAATAATGAATAAACGGCAACAAACAACTAGTCTCACAGAACAGAGAGTTCCACGAGAGGTTGCTTTCAAGCATTGCCTAGAAGTAGTTCCTCTCACTAATGACTAGCTCAGTAATTGATAAACGGCATAAACAAGTACCCACGGTGTCTTTTCTCGTATTCATATATGAGTCAACCACTCCGCTTGGTCATCCTTCAAATGGAATAATGATCGCTTTGATCCACTAGACTCTACTGTCTCTAAATAGACACGTCTACAAATCTGACAAATAGTCTTATACTCCTAGGTCGTCTGGCGGCATCTTCCTTTGTATACCGAGACCTAGTTGGTCATCATTTATTATCTAAAACGACGTAGGATCGGTCTAGATAATCATAGGTGGATAATTATCCACTTGGCAACTCGTAATCGACGCTGAACGATGCCCGAGCAATGTCCCGCGATCTTGACATTACCATGATCGACCTCGATTCCACCCTCCACTCTCTCACTCCCGGATCATACGCTTCCTCCCCTTTCCTCTTTTCAATCCACTTTTCTCAATTCCTTCGATTCCCTTTACGCCTTTCTGCTTGGGAACCCAAAGGAATGCAAAGCAAGGATCATTTTTGTATCCTGTCAAAGGATACATTTCTGGCCAATTTCACATTTACCATATGATTCGCTGCATTTGGTGCAACGATACTCCAGTTGGGATATCGATGATCATGAAAGCAAGCGTTTATATCGGTCACGGCTGTGCTGCACCTGGCATCCACCCACGAATATGCTCCTCGACTAAAGCACGATGACACGGAGCTTGTGCGTTTGTCGCTCGCATCTGATTCACTCGCAGCATCCCTGCTTCGCGGAATAATCGTTGTGTACGTATACAGGGTGATTCACTTATGTTTGAATCATCGTTGTTGGAAATAAGTTGTTGCGTATGTGATAAATGTTAATTATTTGGATTTTTTTTATTATAGGCAAATGTTAAGTATTGTTTTTAGGGGTTTTGTTAAGTTAGAAGGAATAGGAGGACGTTTGATAAATAGTAGGACAGGACAGTACTGATTCAATGGCAAGTGCACCACCTTGTACATATGCACATATGAGCTCGCCGCTGCAGCGCCGCGTGCACACACGCCGAGTAAATGCGCTTTGTCCGTTCGTCAACGCCACAAAGAATACCGCGCTCGGCCGGCTGCGTTCCGTTGATAAGTGCGTGACTCGATCAAGCTCTAATTTCAATCGGGCATTCGGAGAAGCGTTGCCTTAGCCTTTTGTGCGGAAATTAAGCCGCTCTCTCGTGAAAATCCTGATCCACCCGGGGCAAAATGCTCATCAGCTGCTGGACCAGTCGTTAAAGGGTGAGAGATGCACAAGCTCGATTTCGATGCACCGATAAACCATTAAAGTGGTTGACTCTCGAATGAAATCGTTTAAAAGTGACTTCAATTGATGGTCGCTTAACTGTATTAGCTTCTGTATTGAAAAGTCTGAATATTTCACTTATTAATGAGAGTCAATATATTTTCAATTTATCTCAATTGCACGAATTTATCGTTGCATACTTGTGATTCAAATTATCAGGAAATACTACTTGCTCCAATTATACATAACGAGAGAGATGCGAGAAAGAGATGCTCAAGAGAACATTTTCCAAATTCTATCTTCGTTAATAGCAATAAAAGAAGGTTGAATAAAACAAGAACAAAAGGAACAAGTGATATTTCCTATGAAAACAATAAACTGCTTCCCTAACTTATAAAACTAACATACAAGGACAATCCACTTGCTGCTTTTTTCCCGGATACTTTTTCGGGATGCGCGTGGTACATGCTCTGAGCGAGGAAGCTAGTGACGCAGCATCCTGTGAATCTCTGAGCGCGTGTAACCCATATTTATCCATACTATTAGAATGCCTTTGTGGTCTCATATACTTTCTAACAGCCTTTTTGTGCCGGGCCACTTGTCCCCTCAATTTCCACCGCGTGTCACCTTACTGCCAATTAATTTCCGGCTCACTTTTCACCCGGCACAAAAACTCGTGAGCGCGCGAGTGCGCGCGCTCGAGAAAAATCTGTCAGGGTGACGTGTCGCGGACAATGCCTGAGCTGATTGGATCTAAGTTTGCTGTTAATGAGTGGTATCCTTCTGAATCGCATTAGTATGACATTTCACGGAGGCCTCGCGTGCGATCCTCCGCGTTCAATTTAGACATCACGATTCGCCACGCAGGATCCGGTCGTAAATTCATCTATCCTCTTTCCCGCCGCACTCTTCACTGACAGCCTGTCCCATTATCATTCTCATTATCGCCATTATCTCCGGTAGGAGCAGCACCCGGTCACCGGCATCCTCTCTGTGCGCCCACCACACTCCCATTAATAAGTTCGAGAGAACGTTTTTCCGAGTTCGAACTGAACCGTAATAGGTGCAAATCGAGTTTCAAACAATCGAGGTACTCGCCCACTGTGTCCACAAGTGACGAACTCTGTTATTAATTGCGATCCTGTTGTCCGCTTGATTAATAATAGTCGTCGACGCAAGTGTACGCGGCTTGCCGAACTTTTGATAGAGTTGCGAGAATATTAGCTTTTAGATTGCCACTTTCCTCTGGCCACAATGAAGTTCGATTTTTATTTCGGTCAATTGGAATTAGTTAGAATCTAGTTTTCCAATTTCTAAAGGCAGCCTGGATAGTTTAAGCTAATTATCTCGAATTCGAATTATCTGAACTAACTTTAAAGTGATTTATTTCTGAAAATGTAATATTAAAGGAAAGGGGATTATTAAATAACTTGACAATCACAAAATTCTTGTGGAGCATTCTTCAAGCATATCTGAATGCATCGTATCTATCATTCTATTATTTACGAAAGCGAGGATCCCACGCGCGGAGTCCGATCCAATTATTTTGCTTGCCGACGAAAATTACACAGCTCCTCTTAACACTGTGTTGTATTACAGCTGGCGTTAAAGTGAGCGAGAAAACTTCGTTCTACCGAGATAATTAGATAGGCGGAAGGGCTCGAGAGCGAGATCTCCACCCTTGGTACACAATCGGTGCTAGCTCGCTGTCACGTTTCATCGCGTCGCTAATCATTCTGTCAACTTTGTTATGAACGTGCGATCGATTCTGCCCCCTGAATGCCAAGCTATTTCTTTTATGCAAATGATCTCGCGTTACCCGGGCGAAGTCATTAAGAATACAATGCCAGATAGATTAGCCTCCCACACGATATCACTGATACTAGATAGTCTCTCCAGATAGCATCGACACACACAGAGACAATCTTTTCTTCAAGCTTTCTATCATGAGATAAAATAGAATAGCTTCCATTCATTTAGAATGAAGTTAATGCGTCAGCAATCGCTGTTAGATAAGTTATCACATGCCAAAGAAATAGTTCTAGTTCTGCATTGTTTCTATCTACAACAACCACAGATAGAGGATAAAAGGTTACGAATCCAAAGCAGTCGCTCTGGAATTAAGGACGTAACTTCCGGAACTATAATTGACTCCTGTGAGTTGAGCGTGTGCTACTCTAATAGTTGAGAATTATCGAGGATCCCCGGACTCGAATTCCACGAGATGAAGTTCTAATGAAGTGTGATCGCCACTGTGCGAGAAGCACGTACATTAACGTGAGATCAGGAATTTCCAATCGTTCTCTGCGGTTAACTATCAATTCCAACAACTCGGAAGTTCGCCGTGGAGTTTGATCGCTTGAAAGAATTTATTCTACTATCGCAACTTACATCACTGATTTAATTAAACTCCACCTGGTCGGCAGATGTTACTTATTTGCACAGTGAATTGCTGTTTGCTGGGAAAGGAATGCTTTACAATTAAATCTCGTCGGTATTCACGTTCGATCTTCTGTTAACATTTCTTCAGTGTTAGCAAGAAATACAAAAGACATCTGCAAATTGAAGTCACTTGTTTTAAATATGTCGGATTAGTCTGTTGGAATAAGAATCGTAAGATTTTAGGTGATCTACTTTCCCAAGGAGAATGGGATGATCTTTGCAATAATAAGGAAAGAAGTGAGACGGAGATGCGACGGCTCTGGTATTCGCAGCGCGGTGCGAACAAAGTGAACTTCCCGTTGGAGGAAGTTTAATTATTAATAAAAAGCCGCGCATGTGACGAGCGCGGCAATTGCGCGTGGACGCACCGGAGAATTAGGTAATCCCACGTAACCGTCAGAAACCTAGCTGCTGTCTGCTAGAACGTTCTGGGTAATGAGAAAATTTGCAGCTACTACGTCTTCGGTGCAAGAGATAGCATCTTAATGTCGTTAACGACCTCTGAGTTTCCAATGTAATAGAATTCTAAGCCTACGATGAACAATTGAATTGGTAATCATTGTAAATCTCCGTAAAGACTTAATCCACGGCTATTATAACTCATTAAAGATTATTGTTCAATGCCCAACTTATTCAAACATATATAACACATTAAGGATCTTTGCAATGAATTGAAAAAATTATCCATATAAACAAGAAGAATAAAACACTGTGTTACAGCAACAATATCTGAATCTCGCATACAATTATTAAGATACCAGTAAGCTTAGATAAACGATTGATCTAATAATGAAGGTCGACGAGTCAAGATGAACCGTTGATCCGGTAATCGTCATGAATCGAACGAAGTATGCCACACCCCAAGGACAAAAAGGGCCCCCAAGTAACAAGTTAGGATACCGGGCAAGACAAACAGTCGAACCCACTCAACGACTGAACAAACAGTACTGCGCGCCTCTTTGATCGAGCGGCCAAAGTGAAATGACAGGAGCAAACCTGCGGAGTTAGATTGCCTCTTCTTTCTACTGCTTCTCCCACCAATGAACCCAGCAAACTACCTGTATTAAAGCGATCATTAGACGGCAGATGTTTATGTAAACGAGGATAACGCTCGAAACTACTTTGCAGCTGCTTGAACTTTTCCAGAAATCAGACTATATTCTTTCGCCACGACTTTTCTTAATTTAAGTTATGAGAAAGTGAGGAAAATTAGCATTTCTATGAACGTCAGCGGTCTGTGGACTGACTCAGCTCATTCTACGATTGATTGTGAATGAAAGTCGATTTAACTGAATTTTTCCAGACCGTGGATGCAGCCGGGTGTCGGAGGCAGAGGTGGCGGTGGCCACGCAGGTGGTACAGGAGACGATGAAGCCCCAAAGGACCCGGGTGCTCGAATCACTCATCAGTCCTACACGGAGAAAGACTACGAAGGTATTGAATCCTTGATTAAGATCACTTATTTATTCTTGTATAATGATAATGACTCCAAAGAAAATGAGAGACACTTTTTATTCGACTTCGGAATTGCTGGCGATGCCTGTTCACGCGTAGGTCAGCCTGTCGTCGATCTGGCTTCGGTGTTTGCTCACAGGCTGGACGCTCCGGTGCTTCGAAAATCATTACACACCGTCAAGTAATGACGACCTCGAGGTCGTCGAATATCACGACACTTGCCATCTCGATCGTCCCTTCGACACATTCACAAATAATATCAACAACTTCAAATCTCCATCAATTTAACTCTGCACCAAGAATTCCATCAAGTCGATGACCCACTAATTCCCCACTGTTTTCGCACTTGTAAACTCCGGTGACTGGAAAGCCGCAACTTTCGAGAAGCTCGCTACAAACTTAGTTTCAAAGTCACCAGTGAATTCTCCCGTTGGAGCTAATTCCATTTTGATACATCACATACTTAGAGTTAAGCGAGAGAAGATAGCAACTTGCAGTCTGACCTATGACATACGTTATCATCACCTTTAAATACCAAGGACAAAATATTTTCTTATCCTAATGAAATCAGTGAACATGGAATTGAATTGAAACGACGGGGTCAAGGGTCGGAGCGTGGCGAGAATCGCGAGATCTCGAGATAGAAAATCATTGGGGGAGGTGGTGGTGTTTTGCGAGAAGCTTTTACCAGGTCGAACGATGCCAGTGGCGACGACTAGAGTAAGGTGTATATATCTCTTTTGCTTTCATGTGCTTCCAGGTCACAGGGCCCATACGGTTTACGTGGGCGTGCATGTGCCCGGCGAGCGACGACACAGACGACACCACAAGCACCATCACTCTCAGCAGCGTCAATCCGGCAAGGAGGATGCCGAAAGCGAGAGACCAAGTAGGTTCCAGAGCCGTCCTTGGTAGACTAACATCAACCCTTTCGAACTAAGTAACTAGCCTAGATACACCGGAGCAGCTTGTTTCCTGTTGCATTACGAGCTTCGCTCAATTAGCAGACCCATTCTCTCCGGGTCACTTAGTTCCCGGCTCAATCTCCCTGCACTGCTAGCTCGTTAAAACTAGTCCGGCTAGGGAGGACCGCCCTTACCCGAGAGTTCGGTTCCAAGCTTGCTAGGGCGGATGATCCCTCGAGGGGAATGAACACCCTTATTCCCTTGGTAATTGATGATTAAAGAGCGTCGGGTTGCGCCAGGTGGATATGGTGCACCGCTCGATTTTTTCGAGGACAGGCATCCGATGGAGATGACTCGCACGGAGGATCGATAGTCACTGCAAATAGCAACTGGAGAGCGAGGAGATCTCTCTGGTCTGCTGTGTAGGTCACGAGTGCAGCATCTATCGGTGACAGGCTGCCAGGCCGCAATGGAATTACTTAATCGCTCTGTCTCCCGCGCGACATTCATCCGGGATTCGGTGGAGTACCGCTTGGAAGAATGAGAATCATTATCCTCCTCGACGAGTGACGAACACCCGGCCACTCGCGCTTCACCAAAGGAGTTCTCGCTTTCGACATGAGATATCACGTGTGCAGAAAGGGAGCGGAAAATCAGGCGTGCGTATCTCGTAGATGACCCTTGAAGCGACGGAGACGAGTGGCCGAGTCTCGTCGTTTTGTTCCGATCATCAGCCGGCTTTTGCTTTTTCTCCGATCGAAGGTGCCCGCCACGGTATCGCACGCCGCGCTGGGAGATTGCCGGAGTGCGAGACGTGCGCAGAAAGGGTCCACACAACGGGAAGCTGCGTGTCTCCGGGCGTGGATGTTGCACTTTGCGGCATTATCGAGCGGCACGTGGCCATGCGCCAACCACTTGTCAAGACTTATCCGGCTGTTCACCCTCGCCGATACCAGCTACAGTCACGGAGGCTGGAGTCACGAGTGCCGTGACTAAATCTTTCGAGCACCGTGACACCCACACGCGTTGAAATTCTTTGACCGAGTGAATCACAAGTTCAAGCGATAGGAACCGATTCTTTTAATAGAAGCATGCGGCATGCGACGATTTATCTTAGACACGGCTGGTCCAACTTTAAAACGGACCGATCGATCTGTCGACTGAATTACGAAGCGAGCGAGACTAGCTGCTCGAAAATAGGGTTGGAGAGCGAAGTGCGCTCAGCTCGCTGACCCAGACTAGCCGAGCACAACGTGTCGCTGGCGACGAGTCTTTCCAGTTTACTGGCTCCATTTCGTTTCTATCAAGGAACACTGGCATACGAGGAGCGATCGTTTTTCCAAGCGGCTGCCCGGCCCACTCCATTTACAAGCCACTGGTTTCCACATATAATTCGATCTAGCCGAGAGAACGCCTGCCATTGGCAGCCTTAACGAATCCGAGTGCTTGAGTAATCTCGTCGAATTGCTAAATACTAACTCGCACACATACACACGCCGTACATAAAGGGTGGAATGAGCGATATAGTTTCTGGCTAGGAAGAGAGAGAGATGCGAACCTTCTTCTTGTTTCATTGCCGTTTCAGGACAATTGGTGATGGCTCGAAGGGGTCGACTATCTAACATCTGCGACCCCGACGGCGAGATGATCCGTAAGCCCCCAACAATTTTGTCCATTTGCATAGATTCCAAGGAGACCATTCGTACACCCACCTGTACTTATCTTTCGCTCCACCTCTCTACCGTTCTCCGCTCGTTAACTCTAATTGTCGCAAGGCACTGATTTCAATTCGAACGACATGTCTCCAAGGACTTTTATGCGCGAGTAATCAGTACTTGATTATATGTCGATCGTACACTCATCGGTCGACGGTGATCTGCCGGTGGCTGCTTTGACAGGGCGGTTCGCAAGCGTGATAATATTTATCAGATAAAGTCGCTTTGTGCAGCGCGCGTGCAGACTTATCGCATTAATTTGTTTATTATCGTTACGTAAAAGAGTTCATGCTCGTAGCAGACCCGCGTGTCAGCTTGCAGTTACGTCAATCGGTTTTACAATTATCTGTGTCACACCCTCGCTCGTACTTCCCTCATTTCCTATCTAGAGATTCGAGAGTAAGATTCGAGAGGAACTCTCGAATTATGGACCAATGTGCTAATGGAGGCTGCTAGCGGCTGTACGAATGGTCTCGACGATTTATTTTTCTCTCTTGATGTACTAAAGCATCTCACATGATTTATGTCACACGAATCGGCAGCCTGCGAATGATCGCCTGGCAAGCTGGCCGGAGAAAAACAGCCAACATTTTTTATACCGCTTCTCCCACACACACACACATACATGAACACGGTTATTAGTTTTTATAGTACAGGCATTCTTCTCTTCAGGTGTCTGCATGTCTCATTCATCATCGAGGAGTTCTTCTTAGACTTCTCTCACTCTCACATCGACTTACTTTCCTGTAATACGAAATCCTCTCTCAGTGCCAATACTCGAGAGATTGCGAGTCAGGCATTCTATAAATCTCATACTTTTGTTACGGCTGTTCTGCCCTTTGGCCGTTCTTCTTCTCCATCGGTCTGTGTTACATCACTCACTATCCTAGGCTGCAACCGAGTTCAAATTCTATGGCATGGTAGGTAGATGCCATGTTCTCTTTCACGTGCATCGACTCTCTTCATCCACTTGTTCTACGCCAGTGCTAGCATCACTCTCTCTCTTTCTCTCTCTCTGTCTCTCTCCACTTTATGCTAGACTTCCCCATCTACCTTTGTCTGTACACACACTTTCCTCTTCCATTGTCGTCGGATTGCCTCCGATTCTCTGCACCATCGCACTCCGAGATAGAATAGAGTTCTCTCTCTCTCTCTCTCACTCTCTCTCTGTTCAAGCGACTATGACATTGATATCTTCATAGCGAGCCCTGATCTATGAGACAATCTTCTCTTCTCCACCGTTTTCCACGTTGTTCTTTCGTGCGATTAATGATTGCATCGAATAAATCCGGAAATTGTGAGGCGTTGAGAAAAACTTGGTATTGCGATTACAGTTACACCGCCGGCACAGAGGGTGCAGTTCATCCTGGGCGAAGAGGTTGGCGACGATGCACACGAGTCGCACCCTCTTTTCTCTGAGATGGAGGAACTCGTCAGGGATGGCGACGAGATGGAATGGAAGGAAACCGCCAGGTAATTTTGCCTGTTTTAGAGTCGTTATCATTTCTAAGGCATTAATTAAATTTTCCCGCGATATCCTACGAGCAATGCTTCGCACTTTTATAGATGGATCAAGTTCGAGGAGGACGTTGAAGAGGGCGGCAACCGATGGAGCAAACCTCACGTAGCAACCCTCTCGTTGCACTCGCTCTTTGAACTCAGGAGCCTCCTGCTCAATGGCACGGTGATGCTGGACATGGAGGCTTCCAGCCTCGAGCAGATCTCCGACCTCGTGCTGGACAACATGATCAATAAGGGCACGCTGCCAATCGAGTGTCGTGAAAAGGTCGACTAAATTTATCGATGATAAGTTTTACTGTTCGTCAGATCGGTGCTTGATGGACCAACTTTCCACTGCTTTGCACAGGTAAAGGAAGCTCTTCTCGTAAGGCACCGACATCAGCACGAGAGGCGTAAGGATAACAATATGTCCAGACTGCCGATTATCAGGTCACTGGCCGAGATAGGCCGTAATCATTCCTCCTCCAAGAGTAAGTATCTCAGTTTAATTCCTAATTTTTTTCGCCGAGGTCAATGAACTACTTTCCCCAAGGCGGACTTATTCCCGCCAACTATCTATAAATTACTCGTAGGAGAGAAAAGCTGGCGTTTCCAAGCTGCGGAGGAATAACCACTTCACAGAAACAGAGACACGATCATCACTGATTCTCTTTTTTTCGTTCACCCTATTTTAATTTAGCTTTTTTTAGTTGCGCTTTACCTTCGATTCTCCAATCGATCTTCAGTTATTCAAGCTTTATTTAGCCTGGTTCTTTTGATTTGCGTTATTCCGCCGCCCAATTTATAATTTTGCCCAGTAGCCCGGACTGTTCGTCGAAGCTTCGCCACGGGAGTGGCGTGACGAAAGCTGTCCAGGCACATCCTGTGTCGGCAAGGGCGAACAGCACTCCCGAGACACCCAGTTGTCCATAGACACACGTACGACACACACGCTCTCTCTCGACATTTTCAGATTTCGACTGTTCATGTGGTTTGCATGCCTTGTTGACGTCAGATTTGCAGGAGCGTCGGCCCGGCGACGCCGGGGACGCGTACGCGCCCTCCGTCGCTCGCAGCACCAGCTGCCCCAACTCGAATACGGCCCTGCTCTCGAAAGAGGCCAAAGACCTTAAGGGCCCATACCTCCTGGTTCCAGGTATAATTTAGGCCAGACAAAACAGCCGCAATTAAAGATTAATAGCCGCTGCATCATCCACTCTCTTTGTCTTTCTCTTCTTCCCGTAACTCCCCCTCTTTGTCTCTCTCTCTCTCTCTCTCTGTCTCTCATTCTATATCTTTCTATCTATCTATTTACATCTCTCTCTATCAGTCGACGACGCAGCAGCTTTCGCAGCTTCCCCGATATAACATATTAACATATACATATGCCCGTCACGAGAACAACCCCCTCACGATTGGCCTACTAACCGAGCCCACTTCGTGCCTCATCACCATAGTGCTGCCCTGGTCGGAAAGTGACGGAAATGTGTACGTCTATTGGTCCATGTGTGTCAATGTAAATGTGCCCCTCGACGCTTACCTTTGTCGCGCGAGACCCCATTAATGCTTCCCCGATCGTCCGATGATTTTAGAGTATATTTCCATATGTCTAGCGCGTACTCATCTTGAAAGGGCTGTATTGTCTAATGACCCGAGGCTTTTTTCTATCTGCTTCTCCCAGACGATTTCGGCATACCCCACGTGGTAGGATTCACGACGTGGTTCGCGATGTGTCAACTAAAAGGTTAGCCCGTCAGGTGGTTATTATTATTCAATTATTCATTATTACTACTCGCTGTTCTTTCTCTCAAGTAGGATTTTGCTCGGAGACTGCACAAGGTTTATATCTTCGTCTGCTTCTCTATGACTGTCTACTTCTCCTCATGGGATATGATTTACTACTTGTGTACTAGTTTCTAAATCGACACATCCGCGAGACTCTGATACTGTTCAACTCCAACACTTATCTCTATCTCTATTTGTATGTATTAGTGCACTCCTGGGTGTTTAGAGTAGTGCGCTAAAGATTCGTATTTCCACGTATCGTTGATCCCTCGTTTACTCGAAGTATGTCATTCAGATACCGAACTCGTTGTTTAAGGCAACACTTTGGAATAATTATATTACATGATTTAGTGTTCAAAATAACGTTGTTTCTCTCGTGAAAATAATTGATCAATTAGTCAGAAAATGTAGGAGAAATACTCGTCGCGAATCAGGGAAAATAAGCGAGGAAATAGGGCTTCGAGAAATTCAAGTAGACTGCCCGCCGCGTCTGACTTATCGCTGACTTTTACTACTGCGGGCGAAGTTTCCGAGCGTTGGGAACGTTCCCGGCTGACTGGAACGTCTCCCCGATGGCCAATCCTTTTCCCAACTATTCTCAAGAACCCACGCATTGTTGTTATGGATGAAAATGGCTGGCAGTTTATGCCCCATTCTGTGAAATCCTCTGGTGAAGATGAATTACTCATCCCAGGAGAGCGTGAACTCTGAGAGACGACGGAGGAAAGCAATAAGCAAGAATTTGAAGATGGTTTATTCCATCGAGATTCAGTATAACGAGTGTCTCAGGCTAATTATCAAAATCTCCGTCTTATTTTCGACTGCACGACATAAGACATACCTACTTCCGGTCGGCTATAATTCGACAATATCACGAGGCATGGTATTGAACGCTGTATTGTACCATGTTGCTAACTCAACTTTGTGCACGTTCTAAATCGTTCCCTTATACTGATTGTATGAGTGATCGTTGACTCTCAAAACATACTCGAGCGCTGTATCTCTGATTGACTAACATCTGTCTTTGCAGCATCCACAAACTGAACGATCCTCTCTCATGAAGAGAGAACACTGAAGCATCTTAAAAAATACGTTCAAAAGCTAAGATTCGAAAGGCTTTTCTTCGCAATCATTTCTTTATGAATGGTCTTGAATGCTTTTGAACGTGAAACGCAAAGTGAAAGGATGCATCCGTTGTTCTCTCTTACGCTCGACTCCTTCCTCTGTAAATAAAGCTCCTGGTGTGTGTTTCATGCTCATTCTTAGTGGAGGAATCGAACTCCGCTCCGGCGATCGCCGGCGCAACAAGTCATGGGAGTGGAGCAGCGCTGAATGCTGGTAGCCGCTTCCTTGCGATACCCGGCAATCCCGGTAATCTGCTTTTCTGTGCTCGCTTCTTCATAACATTTCACCCTCATAGACGCCTCCTTTTTACTATCATTCTCTTTTTCTCTCTTCATATCTGCCTACCGCTGTCGCTCTTACTTCTTTTTTCTTCAGCTTTTTGCGAGAGACTCTCTGATTTCGTGAGGCGAGACTCTGCTTTCTCCCGTGAACTCTGCCCTATCACAAATGTCTCGAATTCAACTGGCCTCGCGTGCAAACCTCCCATGAATACCACGCACGAACTATTTGACTTTTCAATTCAACTGTCACGCGGATTTACGAGGTTGATTCGGCCATGGCTTACTGTCACGAGAACTCCTTGTAATTCAATCGATGTAAACTGCAAGCTTTCGGTAGACTATTCCATAAATCTTTTGTACAAATTCAGAGACATATCCCATAGGACAGGGATCACGGGTTCCCCGATGTTTAAACCTGAGTAGGTGCAATAGTTATCCGGGTGAGAGTCCTTGCGACAAAAAGAGAACTCGCTTTCATACGGCACCTACGCAGAAATTCCCGGCGAAAGTGTTGAAAGCAAGAGGCAGTAGGCAGTAAGCTAGATGTCTTTCAGGCCAAGAACCAGGCACCAACGGGATAGATCGAAGTCCCAGCAGTGTGTCAATTAGCAGGACTCACAGCTCTACCGCGCTGGAGAACGGTGACGTGAATCACAGGGTGTGTATTTGTAGTTATGTCATCGATAATGAGTCGACACTAGAATAGTTGTGATAAAGAGCACGATTTTTGGCACAGGGCAACACGCACTTCATGCGAAAGATACCTGCTGGCGCTGAGGCCAGCAATATCCTTGTGGGGGAGGTCGACTTCCTTGACAAGACACTGTCAGCCTTCATACGACTCAGCCAAGCCGGAATAATGGGCGACTTGACCGAAGTTCCTGTACCAACGAGATTTATATTTATCCTCCTGGGACCTGTGGTGAGCAAAGCCGGATCGATAGATTTAACTCCTTAATCCGATTCAACGAGCGATTTGAAAACAATTTCGCGAAGAAGCACCACGAGGCACTCTTGCTATCTCAAAGAGCCTTTATCTGTTTTGACCATCGAGCAATTAGTCTGAACAAGCACAGACTGACAAAGTCTTCGTTTGATAAGCCCGATTTAAACCCGGAAATATTTGCCCCATTTATCCATCTGACTTCACCCGAGAGAGCTGCGCCAACTTTGAGAGGATAATTGAAGTTTTAATGGTAATTTAATGGTCCGATCCTCATAGCTAATTATCCTAGAACGAGTTCACCGCCAGATGGATCCGCCAAGTCATTTCTCCTTCGCATCAACGCGATCTTCAACAGGCCTCTCGTTATCTCTCAATTCAGCTTGATAAAATCGCAGTTTGATCTTCATTCCACTATCTCTTTTACATCTAAAATCGTAGGCCGATGTAACGCGAGATAGTCGATTGAAACATGTCGCGCGTTCCTCGATGCAAAAACGAACGGCCTTCCGTTTAACGATCGAAAGATTATACGATTGCGTACTGTCTATCGCAGGGTGGAATCTCGGGCTTCCACGAGATCGGCCGTGCCATGGCCACCTTGATGTCCGACGAGGTCTTCCATGACGTAGCCTACAAGGCGAAGAACAGGAATCACTTGCTAGCGGGCATCGATGAATTCTTGGATGCTGTGACTGTTCTGCCACCGGGCGAATGGGATCCTGCCATACGAATCGAACCCCCTGCCGCTATTCCTTCTCAGGTACGATGATCTTTAAACAGTTGTCTAAAGCCGATGATCCCTACTTCGATTTATTATAATCGCCCGATACAATTAGGATGTGCGGAAGAGACCGAAAGAAGAGAAACCAAAGGAAGAATTCGACGAGGAAGCAGACGAGCAAAAGTTAAGAGAGGAATCCGGACTGTCGAGATCCGGCAGACTCTTTGGAGGCCTGATCAACGATGTTAAGAGAAAAGTGCCCTTTTACTTTTCTGACTTCAAGGATGCTCTGGCTATTCAATGCATCGCCTCTTTCATATTTCTTTATTTCGCTTGTCTATCACCGATTATCACCTTCGGTGGCTTGTTGAGCGAAGCCACTGGCAAGAATATGGCTGCCATGGAGTCTCTTGTGTCTGGCTTCGTCTGTGGTATTGGATATGGTCTCTTCTCAGGACAGCCTCTTACCATCCTTGGCTCCACTGGACCTGTTCTTGTCTTTGAGACTATTGTCTTCGAATTTTGCAAGTTCGTCTTCCTCTCTCTCTTTCATCTTTGATACCATGACGTAAATAATATAACTCTGATTGATCAAACTATTGAAATTCCCAAAGGCAATCGGATTGGAATTACATGTCCTTCCGTTTCTGGATTGGCACGTGGACGGCGGTGATTCTGATGATCCTTGTAGCAGTGGATGCGAGCGCTCTCGTCTGTTACATTACTCGCTTCACCGAGGAGAACTTCGCTACTCTGATCGCCTTCATCTTCATCTATAAGGTGAGACCACTGTCGATGGCAACTGCATCAGTTAGTTGCATTTCTGTCCTTCCTTTAATTACGCAACGTCGTGGCCTCTCGATCTAATCAGACTTCGGTTAATTGGATGGCCTGGAAGTGTGCGTGCTTCGCGAATCGCAGTATCAGCGAAAATCGCGTGCATCTGGGTCACGATTGGCCGGTGTGAACACCGGCGACGTTAAAACTAGTCTGATAAAATCGCCGAAATCCTGGAGGTCGAGTTTTCTTTGCTTCTCCTTTTTAAACTTCAAACTAAAGCGTTCGAACGGTCAAGGGTAGCGAAGACTCAACTAAAGAAGTGTCACGTTTGCAGGCAATCGAGAACGTGCTCTCCATCGGCAAGAAATTCCCGATCAATACACATGCTAATGATCCATTCAGTTTTGAGTGCTGGTGCAAGCCACCGAGTGACACCCCACTGTCCAGCGTCCTCAGTGTCAATTGGACGGCACTCGATCAGAGTGCATGCCAGGTAGATAAGCACGAATCACCAGATACACACGTACTAATTCCCATTTCCACCACACTGAACTACCTATCATTCAATCTAGACCTTCTTCTGAATGTAATAAAGATGATCTAGCGTAGCTATGAGACACATAAGTAGAGCTCTGAACCATATTTGCTTTCTATTTTTCTCTCCTTTTTCCACATGAATCTTCCCTTCCTAGTCTTCCTTTGAATCTGTGTGTTTTCTTTATATCCTTCATCCACTGTATCATAAAATCTAGGTATCCTGGCGTCTGTGATGCAGACAGATAGAAATATCCTTCAATTCCACTATGCTTTTTAGACCTATAATGGCACGATGGTTGGCGACGGCTGCAATCCGCCGCACTATGTCCCTGATGTGTTCCTCATGTCAATTATACTCTTCATGGGCACCTTCTTATTATCCATCGAGCTCAAAGACTTCAAGAACGCACTCTTCTTCCCGTCGAAGGTATATCATAGAAACTGAATCATCTCATTGAGCGTAACTAGACTTTTTCTCTACTTGGATTCTTGCTTTATGTATCATCATAGGTGAGGCAAGTGGTCAGTGATTTCGCGGTAATCATCGCGATTTTCTCGATGACGATCCTCGATCACGTTGTCAGTATTCCCACACCGAAATTGGAAGTGCCAGTGGAATTCAAGCCGACTTTAGAAGGCAGAGGATGGGTGATCTGGCCTTTCCAAAATAATCCATGGTGGAGTGCGATCGTGGCGTGTCTCCCCGCTCTTCTCGGCACTATATTGATCTTCATGGACCAGCAAATCACTGCTGTGATCGTTAATAGGAAAGAAAACAAGCTGAAGGCAAGTTATCCTTTCGTCTAATTACAAAACTGGTATTAATTAAATTAAATTAAAAAATCTCTTTTTGGATCCTTTAGAAAGGATGCGGCTATCACTTGGATCTATTTATTCTGGCGATTCTCATCGAGGTCTGCTCGGTGATGGGACTCCCATGGTTCGTCGCAGCCACAGTACTTTCAATTAATCACGTCAACTCCTTGAAATTGGAATCGGAATGCGCGGCGCCCGGCGAGAAGCCTCAGTTCCTTGGAGTGCGGGAACAACGAGTAACTCACATCCTAATCTTCCTGATGATCGGGTGTTCGGTGCTATTGACGCCGATGCTTAAGCACATACCGATGCCTGTACTTTTCGGGGTCTTCCTGTACATGGGCGTAGCCTCTTTGAAGGGTCTTCAATTCTTCGACAGGATTTTAATCATGCTGATGCCAGTGAAGTACCAACCAGACTACATGTTCCTCCGACAGGTATATTCTCTTATATCAACCTTAGTCATTTCCTCGATTTTTAACGGTCCAATAATTTCTGAATTTCTTTACAGGTACCTTTGAAGCGGGTACACATGTTCACTGCGATACAGCTGACCTGTCTGATCTGCCTGTGGCTGATTAAATCATTCAGCACTACGTCTATTCTCTTCCCTCTCATGGTGGGTGTTGCTTTTTGATCATAAGAAATACTAATATCTTTTTTCGAACGAGATATCAGAGAATTTTTATTAATTACAGCTGGTCGTAATGATCGGTATCCGCAAATCCTTGGACCTGATGTTTACCCAGCGGGAGTTGAAGATCTTGGACGACGTGATGCCTGAGCCGAGCAAGAAGCACGAGGATGATCTTCGCCAGCTGGAGAGTGGCGAGGTTAGCACCGTTCGACGACTACTAAACACGATCTTGTGTAACAAATAGCAGTCGGCCGGTGATCACAGAGTGGCTGTGTGCCCGGTGGTCACCGTGACACTCTGCGAGCAGAGCGGAGCGCCGCCGGAGAACAATGCGGCCTAACACAAATGCACACTAGGCAACAAGGCTCGACCTCGTCCTGTCGGTGTCGTTCTTGACGAGGCAACCTTGTGCAAGGAATCTACTCCATACTGCTAGATACGAATCCCGGACGACGAGAGCTCCGCGTCGAGCTTCTCGCTCGACGCGCACTCGTACCTGGACGGCGGAAGCTGATCGTTTCGGCCTTAGTTTTTGGCCTTAAATCTCCCACAAGCGGAACTCTTGTCGTCCGGCCGACGAACCACCATGTGTGCCAAGCTACCTATTTATAGAGCGAACTCCAAACCCTACCCGGTATACTCGCTCCGACCAGTATTAATTAAACGTGACAATTACTCTCCCACCACCCACCACCCTACATTCCACCACTTTAATCGAGCCCTTTTCGAAAGGTAGTGTTTTTTGGATACGCTGTTGTAACTTGGATGTTTCTATCGCCACTTATTTCCCGCTGTAGCGCGTGTGTAACGGCCTACGTTTACGATGACACACAGCGAATGCTTTGATGGGCAGAGGCAGGTCATTAATGAGCGAAAGCAACCCTCGGTGTCACGGAGTCTGTTATCTGGAACAATGACTGTCTCAATTGAACTGTGTGTATTATGTACCAAGCATCCCCGAGACTTATTCTTGCGTAGCAAATCACCGAGGGATGCTCCGTTCATTGCGATGACTCCGAGTGCATCCGCGTGGAAGAGGCAATGATGATTAGCGTGGGACACCCAGGCCGTCCCGACACGTGTCCGACGCCTCTTCTCATGCACGAACGACTACGTTACATGTTTGTATCGGTTCGATGTCGCAACGTCGGCGCTGCCTTGTCGTGTGGAAATACAGAACTGCTTGAAAATTACACGTAGACGTATATCTCTCTGATTAAAAGTCTCCTCCTTGCGCGTGGACCGCGCGATCTCACCTATCTCGACTCTCCCAATTGTTCAACCACCATTTACCTTTAGCACATTGTTGACCGGTGCTTCTATGCAAAAACGAACGCCTGTCATATAAGAACATTTTTTTTAATTGAATAAAAAAAGAAGTCAAATGAATATTATTTTAATAATTATATAAATCGATATAGAAAAACCAATGTAGTAACCGGCAAACAATGTGATGAGACAATCCACTATAATTTATTAAACCCAATTCCTATTATTAAATCTGATCGACGTCCATCGACTGTTGTACTCTACTCCGAGCCTTTAACAGCTTGCCCTTTAAACACTTGAGAAATAACCCTGAAACTTACACGCCTGCCACGGATCCTTATCGGCAAGGGAGGCCCTTCTCCACAGCAGGTTACACACGACACTTTATCTAGCTAGATTAGCGAGAGAAAGGAGAGAAAGAAAGCGAGCGATGAGAAAAGTTAGACTTCCACGTTCACGTTCGATTCGCACACAATTGCCGAGAGTAAGGAGAGTGGTAACGCCACCGTGACTCTCGGAGGAAAACGACGATTCGGACGTTCCTATGGGACGCATGCTGTCAGAGAAAGACTGGAGGAGGGAAAACTCGATGAAAGAGAGCGAGACAGAGCGAAAGAGAGAGAGAGAGAGAAAGAGAGAAAGTGACAGTGAGAGGGAAATCGGGAGCAAATAGAGTACACCAGTCGTCGAATCCTCCGGCTGTCAGCGGTACGTCAGCACACGTGCACGCTCTCGTAGTAATGCAATTTTCCCGATTTGTAAATCTCGACCTCACGAATTAGAGCGAACTTCATTACTGTCGAGTATCAGTTCGACAAAGCGTGCACCGCGAGTGCACGCGAAGCAATTAGCAAGACTTTTGTCGCATGAATCGTCAGACTAGTCGGCCGAATTATCATCGAGCAATCAAGCATATTGCAATCAATGTCGCTTAAAAGTGTCCGATATACATGTATGTACACATTCATGATCATTACTACGGAGTGAGATGTCCCTGAGCTAATCATGCAGACCTGCTTGAATCGATGCATGGCTTCAAATTACTCTTAAAAGTTAGTGGGCCGGAATTAGCAAGTGATATATAGTTTCTCCCTCAGGAGCAAAACGAATCGATGGGATACGGGGGATCGGACAACATACACATTTCTCTGGCGAATGGTAATATCATGAAGATCCCTCTCTCGAGTATCAATATCAGCGAGGAGGTGAACAAGACTGGCATTTGGCAGCAAGTGAACGAAGGCAACGAGAAGCAGAAACAACAGAAAGTCATCAAGTACGTCTTACAATTGATTATATACACGCGTCTACCATAAGTAATTGAGTTCAATTAGGAGAGGATTTTTCATTTATAAATTGGTACAGTTCGAAGCCGAAGAAACATCCGAAAAAGGAGGGCTCGTTGCTGGCCGACGAGACGACAAGACTGACGACAATGACCGAGGAGGACGAGGATGACAGTGGGATCTCTATCAAGGTGACATGCGTAAATGACTCTAAATTCTAACCACCACCATCACCAATCCGATAAATCACATGGCGAGACTTACACAGCAAGAGCACCAATAACACCGGCATGCAACATACCCCATGTACCACTGCTGTGAGTAAAACTACCCCCCTGGCGGAGCTGCATGCTGGCCCACCGAGTATCCTGGACTAGTGTGTAGTTCGAGGATGATCCTGGCCCTTAGATGACTGAAGTTAGCCCGCAAATAGCTTGATAGAACTTCCCAAAAAGTTACCCCCCACTCCAATAAATCCTCACCCGATGATTAGTTCGCACTCATGCTCATTATCGACCGGCGAATGATCTTTCGAGTATTCTTCACGTCGCAATATCAATCGCTGACTAAACTTATAATTATTTCGATAATAAAATGATCGTCGTTATAATAAAGTAAACGCTTACGCTGAACTGAACGCTTTTGCACTGGCAAGCTTTGACCAATCGCATGTTTATTCTTTACCATCCAGAGAGTCCCAATGAAATGAATGAATATTTTAAATTTCGATATCCATACGTGTCAATTGACAATATAAAGACGAATGAAAAGAAGTTGGAAGAAGAGTTATGTTCAATAATAAAGAATACGCGCATGTTTAATTGGGACTCTCCAATATATGTATAAGTCTGGTGAAAAGCAATTGACGTTAATGCGGTTTAGTTCCGATTGTCAAACGCGTATGGCAGATCTCGTAAGTGCAATTGCGCTGTAAATTTATACTGTGGATTCCAGCGATGCTGGAAGACAAAAGGCTAAAGAAAAAGGTGGCAATGTTTATTGGGAAATTACAGGTAGACTTAATAAGATCGAAGGAGAGCCTGGGTCCGCTCACAGCGAACGGTACCACCTCAGCAGAGACATCCGTCTAACGTCAGCTTTCGTCGTCCTAGGAAAGCTCGCAGCTCATCCAATCGAGAGCCGTTCTCGCAGGAAAGCGCACACTACCCCCAAGCCGAGCCAGCGAAAACAGGTCTTAAAAGTCTTTCCTACACTCGCGTAAATCGAATGCGAGTGGAGACCCACAAAGTGCAATCCAAATGCAGGCTGAATGCGAATGATGCGAGTCATCTATGTCGAAAGTGTCCTCTGCATAAATAATCTTTTATCCGCCCAAGCTTTCAATCATATCACATTTTTCCGTCATAAAATATCAATTGAATTTGTCACAAACAAAACATACGATTGTAGAACAAATGAATTATCGAAATGATAGAACTTGCTTGAAGGACACTTGTCACAGGATAATATCGATATATCGGGCTTATTCGCAGCCTGCATTCGAGAGCCGAGACTAATGATTCGCAAGTGGGTGAGAGGCCGATGAGAGCGTGTAAGTAAGAATATGCCAAAGAAACCCCGAAGACATGCCGACGTTTCCTTCGAGGGATGCCTTGAGGCCAAAGAGTTCCGCCACGAAAGGACGAACCACTGACGACTGATTTGTATTTCTCGCTCGCGAGCCATCCCAGAAATGCCGTGATCTCAAACGCATCTCTATTTTCATAAGTCTCTTGGAGAACAAAAGGGTGATGTGGCAATGCCACTACAGACAATACTGTGTTGAACTAATAACTCTGTCTCTGCTCTGTGTTTCGTCGTGTTTTTGTACCGAGATCGAGACTAGATTCCAACCGAACATACATTCTCACCGTCCCTTGAAGGAGCACCTGACTTTTCGCTCGAGTAAAGAAAACTGGGAGAATACACACTCACACGCATACAGACATATACATACACACAAGATATTGGAGTCTTTCAGACACAAGTATTCATCAAACATACTTTATCGGATATGCATATATATTTGAGAACTAGTACGCAATACTGTGTTGTCTACCAAAGAAGAAAGGAACTAGTTCCGAGTCCTTTTGCATCGCGCGCGAGCACGATGGAGAAACTCGCAGCGATCTGCGCGTAGTGTAGAGCATGAATGGAATCATACTTTCGTAAATCTGTGTTATTTGAGAGAGAGAAAGAAAGAATGAGTGCAAGAAGTATGCAAGTTAGATTAGCGAATCATCGTGAGATTACCGAATGAGTTTATAGACAATGATCCACTTATACTCCTAACTTAAGGGATTGAGAATTGGAACTCACGGGCGTGCGTGCTCCGATGCTAATTAACACTTTAAAGAAGATTGGTCTTTGTTCGAGAATTAACGATAATGATCGATAATGAACATCAAACGATTTTTAAACTCAATACCAAATCTTTAAAGTGTCAAGAGTTCGGGGGGTTCCACTGCGGCAGGTTCGTGCTATAGTATTAACTGGTTGTGATTAGAGAATGCTGAAAGTCGATCAAGATATATTCCCCGGGAGGAAACATATCCGTGTCACGCGTGACACTCTTTTCCAGTAAAGCAAAAAACCACAGTTTAGTTAACTAAACAGACAATTCACCTGAATTATTGATAAGTGTCATTAAGATCGCACTGATCCCACAGGAACGGAACTTTTCAGAGAAGAGATAAAAGGTCATGTTTGCGTGACGCAAATACGTTTCCGCCCCGGAAACGGATATAGCGAACGAAGATCGATCGAGGAAAGCGCAGCAAATTGTTTGAGCACCTACAACTCGTGCTGTTTTTGATTGGCGGGCCTAGAACTGAAAAAAAGCGAGACGATGTATTTAGAGTATTTTTAATGAACACGATACTAACTGGTGCAATTAATAGTGTGCTCGAGGCTAAGGCTCGTCCCCTCAATTCGAGCGATAATAGAGGATCTAAGGCACTCGAGCGGTCGTCTCGATTTTAGCTGCGACCACTCACTCTGTTCTCTATGATAAAGATCACCTAATTGGGTCATTCGATGTAATACTTAATGTATAGTGCGTTTACATTCTAGCCATTTAGCTCGGCGATATATCACCCAGTCTGTGTGTACATACTAGGGAAAATGAAAAAGAGAGATATCCTCGAAAGAGGCACGTTATAAATGCGTTAATTAACCAGTCATATATTTCGCTGCCATGCATGCAATCGATGTATTACCTCTTTGCCAGCATTATCCATTGATTCTAATTAAAAACGCAATGCTGATCGACCAGATATCTTATTCTTGACGAAAATCATCCTTGCTTGTCTAAGGCAATGTTTCTTAAATTATTTTGGACTAAATCTTGAAGGAGAAGGACTTTAAAATACCAATCGCTGTTGATCTTGACGAAGAACGCACCGTTTAAGAAGAACTGTCTTAGACTAGCGTTCACAAAACTTTTCATGGTAGAATAAAGTTCCAACTAAAAGACTTCTACCTTTACACTATGCTACCAGGAGTCTTAAGTAGAATTTCTAGATTCTGAAAGTAGAACATCATTCTTCATTCCCATCATAAATTGAAGAATAATCACGAGGTACGTCGTCGCCGCGGAGATTATCTGGTAAAAATCACGACAAATGGTAACTAATAAAGTATAAAAACTATAATTGCATGAACGTACACTGTTCGATAATTAATTGAGCCTAATCAAGCTCACCGAGTGCAATAAAGTATTGTCCAGCGCGAAGAAGCCGCTTGCAGTGAAATTAACATTCCGATGAAGTAGTTGAAGGGACAATAACTTCAGTTGTGTCTTCGCTTCCCGATCAACAGTGTAGCTCAACAGGGTGTGCACAATGCTGCCCAGTTTCTGAATCTACAATCAAGTCTCCTATTCGATTGTCTGGTTACCCTATTCTCGTCTTCCTAGCTCTCCAGCATACCTCGTTGTTGATATTCGTGATTTTCCATGTCAGTAATAAGACAGGATACAATGACGCGATCATCCAACAGACACCGTTCGCCAGGAAAGTTGACTTCATGTCGCTCTCAATTGGAAAAGAGACCACGCAATAGTATGCGTTGTAAACCAATGTGAGGAAGAAGAAGGCGACGCTGAAGAGCGTCGACATCGAATAGCACTGTGAGATATCGCTGGAAATATCGCAGAGCCATTCGTGAGTGTTTTTTAGCTGAAAAAGTGTACCAATGGAAGATCCACTGACGAGCACTCGATGAGCTTGGTACAATGATTCTGTCGTCGGCATCGAGTTCCTCGTCACGTTCTGCATTCCTCGGTTGACTTCGGTGAAATAAGCCATTAGTAGGGATACCACGAAGAAGTACTGAATAATGTACAAAGTGATCAAGGAGATCGGCAGTACGTCTGCTAGCCAGGAGATAGGAGATGACATGAATGTCATGATTTCCATGGCGAGCATTGCGAGAATCAAACTCATGTTGAAGAGAAAGGCGCATAAAAATTCTCTGTATATTCGCACCCGATTAATCGGTTGAATTAGTTGATGAAGTACCCGTTCAATATGCACCAAACGATTCACCGTTTTTACAAGCATGCTTTCGTAAAAATAGGCCGATAGAAGAATAGTGCATATCGTTAGAGCACCGAATGTCGTCTCAAGAACTTCTATGCATATTGTCAATGCATTCTTGCCGAGATACCGCGAGCTAATACGGAATGGTATCAACAGGCATGTCAAACTGATCACGACGGCTACGAGTATGAGATTATAAACCCGGCCGATTCTCGACTGCACAAAAATTGGAAATGGTCTTTTCTCCTTCTGTGTAGCGGCGTTGCTCACTACTGAGAATGTTGCCAATCCAGTGATCTTGAAGAGCAGTAACAGTGGCCACACATACGACAGTATGGCCTTCTCGTTAAATGACTTTCGCTTCATCCCTTTGTCTACGGTCAAGAGTTTCACGTTATACTCTATTTGAGGAGAAAAACGATACTAGTTGCCATCCGTATTGCTGTGTAACATTGTCACTGACCAAAGGCCTAAAGTGCCTGCCAGGTGAGGGGCCCCTCACGCGCTTCTTTCCCTTTCCACTACCGAGTAACCTACCTGGGGAAGTGAGGGGTACTGACTACCCTGACTACCTGGTCCATCTTACCCCTCTCTGCCCCTTGTCTGTTACGCGTTAATGACTTTTGCAGGTTTTAATACAAAGCATACCAGGTATTAGGAGGCTCCCGTGAGGGGCCCGCTCGGTGATGATCGGAGTTGCCCACCGCGAGCGAGGGTACAAGCAGGTAGAAACGTCGTCAAAATTGGCAGAGTGGGGGTGTCAGTTTAGCTCGCGAGCGAAACTTGGCCGGCACGAAGCCACTTAAACTTTAAGTGGTTTTCACTCAAATTATGCCACGGTTAAAATGATTGTTCTGGGAGATGCTTCAAGCTTCGTAAACACATTGACTACCAATGAGTCACGGATAGACTTCCACGTATTTCTTCCCTAAGCCTCCAAACCACAAACTTTAACAATCTGACTCAACTAATGAATTAGATGGTCCACTTATTAATCAGAATTATCACTTACAAATTATTGTTGGATTACAAAAACAGTACAAAATAGGAAGGAAAATTAGCGAGTCGCTTAGGAGATACTCATGAGCATCCGACACTCATCATTTCCAGGCATAAATGGGAGGATACCTTGCACGCTAGAGGCCTAGACCTCATCAGCCCTGCAGATGATATATGTGTTATTGCACCCCTCACATACTACATATTGTAGGAGCTTCACGTTGCAACTAGATAATTACAAGGACGAAAATAGGCGTAACTTTATGATTAATCGTGAAAAGCATGCCTCATTAATTACTCTGCATCTTCTATCTTGCCATAGTGTCAAGCAGTTGCCATTGATATCGTTCCTCGTGGAAAGGGTATCTATCCTAGTTGTTGTCTTCGCGTCTATACTAAATGTTTTTTATTAAAAATATTTCAGTTTCTTGACATGTGAAATAAACAATTTCTGTAATATGCAAGGTATTCCTTCGTCACATAACAGTGGCTCGTGTAGTTACCCCAATTTTTTTAAACACGTTCCGTAACTACATATACATACTTGTGCCTAAACTAGCCAAATTGCGTTTTGAACGGATAAACTAAGCAAACGAAACTCCTAACATAAGGTGATTCTTGTTCTCAATGCACTTCAAAGGCAGCCTCTTGCAATGTGAAGACCTAAATTTCGCATTACAATTCGAGATATTTTATACCTAATTTATATATGTGGAGATATATATGTCATCGTTGACCCGGATTGCATAAAAGGTATTGTGCACCAAAATAAGTGCAAAATTATGAACTTGCTGGTTAATTTCAACTAGCATCAGTAAGTATGTATAAGTTCTCGATATTCTATATCGGATTAAGACTAATAGGGATTGAAACAATAATTGTTAGCCCTTATTGCTATTGACTTTGAAGACTCATAATAATGAAGCATCGCTCTAGAATCTTCCTCAAAAATGAGATCGTATTCCCTACGAAATCTTGAGTAACGATAGCTAGAAAAGAAACAGCAGTACTTACCACTGTGAATCAGTTACGACTTAGTTCTAGAATGACGAGACCGTACCAATCACCGGCAGCTGATATGACGTCTACAGAATGGGAGATGCATGAAGCTTAGGAAATAGTCAAATTGACATACACACAACAGTCGTACGTATATAAACAATTGTCTTTTTTTCATCAAAAGATTGCCACAAGATATTGCCAAGAAGACGATGCCTTTCAAGTGCGATGAAAACTCTTACAATATAAAGGATTCGCAGAAGCGGGATGTTCTCAACACTCGCTAGTGAAAAAACATTATGATCCAAAAAGAGGAAACTACTCTCCACACCATACTCTCTCACTTCCTCATTCACTGGCGCCCCTCTGATAATCAGTGATACACATGCATAAACATAAATCAATTTTCTCTGGTTTCTCATATGTACACTGATATATCTGTGCCTAATAAACGTGGGTAGACATCTGCACGATACGATAACTAGTGAAATAGCTATACGATTCTTGCAATCCTTCCTCCTAGCTTGCATCATTATACAAAATTAAAGACGCGGCTGGGAGGAATATGATCATCGCGAAAAATGTGCTATAATACAGAGAAAAAGTCATTAAGTGAAATAATGTCTATGTGTGTCTGTGTGTGTGTGTGTGTGTCTGTGGTACTATGTGTGTCTAGCTTCCATCTTCAGTCCTTCCGATAAAGTGAGTGCCTTCTGCTGGTGTCTTACACGAATATACGTATGTGTACCGATTCGTCATAGATATGCCGCAATGAAAAACCACGTTGACCAACGTGAGGGAAAAGCGGTCGACGATGCATTCACAGAATTCAGTAGATATAAAGAATAAAAGAGTACTGCGATAAAATGAAATACAGCGGTATGACAATTTCTCCCTAGGAGGCAAATGATCTCCAAATGTGCAAAAGATGCGATTATTTTCTTTCCCCGACATCCAAGACACTCGTTTCACGTGGTAGAGACCACAGTAGTATAAAAGAAAACAAGTGAGAGTTCGCGTGATCGGATACAAAAATCTGCTGTGTTACTTGGCCTCAGTTTCTTTAGGAGACTCGCTCCTGGTAGGCACTTCGTCGGCTTCTCCTGCTTCTTCTTCGGTTTCTACTTCTGCTTCGGCTTCCGCTTCTGTGTCCGCTTCTCCTTCACCTTCAGCTTCGCCTTCAGCTTCACCATCAACATCAGCCTCTTGGTCAGCATCAGCATCGGCATCGGCTTCACCTTCAGCTTCTACCTCAGCTTCTGCTTCCGCTTCTGCTTCCGCTGGTGCGTCCGTATCAGGTTGGCTGCCACTATCGTCCGCCGGTGAATCCTCCGAAACTGCTGCATCTGGATCTAAGAAACGAACCTATCGCGTTTACACGAGGACCCTACGCACCCCTCTAATTGACATTGAAGTCTCAACAAATCCAATTACCTGGACAAGCGGGATCAGACATTAAGGAAAAGACTTTTTCCTCAGGCATATCCTTCGTTAATTCTTTGAAATGGACCACTTGGTCCGAAAACGATTGCCAGAATGATTGACCTTCCGGTATGGTAAACATTGCCTATATAATTTAAAATAGAGGAATAAAATAATCCAAATGGAAAAGCTTATCCACTTTGAATGCAAAATACGGACAGTGAAATATGCAGTCACGCCGATTCCACTAATATGGAAATTTCTTTACCTTAAACTTGTTGTATATATGCTCAGCTTTTTGCCTAATCTGCTCAGCCTTTTGCTTGAACGATGCCTATAAGAACAGTACGATATGATAAACGAATCATCCAATCAAACGTCATCTGTTAACAACTTGCTTACAGAAATATGTAGAACGAAACATTACCTCCTCTTCCTCGCTTAGTTTCCAATCAGCCAAATTACCAATATATCGTCTCAACTAAAATAAAGGATCATATGTGTGAAAAGCAGAATAGAGTGGAAAGCTTGTAGTTTCAAAATATTTGTACCTACCCTTTTAACAGTTTCCACGATGTGTGGGTGTTTCTTTAACATTAGAGGATCAATTGGCAGGGCTAACATATCATCCATCGCCTGCAAACACTTATCCGTGTTTGCTCGATCTAATCCAAGATTAGATTTGATTTCCGCATCCAATTGTAATAGCTGCGCCTCTATACGAAGCCATCTGCAATTCAAAGTAGAGGATACTATCTGCTCTAACAAACGTTTCGCAACTCTTCTTATTTACCTCAATTCATATGTCTTACGATGAACTGCACCACCCTTCGCAAACGCGCGTTTCTCATCTTCCGGAACGTGAATGTTAAAGTCCAAACAATCTTTAACTTGTTCCGGCAGAATTTCGCCGCTTTCTAATTGTGCCTTTAATTTCATCGCCTTTCTCGCGGTAGCCCAGTCCCACTGGGATCGGGCCTTCTCATTCTCAAATGACTTTGGCTTGTCCATGTCTAACTTGATTCCTACATACTCGCCCGCGAACGTTCGCGCTAATAAAAATCGACCAGGCGTTTCTGAAGATGCGGCGCTAGAGACTACCGTGCCCTCCAGAATTTGTGATTCTCCCACATTGTTTTTCTCTGTTAGAGAATTTAGATTTTAATCTAAGTTGTATCGAAGCTTTAACGACGAGTGACGAGCGAATGAACTTCAAATATTAAGACAGAGCAAAGGTTGCCAATATAAAAAAAATTCATATAATGAATGAAAAAAAGATTGAACGGAGTAGCTATTCTCTTATTTGAAATGTTGCAATCAATATGCCCTAATCTCCCGCCGTTAAAGAACTAAACTGATCCCCCTCTCTACTTACTCTCCATTGCTGCTCTCTTCTTATGCAATATTGGAGATACTTGCTGTTCACTTGTATCGTCACTTTTAACTTTAGTACGACCCCTCCCATGTTCTACAATTTAAACATCCCTTCAACCTGAGTACCAGCAAAATACAAAGTAGGAAAGAAATTGTAGGAAATTATAGTGAATCGTTTAAGTACCGTTCTTATCTGTTTCTGTCTCTTCCGAACTCGAAAAGTCGGCAAACCTTTTCGGCTTGATCTTCCTGCCACTACGACTCACTACTTCCTTTGGCGATTCCTCGCCTTGAGAATCAAGAATATCCTGTTTTGGTGTATCGCTCGTAGATGGTGGAACTGCCTTAGCCCTGCCCCTTTTCTTTTTTATCTCTGGTGTTTCCTGATATTTTGAACATCAGCATATTCATATCATTGCGATTTTTACGCTCGTATAAGATTGGTGTGCTTGAAATTATGTCCACAGTGTGCCATAAATTGTACGATTGAAAGATTACTACTCTAATTATTAATCGAATGCTGTTACTAAGCAAACATTTTGGTATAAAGGACAATGTACTCTACATGTAAGGAATAATCGCACAAACTGTTCAGACTCGAGGAAAGTTTGTCGGCAATTCCTGCATTAATTTTAGGAGTAGCCAGTTCAATGATCGCTATTTCAAACAATCCTGAGATTATTGGTCAAGCACTCCCAATCTAATACAAGTTTCTACACTATCTACATAGGGCTATGGCTTACAGCAGCGATAGGTGCGAGGGATTTTCTTTTCATACTCTTCTTTTTATCACCCTCGTCAATAATGAGCGAGCCAGATTCCATGTCACTGTCAGTGGCATTGATCGCCATGAGATCAAGATTCTCATTTCCCTTGGCAGCTTCCTCAGCAATGGCTGGTTCTAGGTTTAGAGAAGTTTGTTCAAAACTAACATTGGCTTGGAAAGAGCTTTCGTCACGTATTCTGTGCCATTTACCTTTGAGATCGGCAATTCCCGCCGAGGACTTATTCCGCTCATTTTTCAGTTCCTGCTCGAGCTGAAGCAAGCCTTGGTGGAACGACTTTCGCCTTATCGGTTTACCGTATTTCTCTTTGTTCTCGGCATATGTGAATAACTCGTCCACTTTGCACACGGCACTGTCATATTACACAGACCAATGTTAGTTTTGACACCGTTGTACCAAGCTAATCATAGCTACACTAATTAACATGAAACACTATCGTACAAGCAAAGACAGCTGGCAATGCTTGGTACGATAAAGTTTATAAGCGCTCCAATAAGAAGCGAGTAACTATTAACTATACTCACGTTTCCCCTGTCCCATAGAAGAAGACACTATACTTTGTATTCTTTGAATTAGGGTCTATAACTTTCTCGACCTGTAACAAGAATTGATACTATTTCCTAGTTGCTCCAGAATAGAGAGTTTCCCAAGCCTCATTACATAAGTTGCTTCATATTAGCCAGGCTATAAGAGATCCATATACAGAAGCAATGAGGCTACTACTCGGCGACGTTCATACACAATGCAGGAAGAATTGATTATTTCAGCGAGTCGAGGTTATAAACCTCTCCGGGGAAGCGGACATAATTGCCAATAGCGATTTCTCTGGCTCGCGTAATCTTTGTGTACACAGAGTACGAGAAAATGCGAGTCGGCATTGCAGGTTGACGAAGGCGGCAGTATCGCAGCATGTCGATAGAAGTGGAAATATCACACATCTCGAGGAATGCACATCCTCGTTAACGACTTCTAATCGGCAATCCACCGCAGAAGCGTCGGGAATTGCTCGATTAAAGCGTTAATCATACCTTAGCTGGCCATGGCGGGTAACCTCGCACCTTCGCGAAGACCTTGTCGCCCGCGTAGAACTTCTTCTGCAGCTTAACCATTTTGGCCTTAATCTTTCGGGGATGCACCGCTACGGACTTCAATGAAACTCTGATCACTGCTAGCGCACTCAATAACGAGGGCAGTTCGCCGCTCTAATATTTCTAACGAGCATCGCTCTCAAAACATTACCAATGTCGCCATTTGCACGGGGATATCGAAAACACGCACGATAGGACGCTGCCCGCCAATTTGTGTGTGGTTCCCACTGATGGACTAACGAGACCTGGCCTACTGCTGGATGCTGTTGCAGGAAGAACCCATTGGTTCATGACAAATGACGCACAGACCGGCCGACCGCTCGCGAAATTCACCGCCCGCAAGTTATTAACTGCACTAGCCAAATATCCACACTCTCCGTTTCCTCGACCCTTTTTTCTCCCTCGCTCGCTCTTGCTCCCTCTGTCTCGGGATATTTTGAAAATGAACGCGTTCTCGTGCGAGCTTCGACTCGTGCTTCGTGGACGAGGCTGGCGTTCGGCCGTAAAGCGCGTGACGCGCTGGAAGTAACTGCCTATGCTTACACGTTGGAGCTTGGCCAACAATTGCACTAGAAATCCGAGCAAACCGCTCAGTGAAATCTTTCTTCTTAATAAGTGGATCCTGAATTTGCATCGAATATTATCAGCTCCTGCTTTATATGCCTTTAGAAATAGATTAACAATTATTAAAACCGAAAAGCCACTTGGATAAGTAGTGAGACTGACACTACGACGCTGGTGTCTACTTCCCGAACTATAAACTGGAGCGAAAATATTACGCTCGGCAACCGTTCGTTCGAAACATGTGCTCCGAATTACTCCGATTGACTAGATATCCCGTTATCTAAGATTGGAATACTCAAGGAGAAAAACTCAAATAGTACCGTTGAAAGATTCAGATATATGACTCTCTGTAAGTCAGAATAGTGTAAACGATAAATTCAACTAATACGAAAGTGTGATCGGAGCTTCTGATGCTCATTCCTTAACCCCATACTTTTTCCGAACAGTTAATGCAAGCTCAGCCAGAGACTCCCCTGCTCTTCCAGATCACTCGAGATTTCCGGTTGATCGCAGAACTATCACGGCAGTCTCGTTAACGATGTCGCGTGTGCTATAAATACCTAAAACAAGCGGAGGACCGAAAATGAAGGGAGAATAGAGAGTACGTAGTGACTGTGTGGCGCGCATCGACGGCGGCCTTTCGTGGTAACGTTGCGCATCCGAAGCTAGCGAAAGCCAAGAAAACCGCCGACTTCTGGACTGGTGCCTTTAGGAACACGTGATCAGATTACGATTCAATGGATACGGCTTGTCTGTCAAATGCAGTAGCAGCAGCAGCACACAGTGTCTCGCGCGAGTATATTTGTTTCAACTGGAGCGTCGCGACAAAGGAGATCGAGGGAAAGGAAGTGTGAGGTGGATCTTGGCGCAGTATCGCGCGATGTTGTTGCGTGCGACAAACCCGTATTCACGTGAATACCACTCGATCCACTCGATACGCCCGTTTCTCACGATGTAAGTCTTTCGTGCCCTTACTCTTTGCCTGCTCCTCTATTACTGCCCCGCTTTCTGATACGCAACCCTTGGCGAGCAGCAGCTTTTCCTGCCCGACATCCCTTAAACCCATTACTGCTACTCCAATATGTAGCCCCGATTCTCCCTTATTGCAAACGTTATCTATCGCTGCCTTCACCTACTGACATCGCACCGTGTTGCGCCGTGTACTTCTAACTTTAATGATCGCCCCAGACTCGATTCCTCTCGGCCTCTCGTCAGTAGTTCCGTCGTCGATAGAGACGCATATTACTATTTCACGAGCGTGCACGCAACATTAATTGTACGTGATTGTTAATTGCGTCGTGTGACGTTAACTGCACCCGGCGACTGCTGGTCGCCAGCGAGAACCGCGCGTATTAACGAGACGCATTTATTACTCTGTATGGAATGGCTTGTAAAACATTACTCGCTTTCGCACTCGGAAGATTTGAGTGTAACTACTGTACTATCGCGCAGCAAGTATTATTCTTGGTAGCGCAGTGTGGCGTTGCAACAATAATTGCTCGATCCCGCTCGATCCCGTTCTCTGTTTCTCTTTGTATAATGTGGCCACCGCGCACACATCTCATCACTGAGACTGTACACGAATAAAATTCTGTTGATATCGCTTCGAAATTTTATTTTTAATTCCTCCCTGTCGTCCGCATGACGAGCGTGCTTTTTCTCTCGCTCCCGCCACAGCCGTGTCCTCTTGAGTTGGGCCATTCATTGCGAGCAGGAGAATAACATGCGAGCTTGCTAAGCAAAAACGAGAGTATGTGTGTATGCCTCGGGTATGGAGTGTGTACGTATCTGCTAACGTGCATCTGATGAACAGATGAGACTAGAGAGTGTCCAACGGCAGTACTAAGCCTGTATCGTCGCAGCACGACGATGAAAGATGCCAGTTCTTAAGGAGCAGGCCCCTTACTGAAGAGGTTCAAGAGCTGCCTGTCCAGGGCACAATGAGAGCCATTGTATCAATTACACTGATCACACTACTGTGTGGCATATGCTCAGCAGCCGTTAATGCCATTCGAATATGTGCCAGTCGAAATAAAAATATTGAGAATATCTCTCTGAGGCAGAATGCACCCACAGTTGTACCTGACGACTTATCCGGCAACAATCATGTAGCCCATACCCTAGTAAGTGTGTGATCATCACGAGCGCCGCCGGGAAAGAGGCGCGCGAAATCATATCTCTATGCCAAATGATACGAAAGGATCATTTTTTGCAGGCGGACGATGACGTTAAGTTCGAAAAGTGTAACAATTTCTGCCACGCTCTGTGGCAGGAAGATAAGACTGCAAATGGAACAGAAATTATTATTTTATCTCAAGGTACTTTGATCCTGGCCTATTAGAGATACCGTATGTTAGGATTGCTAGACCAAGAACATAATTTCTTCGTGATTTAGGATGCTGGAAACAATCGGGCGAGCAGAAGTGCGAGACCTCCGAGTGCGTGGCTCTTCAGAGATCCACGAAGGCGCTGAACAATACGAAATTCTGCTGTTGCCATGGGGACTACTGCAATCTTAATATTACTAGTACGAATGTCCTTTATCCCGAAGATAAAATGTATAATTCCCCGCCCGCACAAAAAAACCGACCAAGTAAGATCGCAAGAATGCGACCTTTATTCTAATAGATTTAAGATTCGGCTTGATCTAAACGTGGGTTCGATTTTTAGCGACCGAATACTTGGAACAATCAGACTCCGAGAGATGGATACTTATCGTAGTAAGCGTGTTAGTGTGCACAATCTTAATAATCTCGATCATCACGATGATGATCTACAAGATGTACCAGAACAATATCCTAGCGAGACTAGGCAAGCCTCTGTGCTACAACGATCAGTTTATGGACAGTTCGGTACTGAGAACCGGTACTTACACCGTCGATCATTTAAAGCTCACTGCTATCGTGGGTAAGTGTGCAGTCTACCTTGATATTCAAGATTTTAAAGAAACTCTTAACCAAAGACTGATGTCGTAGGTCAAGGAAGGTATGGATCTGTATGGCAAGGTAGCATGGGAGACCAGGACGTCGCGGTAAAAATATTTCCTTCCCATTATCGCAACTACTTTCAGAACGAGAAAGATACTTATTGTTTACCTTTTATGGAACACCCTTCCTTGCTGAGTTACTACGGTTGGTACAGCTTCGAAAAATATAATTAAACAATTCTAAACTCGCGACAAAAGTAAGACAATTAATAATTCTAATGCAGGTGTCGATGAGAGAATAACTATGGAAGGTAACGTGGAGTATCTCCTGGTGCTCACTTTCGCGCCAGGTGGAACTCTGAATGATTTTTTACGAGGTCATACGTTAGACTGGATCACCTTTTGCAAAATGGGCCTATCGATAGTCAAGGGGCTCGCTTACTTACACACAGATATCCATAAGGGTGGTAAGTGCTTCAAAAATGATTCAACCCTATTTCGAATAATGAGAAACTTCAGTGAAATGATTAAATTAAATTTACAGATAAACTGAAACCCTGCATTGCGCATAGAGATATAAATTCGCGGAATATATTAATCAAAGCTGACGGTACATGCTGTATATGCGATCTGGGACTGGCAGTGCAGATCTCTGGATCCAAATATTATACAAACGGAGAAGAACAGCATGCTGAGATAAAATCAATCAATGATGTAAGGAATCTTTCATTTCCAGGATGAATCTTACGGCTGTACAATCGGTTAATCGTATATTTTATTGTTCTGTTAGGTCGGTACACTAAGATACATGGCCCCCGAAGTATTGGAAGGTGCTGTGAACTTGCGGGACTGCGAGAGCTCGTTAAAACAGATAGACGTGTACGCGATGGGTTTAGTTCTTTGGGAGCTAGTCTCGAGATGCTCCGATATTTACATGTCCGGTAGTGGGATTCCTCCATACCGCCAGCCATATGAGAAAGAAATAGGTCTACATCCGACGTTCGAGCAGATGCAAGTTCTAGTATCAAGGAATAAAGCCAGACCCTTATTAGAGGGCAATTTAGTAGACCGGCCAGGAGTGAGACTAATCAAGGAGACTATGGAAGATTGCTGGGACGCGGATGCTGAGGCTCGATTGACAGCCTTGTGCATCGAAGAACGTCTCTCTGAGCTACTGTCTCATCGTGGTAAGATATCCTATTGTATTGAATTCCCACTATAATGAAGTATTGATGTAATGAAATGAAGTTAAGATTGGCCCATTGCATTCCAGTGACCATGTACTTTACCGATGGTAGTCCAATGGTAAATTCACATTCCGCCGTAGTGCCTTCAACTACAAACAGTTTGTACAGCGAGAGCTCGCATCATGATAATGTTCACGCCGTTCAACTAACGCTGAATATGATGCAAGATAATTCCACGAATGAGGGGAACATAGTCGAGAATTTGGTGACACTGTCACCGTTGGATAGTAGTACTCATGAGCACAGTTGTGAGTAATTATAACTACAAAATATGACTCGTTTTAGTTATGCTAATTCAAGGATAGATGAGAAGGCAAGTTTTCTTTGTTACAGTTAAAAATTCTAATGAAGTAGCGATATATAATCACGCCCAGACCTTGCAACCTTACCAAGGACGGAATCCTTGCATGGAGAGGAATCTAATGTTGCAGTCGGACTCCTTAGAAGACCTCGGATGCAACGGGAACATTCTGGTAGACAAATCTATGAAACACGCATGTAACGATCAGTATAGAACAAGCTCGGAAGCACAAGGATTGGTTTCCCACGATTATCTTAGCCAACATACGAGCCAATTAACGCAAATACGGCCAGCTACTCCCATCCCCTATGTTCAGAATGTTATATCCGAGGATGGTACCCCGTCATATACTAAACGAAAGCAGACCAATGTGCATGATGTGTTGCAAGACAGTCCTAGGAAAAAACTATTTGGTTGGCCGAACTTTAAGAAGCTCCTAGTAAATAAGAAGATGCACCCTTACAAGTACCAAATAGATAGAGAGGACTCCAAGTCTAATTTACTGTGTAAGCAGAACGTACAAGTTAAGGCTGTGGAGACGAATGTGAGCATATCACCTGGAGGAAAGTACGTTAATGGTATCATAGGAAAGGCATCAAGCCCGACTACTACTGTAGGGAAAAATGACAAGAACGCTGCGCAAACGACCAAGCAGAAATATGAGAATGACAATAGTACTAATGTTCGGCCTTCCACCTTACCTTTGGTTAATTTGAGGAATAAGAAGAGTGAGAATAATCTCAGTAGACAAGAGAGTATCGACAAGTTTAACGAGGTGTTCAATGTGGGCTCTAATGTCAATGTTCTGAAGGATCCGCATATGAGAATAAAGACTCCTGGCGATCTGCCACCCTCTGTACGCAAAGTTCGTGGTCGGGGGCAGTCCACCGCAAGATTCTCTCTTTACGACGATCGTATGATGTGCAATATTCTGAGTGAGGAGGACGATCGGAATGACAAGACCCTCTGGAACTCAGTACCGTTTGGTATGGATCTAGGTGATACTGACGGCAAGCACTCACCCAGTAAACTTGACTCGAAGAATGTCACTTGCTTTTAAGTTGACTTGTATGGGGTAACGACAACTCTAATTTTCGACCAGCGATTGGTTAAAATTTATTTTAATTTAACGAACTGTGATAGTACTTCACAAATATTCCGACTTTTAGCGTTTTCGGCGTTAAGTAATGTTTTATGTACGATACCCTTTCACGAAAATTCTATGTACTTCGACTCGAAAAACTGCGACAGTAATTATTTAGTTTGCTAAACGAATTGGACAAAATAGTCGAAGATTAGTGCCTTTACTCTATTGTCTCCATCAAGTCTCCAAAGTCTCAGAAACTTATGGGTTGCGACTTCGAGCAAGGGCCATGTGTACAGATGATGTGTATAACTATACTAAAGAAGGATGGTTTTGTACTCGAACTAATAGTTCGTTCTCAGAGCACAGAGATTGCAGAAGTATGCTAATGCGAATGATATTAAGGTATGATTTTAGTGATATATGCCCCTGCGTACTATCGAATACACAAAAGGGGAGTATTCCAAAGCGTTCATTTTTTAACCGATGATTTTATCGCGCGTGCAGTTCTGTATCTAGCAAATTATTACAAAGAGTTTGCTCGATTATATATTTTTTTTTCGTTTTTTGTTAAAGAGAATATGATTCTTGAAACGCGTATATATTGAGTTATAGCCAAGGGAAACAAAAGTTTTTATAATTAACGATTTATGTTGCGGGCAGCGACAGGAAATTCTCGTCTTTATACTCGAATACATTTTCGTATTCGGCAATGGTATCGTGTGCAAGATTCCTATATTGATTCCGTCGATGCGAAACTCTGAACGACACCTATTTTGCAATCGGACAATTTTCCACCTTTCTACATGAGAATCATCGTCAGTGTTGTAGTATTCACCTGATTTAAGCACACATCACACATTAAACGAGAACATCACCGACTTAAGATCGCTATGTACTCACCACTTTAGGTATCTAAGCTTGGATATTCGATAAATTATTTACCAAAAGAAAGACAGATAGAGAACAGGAAGGAACGGACAAACGAAAAGGAAAGTCATATGTCCATTAATGCGCAACGAGATCCATCAGATAGGCGAGCCCGTAATTTAGTTACGGCCACGGTTAATAACGAGAAAGAAAGAGAAAATGAAATCATATTACGTCTATGTGTAATTAGAACCGTAAGGTAGTCGTACTTTTAAACGAATACGTATATGGCATTCGAGCACAAAATATAATTCTATTAAGTCGTATTGCGAGACAGTATATCCGGCGGCCCTTCCCGTGAGCTCAATGTACATACTTGTAGTATAATCTACAACACTTAACGTAACACCTCGTTTTAAGCCTCTTCTTCTTCTACTCCTTTGTCTTATTCTCATTTGACTGAGTTCGAGCCTTGAAACACCAACCGACCTCTTTCCAATCATCCTTACGTTCTCTTTTCACGATTTGCACTCTACTCTTATAATAAACGATGCCGTTATCAGTACGAGGCGAATATAATTGACTATAATTATGTGATTCGTAATAAAGATCTTTCACCAACGAGATACGATACGTTTCTTGCCCGACATAACCGGCATCCTTCCCGAAATGCTCTTGTTTGAATTACGGAAACCTTTTGATGCACAAAGGCTAATCGCACGTGTTACATCAGAAGGTAACGAGAGCGCATGGAAGATGCGCAACTTGTTTTAATAGTATACAGCACACCGAGAGTTCTAGTCGAAAAACGCGATATAGTATAGAATCTTGTATTTAATCAGTTAAGAATATATCACCATGTCAATTATCACAGCCCTTCGGACACATCTCAGTGTGCGATTGTCCTCGCATGTAAAGACACGCTTTCGAAAAGTAAGAGACACCAATACTACATAGGTTACTTCAATGTAGAGCACTTGGGATTAACTTTTACCCATCAAGATATTTTATTACTTAATGATGCACGCCAATTCTTTACTACTATCACACCGATCATGATTACAGAACGATGTGCGATGGAAGTCATTACTACACTCCAAACTCTCGGAGGAAAAGCCGCTCGAAAAGATCCGAAACATTGGGATTTCGGCTCACATCGACTCCGGCAAAACTACGTTGACAGAACGTATTTTGTTTTATACCGGCAGGATAAGTCAAATGCACGAAGTACGAGATCAGTTTTATCACATTTATGAGTTTGTTTGCCTGTCATGTTAATAAAAAACAAGTGGTTAATCTCTTTGTAAAACAGGTGAAGGGCAAGGACAATGTCGGGGCAACCATGGATAGCATGGAGCTTGAGAGGCAGAGAGGAATCACTATACAGAGTGCTGCGACATATACTATGTGGAAAGACTATAACATTAACATAATTGACACTCCGGGACACGTAGACTTCACTGTTGAAGTTGAGAGAGCATTACGTGTATTGGATGGGGCGGTAATGGTACTATGTGGTGTGGGTGGTGTACAATCACAGACATACACAGTCGATAGACAAATGAAGAGGTACAATGTACCCAGACTAGTATTCATTAATAAGCTGGACAGAATGGGTGCTAATCACCTAAAGGTTCTGGAGCAAATGAGACAGAAGATCACCAAGAACGCAGCTCTTCTCCAGTTACCTATCGGTCTGGAGTCAAACTGCAAGGGTGTGGTAGATTTAATCAAAAGGAAAGCCTTATATTTCGAGGGTGATTGTGGTATCACTGTCAGGGAAGATGAGGTTCCGGCTGATATGAGAGCAGAGGTGGAAGACAGAAGGCAGGAACTGATTGAATATGTCAGTAATTGTGACGATGCTTTGGCAGAGCTGTATCTGAACGAAGCTGAATTAACTGAACAAAACATTCAAGATGCTATTCGAAGAAGTTGTATAAACAATACTTTCACACCAGTATTAGTAGGAACTGCGTTAAAGAATAAAGGTGTACAACCACTACTCGATGCTGTGGTGGACTATTTACCACACCCTGCAGAGGTACAGAACTCCGCATTCTTGGAGAATGAAGAGTAGGTCTATAAATCTGCTAATTCTAACAATTACTCAGTAATAAACTTTTAATTTGGAATGATACAAAATTACAGTGGAGAAACAACTAAAATATTATTAAATCCTGAGAAGTCTGACAAACACCCATATGTTGGCTTGGCATTCAAACTAGAGCTTGGAAAGTATGGTCAGCTCACATATTTCCGTTGCTACCAAGGAAGAATGAAGAGAGGTGATACAATAACTAACACGCGAACTAACAAGAAGGTAAGTAATACTCTAGATTCTGAGGAACTAAGTTAACATGATAATATTCTGGGAATCCAAATACTTCCTTAGGTACGAGTAGCCCGTCTTGTTCGACTTCATTCAAATCAAATGGAAGATGTCGAAGAAGTATACTCCGGCGATATATGTGCACTATTCGGTGTCGACTGTGCCTCCGGTGATACTTTCGTCAATAATCCCAAATTGAAACTTTCGATGGAACCGATCCACGTACCTGAGCCCGTTATTAGTATGTCGATTGAGCCCGCTGTCTCAAAAGATAGAGAAAACTTTGCCAAGGGTATTTCACGATTCACTAAAGAAGATCCCACTTTCCGATTCTCTTACGACAACGACAATAAGGTAACTAATTTCACTTGTGAATATTAAATGGGATTACTTCTTTCAAATTGATGTTAATTTTTCTTAATAGCAAAGTATTGTGTCTGGCATGGGAGAATTGCACTTGGAAATCTATGCTCAACGACTCGAACGTGAGTTTAACTGCCCAGTGAAACTAGGCCGTCCCAAAGTTGCATTCCGCGAGCAAATCTGTACACCCTACGAGTTCAATTATCTACACAAGAAGCAATCTGGCGGTGCTGGACAATACGCGCATATTACGGGCATCATAGAGGTATCACTACGTCTGTTATTATTTAGTGGCTGTCTTTTAAGTCTCAATAGTACAACGATGAACTTTTCAACAGCCTTTGCCACCAGACCACAATACGGAGTTAGAATTCAAAGATGAGACACGAGGAACAAATATTCCAAAGCCATTTATTCCTGGCGTAAAGAGGGGCTTCTTAGAGCTGTGTCAAAAGGGAATGCTCGCAGGGTACAAAGTAGCCGGAGTTAAATTCCGATTGCAAGACGGTATGCACCACATCGTGGACTCGTCGGAAATCGCGTTTTACTTCGCAGGCATTGGAGCCATGAAACAAGCTTTCACGGAAGGAAACTGGATGCTTTTGGAACCAATTATGCTTGTCGAGATAGTTAGTCCGATTGAATACCAAGTAAGTCATAAATATCCGTACAAGAATTTTCTAGACGAGAAATTTAATATTTACCCAATTGTTTTGTGCACGTAGGGTGCTATTATGGCCCAAATTTCGAAGAGGAAAGGTTTGATTCAGCATTCCGAAATGAATGAGTCATGGTACACTGTAAGGGCAGAAGTTCCTCTCAATGATATGTTCGGGTATTCGGGCGAATTGAGATCGGCCACGCAAGGAAAGGGTGAATTCACGATGGAATACTGCAGATACACGCCTTGCACGGACGAAGTCCAAGAACAAATGATCCAGGATTACCAGAAGTCTGACAGCGTGGGCCAAAAAGTCACGAAAAAGAAGAATTAACACTAGCATTTGTATTAGTCATTTCAATTCTATTTTATATCGTATCGTTAATTGCAACAACGATTCCAAACATACCCTATATCCGGACGCTGTAAATCGCTGGACCGATTGTAGAAGCAATATAGAAACCCTCCGTTTTCGGATTGCCATTCGAATCATTAGACAAAAATATTTATCATACGCATATACATCGTTATTAATGTTCATTATTAGAAAAATAAAAATATATCTCGTTTTTCATACAGCTCAATTTTTCCAGTTTTTATATCGCACCCTTTCCCAAGCCACTTCAAGTGATAACAACGCGAGGAGTACATACGTGCTATTTCAAGGGAGAAGCGGCAAGCTGCGAGCGTTCGATACCTCGAAAGCCGCCGTCTCCTGCCAACTGGAGGCAGTAAGGTCGGGAAAGTCGGGAGAGAACGCTCCCTTCAGCAGATTCATCGTCAGTAGCGCGCAGGCGAGAATCGAGGGTGGTTGGTGCGCGTTCACCGATTTTTTCAGTTAACTCCCGCAGTGCTTTTGTCATCGTCGGGGGGTGTCTTTCGTCTGGCAAAGCCGCGGTGGGCGAGTACCCGGGGGCGAGTTCTCTCGGCCGGGGGGGTTGGGGCAGGCTTGCTTCTCGCCGTGATTCCACGAGTGCGTGCCGAAAAAGATGTAACATGGCGATGGTCGCGTCGAATATGAGCGGCCACATCCAGAAACAGCTCACCAGGAGCCTCGAGCGGATCCTGGAGGAGGCGCACCTAAGTGGCGAGCTCAAGCTCAGCGGGCGCAAGCTAAAAGACTTCCCGAAAGTCGGCAAGTCCGGATGCGCCAAGTACAATCTCCAGGACACCGTCTTCGCGGGTGAGTCCCTTCAACCCTTTCCTTTACCAAACTTTCTCTGCTCGCTCCGTTCAATATGAAAACGACAATGCAGTCTGGACAGACGAAGATCGACCCTACAATGTACAGACAATCACCGAGTACTCCTTACTCCGGGAGATGACAAAGTGGCCTCTCGGCCCATGTTCGAGCAGGTGTGATACACTCTGGCATCGAACCAACCCGTCGAATTCCTCGGTAGTTAACCTCGTATATTTGTTTATGTCACGCCCACGCGGCTACGTAATGCTGAATACCACGCGAGCAAAGCTGTCGTGTGGCGAGAGTCGCCTCTGTGTGAGTATATGAGTGTCGGAGCTGGTGCAGCTGACGTTGCGCCCGTTGCTCTTCAGGGTGCACGCGTTCTTCGTGACCCTGCCCCGAAAAAGCGGCCAAGCTCGCCCGATTCCCGGGAAATAATTCCAAGGCAGCAATGTCTGACTAAAATGTCTTGCTCCACTCGAATATCGAAAGGAATAGTTCGATGCAATTTCCTAGGAGCTCCCCTTTCTCCCTGGGCGCTCTTTCTCTGTCACTCTGACAAACTCCGCTCTCCCCGCCCGTCTGCCTCACGACGGGAAAGGGAACCCTTGTCGCGGCAGACCGACACCTTTGACTAAACCCACCGCGCTCCACACCATGAAAACTCCAAGGCTTGCGTAAGTATTTCTCTACGTCGCCAAGAGATAACCAATCATCACTGAATAATTTTGTGAGCTATGAAAATTTTACAACCGACAAAAGAATCAGGCAAAGTCATCGAGCGAAGATAATGACTCGGCGTGAAACAATGAATTCCTAGACTCCTGTTTCATAGCACACAGTGGTCGCTCTGTTTTATTCCGTCCGCCAGTATGAGTAAGAGGTGTACGTACGTACCGAGTTCCAAGGAAAAATGGAACAGCTTTGTGCGGCTGAATTTCCTGTTCCTCTCCCTCTCGTAATGGGAATGCACGCCGGCACAGAGCCGGCTTTCAGAAACGACCTGGTGGCCCCCATCATCGATTCAAGCAGACCGGAAAGAAACGCGCGCTAAAAAGTTTTGATCCAGCTATTAATAGTCTGGTCGAATGGGAGAGAAAAACAAGACGAGTTCTTCTGCAGTAAAGTCTGGCTAGTGGAGCAAGAGTAATGTTTATATACTCGGGCCTGGTTAAATCTAAAGCGGTTCTCTGTAAAATTCAGGAGACCGTCTGCTGAATACTGGATGGGAGAGAGGATAGAGGTATAACCGAGAGAGGATGTGCTATATGGGAGGTCATGGGAGAGTTCCGGCTAGTTTAAGCGAATTCAGCTGGGAAAAAGGGCAATAGGACTTTTTCAACGTACTGCGCACTCTTTTGCATCCCCGCATTTCCCTTTAGTCGAGGGCGGCTGAATAATTCAACGGGCAGAACTAATGCGCCAGGCGGCACAGTCTTATCTCTCTGTCGCTCTCGGCACACCCAATGTTTCCTGTTAAACAGCGATAAACCCCGTGAGCCTGTCTATGACAGTCGGCGAATCACAAGGATTCTAGGGACAAGCTTACCAATGAGTTTAATCGGCATTCGTCGATACATCACTGTCAATGCCAGAAGATCCACTGATTTTTCTCACAAGTGATTGACAGACCATGCACTCTAAATAGAGTACTCTGGCGCCAAAGGCTCACTGACCGGAAAAAAGAAACGGCAGCCGAGCGTAAGAGGATTTCTTCGAAATGCAATTACCGGCGCGAGAGATTCCCGCTGGCTCGCGCTTGGAAATTAATGCGAGAGGGGAAACACGTCGGTGCATACCTCGTGGAAAATGCAAGTACGAATCAGCGGGTTTCTGGGTCACGTGCACTCCAAGGCGCTCCGGAATTACGAGAGCCGAGAGGAAGCTCTTATCTCTCAACCACGAGCGAGGCGGAAATAAATCTGATACAACATCGCCCCACTGAAAATAGGAGTGTCGCGCACCTTTCGACGCTCCCACTTATATTTACGACTCTAGTCGAAGGAGTGTCTGATGAAGTCGATGATATTATCAGACTCGTGTTGATCCAAGTTTTTGCATTCCAAGCTGCTGCTATCTTTCAACATCTGTCAGCGGTTTGATAAGCAAGCCAGATAATCGTAACTCTTACTCCGGTTTCGTAAGCGAAACTGCACTCGCCTGCACCGATGAACAATGCACTGGACAAACTGTGTTTACCTCCCACGCGAATGAGCAGCGGTGCTATAATTTAATAAGCCGCCACCTAGATAACCACAGTCAACTAGATTACACGCCGGGCTGGATGGCAACCTGAATATTTACCGTGTCTCTCGCGGAAGTCTCGCACCCCACAAGACCAATACTAATTGTCTGTCGCGTACGGTTTATCTATGCCCTCAAATTCTCACAAGGATTACACGACCATATGCATAACACCCTTCGTTGCTCTAGATAAAACTGGATCATAAGGCTATTAAAACTGTAGAGGGAGTAAATCTTCACGCGTTATTAATTTAAGTCAATGATTTTTCAGACTAGAATAATTATATCGATATTACTTTAAACAAATTATATGAAATCTATGAAAAGGACAATTTCTAGTTACTCGAATATGTAACTAATTGCTCGAAAATATCATTATCTTCAAATATCCGTTGGCTAATGACTAACTAATGATCTCAGCTTCAAGAAATGATGGCTTAAATGAGTAACACAGTGTAGTAACAAGAAGAACACTAGAATCAAGGAGCAGTTGCATGCGCCACTGCTCTGTCAAAGTTGGTCAGTCTTACAGGAGGGTCCGGTAGATACTAACTTCATTAGCGGACCCCAGGTCAGTTCGTTGATTACTCGAGGGACCCATATCGACGCCCGCATTACCCAGAATCCCCCTAGACACTGCAGACTCCCTCGCTCTCGATATCAAAACGAATGGCCGGTATTCCGTTTGCCAAGGTAAAGGGAAGAGAAGAGTGAAGAGGCGTCCGGAGCGGAGGCATTGTGTCAAGCGATATGGCGAGCGAATAAAAATGTATAAAGAGAGGAGTTCTCGCTGCGGTGGTAGAGGAAACGCGCAGGGAATCTGCAATCGAGGAAATAAACGAGGAAAGTAAATGGAGCTGAATGCTTAAACAGTCCTCGAGTGCTAAAGGTCCGTCGGGGGATATCGATTAAAGTTGTAACAGTTATTTGCAACGTCGGCAAAGAATCGCGTTGCCGCTGCTTGGTGAATAACGAGCGGCTCTTGCTACTCTAATTAGCAGAGTTGCTTGCGCCATTACGAGTCAGCGAGGGCGGAATGAGACGAGGAAATCAAGTGGTTTTTGGCCGAAGATCTCGTGTAAAAAGCTCGCGAGAGAGAGGTTGGGTTTTCCGGTGGTGGTTGGTAGCTGGCTGAGAAATGAGCGGTGTAGGAAAGTGGCTACGTACACAGCGGAAGATGGTTTTTATCGATTACGACACGGCGTACTGCACGCTTTCTTCGCCTCGAAATAAGAAGGGTTGCTGCTTTTCTGCAGGTTCTCTTTTCTCTCCCTCTCGTAGTGACTTTCATGCGGACTTCCACCCTCTCAGGGCCGCTTTGCTTATTTCCAAGGCTTGCTAACTCTACGATATGGCATGGGGGTGGTCGAGTTCACCAGCCTCTAGAAATTACTAGGTCCGCGCCGGTGTCTGCCATCCCCTGGCATTGCCTGCGTGTTTCTCTGCCAACTACAATTTCCTTCCCCATGGTATCCTGGGACATTGTACTATTATTATGCCTCCTTCACATTAGTCGAGGCACTTTAATTCAAGCGACATGAATTACAGTAACTTGAAAATATTACTCCAATGTTAATTTGATATTTAGTAAACTGGAAATGAAAGAAGTTGGAAATTCTCAAGAAGGAAGAAATGTCGTTATAACTTGCAATTCCACTTCAAATTTGCCAAGAATTTTTCCTAATTCTCGCAAGCAACTCTCGCGCGATCTGCTCCATTGAGTCCAAGGTATTCCCACTTACTTCCTACGCTTAAACCAAACATGAATGAAAGTCCGCCTGTTTACCATCGTCGTTACAAAACACACACATACATACACACAAACACCCTGTTTTGACGGGCTTTTTCTTCAACTCTTCCGCCGGCTGGACAACATAGCAGTTCGAGAACAGCTGTCGCCTTACCGAGAAGCGGCCAAGCGGAGAAGTATTTCCTGCCCGAGTTCTCCTGGAACGAAGCCCTCAACAAGCGCTTGCAATCACAGTATTCGTCTGATTGCAAAGACGAACTATGGAAAATCCGGAAATCTAAAGCAACGGGAGGAAGCAGACACGAAGTCTTATCGGATGTTCACGGTTCTGCGTCTGAAAGAGGGAGGAAGAGGGGATGGTTTTCTGAGCGGGGGTGTGAGGAACAAGGCGTCCCCGATGGTAATACTCTCTGCGGAGTCGCTGGCACTACGAGGGAAAGGGCGACGTGGAACTGTGAAGGGGAGAAGCCGAGAGAAACACCATGGTTATGGGAGAGAGAGAGTCTGGTTGTGTGTACTGGCAACGTCCAGCTAAAGATAGAGACATCGCAGCTGCAGAGAGCCAGGGGTGCCAACAGGTCGATACTCCATAACACGTTACATCCTTGCCTCGCCTTCCACTCTATTCCATAGTCTTCTCTCGCTTATCTCGCGCTCTTGTCTTTGGCAAAGCGGCACTCTCTCTACCGTGTGAGAGATGAAACCCCTCGAGTGTCAACCGCGGCCCTGTTGGCCCCACCCTTGTACCTCACAGCTGATACTCTACCTGGCTATCTGCCGAGTTTCTGCATTCGCACCCAACTCTTGCTAGAGACCAACCCTAATCTGATCGTTGTGAAGTCTTGTTCATCTAAGGCTGACTCACTGAATATTAAAGAGATGAGCCTTGCCAGTATCGAGTTAGCCCTTTTTAGAGTAGAGCGGCTAGGTTAGTAAGTCGTATGGTAATCAAGTCTTCGGGAAGATTAAATTCTTGGGAAGTGTCGGTCAAAATTCATACCTGGACACTGTGAGTGCACGGTTCTCTATCATAAATCATCAATCTATCCAGTTAACTGACTTTAACTGTTCTATGAATCTTAATTAAATGGGTTGCTTAAGTTACTTTGATAAATGGATTTTCTAAATTCATTACTAAAGCCTAAGATAAACCTGCCTTTATCAGGAGACAATTAGTTCAATTTAAATCCCAACTAAATGAAAGGACTACGTTCAGATTGAAATACGCTCCCCTAATTCCGGAGATGAGAGTAACGTTATGGACCAACAAGTGTATGAGGAAGAGCGGATTAGACTGGCTTAGACGATCGATGAATCAGGCTTAATTAAACAAAGCTAACGCGAGTGCTTGACGGGCAAGTCGGGGGTGGAACGGAAGCGACGATATTGCCTCGGCCATTGTTCGCCTCTTTCTCTGCAATGGGTACACTGGCCTTAAGCCTTAAGCACGATTCAACGATTTCCCTCGCACTCGTGTGCGAGCACCAAGGGTTACTAATTAAATAGCGGCGTACTAAAGCCGGCAATTAGCGAGCTGGAAAAACGTGCCTCTAGACGAACGTCGTTAGGGAATTGCCCGAGAGGAAGCGTGTGACGATGGGAAATAGGCCATGTAGAGGTGGAACAACTCTAATTGTAAAACTCGGCCATCAAGATCCGATTTGTCGAGGTTTTAATACCATGTAATCATCGCGCACGATCTTCTTAATCCCACGTGGACTAATGTTATCTCGTGATTATGTTAATCGATCGAACAACAGTCTTTCTGTATTTAAATTATATATCATGTAATTAATTTATATAAGCTTCAATGCAATTCTGATTAATGCGCACGAGATACTTAATTTTCCTGCATTACAAAGCTTTATTAATTACACGATGATAGAATGCTGCCTTTGACTATCCAACATAATCTCGAGATGGACGCAGCATAGTGCACTGCGTACTTCGCATATCGCACGTGGAAGGCGAAGAGAGTAGTTTCGTTGGCGAGTTATAATTAGAGATCTGCAGCACGGATGCTGGCACTCGTGCCTAGCAGCAAGAGATTTTTGCCCCCAGGCGTTTACGCGTCTTAGGAATTCTCTGTTAAAGCGATTCCCGGCGCGGTCTGGTTTCTCGATCGTTCTAGTCTCCAAGAGGAAAACGTACTTTTTGTGTCACCAAGCGTACTTCAAGAAACTATCTCATGAGATGCGATTGCGAGTCTTCGTGGGAAGACTCGGACTCGAAGATACTTGTCTGAGAGTTCAACGAAGCGGGCCATTCACGACTCGCCGCACGTGAAATTCGAGGCTGAATTCACGGCCGTCGTAATCCGAGAATCGGCGCGCCAATTCTCTTAAGAACTCCATGAGAAATGCGGAGCGATGCTTGCCTTCGTCACGTGTACCATGATACGAACGTGAATTTTTTCTTCTATTGGGATTGAGAGGCTTGGAAGATCGATTGCATCGATTGACGCGGAGGCCATTGCCAGACGTCTGCTTCGTTCAATCTTGTTAGGACAACCATGTAGTAGTCAACGCTTCCGATCTAAGCTTTCTATTCCTGTTAGATAGAAGGATATCTGATTTCCTTCTGTATTTGGTATGAAATTCTTATAGGCTTTTAAAGATCAAGAATCCCTATGGGAAGTGCATTACACTAAAAGACGAAACTCGCTTCTAAATCCTATTGAATTTGGAGGATGCTTGGGATAGTTGAAGATCGAAGACGTAAAAGGAGATTGGAAGTATCGGAAACCTGAAAGCCAGAGCCTCGTCCGCCGATAGGTGTATTTCAGAGTTTGAAATGTAAACTTCAAGCAGTGAAATATACCTCTCGTTGCCCGGTCTTCACCCCTTGGAGGTGAGGTTGGCTTATGGAGAGCCAAGTAAGCAGCTATCAAGATTAAGACACACAGTCGAAGCTGACTTACTTTCCATAAGTAAGTAACGACAAGTGTGTGTTCGATTGTTTGGCTTAATCTTAAGAACTGTAGTACTCGGATCGCCTTCTGAAGACCATCTTAATAAAGCCATACAAAGTACTCTTCACAAGAAAACAAAAGAATTTATTATAGAAGAATTTCATCTAACTCTCGAATAAGATTCTAACATTAAAGAGATTTATTAATTAATAAAAAATCAGGCTTTAAATGTATCGCATGACACTTCCATGTAACAAACACTAGGACAATGCAAATTGGAGAGATTTCCACGTCTGCCAGTGACAGATTGTTGGCTGCAACACTTGCATTACGTTGAAGATTCGTTTACCGCAATTTGAAGCATGGAACTCAGACTTTAGTGGGACAGGACGCCCCTGCCAATATGCCAAACAGTTGGAGGCTGCTAAGCCAAGGGCGTCTCAAGGCACATTTCAGCCGTCGATAAATCGACCGCATTGCGGATAGAAAGATATACGCAACGTCAGCAGATCTCGTCGATATTATGAGCGAAGCTCTCGAGAGTCAAGGAAATTGCTGCTAAGACGTTCATTTTGCCAAAGAAGCACGATACCTTCTTCGAGACGCTTAACAATTGACAATGCTGCAAGCTTATTGTTCAAGCCAAGCATGTACTTCCAACAGGATGAGCACTAATTGTCGTAGGAGATAATCGCATTAATATTCAAGCGTCGAAACGACACTGACGTGCCAGGCATAAAAAAGATGACAATGGAAGTGGATACTGTTAATTCTTTGCACTCCAAAGGCGTTCTAAGAATGAATCCGCCCCGTTTGGGATTCCTTGCCTTCCTAGCTGTCATTTATTATAATCATACTAACTCAGACTAATATCCTATGATTTAACATTCCTTTATCTTGTCTGATTAAAGTCAAGATACTTTAAATAAAATAGGAATATCCCAGTCACTTTGAAAAATACTAGAGTCAAGAATTCTTTAATGCTTCAGGAATTTATTATTAATATTTTAATATTTTAAGGAAGTAATTATCGAACAATCTATTTACGCGAAATTACGTATGCACAGCTCAAGCGAGTGGGCTCTAAAAACACGAAGAGCTAGTGGAAATCCTATTATCCGAGTTCAACTAAAAATAGAACTACAATCGAATCGGAGTTAGGCCGTTACCCGATAAGTGTTGAATTCCAATCGCAGAGAGTGCATCGTCATGCAGGCGGGGATTAATCGACGACGTCGGGAGAAAGTGCCGTCAATGAAACGAAATGACGTCAACGAGACAGGGGCAAGAATGACTCGAGATATTATATAATTGCCCGGCTATTTCCTGACCTATCTGGGGAACTCGGTCGAGCACTTTGCGACGCGACACTTGTCCTTTGCTGGCGCAAAACCGACCAATTTCTCCATATCCGGTTGGCGCCTTTGCTTGTTATTCTATTGTCGACCCAAGCCGCCTTTTAATGTGTCTAGCCGCCTCCTAATTCGTGTGGGTTCTTCCATGGAAATTGCCAAATCGTGCCATGATAAAACACAATGGGACAAATATGTCATTCTTACTGGTACTTACTAACTTATTCATACTTGAATGCTATAAAAAATCTCTTTGGGAAGCTTGGAACTTTTATAGAAAACTACTTCAAACGAAGTACTATTTTCTATGTCATACTTCACGGTTTTTCTGTAGTCTAATGATAGTAGTTGTATACTAATATTCTAATGAGTCTGGCACGCAAAGGGATATTGATGGAAAATGTCAACGAAAAGCCTAGAAATGCCTGTAATGACCGGACGCTAGACTGAATGGGAATATACCGGACAATACACACAGAGATTCGCCTCGTCAACCTTTCAGCTAATTGATACTTCTCAAAGTCGAGGTAAAAGGTTCGATTCTTTACAGAGTTCAATCGAAAGAGAACGACTGTCCAATAATTAGGATAGAAGGAAGTTTTAATCAAAATCTAAACTAAAAAGTAGGAAATGTCTGGAAATACAAGCGCACCCGGCAAGCACAAAGTCTCGCAGAGTACTCTCTCCAGCATCTCTTTCCAGACACCCCCTTGGCTGAATGTACGACAGACGGGACAGGGATTTTCATTTTCCTCGCTTTGTTCGCCAACGAAAGATTTTCCTCGTCGAACCACCACTCGCTAAACCTCGCACTATGCCTTTGTTTGCGCGCTACGACTAGGGAGTGTCGTCTTTTTTTTTCTGAGAGACTGCGTCTCGCTTCTACTAGGTTATTGTAGTGAACAATTGTGCAACTATCGATGGCTCCCGTGAAAATAAATTATAATTTATTGTATTATTAATGAGAGCGATACAAAAGATATTTTACTTTGTTGGAAGTATGAAAAACAAAACACCAGTGAGAAAGTTATTTTACGAATCGACAGATTATCATCAGTTTGAATATCCGAATACATTACAACTATAACAACTGAGTAATTGAACGTTTACATAATAAATCAGGTGAATTTTTCTAGAAGCGAGAGGGTAAACTAGAGGGTGGCGAAGAAGCCTCTTTGATGCCACAGAGCTCCTATCAAGCGTGGCATCTCTGACAAGAGTTGGAATGCTCAGCTTCCTTTGATTCCACTAATGCATCGGTTTCATCGTGGCCTTGGTCGCAGCGATCTCAAGCGAGCACTCAGCTTCACCGCCAAAAAGTAACGTTCCAAAGATCAAAGCCACTTTTTCGCCCGTCTACACCCCAATGCGAAAGAGAGAAAGCTCAAATGCTTTTTCCTCTCTGCAATGAGAATCCCTCCGTAACAACCAGCAACGCGTGCGGAGAGATTTCGCGGGGGAAAATGCGTCCACTTCAAACCACCCACTCGCAGAAACGCACTACCGAAATGTGTGAAGTCTGAGCATGTACTTCGACTATGGGAAATATCAAGTGGGAAGGGAGAAATTTATCTGACGCGTCGAGAAAAAGAATGTTTGTTTAAATTGTAAACTGATTCAGAGTTGTCCGATTTATATTTATAAAAGGCGGAAAGTTATTCTATTTCCAATTGGAAATATCAAGTGGAAGCGGAGAAATTACCTGACGCGTTAAAAAAAGTGAGCTGGTATGTTTGTTGAAACAGAAACTGATGGAGACTTGTCCCATTGGCGTTCGTAACAAGCGGAAGGCCATTCTATTTGACACAGAGTGTAAAATGGCAGAAATACTATTTGTTGAATCAAAAACGTTTTGGTACGATGTGTATAAACTCGAAGTTAAAAAAGGAAGGCGAATATTTTTAAAACACACTCACTTTGATACTGACACGATGAAGCTACGATGTTTCATAAAGCGGTCACTGAGCATTGGAAATTTCCGGCGTGCACACACAAAAAACGTTTCGCGCAGTGCACATGTCGAGAACAATGTAAACACAGGCGGATCCGAATGGGTCGAGTTGTCGATCCTGCAAATTAAACATTTCAGAATAGTAATATTTAAATATTCCTGTAATGCTGTTTAACCAAGATAAATCGAAACAATTCTTCGCATGTGACGAATCCTCATTAGACATATAATTTTAATCGAATACGTACACAAAAAATATTGTTAAAATCTGTGGAACGCTGAAAGAATTAATAAAAATTAAAACTTTTGCGACATCAAGTGGTAACCAAAAACTCCTATCAGAGTTCAATAATATATAAAATATTTCTCAGCAATAAAACTCACAAACCCATCAAGAATCGTATTTAACTCGCAACAGTTAAGACAGAATCGCAGAATGAAAAAGACTGTGGAAAAAATAAAAGTGTGAGTCAAAGGGTGTGGTTAGCAAAAGGCTGTCCTGGGCGCAGTTTCACCAAGAATGTCAAGGGAATGAGAATCCAGTATTCTGGAGAAGAAGCAGTTCGTCCAACATCCTTCTAGGAAGCAGTCCGAACTCCGACTGATAGCAGGGGCTGCGAACCTAGCAACCGTTGCTCGGGCGACCTTGTTTACGACCACGCTCCAGGTAGTCGGCCAGCCGGCGCCCAACCTTATCCCCACTCACATTTTAAGTAGCACTGTACGAAAGTAACTCTTGGGTTTACGGATCCTAAACAATGAAACCGGGTATACCTGCGTGCATCTATTTTCATTACTATTCTCTGTGCATTGAACTATTTGTATTAGAATTTGTAGACTATCTAAATTGGCAATGAATAGAACGATTAAGGAATTAATTTTAATTGGCTAAGAATTATCATACGTTTGATCTACGTATTTGATGATCATAGAATGATAAAGAGTAAGAATATAGTATATTTAATTAATGTATATTTAATTGTCAACGTGTAACTGAGAAGATATACGTATGTGCACTACACGTAATCCATCGTTCTAAACACAAGTATAATTTATACTGCATAAACTTCCGCATTCCAATTATTATAATGACCCGTAATTAAAATATAATTAATGCCTCGTTCGAGGCTGATTTACGCCTGCGACAATCTCGTCAGTCTAACGTTGCCGGCAAACTTTCCAAAGGCGTTTTACAAGCGAGAAACAGTTACTTCGTGGTCACAACTCTCCACGTGTTTGCGGTGTGCGGCTAAATAGCGAAGATGACACTCCGCCTCCGTTTGTTCGTTCTCGTGCGAGAGAGTTTCTCTCGAGGAAAGTCGGCACTCTCCAGCCGATTTATCTTTTGCTACTTTCCTACTGGGCGAGTGGAGACGTTCGGCTAATTAGTAGGACGCAGCGTGATTAAGGCTAACTTGATCTAAACGGGCTGGTTCGGTCACTGGTTCAACTAGTGCTAGTTTATGCAGCTGGCGTGTAATCTAAACGACGATCTAGTTGATTTCAATCGCAGTCAATATTTTGCAGTCATATTTCATTGCAAGAAATTATTTTCTTTTTCTCAGGAATATTAGCATTTTGTACAACTTGCTACAGAAGCAAATATGATTACCAGTTGCAGTTCTTAAGAATAATACAAAACGATACTGAACACAAGAGTGAAACCTTTCAAGCTCGGTTGTAAAGAGTCGCTCTGAAGATGAGCTTCCACTTTTCTTTCAATCTCACAGCAGGTGTCGATTAATGCCGAGGATATTTCCAGTCGTTTAAACTCTTTTGGTGCTCGCAAAGCTAGCAGCCTATCCGAGAGAAATCTTCGGCTGAATGGAGCTCTTAGCGAAGCTTTTCGCATCGAATCGGAGAATGAAACGGAGGGTGGGATGCATTCCGAAGGCCAGATGCATTCTCATCAGCGAGTCAGTCGGTGCATCGTCGATCCAACGGGGATGACATCGAACAAAAGGCATGCTAGCCAGGAGTGCGTCCTTCGTATCCTCCACTCTTGTCACACGCGTCTCTTCTCTCTTCCACGTATCTTCACGGGGTTTTGTCTCGTGGTTACGCGTTCTGCTCGCGAACAAAGCTCCGACCCTCCACGCGATCGAGTCTGACCTCCTCGACGCGACACAAGAACTCCTGAAGGATGCATCGAGTGTGTTCATCCGATTTTTTTTTGCTCGAGGTTTTTCTTGGCAAAACAGCATATTGTCGAAGGAAATCTTAGATATTTAAAGAGTTATTAAGTAATAAATTTTATGTGTGTCAGTGCATCTCTGTGATGCATTATGCATTAAGTACTTGGACTTCAATCTACATTGAATAGACGTCGTATCGTATGGAAAACAGTTCAAGAGGAGAGAAGTATCGATCCATACTTTAATGAGGGCGACCGGAAGCCTAATGAAATTCTAGACGCAAGAAGGGAGACTAATTAATTTCAAAGACTAATGAAATTCGGGTTAAATTAATATCGGATTGCAATTTAATTCTAGAGGAATCAATGCTTTCTTCGAGTGGTCCTTTAATTTCAATTAATGAGAGAAATTCGTCGATAATTTCCAAGTCAAACTTACTCCTGTATAAAATTATGAAGTATGTCAAGTAATTATAATATTCTCCCAACAATTCTAACTGAATTTTCATCTATTAATTTACTATCTTTTACTTCAATACCAGAGAGAAGAGATACATCGCAAATAGTGGTGTTCTCATTCCATAGAAGTAGCTCCGATAGCTACGAGTATAATTCCACGGGTCAAAGCTCGCAAGACAGGTGTATGCACATTATTACTGGAGTTGGCAGTTGGGTGTCGCGGTTGCATGCTGAAACGCGATCTTTCACGCTGCCATCGAGATCCTGTTTTCCTCGGTGAAGAGTGCAGTCATTACACCCCGTGCACCTCTCTTCCGAGGCCTGCCGAGTCTTTTTTCCGGAGCGTTCGTCTCTCCATCGCTCTTGCACGGCAGTGCTCTAGTTTTTGGGTCAAGGATGACGAAGTTACACAGTCTGGAAAGCAAGCGAGCGCACGCAGAGGCCGCTGCTCTGAGCTCATTACGTGAATAGGCCCCGGGCCACTTTGTAAACGGGAATGCTAGGGACCCTTGAAAAGAGCGTGAGCTTTTCCCGACCTCTTACCCCCGACCCCCATGGCAACCGACGACCGGGACGACGAACCCGTTAGCTCAAACGAGTCGGCCGCACCTTCCTAATTCTACCTTTCTTCGTAATTCAATACCACCGACCTTTCTCATATTCGCACTGTGTTAGAATTGTTTGATATATCCATTGAAAACCTATCGAAGATAGGAGAACGAAATTACCTTTTACAGTCATTATTCGATGTAATGTTGGACTGTCACTCCAACTGTTGATTACTCTCACAAGATTAATACTGCCAAAAATATCACAAAAACAAAGTGACTAATAAATATATTCAATGACAATCTCGAAAAGGTATCACTGTCTTAAATCTATCTCAATAGGAAGTATCGGATAGCTTGTCTATAACAGAGACTAAAATCAGGATCATAAAGGATAAAAGCTCCTGGACGAATGACATAAGTGTACGAGAAGGAGGGATTTTATCGAGCGACCAGTAGCCAGGTAGAAAGGAGCAAGCGATTTATTTTGCACGCATGTAAGGTGCGCGGTCGTCTCTGTCAAAGGAAGTACGCATCTCTTTCCCTCTCTCTCTCTTTCTTGCTCGCTCTCCCTTCTACTCGAACTGGGTGTAAGTATACTCATGGAGAGTACGTGCACAAAGCAACGCGCTGTTCCAAGAGTGCATTGACGGCCTCGGACACAAGCGGCGGACTATGGAAACCGGCTGGTAGCACCTTCTTTATATACATATCCCCCTTTTTCCCCGGCAGTACGCACGTTTTCACGGAGTTTAATTCATGCAACGACGATTTACCGTCTACCAGATGCGTGTCTTAAAGCGAAAAGTGTTTCTCACGATCTTGGCTTCACTCACTGATGAATCATATTGCCAAGACAAATGTACGACTGGAAATCTATATTTGTTTTGTTATTAATTTGTAATTCATTTAATATTTATTTAGCTATTCTCCATCAACGATTTATGTTTCTTGTGTGGCGGGTGAGGAAAAATTTTTTTAAAAGCTTTTATATACTTGCGATGTAATAACTGCTGTACAAGCATAAGTGGTTAATCAAGACACGTAAGCAATTTGCAGAAGGAAGAGAATTCGTGCTTGAGAATAAATGCCAAGAGATTCCGAGTGGTTGCAGTTGCCGTGGTATAATCTGTGAGATAAGTGATACTCGTACAGAGGAGAGAGCACATTCTTATCAAGTTGGAGTAATATCTTATCTGCTGTGCAATGCTTTACTGCAGGTGATATTACTCTTCGTATCCACTGCCGGCCCAATAGAGTATGCGAGTCTCGTGTCCGCACTTGCGTCCTCTTCGCCGGAAGTGGCGTCGGCCTCTTACAAAAGCGAGCGGGACGACGATCTTTCTCGCGCTCTCGTCTTCCTCTTTCGCTTCTCTCGCTCGATCCGCTAGTGGCTCCGACTCTCTGTCAATGACATAGCAATAGCGCGACAATAGCGGTTCAAGGACGTGACGAGCGACCGTGCTTTTCCTACACACGCACACTTGCTCCTCTTCGTGCATACTGCTTTTTCACTCCCTTTCAGTCGCCTCCTCTCTTTCCACCCTCTTCGCTCTGCGTTTCCCTTGCCGCCGTCGCCGCTGCTAACCACTCTTTTCCCCTTTTTATTACACGACGACGACGACGACGACGACGTCAGGCGACGCTGCTACCGGGAGTCAATTACCTGCACGCACACCACTCTCCCAACTACGCATCCTGCCAATCGATCCCATTGCATATTGCACTGCCGCCTAATTGTTTTCGCTGGCTATTACTCTGATTGGGCATTGGACTCGCTCCAAAATATCGGCCAACTTGCTCGACCAAGAAACCGGATTTACAAACATCCCAGATTCCCCACTTCCCAAATGGACGCTGCGCAATTTCGAATGGAATTATGGTCCGTGTATATTTCGTAGTATTGGATTTGCTGTTGATAGAATGTTGATAATAATCTATCCTTTAATGGATTTTTTAGAGATGCAGGGAAATATTATATCGTAAAGAATTATTTATATTAAAAGTAGAAAATTCTAAAGATTGCGTCTTAGTTTAGTTATGAATAATTGATTTAGAATGCATTAGGAGACACCATGAAAAGTGTGGAGCAGGTGTGTCTCAACCTGATCTTACTGAAATGGCAACGTAAATACGATGTAACTCGTCTGACTATGAATCCTAAGTAAAATTATTCATGTAACATACTTCGAAGGATGATTCCAGTTACTACATGGAGCATTTTCCTCGAGCAACTAATATTTGCCATGGTGCTGCTATCGATCTTGCGACCCCCTGTTTCCACGGTTTCACGTAACCCCTGTGTCAGCGCTCTCCCGGAAAGCCCCATATATATTCTGTTTCCTCTCCAAGGATCCTTTAAACCATATGTTGTTTGATCAACACTTTACATATGGCTATTGCGAAACGGTGGCAGAAGTGAACGATCGATGCGCTCCTCAACGTTCTATCTACGAAATTCATTTCTACCTTTTGAGACTCTATTATTAAATATTATAGTAGAATAAAAGTAAAATGTAATAATTATAGAAGTTTAATTTTATGGAGGAAATTTATTTATGTTATTTCCTTTGAAGTTATAAAAAGTCTGCAACTAAATTGATTCAACCGACTGTTGTACGTGTTCGCGAGAATGTAACCCTTTCGCTTTCGCAGAAGTGCAAAGAACCGAAGGGGTTAATGGCGTCGGCAGAATTTCCCGTCGACATCTCAAGATTTATCCGCTCTTTTCTCGCGCACCGAGCCTTTTACCGTCGTTGCAACACCGAACGTGATACGATATCGAGCCGTGCCAGCATACAATACTCCATTGGCTTATCGATTACAACTGAACGTGCAACCAGCTCCGGCTGATTATGAAATGCCGATCGGATTTCCGTATTGTGCGTTCTCTGGCCGCAGGGATTCTCTCCGCATTGTGTGCGATTTGCAGAAAACTGGCGCCGGAAACTAAGGCGCCAACCAGTTTTCCTCGAGGCGAAAACCACTAACATGATTCCCAAATCGAATCGTGTTCGGTTGCGAAAAATACAGAGGAAAAGGAAGGCGTCGCAATAAATCAAGCATTCGATGCTCAGCCAAGAAAAAGCTTCGAGGGGATGCACTCTAACTTTCCACCCCAAGTCGACTCCAGGGTGGAAAGTTAGAGGATAACATTCGAATCTCTCCGATGCCACAATTCAGCAGACAGACTAAGAAATAGCTGGAGCCGAATAATCGCTGGGCCAGCATCCAAATTTTCGTGACGGCAGATGCTTAACATAAAAGCCAGCTCGATCTTCCCGCGACGATTTAATTCGAATGCCCGTGAACATCAAGGAAAAGGAATGCCACGAGAAAGATGCGCGACCTTAAAAGCTGCCTGCTCGACAGGTTGCGGAGTCGAACTGCTCCTGGAATGGAAAGCCTGAGTCCCATGAACCTGCTACTTACTATACATTCAAACTAACATCGATCGTTTATGGGAGAAATGATTAAATCGAATATCAAGGGCTTTTAATTTGATGACAGTGACTAGTTGCTCCAAAAAATTGAACCTCGCTAGAATCCGGATCATTTTATCAATAAAGAACTTGTTAATACGGAGGAATCTTACTGTTGCTATAGGCAGAGTATACAAAATGGCACTAGAACAATCAGAACTAAAAAGTCAGAGCTTCGCCGAGGGGAATCATCAAACCCCCGTTGTCCGCTCTTTCAGTAGAAGGGGTTGACATATGGTGAAACAAGTCAGCATACCCCAAAATTAAGCTGTTGAAGTTAATGTATATTTATCTATATAAATTATTTATATAAATAATAAAATCTGCATTACAATCATCTTTTCATTATTTTCCTATAATTCTTGACAGATTGTTCATAAGCTTATAATGACAAATGTACGTCCTTGATTGCTTTATAATCTAATACTCGAAGCAACTTCTGAAGATAATCTCAGTAGAGCGAGGATGTCGCCTTGAACCTGGGTTCTAAGACCTCGGTAGACCTTAGCTTTAGTAGTCGTGTCTGAGGCCACTAATGAAACTTCCCCTGGCGCTCGTTTCTCAAACTAACGCATGTTATTGGACTAGAGAGAGCGTGTAGACGCTCTTGAATCGATTAAACGTGCAAATGTCGGGTGTCTGCTGATTTAATGGGTGCAGTGTGCGTTATCATTAAGTCAGCGGAATGGTACCCTCGATCATTATGAGTGGCGAAAGTTAGTATTGCCGGTCGAAAACCACGCCCATTCACACTTGGGAACAATGTGATAGAGAGAGAGAGAAAGAGACAGCGAGAGTCACCGGCTTCGAAAGCGCGTACGTCGCATAAAGTATCGATCTGACAGAACCTCGACCTTGGTCCTTGGAAAGCAACGGTGCGACGACCCACCCTGGACGGGAATCCCCAACCAAATGTGCCCGATTTGTATCTGCGACTGGCTGCGAGGCGCACAAAAGCGAGACTGTGCTCGCTCGACTCCCTTCAACCGGCGCCAATGCTTTGCTATCTTCGATGCAAAACCTGCTAGAGTATTTTATTCCCTCGTAATCCTCAGCCCTTTACTCTTATTACATTCATTGCATATTTGAGATTGGCCAGGATCGCGTAATGATTGGACGAAGGAAAGGAAGGAAGTGCTGGTGTACGAAATTCTATACCTTGTCAATGCAGATATTGAATTTGGGGGATAAAAAGGGTGAAACTTCATATCGAGACGAACTTGAGGATTCATGTATATAAAAGAGAATATTTATCAAGATTCTCAAAGTTTCCCGTAGCTTTTGATCGATCAGAATGAAGTTTTAGGAAAGTTAAACTGTTGGCAGTGAATCAATGCCCGAACGCACGCCAGACGTATAAGAAATTGCTTCGGAATCGAAACGTGTTCCGTCGAACGTAACTTTCACGTTTTCACAAACGCTGATGTTCTAGATTTCAAGATATAAGCCTACGATTCTTTTGTACTAGACAACCAACATTGATTCTATATATTCAATAATTATATACAGAACCAAAACTTAAAATGTACAGTACTAAATAAACTACTACATATAATCATACTTCCCACATGAAAAAAAGGGTGAAAAAAACCCAGGGAAAGCCCTTGAAGAATATCTAAAGTGGAACTCTAGAAGTCTTCCATAAGACTTGGTTGCCTGAACGATAAGGCAGCAGAGAGTATGTACTTCGTTTCCAAGGAAGGGCGTTCTCCCGAGGATACCGGGAACCGGCCAACGCCCTTGTTACGATCGCTCGATCGAGTATACCAACCGATCCTCCCAACGCGTTTTGCGTCCCCTTCGTCCCCGGTGGTGAATACGTACTTCCCATTAGGGGCGCGTGGGCGTACACCAGAAAAATACCCTCGACTTCCCATGGGCGCCAGCTCAGCCTGACTGGCGAACTTCATCGATTGCACACGCACCCTCTCGTTCTACGTAGACGAGACACCATGGCTACCGTGCGTGTGCTTTCTGTACTTCACCAAACATCCCCCTCACTTTTATGAAGGGCTCCTTCGTGAGAAATCCGCCTAGGAAAATCAAGGGAATCGGATACTGCGTTCGAGGCGGGTGGTCGATTATATCAGGTGCTTTTCGAGAGTCTCTCGATAGAAGAGACTCTTACTTTCTATCGTGCATCGATACTGCGATATAAAAACAGCCGGAAATATGTAATTTAGAATAAGTAGGAGAATCCAATTAGGATTGGATAATATAATCATCTAAAAAAGATAAAGTTATGATACTACAGATTTGCAGTGTCTGTAGACAGAGGAATAAGTTTGGCGAAGTTAATAAAGCGAGAGTGAAGTACTAAAGATTCGTACTTATTACATTACAGGAGAAAGTTTCAATTATAGACAGACAAGAAACATTCTTCAAATACCTCGGCTCGAATGAAATATTGAAGCGAAAGATTAAAGAACAATTCACAATGCGATAACTGAATAATGTAATAACACGAGGATTCCCACGCACATTAACAAAAAGCTTTGATACAATGAAGATTCTCTGAGTCAGTGGGTGAAATGAGAAATGAAAGGGAGGGCTGGTTGATTCTGGGCTAATACGATGACCACACGGAGAGCGAAAATCTCACTTTCACCGACAGGTCGTAGCAGGGGTGTGGGGGTGGAAGGCGAGCTGACAACAGGGCCAGGGTAGTTATTGATCTAAAAAGGAGGTCCGAGTTGCTAGGAGCAGCTGAGCTACCTTCTGCTACCCTTACATCCTCTTTCGGGTGAGCGTTGCCGATTCTCTGCACGCACGTGGCCGTCGCGCCCCATTCATAACGGAGCTAGCAGACCCCGACGACGTCGACGTCGACGCACGACCACCCTAACCGGTGCACAGCTGTTGCTATGGGAGACACATCGATGCCTTATTAAGTCAGATCGATCTTACGGATCCTTAACGAGTATTATTGCCTCTGCCAGGAGGGGTGCGAGCACACTGCTGCCTAACACGAAACTTTGTTCACCGTGAATCGATGTACCTTAATCGAGATAGATGTAACTTTGAGGGTCCTTAATGACTTAATAGAATAGCTCTCTCCTGTAACAATCGCGTCCGATCTACAAAAGATTCATTGTCTCTTGGGAGACGTTAATAGGCTTCACAAAGGAAACCCAGATCCTTTTTATAATAGTTGAAACGTTCCAAATGATTCCTCTTTTTTAACGAGCCCTTTTTTAAAGCTCTTTCCTTTCGTAAGTGGATTCTTGATGACGTATTCACTTCCTGCCTGTAGATCTCTCGAAGAATCGCTTCGCGGAATTGCCGGAAGAGGTTACGGAGTTTCCTTTCCTCGAGAAGCTGCATCTTTACCACAATGCCATAAGAATCATCCCGGAGACCGTGGTGCTGCTGCAGTCCCTCAACTACCTCGATCTTAGGTACAAAACGAATGTGATCGATTCTGTGTCGAAATTAGAGTCGAATTTTCGAGGTCTTCTGGTGCTAAGGGATGATTTTGATATTCTGTTCGCAGCCGAAACCAATTGACGACTCTACCTCGAGAGATTTGCAGGCTACCGCTGCAAACTCTGCTCGTCGCCCACAACAGGCTAGCTTCGTTACCAGATGAATTGGGCAGGATGTCGGCTCTCGCCGAGCTCGACGCCGGTTGCAACGAGATCACGAGCCTCCCACCTCGGATGGGTGACCTTTCGAGACTCAGGTCGCTCGATCTGAGGAGTAACATGCTCGTACACCTGCCTATAGGTTGGTTTATCTCTCAATTATCACTAAAATCCTGATAATATTAATTATAATTTCATTATTGATTATTTTGTAAATGCCTTTTACGAGACATGTTGATCAAATTTAAAATGATTGGTCAATAATATGTTAGTTAGAGAAGATATACTTTATTACCACCTTTGCGCAGAACTGACGTACCTGAGGCTCGTGAAGCTGGATATCAGTGGCAACCGGATATCCGTGCTTCCGACCGAGATGAGGAAGATGAAAAGTCTTGTAGACTTCCGGCTGGCCGACAACCCCTTGACTTCGCCACCTGCCTCGGTAAGAAATCTAATACTGATGACGGTTTATCTAAATGGAGTTATATTCCCAATGACCCAAATAATCATTGAATTAATTATTAACAGCTATGCATTCGCGGGCGAACGCACATCTTCAAGTACTTGGAGAGACAGGCGGCGAAGCACGAGCGTGCCAGAGGAGGTCGTGCAAGGCGGACACCCTTGGACGTGAGAGGTCACGCGACCCTGGATACCAGAGCGCACAGACGACACAACGTCGACAGTGGTTACAGCACGAGCGACGGTGTCGACAAACGTTGGTCTCAAGAAATACACAGCGCGGTTAGTTTCCTCGCACTAGTCCTTAGCATACCCGCCTTCCTACGACTAGTTTCCTGGCTCTATTATTTTCTGGGTGATGCGCTGTTTTAGAACCTCATGACAATCTGTCGAAAACTTGCTCCTTGTTGAGTAGACGCTTGCGAGTGCCTTGATAGTTTTTAAGAAATTTGTATATAGAATTTGGGAATAAAGGAGAAAGCAGGATGTTCGTTGTACCGTCTGGCTAGATTTGTTTAATCATTGCACAGACACACGACGGCGAGGGTCGAAGTCTCTGGCGACAGGAATGCTCGCCACTCTCGATCACCCTGCCTCATGAAACCGGAGTGAATGGTTCATGCAGTGGAACTTCCACGCCGAGTACTATCTCGCCGGGCGAGCATACATCCCTGGAGGACGAGCTCGGCAAGGTGGGTTAAACTCTTTAGTTTCTCGCTACCAAAATTCCTCGCGTCTTTCATCTACGACGTGTAGATCGAAGATATGTAATGCACGTATAGTAAACTCGTAGCTGTGAAGCGAGTTCTATATTTAGAATGTCGAGTGGACTCGAGAGATATCCGCGCACGTTCAGGCAGCACTTGGCTGCCGCTCAAGCTCTTCGTTAAGTGACCTTAACCCATTGAAACGACGGTAGAAGGAGAGAGGGAGGGAAACCGGCGGTTCTCTAATGTATTCCCTCAAGCTTGATTGGCGCCAGTCACAATGCGATTACTGCTAATTCCGCAGGCGATGATACTGCACGACCAACTGGAGAAGAGAAGGCTTGAAAGAAGCACGTCGGAGAACGGCGCTGATGCGAGGAAACCGATGACCTCTGCCCTCCACCATACATCAATCACGCCCCCAGGGTAAGAGCGCGTCTTTTCTTATGCCCGCTTAGTAATTATCCAAGGAATAGCGATGAGCAAACGGCAAACCTAGCCGCTTGATCGAGCCTGATGCATGCTGCACCTCGGCACATAACGGTTCTAACTGTTCTGGACACCGTTCTATCGACTGCATGTCAATTACCGTGGGTGGCGCACGTTTTTCCAGCCACCTGGACTCCGGATCCTTGGGACAAACTCCGCAGATCTCGACCTCGCAGTCTGTACAGCCGCTCCAAACCACCATCACTAATAGTCCTCTGCTGAACGGCGATGAAAAAAGGCCGCTCAGTCATATACAGACTTACAGGTGGGTCAGCGGCTGCAAGTCGACTTTGTGTGGATTCGATATTACAGAAAGTAGTAATAGACGAACTATAGGTGCTTTTGCAGATAATAATTCCAGTCAACTGACACTTCAGGTTTACAATTTTAGACGCATTTCACAGATTTGTGTAAGATAGATTGTGTGAAATGTAAGATTATTTGCACGAGCACCCGAAATCTATTGTGTCGAGAACAGATTAAAAATAGATTTTTGCTGGCTTTTCACAGGGAGTATAAGGAAGCCCTTCGGCAGCAGAGAGCTAATGAAGTACCGAGCGTGTACAGGCCACGTGAACAAGTCACACCACCAGGCAACGAGAGCCAGAACAACGAGACTGATACCTCTACCAATAAGGAGGCTAGCGCACAGACCGGCAAGCAGATCTTCATCGAAGGTGACAATGCAACCAAGAGGCCGGTTCAAAAAGTCACTCCTTCGAGAATCAACTATCAGAATACACCAATTATTAATGGTAGTAATAACGAGTACAACAACAAGAACGGCAAGCATCACGAGCAACCGTATAAGAAGCCAAGCTCGCCAATCAAGACGTCGTCGAGTATTTTATCATCGAGCACCAGCCCAGGACACACGCCCCGATTAGTGAAGACTGCGGTGGGATATGTCGAAGGTATCAATACCAAACAGGACTGTATAACAAGTGTGTGTAAATAAATGTATTCCCTGAGAGATACGAAGCCGATTTATTCACTAGGTAATAAGAGCCCGAGTAGAAACGGCGGAAGTCCAAAATCGCCGAGATCGGTCACGTGGAACAGCAATCTCCCGGAGAAGTATTCCTTCACGATGAGACGGGAATTCGAGCGAGCCAAGGAGGAGGCTGACTTGATAGAACAACTACGGAATGTAAGGATCAAATTATATCCTTGAAACAGAGATACCGGAGAATATCTATCGAATTTTTTGTATTACATTACAGCATATCGAGACGAGATTGAAAATGGCTCTACCCGAGGATCTAGCGCCCGCTTTAACCGACGGGGTGGTTCTCTGCCATCTTGCTAACCACGTTAGGCCGCGATCGGTCGCTAGCATACATGTTCCTTCGCCAGCAGTAGTAAGTATTCTTTTACGCATTAAAAATAAACAAGATGTCCGATATTATAAGGAAAGTCATTCTTAGATTCCAAGCACACAAAGAAATAAAGGATTAACAGATTAACAATTTGTAACTATCATAAATTAAAAATACTAATATGAGACGTGTTTGCTTGAACTTTCAGCCGAAGCTCACAATGGCAAGATGCAGGCGCAACGTCGATAATTTCCTCGAGGCTTGCCGGAAGATTGGCGTTGACGAGGTAAGCAAGGGAACCACTCGAATTCACCCCCACTTTTTCCAAGAGTATCTGTGCTTCATCTTTCTGCTGAGGATTCGCCCCACCTATGCATGACCCAACTAATCGTTCACGTAATCGTAAAGAGCATTGTCTTCATCCCTGACCTGATACACTTAAGCCCTGAAATACGCGGGTCCTCGAGGATACCTTTCCATGGACTGATTGCTCCTTGAGGAACCCGCTCGCTCGGTACAAAGGGCGAGATCCGAATGGCAAATGGGTTCAACTCACTTAGGAAGCGAGAGAGAGAGGGAGAGAATGCGAGAAAGAGAGAAAGGAATTGAGAGAGTGAGAGCTACCAGCAATGTCGTAACTAACGCTTCGACGGCCGCCGTTACTTGTCCATGACATTTCCAGCAACTACTAGTCAGTCCCCCGAACTTTCCAATTGACTCGCGCTCGTTGCCCGAAACTCAGTGATTCTTTCGTGCAAAAACGAGGCAGCACGACAAACTGAAAGTTACCAATGCGAAGGAGGTTCGAGAGTCGACGAGTATATGCCACGTTAAAAGAAGCTTTAGTTGCATGCGCCTAGAAACCGAAACCGCTTTTGTGTCGCTCGTCGCTTCTTCCGGGGGGAGAGAGTACTCTGGATATGAACACTTGTACGTCCCCGTACGCCTGAATGTCCTTCTTCTCGTGCTCCCGAGAACACGGCATTACACGTCATACGTGGGTGTATCTGGGTAATTTCACTGAAGGAATGAGATTCAAAGAATTCGAGATTCAAAGAACTATAAAATTGTGATACAAGTAATACAGAGGGAGGTAGAGAGAGATTAAAAGAAAGTAATAGTGACAAGTGGCTCACGATAGAGGTTGATACATGGGAGATTCGAGGGGGGTTAAACGAGAGAGGGAGAGACACTCGTGCTCGGGGAGCAGCGACGTTAGAGACTGGGACTGAGTAGTATCGTTGTTGGTGTTGCAGGAGGTGTTAATGGACGCGGACGCAATCATGGACGTGGGTTACATGAACGCGCACGGCCTTCAGGCACTGGCGCGTCTCATCTCCGCACTACTTCTGCTTCGCGACGAGCAAGTGAAAAGTAGCGAGGAGCAGTTCGCTGATACAGTCCGTACGATTGGGGAGCGCGCACTATCACTCGTACTATTCCTTACCTTCCTATCGAGCCTGCTCATGCTCTACCTTTTCCCTCTTCCTAATTAATGAGCGATACCATCCCACCACACACGCACACCTGAGCGGATTCTCGTCTCGGAAGATGGAAGCAACCCTCCATGTGCTCTGTTATCGAGCAAATCGTTCCGGACGAACTGTTTGTTTGATAGACACTCTGTCTCCCTGGAAGAATACCGAAGGATCGCACGATACTCCAGGCACATCCTTTGCCATAGTCATACCTCTAGTGCGGCATCTTCCTCTTAGTTCGATTACGCTGTCTTGCTTACCAGGCGAGTGTCGGGAGTATCGTGCGATCGTATTTCACTTTTAAGCTTGGAGACATCGATTCGCCTGAACTCAAGCGTTAAACACGAGAGAACAGTTTCCTTTCTCGTATTAGCAGTACTTAACACGATGAAGAGAGGCCTATTTTTGTTATATCCATTTATGATCTCAATAAGAGTTCGGGCCGGTGTCCCGTTATACTTAAAAGGGAAGCTTTGCCTCTTTAAGTTCGACCATTTCGATTGAGTAGCGCCGCTTTAGCAGGGTCGTTCGCTTTTCAACGCTAACTATCGATAGGCGGAAGCTTGAGTAAACGTTTAGTGTGCCTAGTTGCTAGAAACCCCGCGCTACTTATAGATCGTAGGTGTATCCATTAATCGACTATGAAACGATGTATCGACTGGTAAAGGCGAAATCAAAGGAGCGTACATCAAAGGCAAAATCCCACGTTCGCATATCAATATTGGATCTGACTAAATGTACCTTAAAGGGATAAGGAGAGTCTCGTCAGGCAGGGAGCAAAAGTGCGCCAGTCTGTCAGTAGGCAGTAGGGAAGAACAAGTAAATATCCGTAGCAGGAAAAATGAAGATGAGGAGACGAACGATCGTATGCCTTGGATGCTAGTATTTTTTTAAGAGCACGACCAATAAAAATGGCCTACGATTCCTCCAGGGTTTCGTGGCTCTGTGATAGGTAGCCTGCGAGTACTACGGATTTCACGACATTTCAAGGTGCTAGAGATCTCTCTCTCTCTCCCCACTTTCTGTCATTCTAACATAAATATACACACACACTCTCTCTCTCTCTCTCTCCCTTTCCCTCTATCGTTCTAAGTTCAAAGATTTCCTATTTTGGTACTGGCAATTAGCTTCTAGTGAATCTCACCCGAACGGGAATATGGAACTTTCTTCGTTTTAATCGATCGGAATTGAGTCTCCACTGGTTTTGGAACTTCACCGACTAAGCGGCGAAAATGTCGATTTATTTTCGTAAGGATTCACCGTACGCCTAGTAAACCGTACTATCACCTAGATTGTAAAGTTCTCTCCGTTATTACGTATTTATACGATGGTTAGAGTAACACAACTGTGAGGGTTTCGTACTGTCGCCCAAGGGAAGTATTCGTCGCTGTAACACAAGTCTTCGATCTCCAGTATTCCATTTCTACATTCTAATTACCAAGTTTAACTGTTAAATCGCCAGCAAACTTTTCTACTACAAATCGTTAGAAAGTTAGGAGATAAATGGAGAAGCTTCTCCAAGTAGTGCCAAACCGGAATAATTGTTTGTACAGTTTTCTCAGGTCGATCGTTCTATTCGTAAGATTGATCTCCAAGGATCGAAAGACTCAACGTTATTCCGAACGCACAAAGGAATTCGCAAGCCAGTGCTTTTTCCCGCCTGTCAGAATTAAGGGATGTGATTAGAGAAGGTTTGATAGGAGCTAGAGAAACAAAATAGGACGACACACAGTGATGAAACGCCCGAGCGGCAGTTTCATTTAGAAAGAAGAACGTTACGTTTCAGAAATGAACTTTATTCCTACTTCCATTAAACATCCACGCGAATATCACATTTATTTATTGTTTTCTAGTCTTCGGTATTATTTCTGTTTGAATGTTGCGTCCTTACGTCTAGTCAGTTAGTCTCCCTTTTGTTGTCCCTTTAACTTATTTCTCGTTTTCCCACTCGTTGGTTAATTATACCCCTTATTTAATGATCGTTTAGTATACCGTTTCTGTTGGCAAATCGTATTACCCGACCGCGGATGTGAGTCGAACTATCACGAGAACTTAATGACTTACTACAGACTCGAGCATCGAAATTTGGAGCGAAAGAAACATGTCCAAAATGACTTGGATGTTGATGCATCCGTGGTCCAAGCATCAGTATTATAATTCCAGAACAAGTATTAAAGTCAATCTCTCAAGACTGCAAGTTTCGTCGCATTGAAATTTCAAATGGACGCAAGCTCCTACCATTTCCCTCCCAGAAATGGTTCATCATCGCTTGTTCCCCCCCTGCGATTATAGTAGAGAGGCTACTGTAAGATACTTAAATGAATCATTCCGTTAACTTAGCAAGCGTTAGGCCTAATGAGTCATGCAAAGACTGGACAATTAAAACCGAAGGCGCGCTAACGCGACGAGTATTAGTTTAGACGCTATCGTGTGTCCGATAGATAGATTATTATTGCATTCTATTTGTATTATATCGTATTACGAGAGCTGATATATCATTCGTTGAAGCTAAACCCTTTTTCCTTTGTCGCCTACGCGCACGGCCAAATATCATTAGCTAGAATTCGATCGAATGAGTTCGTTAGTTGTAACTCGGCGCACCTGGTGCTTGCTCTCCTCTTACATTGTTATCGTTTAGGCTTAAGCTTCGTCGCACTAGGATTATACTTTTTACGGACCTTTTTTGCTACGAACTGTACTTAAGTCGGCGGCAACCTGTTCTTACACGTCCTGCTCGAGATCGCGCCCGCTCTTCGGACTGAGACAATAATTCCTTCCCGTTCTCTTCCATCGGGACTGCGAAACCAGTCTCGATTTGCGCGGCGCGATTTTATTCTCTGGCACATCCGGTTTCTACGATCCGATCGTCCATTGCGTAAAAACAGTGTCACTGCCAAAGTAGACTGAGGCTGAGATCGCCTGGTCGAATCAATGCTAAATAATGATGATGATTATACTGACAACCAAATTAAAAGTGAAGCTCAGATATAAATCAATCCTTGAAAGTACAGTATCAATTAAACATTGACTTATAATCGTTAGTGTTGTTCGAATGATTCGACTATGTGGTTTCGGCGGGAATGAAACTGGTGATCCAGTTACTGTGTGTCATGGTGGTACCCGATGATTAGAGGAATCGATAAATAATTGAGTATTTTTAATTTACTTATAATTCAAAAACAACTCTCTGGCAATAAAATTAGTCTCGCTGAGTTAAAAAATCTGCGAAAGGTTGCTCTCAAAGCATTGCTAATTCAATTGTTTATTTATAGTATTTTGTTTCAACCTGTTACGCAAACTAGAAGTAGGCCACCATGAATACAGCTCTAATCAGTCACGTCTGTCTTGTCTAATGACTCAATTGCTTCAATTTTTCTATCTACAATTTTTCGACGCACACATTTACCTGAAATATAGAGAAAGAAAGGGTGGAAGAACTATATTGCCGCTCGGACGGCAACGAATTCTCGCTCTCGATTTCTCAACACCCTCACAGGGCGTACTCTGTAAGATCGATTGTACAAGTAACAATAACGAATGTAATACTATCTCCACGTATAATAAACATATTCTTGTCATAAGTGGGGCTACTGATCTTCCTAAATAATATCGCGCAATCTAAAGAATTTGGACCAACGAAATTCATATTTGACTCAAAATCAATTAAAAATTCTTTACTCTCAAAATTACTTGAGGAAAAATATAATAATTCATATGCGTCGATAAACAATCTTTACTGTGTTTGAAAATTACTTCTGTGTACAATCCTATCTATTTTTGTGATTACAGAACCTGGTTTGCTGTGCTAGCGATGTTTTAGAAGGAGGTCGTGGTGTCGTTCGCGTGGCAGTAACGGTCTCCGAGCTCCTGAGGTTCCATCAGACTCGTTCGCCTCTACAAACTTCATCGAGCGTGCCGAGCCACGTGCCAGCTTAGCGCCGAACCATCTAAACTCATCGAGAGATACTCGTAAACAGTCTCGCGAACGAAGAATACACACCAACTTATATAACTCAGGCCGTTCCGTGTACTCGAGAGTGCACTGGAACTGCACCAAAGTGTACCGGAATCACCGTAGCGTTCTTCCTTCGCTAGACTTTCCTGCGAACCCTATTAGACTCGCCGTTAGAAACTAGGCTGATCGGCTTCCCCAGAGATCACAGAACTGCAACTATCACCGGATATTGAGTGCCAGACTCCACGAAAGATTTAGTAAGACTGAAGCGACTTTTATACATGCTCCGACCCTTAGTAGGCGGAGAGAAAGCGGTAGATCAGATTCAAATATGCTCTCTTTTCGTTCTCCCTTTCGAGGAGTCTGGATGCTGGTTTGCTTTGATCGCTGGACCAGCTGAGTTGTAGTGTTAGTAGGATAATTCTGGAGAGGCCGATCGTTACTCGAATCAAAAGAAATACTCGACGCAACGTTAGACTGCCATCGCCCATGACACTTAATTAGATATACCGAATTTTTTATGGAGATAGTCCTGCGAGCGAGCGAGCAAGGAACGAGAGAGGAAGGAGCTTATCTTTTTACCGGAGGCAGGCGAGCCATTAGTAATAGGACAACGAGTCAATCTCAGCCGAGAACTGAGTGCAACACGCACGATTTTGTACGATTGAATACTTCGAATCGAACGGCGCTTCGGATTTTCTACTGAACGCTTGAAAGAACAAACGTGTCTATTTTCATCTGTGTATTCCAGCTAATCGGCAAACCCGCTAGAATCAGATATGCATGCGTCGCTAAAGCTGAGTAGCTCTTAGTCCGCGCTCGGAACTCACAGGAGAGATGAAATCGAATCCTCGCTGAGAAAGCTTTCCCCTCCGACAGTATTGAGTTTATTCCAAGACACAGTGTTATCTACAGAAATCCTTGCATATTCATACACGACTTGATGACGAGAATTATTAAGAATGAAAGTCAATTAATGAGAAGTTGAGTTAAGATAATCGAATCTAATTCAGTTAAGTAAGTCAAAGATAGTAGTCACAGAACTTGATTTAAATAGTTTCCAACAAATTTCACTATTTCTTGAATCGGTATTTCTGTGCATAACACTGCGAAGTACTCCAAGAATCCTTAAACCCTCGCCAGGAGCAAAGCTTCTACGAAATAAAAAACTTTCCTCCTGAACTCATATCCGAAATGTGATGTTCGTACACCAACCAAGGATAGGTAAGTTAGTTAGGAATTCTTTGAAATAGAATCGACGAGCAGAAGCAGTTCCTTCGTATTGCTACTGATCGTCGACGATGACTTGGGCTTTCGAGTCATTGGAACTACAGGCTAGCCTCGGTTCGTCTCGGAAGATAGCCTGCAGTTGTGTATGTTTAATTACGAGTAAGGCCTAGGTGTTCATACGAAATCCTTCGCGATTCTCTCCCTTGATCCGCGGAGATGACAGCTCTTAGGTCGCCGAGCCTCTGAGTTCCCACCAAAAAAGAAGATCGACACTCGTAGCGATGATTTCCCCTGATGATTTCGCCCACGATTACTATCGCCCGTTAGGTGCTAAGCGTAAAATATCATTAGTTGATAATTCGATCGGTTGACCGGCGACCTCTCGTTCACGGAGGGACGCGATGGATCTCAGGATCGATCACTCGATCGATTCTCATATCCCATATTTATTGTGCCAAAGATATATATGTTCTTCATTTGCGCGTCAGCCCATCTGATTTATCGTACACTTTATGTACTTGCGTACTTGCGTTCCCTTATATCCACGATCGCCAACAGGCATTTGTGATCATTTTAAGCGTTACTGACAAATCATACTTGTCAAGCCAAAAAAGATGTACATTTTATGTTCACCAGTTTGTAATCCTCTAAATTGTAATCCATAACTTTTACGTAATTGACGTCCTTGCAGAGCGCACATATGTTTCTACTCCGTTTCTCCGGAATTCCCTCAGGATTTTACTAAATTTTGGGAGTATCTACTCCCAGTTATCTAACTGTTAATTAATCACAAAAGTTATTCCCATTCTTTTAGCATTGCCCAGTGATATTTCGAGATGTATCAATTTCCAGAGCAACGATGACTCCGCGGAGATTGTATTACTCGCATAACGATTAATTGTGTTCGCGTGTTCGTTCGGTCGTGCGACAAGAGATGTGCTGTTGCTGCTGCTGCTGCTGCTGCTGCTACTGAATCATCTGGTCATTTGGAACATCTCGATAATTAGGATACGCACTCACTGCTAGTATCGGCTTGCGATAACCAACCAGCGAGGAATGGAAACATAAAATAAGCCAATAGCCTCATCCCACCGAGGAACTAACAATCGATACCGAATTCTAATCGATTTGTTCCAAATACCTGCTCACTAGGTGGATCATTAAGCACACTACCTAATATATTTAAAAATTAATTGATAATATGTATAAAAATAAATCGAAATCAATTCCGTACATTCACTGATCTTCTAATTTCCAAACCTCGACACTCTATCTTCCAAATTCCATCGAAACTCATTTTAATTTCCAACGAAACACTGTAATCTCCAAACTTGATGAAACTGTGTCACTCCTAAAATACAAGAAGCCTGAATGAAGCCTGATTCGATCAAAGCCTCGCGCATACCAGACGTTCACGCATTCCAAAGCGGTAAACTGCTTTCGGGGCGGTCGTAAACTTTCCGAAACGGAGCACAATTACGCCAAGTTCCACGTGATTAGGGTAGCCTGTTATGTATGGTAGGAGGAGGTGAAGGGGGTGAAGCGAGCCGAATACTGTCGGGTACATAACAGGATATCAAAGGACTCTCGACTCCAATTAAGTGCGGCAATGCGGGCGCTGACCATTCGGCCAGGCGTCGTCGAGTCGTGTTTGCACGGCAAACGAGAGAGGCAAACTGGTCAGCCAGTAGAATGTGGGTGGAACGCGGTAGGCGGAGTTCACTGCTGGCAGCAACTCCATTTTGTTCATAGAAGGCGGTCTCGGTATTTCCAGGTGCCCCTCTCCCGCAGGTGGTACCAGGTTCAGGAACTCGATCGGGCTCTCCTTCCAAGTGGAGGGAACACGAGCGCGAACATTGCCGGGCAGGAGTTCGCGATACGCGTGTGCCCGGTGCTGCCCGGACATATTCTACTTACGGCTGAGACTCTACTTAGCCGTCCTGCCACTCCACCTACTTGCCGCCGGCACACCTTGCCACTCGCAATCTTCCACTCTTTTCATTCCGCTGCTAACTCGAACTTAGGCAATCCTAACTCGAGTCTAAGTTCTCCGAGACTCACGAACTACCGGTGCGTGAAAGTCAAGTTGAAATAGTGAGATGTGGCATGACTGGTGAACGACTGATTCAAGTTGGGATGAGTCTCTGTATAGAGGAATATCGAACGGTTTGATTGATGTTCGAGGAGGATCGATCAAATTGAAATAGTGACTTGTGAGGTGACAGTTCTAAAAGACTATATAACAAAACTGCTTTGAGTGTTTATGGGAATTGTTATTGGATATAGAAGAAAAATGTATTATTGTATTTAGAGATACATTGAATGACTCGGATGTTTGTAAGATCGCATGTTCAGCACGTGCTTTGAGCGGCAGATTTCTGGCATGCTCGAACTCTCTGCGTCCAGGAAGCGGGACAGGTGCGAGCGATCTGCCGGGAATCCAACCTAGGTAATCACAACAAGACAGGTCGAGCGGGTTCATTGATACCATAGCAGAGTGTACTAGCGCCCGGGCGTATTGGTACATAATCATTTCCGCATTAATCTGCAGAAGCCAAACCGCTGATTACAATCTCGTTAGTCTGCGATGACACGAGCGGCATAGCACTAACATTTGGTGAGCCGATTTCCTGAGACTCCTCGATGATTCCATCACTGCGAGGAGTCTGGCATTAACGAAGACAGAAGAGAGAAGACAGAAATAAGAAAACAAACCGCAGGAATCGAGGATTATTGGCAAGTGCAAGTGCGAGATCGAGGGCGCGATTGATAAGCAGTCGTGTCGAAAAATATACAAATGGGAGCTCCAATTATTGATAAGTCTGATCCGAGATAATTGGATGCAAGTAACTCGCCGGCGATATCCGATGGGATCAGTCATCGTGCGCGAGGCTCCTTCACGAATGACACTTGCCAGAGGAATGAGGCATGCTCGGTGACGTGTTGAATTCGTTCGCCGATAGCCAAATGACCAAGCCGATCAATACGAACAGACAGGGGATTCGTAATTATTAAATGTACTCAAGGACTCGTGTAAAGGATTTCAAGGGCTTCCAAAGTTACACGTGAAAACAAGGCAGAAGGGAAACTTGACGACGGTGCTTGTTCTCGCACGGAAAACGAAGTCTTCACGAATTCTGAAGGCTATCGGTGTCTACTGACACTTCGAGTGACTCTCCAAATGAATGAGAGACGAATGACTTGACGATGTTCAGGAGTTTCTTAGCTGCTTGGTGATAAACGACATTGACTAGCAAGATTTTCTTCGCTCAAGACAGTGGCAACAGGATGGATCTAAGCACGACGCCGAGGAGGACGACGGAGGGCGCCGGTGAGCTGCACAAGACCAGGGTGGCCAAAAGCGTCTTCAGCATCCGGAGCCTCGTCGACGTCGAGGAAAGCGATTTACCGTCGGTGAAAGAGGAACGAACGCCAAGTGAGTCTTGCATATTCAGATCTAATAGAATCTTATAGAATCCTCAATAACTTACAGCCGAGACTAGTCGATAATCCGTTTAGTAGCGATCACTGACAAATTAACCCGATTTACAATTCCGGTAATACGCAGCCATGAATACGATACTAGGAAAAGTGAGTAAACACGATAGCGAGTCATTCAGCGAATCCGTCATTCGGTGACAAGTCTGTGTATTCGATTGAGGCTTCAGTTGATCATCGACCACTCGATTGAATTCCTTTCGAAACTAGTGATTACTGAAATGATTGTTAGAGGTGAAATAACTTGTCGTTGATACGTTATTGAGGTAAAGTATGACAAAGATTACTTAATACTTCTAAAGCTTACTGGAAGAATCATGTAATACGTTCATAATATTATTTTTAAAGATCAATCATTGCTAATAATAATTGCAAAGTGAGGAGGAATGTTGTAATGAAAGTTACGATGATTTATATGAAAACCTAGCTTGTTTCAAATGAAATATTCTTACATCAGTGTGATAACTAATTACTTATCTTAGAAACAAGACTTTCCATAGTCAGCTTACAATTGACTGAAAACTAAAGGCTGACACAGAAGATTGCGCATAACCTTCATCCTCTTCGAAAGAGTACCGTAGCTTCAGGGAATACTAATCTCGTTCTAACTTCGATCTCGCGTTCCGAGATTGAGAAACTATCAAGTAGAACGACGGCCGGCGTGCTTTTTGTCGGCGATCGGCTGCCTTTTGTGCTTGTGACGGTTCGTGGCGAGAGCCGCTCGCCCTTATAGAGCAACCCAGTCAATTACGGTGCATTTAAACTGGCTAAATTGCGATAAGACGTCGATTAAGTCGGAATTAGCTGCCACCGTTCTGGGTGTTAGCGGCAAAAAGTACGAGGATGTCGTTATTGCTGACACGTATCTACGCTTTGCCGTAAGAAAAAAGGCCGGCATTATAAACAACGTATGAAAAAATTGAGACCCAACTATCCAGCCAAAATAATAAAAAAGTATATCTATATGTTTCCCACAGTAAATTCATAATTGAATTGATACAATGCAACAATCAACTAAATTTAGATCCTTGAATACATTTAAAAAATTGTAAAATAAATTCTAACCATTCAATACCTAAAAGATATAATATAGAAAAATAATTCAAGGACGCGTTCCTTAAAAATATTAGTGGAACAGTACCTAAGAATTAGCACCGAATTCGTTCATAAAAAGGGCTGGCAAATACAATAAGTGAAACTCTTGAAAGTGGGAAGAAAATTTGAGTATAAACCAAGCGTTCCTCTGTGGCCAGGCAGATATGCAAAATGGGTACTCGCATAGCTGTACGATAGCGGTGACGCATACTTGTACACATGTACACCGGCGTTCACACTGCTCGACTTTCTTTCGTCGCGAAATAAATAGCAAATTACCATTTAGTCGCCGTGCGATAAAGCGAAACGGGCCCGCGCGATAAGGCGAATCTTATTCCCCGCGTGGACTAACAGCGTATCGGTATGTTATCGGGTAATTAACAAGATAAGGGGCCGATTAACAAATTACATGCAGCCATGTGCACTCGGCAGAGACGAGTGGACAACTAAGAAAAGGATGCCGAATCCACAGCTGCCAATGGTGCTCTAATGACACAAGCAACGATTGACTGCTGCGTGCGTCTTAATTAGAACGGTGATGCTAGAATTAGGGCCAATGCGAATCCTCTTATCACCCTCCAAGTAATAACGCGGCTAATACTAATCAGTTTTACGTCACTGATAACTGTGGCTAATCCCGATAAACGCGTGACTCGAACACTTAACGAAGTTGTGACTGTTGGGTCAAGTACCGTTAACACATTGTTGTAGAAACCGCAAGTACACTAGTGTTACGTGTCCGCCAACTGGCGGATGTCAACTCCTACTGTTATTAGAGTAGAAAATGATGTTGTCCACGCAGAATTGTCTAACGGAAACGTCAACCATGAAAATAGATTGTCCAACGCATTATTGTGCAGAAAAACAGTTCGAGGATATGTTAACTGTTGCTCGACTTCAAGCGGAAATAAGACCTTTTTTCCAAACTCGTCTCAATAACTCACTTTGGTTATCGATGCATTCTAATCAGCTCTAACGATAATGGAATTAATGGGCATCGAGTACGCGCCATGCTGACTCGGGTGAAATCTACCGAATGTCCATGAAAGCCAGTCTAATAGAAATGGAGGGTGACGGCGACCAATGGGCTTGCTTTATCAGAGATCGATTCGTTTGCCAAGGGGTTGGTATCCAAGGGATGAAGGCTGGTATTCAGTGACTCCTCCATTTTAAAGCAGGCTTATAGAAAATATCTCTGTTTATCCATCGGAATCTCTGCATTTACCGATCAGTACGACAAGGAAAAAGTAAGCCTTCAACGATTGCTCTTTTCCAGGGCTGTAAAAATTAATTCGCCAGTTGCTCGAACGGGCTGAGGGCTAATTGCGCAAAAGGAAGAGCGCCCTGCGAATAATACGTGACGGTAGAGTCGTAAATAATGTTGCTCAAGGGGTTTTACGGGTGCGTACGCGATGCCCGCTGATTAGTTGGCTCGGTAGAGCCGCTAATTGTGTTTTATTAGTGCTCCCTTTCTTTCCCGGCAGCGGTAGAGAGCCGCCTCTCTCTCTCACCGCTCGAAGCAAGCATCTCGCCGATCTTAGCTAACTAACCTCCGCCCATGTACTAACTATAAACGACATTGTTATTAAGGAACCATACACTCTGTTGCTAAAACCCACACAACCCTCTCTCTTTCTCACTCCTGTAAGCAGGCGCGCGCGCGCGCGCGCGTAAAATCCCCCCCGCCATCAACGAGCACTGCTTTTCTACCTATGATCCTCGTTAGGGGCTGTTAAGGAGTCTGCCCTCTCGCGCCCTCTTTCTCAAATTGACTTTAGAGCCATCTACGCTCACATCTAACAAACTTCTACTTCGACGCATTTCCCTCTTACAAATTTACTCCTGTTATAGTTTCTCAGAAAAGTAACTAACTTAATGTCAGCGTTGAGTACGCAATCTTTAATCTTACCTGAATTTAAATACGAGCTATAAGTACTGAAACCAATGACTAATAAAAGTATTGAAAACCTTGAAACGGATGTGTCAAACTGTATCCTTATCTGCTTGAAATAGTCGAAGATATTGAAGACACATCGACTACTTGCACAGTCAGTGATAAAGGTAGCAAGAAGTAGCAACTGCTGATTAGAATAGTAGATGTTAAACCAGTCGAACTACTTCAAGATGAATCATCTAGTTGAGGAGGATTTTTAAGGTTAAAATTCGCAAAGGCGATTTCCTGCCTGGTTATATTCGCCATTCGGGATTCGTGGAGAGTACCATGCGAAACCAAGGGAGAAAGAGGAGGGCGAAGGGCCGAGAGGGTGTGGAGGGAGGAGCAAGGCTTATTACTCGGCGAGGAGAGCCGAGCATGCTGGTGCAATCAAATAAATTAGTCGGAATTACGCGGATCTCGTGTGTCGGTGGTAGTGTAGGCGCTCACCACTCGTCCTCGCCACCAATTAGCCAAGCTTTATCCCGAGCCGGGCCTTACATATATTTCACCCGGGACCGAGCTGTATATCGCTTTCCAAGAAATTCGTTGCCCGTTCTTTACCGTCTCGCGAGTAACCACCATCTCATCCGGAGGGGTTGGAGGGAGCGAGAATCGTCCGAAAGGCTATCAACCCCCTCATGACGCTGGAAGTCCGCAAACTTTTGCCTTCTCATTACTAATACATTATTTCCAATACGTTGGCTCTTTCAAGGCGCCCCTTTAGTATCTGTTTACCAAGAAATCAAGAGAATAATTCGATGATTGAAATTGCCAACGCTTAAACTAAAGTAGTTTTAAAGATACTAGTGTAATTACTCGACTCATTTAAATATTATTCCTCACTCGAATACTGATAATTAACACGCTCTGTCTTATACATTTATTAACTGAATATCCAGGTGAAATGAACTTGAACTTATTAAAATTCTGTCATTCATGTCATACTCGTAGCAACCGAAACTTCGAAATGCTGTCGACTCTGACGAAGGGGCACAGGAATAAAAGTAATTAATCTTAAGCTTCGATGTTTCGGGATCTCGTTACGATCTTTAGAAATTAAGGCTTCGGTGGACGATAAGATCGAGTGAGTAAAAAGGAGGGAATAAATAAAAAGAGAATTGGAGACGTATCTTTCGATAGGTGTCTCCTGGCAAGAGTGCTACTAGCCAGGCATAATAGGAGTGTGTCGCAATCGACTAACGAGTCGCGATACCCTCGTGGGAGTGACGATGTGGCAAGAGAGCAACCCGGTCTGTCTTTCGCTCTCCATGCTATAATGACAAAGGGAAGGGGGAGGGGAGAGTTGGGTAGAGAACGATGTACACATAGGAGCGAAAGGCTACAAGTAAACGCGGGTGGAAGGCAAAACGGTTACCGCCAGTATTCTTGCGTGACGCGTTATTAGCCGATTGGCTCATTAATCGCTCCGTCGAGTCGAGACAGGCCCGAGCGCTCCTTCTCCACCGGCGCTGCCCGGCCATTCGGATAGGAAGTAATTGCTAATCGCTAATTGCGAGCTCAAACACTCCATCCAATTAACCCTCCCACGAGATCGATCCTCTACCACCTCTCTTAACCAGTTCGCATTTTCCCTCCCTTTCTCCTTCTGCTACACTGTCTCCTTCGTAACTAGATTCCGATTATCACTGAAACCACGCCAGGATCAGTAATCTTAGGATTGCTTTCGGCTTAGTTTCCAAGCGATTGCCGAAAGAATTTTTCTCAAGGCATATATACACCCTGGTTTAGTAAGAATTGGAAGGTAAAATTCTTGCCAGCGCTTAGTAGCAATTGAGGAAATTGGTACTTTTATCGTATTGATTCATAAATCAATCCGCAATAACGCCTGGCTTGGAATTACTCCGAGCTCGACCTCACTACGATTAGTCTGTAATAGAAGTGTTTTTACTGGGCGCGGATCATAATGAGACTAAGCCATACCTAATTTTCGAACGTAAACGTTTCGACAATATTGAGGTATAAATGCTGGTTATACCTTTTCTCCCAGGAGTACCAACAGATAATTGAATACGAGAGAATGTAGTTGAGCGATTACCAACCGACACCCTGCATATATTAAACATATAATAACTACAATCGTTCAACCAATTTCATACATATTACTAATACATAATCAACCAAGACTGAATTAAATCGAGACAACTTCTCTACAAAAGCAAAATACATAAATATTTTCAACCACTTTTCTACCAACTTACTACAAAAACTCGCAGGAATCTTGCCCGGAATATCGAATTTCTCCAATTAACACTCGGTATTCTTCGCAGCTAGGATTAATAGTTTGAAAACCGTATGCATGACGTTGCAGCGTGCTATGATAGGATACGCTCTGGGCAAGGTTCGAAAGGTTTCCCGAGCCGCGTTGCACCGTTAGTTCAGGTCAGGTATCACCTGTTAACTAATCGTCATCGAGGCGCCGGCGTCGTATACCTAGGGCGGCCTCGCTCGCTTGCCCGCCCTTTCCTTCGCTTCCCTAATGAAATTTCGTCTCGAGCAGGAGAATACAAAACGGCCGACATAGCTCAATAAGGAAGACGCGAGCCCAAGGGGGAAGAAGTCAGCGAGGGGGGAAAACGCGCGCGCGCGCGCGCGTGTTTAAAACGAACGAGCGGAAGAAACGAAAGGAAGAAAGAGAAAGGTGGATACCCCTTTCGATCAATTAGGGCTAATAAATGGCGATCGCGCAGGGTTACGAGGGTGGAGGGAAATATTATTCCGACCTGACCGACCACTATCTCTCTCTCTCTCTCTTTTTCTTTCTCTATCTTTCTCTTTCTTCGGTTCGTCTGTCTGTCTGTGGGTTTATGCTATTAAAAATGTAAATATCTCCTGGCGGCTCGTTATCCGATGTAAATATGGCGCGAGAGAGACAGAGGGAACCCGGCGCGGCGGCAGATGGGCACGGGGGTAGTAGATTTCCAGCTCCTTTGTTTCGTTATTTATTGGAATGCGAGAGAAAGAGCAAGAGAGAGAGAGAGAGAGAGAGAAAAGTGTGCTCTCTTCTGGCTATCCAGTGATGCCCACGCCTCCACCTCCTTGACGAGGAGAGGGCCCCCAAACTATTCTACCCCTCTTTACAAACGATTCAATCTATAACACTTCAAGAAGACTTTTATTGCAACGGCCCTTCTTCCCCCGACTTCACTTTAACTCGAAAGCTCGATATTAATTCTCGCACCGAGACACAGAGGCTGCGGAGAATCCAGCCGGGAAATCGGAATCGTAGGGACTCTCTGTCCGATGGAGAACAGTCCATCGGGGTTTATAGCTATTAAAGTTTGACACACTGTGTAGCGGAACATTGATTGCCAAGGTGAAGCCTGATTAGACAAGAGAGGCGAAGGTGAGATATATCCCCGGGGAGAGCAAGAGAAAGAGAGAGAAAGAGAGAGAGAGAGAGAGAGAAAGCCGTCAATCGGCGGCGAAGTGGTGTGTGAGGGCCTGCGCGTGTTCCTCCTTCGCGTTTTTAAGCCTCGAAGCTTTGATATATGACTCAATAAAACGAGACCCAAGGCGGGCCTCGAGTAAATATCAAACGTAAAATGTTCACCTCGTTAACTTGTTCTCCGATCCTGAGACACGAAGAGAGAAAAGGGTCTGCGCCGTGCTCGGGAACGCCTGGTGGAAGTACCAAGGTGCTCCAGAGAGATGGGGAAAAAGGGAGAGTGTAAGGGAGTAAAAGAGAGAAAGAGAGAGAGAGAGAGAGAGAGAGAGAGAGAGAGAGAGAGAGAGAGAGAGAGAGAGAGAGAGAGAGAGAGAGAGAGAGAGAGAGAGAGAGAGAGAGAGAGAGTGGAAAAGAGTGGGAGGGAGAGGGCGGCTAGTAGTGTAGGGACACGCGCATCGGGCCAAGTGCCAATTAGGAATTCCACTAATTAATATGGAGCAAATCAATGGGCGAACATGCCGGAGACTCGTTTGTCTGGCTCGTAAAACCAGCCTCGCATGATACCTTTACGATTGTGGCGCGATAAATTCGTGCACACCTCTCTCCTACGCTTTCTAGCCGAGCTGCTTACTTTTCGGCCCACCTATCTTTCCCTCGCACGCTCCTACGTCGAACGCCGCTATGCCAACCACATTGTTTATCGAGTGCAATTATCTAGGAAGGCGCACAAGCCTTTTCTTTTTCAATGTTTCTTAAGCGGCTTTTCGCTTAGCCAATTTCCGGGTGGCGCGCACACCACCCCCGGAAACGACTAATTGACCAGGCACTCCGGAAATTGATGATCCCCCGGCGCCCTTCTCAACTGGTCGTGCCGGCGGACGAAACAATTAGTACCGCGATATATAGTATACCTGCTCAGCGTGTCCGCTTTTCCTTTTTCCATCGATTTTGTTTGTAATTTATGCGGCAACTTGGAGCGTTTCCATTGCCGTGACACCCTCACCAGTCAATCGGAAAGGTGAGCTTTTGCGTGGGAGAAAAGTTCCATCATGAAAACTAATATTCCTTGTATGGAAAAGTGTAATACTTTGTTAACATAGGAAAATTATTCTGGTTGTAATTAAGAGTCGTGCATTAAATATTGTGTGAGCCTTGATATTTAAAACAACTGGTGTATACTTTTAAAAGAGAAAGAAGACACTGAATTATTAATAACAAACTGTCTATTTTCGGAAACACAAATTTCGAAGATAGTTTTGAAAAGGAACATGTAAGTTAGCTTGTCTTACTTGGAAGGCAATAAATTTCAAATGCAACATTTATCGTCCACGTGCAACTTTGTACTTCCGTCATGAATATGCTATTACCAATATTGTGGAGGAAAAGTCTATGCAAAGCTACCCGTTCCACAAGGTTAAGATAAAGCTCGAAGAGTTGCGCTCGTCAATTACCGATAAAGTTCAAAGAGTGCCGTATATCTTTACCTTGCAAGCCAGAACAAGCGAGGTGATCGTTCCCAAGGGGACACTAAATTTTCAATGTAGTGCTCATTTAAAAAGTCATTAGCAAGACCGGCGAGGCTCGGTGTCATTACGAGTAACAGTATTAAGCGCGGCTTATCAGATCTAACCGCGCCTAAGAGATTACTTAGATTATCGGCAGGTGCGTGTCTTAATGACCGGTGAAATTACACCTGAAAATTACTCGCGTCCTGAGAAAGAGCTTGTATGGTATACCAAAAGCGATTCCATGATCGAGATATCTGCCCACGGAATTGCGTGTCCATTCCAAAAACTTCATGTTTTTCTCTATGCTCACTGGGATTTTTTTTCTACTAATGTAAAAATTACCGTGTCACACTAATAAATCGCATATTTCATTTCGAATCGGGTCGAGTCCATGAAACATGAAAGTTTCAGCTTTACAAGTACACTGATAATAGATAATAATTAAATGCTTAAGTTTATCTAAAATAAATCAATCCATAATGCATGTAGCACATCGTCTACATGTGAGGAATTAAACATACTTCGTGCAATTCTTACACGAATTATAATATTTAAATAGAAGTCCATGTTTGCATAGTTATCTCTAGTCAGATAATTAGCAACATCGCATTTCATAGTTGCAAGGTGCTCTAATACCGAAGAATAGTATTGAAGGAGGTAACAATTAATATTTGGCAGGCTCATTAGCAGCAAGTACCAATCGAGTTCGTAGCAAAACTCATCAGGCTAAACGTCCAAATGGAAATGACTCTCGGGCGAATTCCATGGAGTGGGCGATTAAGAAGGCTTAACGATCAAAGGCGGCTAGTAGTTTTTGCTGCGCCGGACACGCTTCGCTTCGTCATCTATCCCTTTTTTCCCGGCAGAGGCTATATGCTCACCTAATCTCTTCTTTCGCTCCAATTTCTACAAGATCGTCTCGCTCGAGCAGATCGCCTCCTCAAACCTCCGTCGAGCATACCCAGCCGGTAGTGCGAAAAAGTTTCATCCAAAGGCAAATCGACATACACTTCGGGCGATTGTCTTCGCGCGTTTACCCGGCTATTCCCTTGCTTCCGGAGAAATGCGTGCAAGTTTTTGCTGTCCTAGCCTCCGTAGACAGGATTTTTCATCGATCGCTAGTACAATGGTGACGCAGGTGTTGCCAAGGCAGAGCGGGTGAGTGGACGCTTGCTTTATCGGACACATCTCGATCGCCGGCAACCCGGCATCTCTTTGTCGTCGTTTCGTTTGCCATCAGTTACGCTTGGCGAACGAACACTGCTGATACTAGCCAGAGGAAACGGCCGACCAAACGATTCCCGAGTCTTTTTCTACCAAGGAATCCGACGAACCGAGCAAGCTAAAAGTACGATTAATGACACGATCCTTGGGACAAATCGATCGAATACGTTACGGTTCGTAAATGAATTGGAATCCATGGAGCTAAAGTAAAGATCTGGCAAGATCAATAATTAACAGTTTAATTTCAAAGTCGGAAGCTTGCTCAATATATGCAATGATGAATAAAAATCGTGACGGGTTGCTAAGATCTCCTAATTCACAAATGAATATGCCGATCACCGGATCAATCTCGGTTCGATCAATCATTGACTAGTGGTCGGGCTAAAAGGCGAGTGGCGCGAGGTCAGATAGCCAATATATATTCCGAGGTTGGTTCTCCAGGCGAATGATTTCCTAATGAAGGAGAGCACGAGCCAGAAAAGGCACCGAGACGAGCACGGCGGCAGACGGGCGAGGCTCGCGTCATCACCTACCGTTCAAGGTATCGTTTTGAGTGATTCGAGGAGAGAATGACGATTCCGAGAATCCATTAGGAAACACGAGTTTAACACGATCGTCGCGGTGGAAGCACGCCTGGCTGGATCACCGGCGAGGAGGATGCCAGGAATACCGATCGTTCGTCGGTGGCAGGACAAGCATTCCTGACGACGGTGGCCCTCGAGAGCAAAGTGTTTTCCGTAAATTCGGTTAAGATAGGACGGCCTACCACGATGCTCTTCGTCTCTGCGCCCTTACTCTCTTCTCCACCTGAGATAAACAGCTCTACTTCCTAACACGGTGACGACCCAACACGTACTCGTACACTCCACACTCACTCTCACTCTACCAACGCTATCGTAACTTGACTTGAGAGCTCTATATTAAACCTGACACTGCACTAGATGGCACTCTGCACTTTTAAGAGACGTGAAAACTTAAAATCCCTTCTGCAAGCCTGTGTAAAATATTCAAGTTTTCATGTTAAAGTCTCTCATTAATCACAGTCACTGCGCTCCTTAACAAAGACTGCAATCGCTGATTTATTACAAGATTAATCTCGAATTAAAGATGGCACAGGAAGTACAGTAAAGTTCATTTGTACTTCAACCTGCAATTAGGGAAATTCATTCCTTTGAAATGAAAGAGCTACAGCATGAAATGCATTTAGTAATGCCATTTATCCATCAGGATGAAGTACACGTATCTTAACTAGGTCTGAATTCAGATTAGGGGTTATGCACGGATACTTGCTAGGATTAGCGCGCGTAATTGGGTGAGGATGGCATACGAGATAGACAAATGAGTTGCTGGGAGAGAAGCGCAGCTGTTTAGAAGAAGGGGTTGTTTGGCGTGTCACACTCGTTTGCAAGGCACTTGCCATTGCCAGTCGGTTTCTACCGGGCTAAGTCATGATTGGTATCACCTGGAGAGCCCGCATCGAGGCTGTCACGTGTGTGTGGCGATGGGTGCCATTAGTCGAAAAGAGGAGGAAGGAGGCTGCGGCCCTGGCTCGATCGGTTAAGAGCAGCCAACCACCCTTTCTTCCTTTTTTCAGGACGGACGCCTATCTCGCAGACGGGTGCACGCACCAGCAATGAAGAGGCACTTACGATTAGAGGGGAACCACTCGGGAAGAGATGCGTCTCCACTTACTCTCGCGATGTGGACCACTAAAAGTTGGCACTCCTCGTAAATCGCCCTTTCACTCTCACTCTCTCTCTCCGACACTAGTCTTTCTTTCTTACTAGTGATAAGAGTGACTCAGGACGGAAAAGCGCTACTCTCGTGAAAATCGGAATCTAATCTCATTTGGGTACTCTAAGAAATATTCCAAGTATGAACGGTGACTCCTCGACTTACGCGGTCCTCGTATCAAGTGGTTGACACTTGCTTGGTATTGTTCTTTTACTATTTAATACCAAACGCAGATTCTTTAAAGTCGTATTAATATGTAGTATTAATACATTTCACGACTATCGATTTAATTATTCTTGATGGTTGAAGGTATTATAAATGCATTTTGTTTGCTTCAATAAAATTGAACGAAACCATTGCAAAAATATCACGTGTAAGATTTCATTCTATCAACCCGCTCTTTACTGTGGAAACTCGTGTTTTATACTAGTAATTCATAATGGAGGATTGAAACATTAATAACTCTGTAATTGACAAGAATAATTCGATCTGCGACTCTTAGATTAATGATAATTATCAAAGTACTGATGTACAGGTGTAGAGAAACTGCCGGTGCCGTACTTCAAGTGGCTTAATTAGTATACGGTGGTTCTCTGCGGGTATGCATGTGAGAATTTAACACGAGGCACGAATCGCAACTCGAGTGGCGACAACCGATAATACATGTAATCGCGTTAAAGGAATTAATCATCTCGCCAGCACACCCAACTCTACCGCAGTGCTCCGAGTAACTCGCGATAAGCCAGCCAAAGAAAAAACTCGGTACAACTTGTTGATGATTCATTGGACGACTCGTACTGGATAAAGTGCGTTTGATTATTCTACAATTCGTATTGTTAAATGAAGACACATGTTTTTTTTTCGTAAATCTAATTACAAGTTCTGTTCAGGAATTAACGAATTAGGAAATACAATGGAAAAAAAGAAGGAATTAATGAGTCGATTATAGTACAAAATTAGTGATTCGAAATATATTACAATGCAAGAGAAATGTTCTTGTATTTAATATGTTGATGAACTAACAATTAATGGTTGCGATACCTGTTCCAGCATCGGTTCTTCTATGAGCGAACAATTATCGCTGATAAGAGCAAGACTTCCACGTAGAGGCGGAAAAAGTAGCAGCGGTTTGCTTGGATATGCCGTATAAGCCGGTTACAGCTTTCCTACCCGAGAAGTAATAAAACGCTTAATTATCGGGCAGGCTGCATCGCGTATCATAGTAATTTGCGCATATTTCCCAAGCCTTTCCGCATGAAAAAGAGCTTCGGCGCCTTTTTCCCTGGAACTTCATGTCTCTATCGGGAGAATAGTGGCATGCTACGAAGCCAATCAGACGCATCGCCTTAATGAGCTGACTATGACTCTTTCAGATGGAACACCGCCTTTCCATGCCCTAGTACTTTCTATATTAATACAACACCCATAAGAATATAAATGCATATGTAATACATAATTTACAGGACCTGCTGATTTCAAATACTAAAAAATCACAGATCGAATTGGTTATAATATTAGAATCTAATTCAATCGTGTAACAAAGGGTTGGATTAACACAAGTTGTGTGCTAAGTTCCTTCCACGGATAATTCAATTTTACCTTGCAAAATTTCGTTATCAACCCGAATTTAACTTCAATCGATGCTACGTTATATAAACAAAAACTGTATCAACTTTAGTCGTTATAATCTCGCTCACATTATACTTGAGAGCGAGGACGTTCTAACGTCCTCGAGATAAAAGACCCTTGTGAGAATGAGGTCGAGATCCCAGGTGGCATGTGATCTGCCTTAGCCATCAATGAAAAGTCAATCTCGGCGCGGCGCAATAATAATTGAACAATCATTTCGATCGCCGGCCATTTGCAGCGCACTTCTCGAAAGAAGCCCGCCGTAGAATTTCGTCGTAGCGTCAATTACCGATAATTACGATCGCGGGAATCGCCGAGGAAAGGGACGGCTGGTGGCAGCGAGAGCAGAATATCAATAAGCGTCGACATACCGTGTCGATTGATCCGCCATCGACTGAGCGAGAGAGAGAGAAACGGAAGGAGGACTTTTTCCTGAGATCGGCACGATAATTGCAGTCTCCGGGCGAACACTCGCTTCTGCACGTACAGGTTGTCCTCCGCACAAGTTGGGGCCTCGAATTTCCACGCATTCGCGATCTTACGTGTGTGAATTCTATACCTCCCCTCCACCCTTGTCCTCCTCCTCCTCCTCCTCCTCCTCGCCTATCCCTCTTCAAGTTTCTGGATCGAGAATGGGACTGTCTCCGCTGGCACGAATGCGTGCGGCGAAAAAGGCGGGAGGAGGCGCCGGCGAAGAAAGGAACGGTAAATCATTATGAAATTATCGAGTCCATTTGGCGGTTTAAGTGGCCTCCGAGAAGAGAGTAACTGGATCCTGCTCCCTGTTCCTCTCGTCGGGGAAAAAGAGGCAGTGTGTGTGAGAGAGAGGGGGAGACAACGAATGGACCACCTCTTCTTATCGTAAAAAACAAATGGCCCGCCGCTCGCCGATATTGCCACGCGCATAAACTCGGATATGACCGGTGCACGCTTTTCCCTGGAAGCTCTCTCCCACTGCTCTCTATCACCTTTCTTGAACAACCCTTCCAACACCTCGGGCTTACTCGTGTATAATTAAAGAAATAGGTTTATCGATAGACTCGAGAATTTGTGTAGTTTTCGCACTTCCCTTTTTGTGGTCTGCAAAAACAAAACTGATTTGATAGACTCTAATTCGAGTAGTTTAATCTTTGATTACCTGTTGGTTTGAAATTGAGGAGACCCTCGTTCTTTATCATTAATTGGATTCACTTGCATGGAGAATCGGTTCATGATCACTCTATTAACGAACCAAGCGGATAAGTATTATTACTTACAAAAATCATAAATGCACCTACTCGCATTCCATCGTGACGATACTACACGCACTTCCAAAGAGCGAGGAGCTTTAAAGTCAGCCGGTAGTCGTAAAATATTCGAGATTTCGATTACCCGAAAGCCAACCGTAAAACGTATGATTGGATGCACCGTGGCGCACTGGCAGCAGCGTACACAACTCGAGCGTGTAAATCGAGGGAATCAAAATGTCGCATAATTACTGGGCCACGACGGCCTCAAGCGATAATTAGCGAACGCGACGCTCAATTAGCGTGCATTGCGCGTTTTACGAGAGCACATATAATTCAAAGATCACGAGGAACCCCCTGCAAGCATCGTTTCCTTCTCAATTTTTACCTTTCTTACAAATATACCCATACCGTAAACGTGCTGATGTTTCTCGTCTGAAATATTAATTTGCCTGTAACGCAGTACGCAACGAGCAGGCTTTCGTCGCTTCGATAATGGGAAAAAATATAATCTATTTCACGGTAATCCTAAGAAAAATCCCAAAGAAAGAATCTACTCTGAAAGAGGAAGGTCAAAATGAAAATGAAAGAGTAACTCAGCTTGGAAGTAGCTCGAGAACTTAAGTACTCAATTACCTGCTTTTTACGACTATATTTCAAAGGGTTAAAGGGAAAAGTCTAAAAACAGTGGCCTCAGCACCCGAGTTGTATATTTCATTAATGACCAATGGAACGCGGAGCCCGTAGACACGATAAAGCACGGTAAATCGTGGTAAATCTATTACGATCGCGTGTCTACAGCCAGCACATTTGTACAGGGTGGCAGCGCTGCCCGATACCTCACTGTCGGCAGTATCACATACAATCGGTTCCATTAGCCCTCTAGGAAGTCTGGCTCCCCTTTATTTACACGGGCCATGGAAAATTCGAGTCGGTGGGCGTCGGCGACTTCTCGAAATCACAAATTAGAATTGACCGATTCCGGACGACCGACAAAATCCACCGGTAGCCAGTAATATTCAGTGACTGGCATGAATCGGTCCGAGTGCAAATGTGAGTATACTCGCGAGAGTAGAATGACGGAGGGAAGAAATGGGATCTAAATTCGTTCGGCGAGTGAGCGAAACTCGGAGTTAAACAGTGCTGCTTGGCAGTCGGGCGATCGCGTGCTTTATTTCATTTCATTTAACGTCGATATAATGCCGCTTGGTACGAGGCCATTGTGTGTTTTTCTAATGCACCCGTGGCACGAGAGAAACAGAGAAAAGAAAAGAAAGAAAGAGTGTGTGTGTGTGTGTGTGTGAGAGAGAGAGAGAGAGAGAGAGAGAGAGAGAGAGAGAGAGAGAGAGAGAGAGAGAGAAGCGGCGCCCTGCGCAAAAATGTCGATCGGTTACGCGATAACCGTCCGGAGTAATGACTGCGTCGACTGAATAAATTTAATCTCGCCGTCCCCTGGTAATTAAGAATATTGTAATAAAAAGGGAGAAGAGTGACAGAGAAAGGGAGAGAGAGAGAAAGAGAAAGACAGGGACAGGGAAGAGACGAGCGTGCATGAGAGGTGCGGAGTAACGAAACGCGATACCGTGCTACTAATTAATCGCAAATCCATCTACGGGAAGATCTCGTTCCGCGAAGTAATCTACTTTCGGTCTGTGTACATACACCGCCGCTTCGCTCCTCCGCTTCCTATAGCAGGGTAGCTCAGGAAAACGGGATCGAGAACGTGTCTTCGCACGTTACTTAAATACGCTGACGAGCTTGGCTCTTCGTAGTAAGGCGATACTCAACTCGCACGAAGAATGAGTTCATGAAGATTCATGATGCAATCCCCGTTGAGCAGCTCCGCCTTCCTGGGCAGACGTTACATTCGATTCAATCGGGTTCGAAAATCGATCGAATCAAGAGCAAGCGGTAACTGGAATTCGTAGTATAATTAGAATCGTGTAACTATTATAATTATTTCGTACCTCGTGCAAATCGATAATTCGCAATTTGCACAAATTAGTTGTAGCAGTAATTAAATTGTACCAAGCGGCGCTTGCATTGAATCCAAATGAGTTTCAGTTCCAATGAAGTCGAGTGTAAAATACTCAGGGAAAATACTTATCGACTATTAATTTATTGAACCGTTCAATCTGTGACACCTGGAGACATTAATCTAATCGGAATACAAAGTATATGTATTACACAATTTGCATTACTACATTTTAGATTCAAAGAGGATAACCTCTGTTTCTCGACTTCTAACAAAAGATCGTTTTGTCACTGACTAACGAGCAAGAAATCCTAGTAATGGAGTTGGACGACGGGAAGAGAGGAGCGGCCAGGGAAATGAGTATAATTCAATTCCAAGTGGAATGAGACAGTCAGACATGCCGGTACCACTACGGGGTAACGTGTACGCGGCGAACAAGTGGAGGCAAATGGGATCGAGTTAAATTTGAGTTTAGTAAGTTAGCGCAAAGTTCGCGCAACTCCCCGGCGCGCCCGGAGATAGCGTACACGCGGTGTAATTGCAATTAGCATATATCACATTGGCGTGGCCAGAATTCGCTGAGGAAATGCACGCGAACGACGGTACGCCACCAATGGCGTAGGACGAGAACACAAGTTTCGAAGCGAGTTTCGGTTTGGCATAAATCCCTGAGAACGAGTGCCAGATTCTCTCGCGGTCTCCTCGTAAATGATAACCACCGGCGACTGATTGCTCCACATACGTGAAAGGACCACTAATTACTGGGTGCGCGCGAGCCACCAATTTCTCACTCGTGAATCATGTTAATCTCTCGAACGGCGCCGTTTTGATGGAGACATTAACCCTGATCAATCATGTCTAATAATTATTGTCGAACTTCTATCAGGTTTGTGGTTGGAACTTATTAAAATCACAGGTATTCGCGGTAATACTGCTTGTATATTACAACATGTTATTTCGGAATAAGAAAACGTCTGATTTGAAATTCAGATAACTATAAATAATTAAAATTGTGTTAGTGAATGCGGAGATTCTAGACGTTGGTCTCCTATCTAAAAGCCGCGTTGTCTGATTTTTCTTAGTACAAAATACTAGTTCTCCTGAGATCATGTAGCCTTTAATAGAGAGCGTCTAGATCCCTTGATTAGAAATTGACTATCGCCAAACTCTGATGGCAGGCTCGAGCATAGGATAGATTTCCTGATTTCACTAATTACATAGGCGCGCACTCGCCGACGGCTCACGTAACCGATCAGGACCTTGGTATTACACCTTCCTGTTCGTAATTAATACACACATTCCGATAAGTGGGCAGCAAGCGAGTGAGCGAGTGAGCGAGCGACAGAAAGCTCACTCAACCATTAGAAAATTCTCCACTGGTCTCGGGAAATTGGATTTCCTCGTTCGCCCAAGCAATCTGTCTTGCATAAACGCCGTGGAGGGAGGAACAGCGAGGCCGGCGTCGTTTCGCTCGCCGTTTTATCAGGAGAAATCGATATCGAATAAAGCGATCGGTAAGCCGATTTTTCCCATAAAGAAAGAGTGCGGATTCGCGTGCAACCGAGACTTCTCCAGAACGTATCGTTATTGTGGCGGGGGCAACACTGTATGCTAACCACGGAGCGGCCATCTTTGACGGCAATTACAATTAACAGGAAAACGGGCATGTCGTAAAATGCAATTAAATATTATTACCTTTCCTCTAATGGTTGCCGCGCGGCCGTGAACGCAGCTAGTCGCAAGCCCGGTTGCAAGAATCTCTTTCTCTCTCTCTCTCTCCCTTTTCTCTTTCTTTCCCTCTCTCTCGGCGTTACTCTCTGTGTACTTCTTCTTTTCTAGTCGAGGCCTCATGCACGCACACCCTGATATTAATAATATGTAAGCCTAGCGCAACCACCACTCTTGCCTTGGGAATAATTCGCGGACCAAATTGCCCTGTCTCCCTCTTCTTCCGTCTCTCTCTTTCTCGCCCTTGCTCTCCATTTCGGCTCAAGGAGACTCCGCTCGGATGAAGAAACGAAAGGAAGATGCTCTTCTCACAGGAATAAGTGGAACTCGTTTGTTTTGCCACCTTGAATACTCGCGGATTACTTTTTGTATTGAAACTCGATGATAAATGGAATGAAAAAATAAATGTAATTTTTTTAAACTGTCAAAGGAATTGATTTGACATACAGGGTCCTGTAATTCTTGATGACTATGATATTTGTCAGATTATTATTAGTGCATATCACCGTTCGTGTAAGGATCAAGATCTATGGGAAGTTAATTGGAAGTCTTAATTGGAGATTGAACATTTAACCTTGGAATGGGGAAGCTTTAAAATCGTGGGTACCGGACGAATTGGTAACTCGTGACTCTATTAGAACTTGGTAAACGGAGAACTGTCCGACTGTGTCCGATGAAGTATTTCTGGAGGCACGTTCAGCCTACAACAATACCGCCGAACTTCATTACGCGATCACTTAGGCGAACAAAGGAGCTGAAAGTGTAGCACAAGATTGAGCCATCAGCGGTGTGATAATAGACGACGCGGTGGACGAAAAAAAAGGCGGAGGGCCGAGAACGGTGACCGGTGTCGTCACGCTCGTGCTTTTTTCCACTCTCTTCGAACAAATACACAAAAGCCTCTCGATCGAACGTAAGCGGGAGCTTCTGAACACCGTGACCGATCAACGTCACAAGCCACGGTAACGTCTCCACTTTTGTTCCACGTGCCCTCCTGCACTCTCTCAACTTCTCCGGCGCGCGCACGTACTTCCACAATGTTCGAGACGAAATCTCGAACAGGTTCTCCGGTAAACAGGAGACAGGAATATTCGCAGTAAAGTTAAGAATAGAAATAAGAATAATATAACTGAAAGAAGTACAAGGAAATATTTCGAAGATTTAAGAAACACGTAACATATTATTTTCCGAAAGTGTATATAAAACTTGCACTTTACAGAAAAGAGAATATGAATCTAATCAGTAAAAAAATGGTTAATTACGAATTAAAATTATTAACAAGTGGGAGGATCTTTCATTGACAGTGGTTGCCATGCGTTCGGACAAGACAATCTTGGTTTGAAAGCAGGGTACTAGATCGGGTAAGGGAGAGGAGCGAAAGGCGCACCGAGAGCAAAAGGGGAAAAAGGGCAGACGGAACGAATGGAGAAGGAAAGGGCAGCGCGATCCTGAGCACTGCCCATTGGACGGTTGCATCTTACGCTCTGGACCGGCCTCTCCTGTAATTGGTCGCCACTCAATTGCCGCTCATTAGGTAACTGCCCGTTTTTTGCGCCGGATATCACCAAGCCTTGCAGTAAGGCCCAGGTGAAAAAAATCGGCGCAGTGTGTACCTTCCTTTTCTCAACTTCGTCATCTGTCTTTTCTGCTAGAATGAGACACTTGGTGGACTCTTGTAAATCCTCTTCCTATTCCAGCTGCGCAGATTTACTCCGGAAACTAGTTAAAACTATAAAAGATTGCGGATGCTCCCTTCTTTTGCACGCTAACTAATACTTGAGTAGTATAGTCCGCCGTCAGTGGTATGTGATGAGAGCTTTAGCAAAAAGTGAACTCCCGTTCTGGGTACTTAAGTGTTGGTTTAACTGATTTTTTATAAGTACGGCACACTATGTATACTGAACATTAAATCGACCGTTGTACTTAGACACATTAACGCATTAATTTGTTGCAATTAATATTATGAAAGAATAATACTACTACAAAGAAGAACAAATAATTCAGTAACCCTTTGGAATTCTTTTGAATAATAATGCAATAAATTTATATTCAACGTTAGATTAAAATTCGAACAACTGTGAACAGGATTGTTAAAGATAATTCTAGAATCCAGTTTGTATATTATCTTGCGAAGCTTGCTAACTTGGACTGCCCGTCCTTGGACTTTTGTACCTTTTGCAACAAATCTACACCCACGCCGGAGGAACCTCGGCGAATTAGCAGTAGATGACAGGTCGGCCATCCTTTGTCTACCCTGGGGCCATCGCTCCAGCCCTCTTTTTATATCGTGAAATTAGTTGGCCGCGGTTTCCGGTGGCCGTTTCTTCCCCTTGCTGGCTGTCCTGCATCCTGCCTGTCGCTCTCTGTTAACTTGCCTGGACCAACGACAATTTGCCAGTTCCGCGAGCAGAGCCGAGCTCTTGGAATCGAAAGAGTTCTATGAATCCTACGATCCGCTGCTACCAGAAATCACGGACGACTCTTTTACAGAAAATTTAATTGGTAAAAGGTTCGCCTGAATTGTTTTTCCTTATGTATTAAGGGAAGAATTTTATTCTCACTGTTTTTCAATTAAAAGATATATTTAAAGATTATTCATTATCAGAAATCTGCAACTAATCTTACTGCTAATTTAATTCGCCGGATGACTTTTCTCGAGTAACGTAAGAGTTCCGAGGGTCATTTATCCTTCGAGATAAAATTACGAGTGACTCATCAGCTGGCGATTAATTTTACAACTGGCGATTTTCCGGGTAGCAGACTAATCCGAACTTTTACGGGGTCTAATGGCGAGTTGGCTGATGATAATGCGCGTCGGCAAAAAGCTGGTGTTCAGCAACGTTTAAGCTAAATTCCAACCCGATCGCTTGAGACTCGAATCACTGTAACTCTTCGTACGAATCAGTCGCTCTCACTGACTCGCTTGCTTTGACTTTACGATAGTCCGACAGGCGCAATTTCCACGAGTCCTCGGTGTCACTGCTGACTTGGCGCTTCGAGCTCATAACGCTAAGACTAATGCGCTCCTGATTGGCAATAAACGATCATTATCCAAGAGAGCAATTACGTAGGACGCATCACCTTCACAATGCGATGAAACATCCATCGTGAGCATGACAGCGCGCCATTATTATCATCGCTAAAATGTTTCCATCATTAAAGTAATTGTGCTACAAACTATTCAGAAGTCAAATATCAGAAACTACTGTTATTCCTATAATTTCCAACTAAAACTGTGAACTAATTTGTTACACGTAGAATTCAACTCATTCAACTTCAAAAAGTAAAGGCAACATTCCAGTTTCAATTAAGAATCAACTCTCTAACTTAAATGTACCATGAAATTAAATGCTGCGTGCATGGTCTTTGCATTGCATTACGTATAATAAATCATGTCCCTTGATTCATAAAGCACACGGCACATTCCTGCTGGTAGGAATTCGAAGTGGCTCTTGACTCACCGAAGTTCCATTGAAGTTTCTTTGCCGGAGGGTTCATTGCGCTCGGTGATATATCAAGGAACGCGACGAAAGGCGCACTCGTTAGCGAAACAGAAGGATAAATAAGTTTAATACGATCTGGAAGTGATGGGTGCTCGAGTGGTAGTTGGAGAGACAAAGAGAGAGAGAGTTGGCAAGTAGCTGTGCAACAACGAAAAGCGTGGCGCAAGCCGGTGCCGACTGAGATGAAGCGAGAGAGAAAGATAGCGTTGGGTTCCTGTTAATAACCGTTATGGATGAGATGTATAGCAAGCTACATAATTACAGGTTTGGATACATTGCTTACTGGCCGGTGCACCCGAGCACGCCCTCTGTTCTCCTTCATTAAGGCCGCCGTCGACGGTAGCCGCCTGTTATACTCTCTCTCTCTCTCTCTCTCTCTCTCTCTCTCTCTTTGCCAGCTACATCCTCGCCCTTTCCCTTCCTACCTTCAACTTTCCCCTTTGCAACCGCATTATTTCATCGCCTATGGATTCCCTATGATGAACGCGTATACACGATACAAAGTTCGGAAGCCACACGATCCTATACTCGACTCCAGCAAGCACTCAATCGAGTCTTAACTAGTCGAACCACTGGCTAAAGACTCAATCCAGAGTTAACTAGTTTCAGTCATAAATGAAGATTAACTCCACGTCTGACTGTATACTAGAAAGTTGTGGTGAATAGACTTTGAGTGATTCGACCTAAGATTCTTAGTTTTTATTCAATTGAAGACTTTGCAATAAGTGTTGTCGATAAATGCCAAGAAACATGTAGTTTCGTAATGCGGAAGATAGTACGAGATTTTGCTTTCAAGGCATTAGTGATAAATAAATCTAATGTAATAATACTGTAATAATCGAAAGACGGTTGAATGATGAGAATGGCAACATAGTACGAAGATATATACCTGGAGTATAAGTCGAATGCTAGTTTGAGAGTGGAAGGATCGAGGAAGCGGCTGCCTATTAATAAGAAACCCGCGAAACGCATCTACATTTTCCAATGCGATTCAGATCGATTACCGATCTGGCCCGGGGTCCTGCAGGACTAATACTATCTCCTTCCAACTCTTGCTCTCTGCCGGCAGTTGCGGTTCCTCCGCGAGCAGGGTTCGCTCGCAGGACTATCATTTGTTAAGCTGGACAGCTTAGCCCCGTCATTACGAGCAATCACACTTGATTATTTTTGTCTACAGAGTCGTATGGGATGCTACACGTCTTATACGTGCGTCTGTCCCAGTAAATGATCGTCTTTCGGCTCGGACCGACGAGATACAGCGGTTGCTCCGCCGAAACCAGCACCATCACGCATCCTTCTCTGGTTGCAGTGTCCTTCCATTGGTTTCTCTTCGTCTTACTTGAAAGATTGAGCAGTCCGACGGAGACTGCGGCGAAGGGCAGGACGATCCGGGCGATCAAGGGCCATTTCCGCTTGATTGCCGGGATGTGTGCGTCCGCCGATTTCGAGAGTGGGAGCGAGCGAGCGAGCGAGCGAGAAGACGACGCGTGCTCTCGTGCACACTCAAATTGGCGAATTAGGCTTAGCTCGGCCAAGGAGCGAGCTCCATTTCAGTCGACCAGCACTCGATTCTCTTCGATCGTGACTCTCTTTTTCACAGCGCGCCGATCGAAATATACTCGCACCGGTGTCTTCACGTGTATGCTTCGACTTCTCTTGGGAAACGTAGTTGCGAAATACTACTTTGCAGAGAGGATCGCTCGTTTAATGTACACCTTATTTCCTACGGATTGTCGGGATTACCACTTACAAAGGCAAATGATTGGACGTATACGAGATTGGAGAGTGAATCTTGAAATGTATAAGAAATAATCGTATAAAAACGAATATTAAAATAATTTAGTCAGATCCTAGTTTCTCCATGAATTCAGTGAACATCCAAATAATACAAATAGAATAAACTTCGAAATAAATGAATGATTAAAACAATCCATTTACCGACAATTCTCAATCGGATGAACCAAGACTTTTTAAAGAGGATAAAGCCTAGAGTAGCGAAAAGTTGAAAGAAGGAAGAAGGAGTTGTTTAAGCGGGGGCCGAATTCCCAGCAGAATTCTCGGGCGGGCCCAGCGGAGCTAATTTAGCGGCTGCTCTCGCGATGATCGTGCGGCAAGAAGCGCGGAAGATCGAAGGCGAACACACGCAGCTACGGCACGCCCTTCTCTCTACCTCGGGATGAACTTATTAAAAATCCAAATGAGGCCGGCGGGCGCACGGGGATGAGGGAACGCGCAGCGTGCGTAATGCGCGTTACAACCCAACCCGGATAAAACATTGTCCCCTCGCGGTGGCGGTTAACCTGCCGTGAAATTGCTAGGAGTCGGACTGACGCCAGGTGAACTCGCATCGTCACCATCGGCTCGTCTTCCCAACACGCTCTCACACACACCCTCGCACACACAGAGTACCAAGGAGAGCGCCCGATCTTTCTCAGCACCGGTGTGTTTGCTTAAGATCCGTCCCATCAGCACTTTTTCCTTTACGCCTCTCTTTTTCTCGACGACTTAAATTATATATCGGGAGAGATCCATCCTTCCTTTGGCCCTGGCTATATGGGCGCACCCGATTCAATACCACTCGGCATTTTCCGGGCGTGCTGCGATTCTTAACGCGAATTACCGCTAAATTGTCTCCGCTTTTTACCGGCACACATATATACACGCCCAACTTGATGGGAAATAAAAAGTTATCGGATCTTGCTTCTCTGTTATTCTTTCTCATTCTTTCTCTTTCTCTTGGATATGTACGTGAAGAAGGGAGGAGGTTCTCCCTCGATTCCCTTTTTTCGACCCAGAGGACCACGCCGCTTTCGGCACCTGCCTCTTAATTGTTTTTCCACGCACCGGAATCTCCAATAAACGAGGCCTCCGTCGGTTAACTACTTCTCGGCGCGGTCCAATGAATATTTCATCCTTCCTTCGAAGTGAGAACGAAGCTCCAAAATTTGTTTCGCCGTTTACAGTGGAAGCGCGAGGAGTGTGTGTGCTTCGGTTAATCCTGATTGTTCGAGAAGGCTCTGCAGAGATGACTTTGATCCGTCCCGGAGAAACACCGCAGACCGGCTTCCTCTCGCGTCAGAGACCGCAACCGCTTCCCAGAGGCATTAAGGACACACCGCGGCATCCGGCGTCCGCGGAATTTCCGAGTCGGTTTCCCGGTTAGCCCGGTTAAGATTTCGGCACCTTATCCTTTCTTCCTTTAGTAAAGAAATAAGAAAGAACGTCGTTCTTTATAGATTCAATTCTATGCAGTATGAAATTTAAGTTTTAACTGTTTTAAATCAAGATTAAATAAAGTAAAAAAAATGTTATAATAGAGAAAGTAGAATCGTCTTGAAAAATCAAAGTTTCGGACAATTGTCATTTGAAAACTGAAAGCGACTAGTAGTATTGAAACGAAAGCAATCGAAAACTGAAGGTAGCCTTCGTGAGAAATGAGTCGCCGCTAATTACAGGAGGACGCGCAATTCCGGGAGAGGGATTTTCTTAAGCAGAACATAGCGGGCAGGGCATTGATCGACGGGAGCGAAAGCAAGCGTGCGTGCCAGCCGGTCACGTGTTACGAGTTAAGTTGATTCGTGGAATTGAACACTGGAATTAATTCGATCGGAGCCAACTGGAACGGAGGAGCACTCGCGCTATGATCGGGCAATCAAGAGAACGCGGTCGAAGGAGGAAGGAAATCGAGGCGAGGCGTCTATTCCGGCTAGCAATCGAGTCGAAACTCACTGAGAAAAGAGACAGAATGGCAGAAACGAATCCGATCTTATCGCGTCTTAAGATCGCCTCGCTTTTCCGAGACTAATCCTGCCTTGTCTTAATCCTGTAATGGAAGCTTCTCGATTCCTAAATCGCTCCACCGAATCTTAAAGAACTTGGAAAGAAACTAAGTCGCCTGAGGTGACTTGAAACTTTTAAGACTATCACTGAACACTGATTGTAAATATTCGAAAGTCGTGATAATCTAATCCTCCGAACTCAGCAGGCTTCGTTATTACCCCAAAGTTCTTGACGCGCATAATGTTTAAGTAATAATTTAACTATTGAAAAAACTATTTATACTTTCTTAAAAATCTCATCGGAATTCCTAGATTTTCCTTTTGCACTTAAAAAACGTCCTTATTTATTCATCGATGGTTGATTACCCGAACGATTGTGCGGCTCATTAAAAATGAGAAACCCGCCGAGTAAAATCAAAGGTTGAACGCAGACACTTAAAGAAGAAACGGAGATACTTAAGAACAGCAGATAGTTAAAGAAAAAGGATACAGAATACTGCTGGCAAGTTAAAGCAATGATATTCGAATGATCTGGGCATTTTCTCGCCCCGGTTACGGGACGAAGGCGCACGATGGAGAAGAAGAGCATTGCGCGCTGAGAGTGTAACCTGCACTTGCGGTTTTGCTCGGCGATCCGTATCAGGCTTGTTCTCGAACGCGAGATCTTGTTGGTTTAGTGATATTATCGATAATTTGACAATCGACCGCCGATATCCCGCGCCTTCTTCCTTTCGCCGCATTATTAACCACCACGTGTCCGTGCTACGACCTTTTGGCCGCGCGCACCCCTTCACTCTAATTCGAGGGTAATCGCGCTCGAGGATCGAACAAATGATCCAGTAATCCAAGCGCAATGCTGATCGGACTCGCTTGTAGCCAAGCCGCAAACAAATGCGCCACTCTCGCATTGCCCGTCGGTGGTTAGCCACTTTCACGTGTTACTTTCGTTGAAAAGTCGATTGCGAGAGATTTCGATGCCGGGATCTTTTTATCGGTAATAATAGAAGAAGGAAACAGTAATGCAAAATCTATTATTCTACGCTGGTAACTCTGGAATTCGCCATGTTTTATGGTACATTGATTTGAATATATTTGTAATGATTACTACTTTCAATAATTATCAATTGAATAATAATAATACTTTATAGGACTAAATATATGAAACTTTTTGAAAGTTGTTACAAAATATTCATTTATAATCGTACTTGGATTACAGTTTCCAGATAAGAAACGTGTACTATAAATATCCCAGTAAAAGATCAGATGCGAAGAGTGCGATCGAAATTGTAAAAGTGGCCGGTGATCGAGCCAGCTAAACAAACAGTCTTGATCTCGATCTGTTTCTTTCAGCACGTCCCAACCGCAGACTACTTCCTCTCCCGTAAACTTAACGAGATCTCGCTCTCGCCCCGTTTGCTCGATCATGCGAGTGCTCGCGTCAATTTCTCCCGTAGTTCTTCGCGCCGAAACCTCAACCGCAAGTTCCTCGTCCGTCGACACGATTCTCAACGTCAATCAGAATCGTCCACACGCTTCGTCTCAAGCAAAAGCTCTCTGTCGAACGGAATAAACTTGCCAACACTGTACGCAAAGGAGCCACACCAAACCCATCGACCAATTCTAATAGCAGAGATTAGAAATAATCGGGCATGGAAAAAGGAGAAAAGAAGAATACGGAACAACGTATCGCTCGCTTCTCGAACTAAAGTGCTTTTCTTGTTGGACTCTGACTCACTACTGATGACTACCTATCTTTCTCTCTCTTTCTCTTTCTTTCTCTTTGGTGGGCGAGGTACTCCAGCTAATTTTCCATGCCACTACTTATCAGGCCAACACTTTTTCGAACCTCTCCTCTTTCTTCCCCCGTCGATGAGTACAGCAAAGAGAAAGAGGGTGAGTGTACGCGTTGCTTTCCAATATCCTGGCATAAAGCGTGCGCTTCTTATCGGGCGGTTATCAGCGCGCGAGTATTAAAGATACGCCCTTAGAGTCAGGTACTGACCGGAAGAGGCAGGTTAAGGGTCCCCACTGCTAAAAACAGGTCGACGAGCAAGAAGAGTAGAAGATTCAGGCTGCACTTAGCTTGGCCGGAAGTCCGTCTCATTTAAGAGAGCAAGCCCTTCCAGCATCGTCGAGAGACGAGCAAAAAATACGCACGGGGCGAATATCGACTCCGCGAGTTTCCTTACGTGGAAAATGAAGTTGTAGTTGAAAGGGAGTGAGAGAAAGAGAGAGAGAGAGAGAGAGAGAGAGGGGGGGGAGAGAGAGAGAGAGAGTTGAAAGTGTAATGAGTGCAGCAGGTGAATTGAAAGTTCAGCTCGAATTAGCTGGCGAGAATGAAATGAAGGGACACAAAGAGATACGCGGGGGCCATGCCAGGCATCTGCCTTAAAGCGGGCCGAAGTTTTTGTCCGCTGGACCGATCTCTCATCGAGCCAAGCGATCGAGTCACTCTTCTCTCTCGGCCCTTGGAAGGCGTAGATTGACCAATCAAACGGGTGTTGCTACCGCACAATAGTTGCCTTAATGACTGTTAGCTGCTTCCCTTATCGATCTCGAGACCGATCCGATCTTCGCCTCCTCCGAGTGACTGACTCTCTTTCTTACAATTTCTACGTCATGCTTCGCCTCGTCTCGCCTCGCCTCACCTCTTCCTCGTCGTCGTCGTTCTTGGCTACCTATAAGTCCGGCTCGCCTTTCTCCTGGGGTATTGTGCTCGCCGAGTCACAATGCCTGCCCGTCTGGTAGCTACCGATATCTATATCTCCTCGATGAGAGAGCTAATCAGAAAAACTCCTTCCACCGTGTCCGTGTTTCATCAAGGATGCGGCTCCCACCTTTTGCGGGGACGATTCAAGGGTAGTGTATGCGTCCCACTCAAAGAAAATTCTCTATCATTTAGTCCATTAATATTACAATAAATAACACTGATTTTATTACCGACTGGATATTGAAATTAGAGTGGTCGATGAATAAATTAATGTGTATCTTTTATGGTACGAAAAAAAAAATCGACAAAAGTATCACACAGATTTAAAATGAGGCCCACATATTCAGAGGAGACCGTGAATAGTTGGGTGGACCACACTAAATCGAATGAAGGATTCACCCTCGAACTTAAGAAAGGTCAATTAAAAATGGATGGAATAAAATCTAAAAGAAGAACGGGAAGGGGGTGGGGGTATCTACGTGGGAAGAACGAAGCGGCGAAGTTAAGAGTGGCGAGGCTCGCTGATTAAGAGCTGGCAAAAAATCTGATTTAATTAAGCAACCATAATAGCGTCCGGGAACCACGCGCACCTTATACACACCGGAGAAGATCCCGATGGGGTTTGGGGGGCCTTTCGGATTAACTTCGCAGCTTCTTACGAAAGGACGAAAGGGTGGCCGATTCGGTGTGCGGCATCTCGATTTGAGAAGCGAGAGATCGCCGGGCCCGATGACAAAAGGATTCGGGGGCTCATCCGCTCGATGATTCGGCGTAATGGGGTAGCGCCGTAGGGGGCGGGGTACCGGCTAATGACATCATCGTGACGCAATCCTTTCCTTTCAGTCATCGCGCTCATCTCGAGACGGCAAGAACAACACCGTGAAAACGTGATCACAATACCGGCGCGCACGCATTTAACTCATCCTTCTAAATGGAATGCCACTGTACCACTAGTTTATACCTCTGAATTAATCCCATTGTTAATTTTGATTAACACGAATCAGTGGAATTCGACTTTTCATTCGTACGATAGAAATGACTTCTAAGTCAAGGTATATCTATGTAAAATTGTATCCAAGGAACCCCCGAGCATTGAAATCACCAGACTATATAAGACCAACCGGATGTATATTACTCCACCATCGATCCCTGCCATATCAAGCTTATAAATACCATAAGACTTACAATAAAAATGCCGGGATAATTACGAGAGGAGCTGCTCCAATTCCCGCAGCCTCCAGTACTCACAATGGTTAGATATAGCGAGAGGAATCGATTACCGAAAGAGTGGCACCATTTATTAAGTCTCTCTTAAGAGGTTCTCGGCAGTGTCTAAGCGAGGCTAGTGCCGATAATTTGTTAGCGATTCGATCAGATATCGAGCGATAAGGTGGAGGCTCTGGCGGTGTAGCGCAGCGCGGCGGTAGGAATCGGCCGTCGGATACGTCACGTGAATATCGCCAGGAGGGAGGAAAGTAGCTCGCTCGCGTCGATAATTATTTGTAGCCGCCGTGTGTGTCGAGCGTATGTAATTTCGAGAGTCGGTAGCTGGCAATCGATCATCGCCATCAGATATGTACACCATGGACCGGTCGAAGAGGAGGGGCTGACCAAGTGAAACCGAAGATAAGGCTCGCGCGCCCGGTATGGGGTACTCGTAATTATCGAGACAGCGACGGTCAATGATCCTCCTCCTCCTCCTCTCGTTCTCGCTGTTAACAGAGCCGCGTGTTTCGCCGCATCATCAGCGCACATTACAGCCACACCGATTGCCCGGCTCCCCAAGATTTCGATGTGATATGTAACCGCTCTCCACTCCTCTCATCCAAACCGTACCGCAGTCGAATGAGATCGTAATTAGATTGAGCTCTCCGAGAAGGAACGAACGCCGAGAGTGAGCTCTGAGCAAAACGCTTCTGATTCTGGTGGGAAAGTTGTATCATCCAAGTTAAGCTCCGAAGTATGTCGAGAATGAGTCACGAAGAATCGATCTGTAAATGTTTGTGAGATCAAACGAAATCGATTATGTTAATGAAATTGATCTAGGAGTAATATAAGAGTCATGGTACCATGTAAGAAGTGAACCAAAGAATTTCATCGAGATCAGGATTTATGATAATTAGTTTTATCGGGATGCTACCGTGTATGTTGATAACGAAATTAGTCTATGACTAATGGTACCACTTTTCAAGTGTATGGTATCAATAATTAAAATCTGTTCTGTTTCATCAAACCTTTTTCTAATTCTCTGGCTTATACTTCAACCGGTAGCAGTAATGGTATGCTTTAAAGTGGCATAAAAATAACTGAGACCAACGATATCAACTAAGTATTAGAGAAAATAGATGGTACCATCGTGCCAGGATCTAAAAGTAGCAAGAACAAAACTTGGTACCATCTAAAGAAGATGAACCGCTGTTCGCCAAGTTTACAAAACACGTCGTGGATGGCTGAGAGCGTGTTTTCAGGCTACCGAACTCCACTTAACCGGATTTTCTGCGATAAATCAGTTTAGCCGAGCACTGGGTAGGCTAAGGTGTGGCTAATGGCTAATGAAGCATCGAAGCGAGGACGTGCCGATCATAGGCGGCCCCGGCCGATCCCCGCAATTTCTCGAGTAGCTAACGGGTCCAGTAGCACGAAAAAACCGAACGCTTTCCACGGATGCTACTTAGTGATCAAAGTGAGCCGATTTCCTATTTCAAGGGAATCTCGTGCGTAACGAGAACGCGTGATCGGATATTCCAGGATATTGCCTAAGTAGCAATATCCATTTAGATTAACTGCCCTTTTGATCTATCATAAGTCCAAGGTATGTCGAAAGGTGATTGCTGGTATTTCGCTGAATTCTTATTTCAGATCTGACAATAAGATAATCTCAGAGTCTTTAAGAAAAAGTACAATTAAATCTATCATCATCTAAAATCAAATATCAGATTTTAAGAATGTATTATCGACTGCAATCAAAGAATAGATATAATATCAAAATCAATCCCAAAAGAAATATCTGAAATAGAGAATCTTCTCCAAAAACAAATTCCTACAAGACTGATGTTCGAATGTACAATAAATTCGACGGTATCTAAAACCTACATCTAAAATGCTACAATAGAAGCATAAAATGAAAGGGGTTGGATAGCACTGAAGTTATCCCTAACACATAGTTGCCATCCGAAGTAGCAAAGGATTCTCCATGAGTATCAACCGGTCCAGCTGGTATCTGGCGCGGGTCTTAGCAGCTTCCCAGAGGAAGGTGAGTGCGAGAAAGAGGTGGACGGCCAGGTGAGAGCTGGATAGCAGGTGCGAGAGGCGTATCCAGGCTGCTCTCCAGTAGATTGCTGGCAGAGCGGTTGGCCATCGATTGGTGGAGGCGGCCTGTTCGAGGCGGTTCGGCTCTCAGAGGCGGTCGCTGGAGAACGCGTTCTGATCGCCCGGAGAACTGGACTGCGCCTCCACGCGAACCATTTGAAAGGTCTGCGTCGACGCCGAGTGGGGAAATGTACCCTTGCCACCTCGGTCTTCGGCTCCCAGAGCCAAAGCACACACCGGTTCGCGCAGCCGCGCCGTAAACCTCTATCGCTCCATTCCGTCGTGACGCTAAAGCGTCGAGCGCTCCTCCGACGCGTTTTCTACTATTCCTCGAGACACAAATCAACTCCGAGAGACATTTTCCGTATGATCGACTAAGTGCGCGATCCTCATCCGACGCCGGTAACAACCTGAGTGTGACTTCTGGGTCAATGTGACTGGGATGGGCACGAATGTCCGTCGTTCCGAGAGAACTGTGTGAAGGAAACTGGCGATTAACGGAGAGGACCAGCCGGGAGAAGAGTGACTCTGTAGAGAATACCAAGAGTAATCCTGTCGACGCATCAAGGTCAGTTAACTGATTCATGATGATCCTGTCTAAAATCTCTGCATTTCTCTCATTCCCATAGCATGCCTATTTAAAACCTAGGACTTTCAAAATTTACACAATTCTGAAGTCCGTGACTGTACAATGAACCGAACACTCTGTATGACATTTCAACAAATATACGATTACAAAGCCTTAGTAAGACAAAGCTTGCGATGTCTCACACATGAAACTTATTGAAAGTCGATTTCTAATTAATACATTAATTTGTAAATAAGTTTATTTTACAACGTTAACAGTTAATACCGTGCGACGCCTTGGTTTCTAAGGAAGTTCAAGCGTAGTTGGCATGTACTATTTAACTCTTTAACTTGACAAGTGTCGACAAAGTGAAAAGCGGGAGGGGCTATCAGACACAACATGTCAACGACGATATCTAAGCTATTAAGTCTGCCAGGCTTTTATAGCGCGATAACTCTCCTTTTAAGGATAAGCTTAATTTCGCGAGAACCGTCTGTGCCGGAGCGATAATCCTTCCGGATAAATGCGAGATGGTCTGACAGAGAGTTTCTTCGATGAATTCAGGCTCCTTCGCAAGGGCTGCAGGCATCCTCGCCTCAGGATAGAGAATTCCTAATTGGATTTCAGTGCTCGTCCGCGCCATTTTTGCAGACGGGACAAGCAAAGGGATCCTTGCTCCAGGCAATACAACCTAAAGTTTGAATACTCGCTTATGACTAATGGCAATAAGAGTCTGTTGCCTTTGGAACCCACTATACATATGTAGATATCAACAACTTTATCTTGCTTCACTTATGACTAAATTTAGTGCTGGTGTTGAATATCTATTCTCGAATTAATTCATTTAATGAGAAACAAACTCAGTGCGATTTATAATTGGAATTCTTCGTTTAAAGAGTGTAGTGCGAATACAATTTTGTTGTTTTAGTAAATTATTATCAGCGCATTACTACAACTTGTAGGGTGTTAACTATAACTTCGAACCAATTTTGAAAAGTAAACTTCGATAAACTAGTGCCTGGGAACTGAGTGTAATTCAATTCATTTTTTTCCATGTAACGTAAGACGGAAAAATCTAGAAACATTTTGTAGATACACTTAATTAACGAAGGAATGCTGTTTCCATGTTCTCGAGAAAAGAACTACTAGGTCGAAGCACTAATGTACGTCTGGAATAGTTGAATCGGATAAAATCATTCCACTTGGACGACGTCTGATCGACTAATGACTCCCGAGAGAGGGAATTATGGATACTAAATCTCAAGATAGAGTGAAGTTTGCAAAACGAAGAGCGAAGAAGTTAGACGACAAGAAGCTGATGTAACTGGACTTTAGTTTTAAGGTGATTAAGAGAGGTCTCGTGAGATTATGAGTAATGCCTTCGCTGCCAGCTTCTTGCCCGCTTCTTCTTTCTCCTGTGATCGAGTCAGGAGAGAAGAGAGTACACGCTTGTGTCCTTCTTCGTTCCTTTTCAAGAGGACACTGATAGAGACCAGCTTTCTGTCTCCAGGCTCGCTGGTCCCATTAGCGTAATGGCTCTCCGTATAGTCTTTGCATTTAACCCGCCCAATTCTCTCTTTCTCCATCACTAACCCGCCACCAGTCTCAACTCTTACTCTCGTCTGCTTCGATATCCCTGATATTCACTCTCTTCTTCTAACTCCTTCGATCTTCACGTCCCAAAGCAACTTAGTTTAATATAAACTACGTAATGGAAGATGAACCTAATTTAATATTGTGAGAAATACGAATTATTTCTTAAATCACGAATTAATAAATCAGTAAATCAATTATTGCATATTTCATTTATGTTTGATGAATTTACATTGTATTGGAAAGTTTGGGGATATCGATTTGCGCGAGAGACTGTACAAAGCGAAGTCCTTAAAACCCAACGAATATAAGTCCCGATAGTGAGGGCAGGTTTTAATAAGAGAGAAGGATTGAGAGCTCGACGTGCTCAGACCACCGCACTACTACCACGAATCGGTGGGCTCCTTTCGCTGTCGCGCTCTGCCACCAGATAGCAACAATACATAACTTGTCCTGCGCGTCCCTTGGCTAAAAGCATCCTACCGATCCTTCCTCCTGCTGGTCGCTGAGAAGCCGACGCCGCCGTGCCGTCGCTTACTCGACCGGCGACCTTTCGCCACTTCTAACTTCTAACTGTATGATTTCTGCTTGCTTGCCAGTCAGCACGCATCTGACCCTTGATTTTTTAGTAATGTTTTGCAATTTCACCTGTGGAAATTATTATACTTGTTTGTCCATTTAAGTGTATTGGAAGATGCTCGAATTAAAGTAATTAAATGGATTTTTGAGTTAATAGTTCAGACTTGCTCTAATTTTAGGTTTTAGGTGAACTTTTTTGAAATGCAAAGCATTCATATCTACGACTATTTATAAGAATCTCTGAAATACAAGGATGTCTGATTTAATCATTTAATTACCCGCAAGGTAGATTTCGCATATCTATAGTGGAAGATCCGGTATTTCCCCGCGAACTCCAACATTGTTATAAACTTACTTAATCAGAATTCCACGAAAGAGGTAATTTCGAAGTATTCAATATACGAAAGCCAAAGAATTACTAATCCACGTAACGACGATTAAAGCGATTCGCAACTGGCGTTTTTGCCTGGCACATGTATCCGTGAGAGAATCGCGCGCGCAGCTCGAATTTCCTCGGCGCTCGAAAGCCGCTCCGGTGGTTAAGAGGCCGATCTTTCGAAATCGCGGAAATTGTAGATTAATCCGAAGCGAAGCACTGCGTCAGTGGCACATCGGGATCGTTTCGCCAGCAATTAATTATCAAGCGAGCGCGGATAATTGGATATCCGTCACGAATTGCGAGCTATCGGAAGGCGGTTCAGCGGCCAATGGTTTCATGCCGACGTTACCAAACAGTTATAATACACTTTTTGTAATGACCGTTACTGGTATTCTCTCACGCAACGCCTTGACACTAAATCAATCTGTCATCGATAATCTTCAATAACTACCTGCATTGCGTTAATTACTCTCAGACATTAAAAGAAGGTATTCCCGCCCTTTGCAATAAAAGTCTTGCAACTCGAGATTTCAAAATCTACCTTTCCACGGATATAATTTATGATTGACTTTAACAGCAAGTTAAATTGTCCGCAGAACTACTGAACACTATTTTAAAACCACATGTTTTCCTCTGCCACTCCTAAATAACTTTGTGTGTGTAAGAGTTTTCTCGTCGAACGCGCAAGATATTCTGAAATCAAGCTGATAATAAAAAGGCAGAGGAAAAATATCAATGGATCTAAAAATGACTAAAGAGCAAGTGTATTTAGGAGAAGAAAGGACTAAAGAAAAATGGTGAGAGACAGCAGAGTGCGGAAGCCGCTCTGTCATTGAAGGGATGAAACCTCGACCTCTCAATTTGACTGGAGGGGCTTTCTTTCCTTAGAATTTCTTCGGCAGGCCTACTTTTTCGGTACAGCTAAACTACAGGCTATCGATAACTGCCACTTAGAGCACTGCGTCACTTCCGCTTGCTAAAGCGAGCACTATCGTTTACGACTTTATGCCTGGGCAACCGCTTGCCTCTGCCTCCTTTGTCCGAGAGGCCTAACACCGCTGCTGAAATGTCGAATTATACGCTGCGAAATTCGCTCGGCTGACTTTGCAATCGCTCTTGCACCTCCGCCGCTATTTACCGATTCAACACGGGCACTATTTAATAAACAGTCTATCTAATAACCCAGATATACAAGATACGTCAATTCGTTGAAGTATCGATAAACAAATAGGAAAAAGTGTTAAAAGTTTTCCGTGACACGATGGAACATAAAAACAATGTGTTCGTCTTAACTTCTTGACTTCAAATACTTTTATAAATCGTAAATCAACTGGAAGAAAATATAAATACTGCATAGATTAAGGGGAAGCAGTGCAAAAAAGGGACTCTAAAGCAACGCCTCAATTAACCCGCAGTGTCTGACCATGACCGCGCCGGCACCATTAGATGCCTTCTAATAAATCCTTCTACGATAATTATTTCCTTTCCGCCGCTCCTTCGTTGCCATTACCAACGATTATTTCGTAAGCTAAACAACACCTATGTCCGTCGAAATACGCTCGATCCCCGTGCGATTTGTTCAGGAGCTAAGAAGACAATATAGATCGAAGACGATTAGTTCCGCACGAAACTTGTTTCCTTTGTAACAAACACGTCGCACTTTTTCGCAGCACAGGGGTTTTTTAATGCTTTCAATCTTAACGACCGAAATAACCTCGCAATGCGACAGCTTAGAAGTGGAAGGTAGTAGAGCGAGAGGGAACGCGATCTATGCATAATCCAGCTCATAACCTTAATAACTTTATGCTCTAATTAGCGTATCGGCGATCGCTCGCTAAAGTCACCGGTGAGAGAGCCTTTACACCACGAGTTCCTAGAACCGAGTGATAAAAACTGCACGTGGCGCTTGAGAAAGACAGCAAATGAGTAAATAGGTGATTTGTGAAACACACCGGGTTGTAATAACTCTATTTTTTTCCTCTTTTTTTTATCAATGTCGGTTTCTCTCAAGTTTTCAACGCTTTTCATACGAAAAGCTGCCTAGCAAGGGAAATTACCGATTAGGAAATACGATAAGGAAGTGGCTGATACGTAGAATGCTAGTCGCATTTCGAGCCTGGCTGTTAGTCTCGTTACTCTTTAATCCAATTACCCTGGCACGCCTGCGAGCCCAGGACAAATCGTCCTCCGGCGGTATGTCGGATATGCGAGGTGCTCGCGTTCCGCTAATCGCGTGCAAATTTATTCCGAGTGGCAGCGTGTGTTCCACTCGCCGATATACGCCCGCTAAGCTTACGCGCGTGTATGTGTGCCTGTGCGTGTGTGTGTGGTGGTAACTTGCACACTGGGTGACGCAAAAATGTACCGAGGAACTTTGACGTGTCGCAGTAAACTCGGGGATTGATCGTCCGGATTAGTTCGTATCTAAGGAATCAGTCTAGAAAAGATCCAGCTCATTGGTAGTCAATCGATTTTCAATTGCCACGTGAGTTTGTCTCTATAAATTTTAAAAGGAATGTCAAGGGTCTTCCAATTAAATATAAACCGGATCTCTATAACTTGTAAGCATTACTGCGTCAAGCAATTTATCTCTAAACAAAACTCATCTGCGTGTGTCATTAAAAAAATGGTGCCACGTGTGGATAGAACTAATCAAAGATACCGTCGTAATACGTAATCGAATTTTTCAATCATAAATAAGTGAAGAAAATTGATGATACGAAGCTGTCCAATCAACGTATCTTTTTTTTTTCCCCCAATATAATTGACACTTTTCAAGAATAATTATAGATGTTTATTACGCTTGTGTATAGATTAATATGGAATTGGAACTGAATCTAAAACAAGAGCTCGCCCTGTGTACTATAATCAAACACCATTATTACTGTTTTACATAATACGTTATTAACAATCCTATTAAAAACCAACATCCTCTCAATACTCGAATACTTTATAGGTCAGTGCCAGTCCTGTAAACTTACTCTCTCTCTCTCTCTCTCTCTCTCTCTCTTCGCTTCCGTCGCATATCAATTATGTATTACGACTGGCAAAGTATTGCGTGCTCGCCGCTTAATAGTTCGTGAAGCCGCTAATACAGAAATTTATACGCGATTAATACTGGAGGCCCGATAAGCCCGTTTTGCTCGCCGTTCGACTGGAAACTCCGGATCTATCGCGCTGCCCAGCAGATATTCCGCCCGCTGGACACTTCATTTCGAGGCAGGCGTAGTTAATACATGCCGAGACTAATTGCATCTAACGCGGCGCCGCACGGATTAACGTTTCCTGTCAATACAGAACACCAATCGAACGCACCGGCGATTATTCATGAAGGATTTCTAATGGTCCAACTGGCTGTCCCGTTTAGGATTGCTCGGTCGTCTAACTCATTGATTTACGGAGAGAACATTAATGCCTAATGATAATTCAAACCTTAAAAGACTGCATAAACTTATGATTAAATAATCCTGCAGGAATTCTAAATATTTAAAACACCCTTGTATTTCTGCTCGTTTTTTTTTCTGTCTCTTAATCGTTGAGGAAATATTGAAAAGTCAATGCGAGGAGTTAAGTAGAGAAGGTAATGCATTACCAACTGCCAATAGTCCAGCTGCGGAAAAGTGAGCGAGGACATGCGGGTCGTATCTAGCGTCAGGGAGAGATACAGCTGACAGTAAGTATTGCGCGTCTCATGGAATACTCAATTAGCCAACACGCTTGTACCCCTATTCTTGGTAATTAATAGAGGCGAGGATATCTGCAGCTTGGTCTGCGCCAACACCGTCGGAAGAAGATTGTGGGTTATTAAACACATTATCATACACGCCTGCTGCCTTCTATCTCTCGCGGCACAATACCCTTGCTGATTGGCATTGTTGCGAAATCGGAATTGCTAATGCGATCAATTACGGCCGGCCCAAAGTGACTGCTAATATCAATAATTTAACCGGCGAATTGACTGTTGTACAACCAGGTGACTCTAAGGACATATCGGAGCAATTGTATGGTACAACACCAGCGTTACACGTCAGAGTTGCAATCTTTCCTAGCGCAACTAATTGAATCGATAGTAGCTCGATTAACTAGTAACTAATCAGACGACTCAGCGAACGTAACATTGCAATCCTTTAGCAATGAAACGCCCACAAATCAGAGTCGATGCCAGTGTAAGAATATGTATTCAATTTATGGAAACTTGTTGATTATTAACGAGACGAGTCACTGCAATCTTTTAGCAATGAGACGCCCACAAATCAGTGCCGAAACCAGAGCAGTAATACCACTTTAATTTAATGGGGAACCTTATTAATAAGTAACGGGACATCTTAGCAGGGAATCTTTACGATAATTTAGCAATTAGACTGACTCGGTGCACGTGTTCCCTTCGAGTTTAACTTGAACGCTTGCATAGACTCATTCAATGACATTTAGCAATGCTTCCCAATGCCGATGAATACACAATGACTCTTGCAATTTTATCAACTCCTCTATACTATTATCTTAAACAATTCAGTAAGCAATTCTCTATCTCTCATGCGACAATACAATTATTCCTAAAAGCATTCTGACACCCGCACAACTTCCACAATTTTAAATAACTGTTTACTTCCAACAGCAATGCTTATCTAAATTCTCACTCGTATCAATACAATTCCAATTTATTCACAATCTCGATTCTCTTCGAACAGGAATATTAACCAAAACAAACCTCCAACAAAAACTCCGCATATCCAGCAACCAAAACCTTATAAAGTTTCCCAAGGATATGAAGCGGAGTCATTGATCCAACCGATTAAAATAACAGGGGAATCCGTGGAGCGCGGGGTTAATAGTATAATGAATTCCCGTACGAAGTATTTATTTCGCGGTACAAGCGTAGTTGCCTTAATGGGTTAAGTGAATTTAGATAAGGCCTTCGGGGGATGGAGCCTCGCGAAATCTCCGATGGCGAAAGGGGGAGGGAAGGGGAGGGAGAAAGGGAAGAAGGGAAGAGGAGAGTCGAAGGGGGGCACGATGGAAGTACCATGGGATATTTCAGTCGGCAAGAACAGCTGATATAGGTGGATGGGTATGTATGTGTTGAGGATTGGGCCGTGCGGGACAGGGGTTGTCATTAACTGGGAGCTCACTCGAGAGATAACCACTACCTGCCACCAAGTTGGGCCTCATTTTCCTCACTGTGCCCCGCTTTTGCCCTCCCGATGAGCAAGTGGGCCCCACTCTCGCATCGCCTCATTACAAAAAACGCATGCGGAGCAACCCTCTCCTTTCTCTCTTTCTCTCTCTCTCCCTTTCTCTCAGCCGCTCCTGGCTATTTATTCCCCAATGGTGCATATCACTTTTCGTAATGGGGCCCCCACGAAATTAAAAGTATGCCCGGCGGCAGTGGATCGCGCGCACGCATCTACCCTTCACCCTATCGGCTCCACCATATCTGCCTTCCACAGTCTTCACTTAAATCAGGCCGACGTGAAACAATCTCCGAGCACGGTGATTCGTTGATTGATTGTGTCATTACAGCCTCGTGTGTCCTCGGCACGAGCGATGATTGAATGCTTCTGTGAGAAATGCAGACTTTCTTTAATTACTGAACTGTAAATAATTATGGTTGTTATTGAGGTCGATGGTAGTTATTTGATGATGATGTTAACACTGAATTTTGTATGATTCGTATATATGAGTTTCTTGTTTTTGTAGATTCATTGCATGTAATGGTATTTCAAGTGTAATGAATTCGAAGTACGCGATCATTTATTGAAAACCTGTTGGAGACTATTTGTATATTTCTGAAGCATTTTAGTGCGACAGCGATTAGCAATTAGTCAACAGTGACATTTAGTTTCCCATCACCAAACAGGCCATCAGAGCATGTTCGACTTATTCGAAGCGTTCGCTCGCTCGCGGCAGTCTTCCGCCGGCGAACAGAAGGAAATGAAATTCCATGGCTAATTGAGCCTGGACATGCGAGACACACCGAGAGAGTGGATTTCTGTGCGGGGCACAGGTGTTTCGAGCCTAATGCGAGCTGGAAATGCTCGTTGAGGAAAGCGAATGTGCCGGGAATAATTAGAGCTCAGGAGTAACATACACCATCGTATTCTTCGCTGGAGTTGTGGCTGCGAGCAATGCTTCGGTGATACTTAGCGCAAGTGTCCACGACGCTCTTAATGACTTCTTTAGCCGAGATTGCTCGACGCGTACGAACGGGTTGCTTTCGTCATTAAGATGAAGAGAAGTCCTCGATGATTATGATAATGTTATTAGCCCAGCGACACTGTCTTTACTGATGGCGAGCGAGTCGCATGTAAAAAGCCTCGGCTCATTAAATGATCGGCCGCATACGAAATTATCATTTCTAATGGCGCAGCCGCCTTGCAAATACATAAATCATCAGCCGCCAGGCATCCTCGAGGACTTTGCTCGCGTATCCTCGTGGACACCTCAATCTCCGCTTCGATTCTTCGGATCAGCTGATTGTCGACGGGAGATGCTCGATCGAGTTACTGCTTCTTGCTAGTGCATCTTCCAGACGAAGATCAGCTTAGAAAACGCACTGACGAGATTGAGAGTACACCAGGCGCTTAAGGTACCGCCGCAGACAGTTTTATACATCTCTCAGCGATGGATGTCTTCATCAGATGAGACTAGTAGAAAGAGAGATCACAGAGGAAAAAGCTGCGCGGATGCTGGATGATCTTGTGAGACATACACGTGGGTAGTGGTTAAGAAGCTTTTAATACGTAGACTGACTTAAAACAGTCTTTCTTATGAAAAATTAGTAAATCCATACATTTGGAACTCGATTCATGAGTTGACTCATCGATTAAGTCAATCCTACGTAAGTCCTCAATTGGAAGTCGATCTTTTATTGAACTATCAATTAAAAATCAATAAATGATACTTGCTCAAGTTCGTAAACTTGGTGTCTGACTCATAAATTAATCATATATTTCATGTAGAATATTCTGCTCGATCGGTAAATTAATTCTACGTCGAAACTACGTTAATTTATGACAAATTCCTTTTTCTTTATTTATGTATAAGAAACAACCTATGAGAAGTTTACTAAAGTATTAAAAGATCATATAAAAAAAATAGAAAACTCGTTGGTTGTACATCTTCCAGCTGTCTCAACCGAATACTCCCGTTGGTCACTAACCATGGTCGCTGCAGAGAGTTCGCCAGCAGGCCAACAATTATCACGGAAAGCTGTCGACTCGAGTTCAAGAACAAGAAATCGTAAGAGCAACGTGTCATCGCGCGACTCTCTCTTTAATTCATGAAGCTACCTGTTAGCTGGACTGAGCGGTCGGCTAGCAAAAGGTCGGAATCGAGTGAGCTTTCGCAGAGCTTTCTTGCCCGCAAGATCGTATAAGGACCCGACAGGGAGGACTGAGAACTCTAGGACGATTCCTCGAACCTTGCCATGTTTAGATCGAACACCTGTGAGGACTTTTATGGAGAGGATCGAACAGGAATATCCTGATTCATGGAGGACTCTTCACTACTCGCGGTCCAAGTGATCTATTGACTAGAAGCAGGGCAAAAATTGAACTCTCCTTACTATCCTTCGTCGGTGTAAAGAACATGTTACGCCTATCAAGCTGTACAAGTGCACCATTAACTGTACTTAACTTCGGAGGAATTAAGTACTAATTAATCTAATATATATTTAACCAATTTAATTCAGGCGAGTAATGAAAAATAATTTTCAACTACTTTTACTCTTAATTTACATTTTGAATGATCGACGAATTTTCAAGGTATTACAACCTGAGTGGTAGTAACTTATAACCCAAGTTAATTATTGAACGGTGAGTTGTAAGTTCCATGCGAACTCCACGGCGACCGAGCCTTAAATTGACGTAAGGAAAAGACGGTAGGCATGGACGATTCAGTGTGCACCGATGCATTGAGCGCGGCAATGGAAGAACAATGTCGAGGACACAGCAGACTTTTGCGGGCTGAGGGGGCAGCGATAAGTCGTAAAACGCGTTCCGTTCTTTAGCCGCGTAGATAATACACCCTGATATACACAGCGAGCGAACTTACAGACCGAGCAATTCGTAAAATTACTTCGTTACACCTCGCTACGTGTCGCGAGAGTTCATTTGCCTATTCAACGCGTTGGCGAAGAAGAAGAAGAAGAAGAAAAAAAAGTGCAATTTCAGCATGCTACTATTTATTTCCATGACAAACCGACTTCCTCCATCAACCTGCCAACCGGGTTATCTCCGTTCATCTGATTCCTACGCATCTCTGTGAGTTTAACAATCGAGTCTCGAAGTAAAGCGAAAGTAAAGAAGGCAGAGATTTCCCATGGTGACTGGAGAAGTCCTTATCGCCGAGTGAGGAGCCAAAGAGAGTTCTCATCGGTCGGAGTAAGGGAAAAAAGGGGAATCCGAAGCACGTCGGGACTTCGCGAAGATCAAGACCGATCTTCCTAGCTTGGGATGGTCCTCGACAGCAGCTAGGGAATTCGCCGGCCACCCAAAGGTAGCTCTTGAGCCGAGGCGACTGCCGGGAAGACTCTACTAGTCTCCCTTGGAATACAGAGAATTGACTCGTCGTGCGCCTGTTTGATACACACTCCGCCGATCCGGATAGAAAGACGAGCATAGTGAAAAAAGCCAGGCGGCAAGAGGACGTCGGACGCTTTATGTTAAATGGATTAGACAGCGGCATGCGAGCGCTCGATGAATTGCCGCGAACGTTGCGGCCAACCAGCATTCCCGGAACCCTTCGCCGCAGCTGGAATGCACGGCTACACGGTGCACCACGATGTAGAGCATCATTAAATGTCTCGATCGCTAATTGCTCATCTCGAGAAGATATAATTTAGTCGATCGCGTTAATTGCGAGCGCGGCTAATAAGAGGACCAGATATACATCCTAATTGTGCGCTAATAAAGTCTGCGGTGATGAAACACTCGAGTATCATCGAATGTTTAATATCAGACTTTTATCCCTGAAATACTTAAATATCTGTCTTTAGAAGGAAAAAAGAATCGAAAGAACTATCATCGATAAAAAGCATCTTGTCAGGACTTTCTAACTCTTATCAATAAATAGAAAATTCGATCCTAAAAAATCCTACTGATACAGCGAGCACCCTACTGCTTTATGGTGTCCGGCAAGATGAACTCCCACTTTCCATAATCAGTTAGTATTCTCAATGGATCGCCAAGAAATCTGGCGAGTGCGAGGAATATCCCGCCGCTTTACTGTTCCCTTAGAGTCCCCGGGGACTTCCACGTCTCATAATTAGTTGGTACAGCCACTTAATCAGCCGATACGGATCCCTGGTGCTGATGCTCGAGAGCTCCGGCAGAGAACCGGGGGCACGTGGCACTTCGCAGCATGCAATCTCAGATAAGATCTAAACTTTATCCCATGGGGAAGAAGTCGGCCCACAAGATTCGAGAAGGACGCCGCCGCCTCTTATTTGTATTTCGTACCTGCGCCGACATTCCACGTCAAAGATAAGAAGGGAGAACGATGATGATGCGCTGGTACTGCAAGGTCCGAAATGAGCAGAGCATCACGCGCTCACCGGGACCTCCATCGACGAGAGTTCCTCTTTCCAGAATGGCGATAAAGCATACCGAGGAATTCAAGGAAGTTTGACAAACAGAACCAACATGGAAAGCTTTAACATTTCCCGAAGCCGTTCCATTGGCTCTCGCGGTAGGATTAATAAAATAATTTCGTGCGACCAATTCCCGAGGGTGCATGAGAGGAGTGCTCGCAGCCAGGTATCACCGAGTGAATTCCAGGCGATGGTAGTCGAAAATAAAAAGAGCCGCTGCGTTTTGCCCGCCACTGCCGGGAGGAACGCTTAGGCACCCATGGAAGGGAAAAGGCTGGACGGTGTTCCAGACGAAGAAGAAGACCGAGAGCGAGAGAGAATGGCTCCGGAGAGGACTCGGATTAATCGGGGACAAGGCAAGCACATTACCGCGGCTCCAGATAGCAGTGGGATAGCGCCACGAAAACCACCGTGAAACTCCGAGAACCCGACACCCGGCTTCGTTGGAAGCAGACCAAGCCCGACGTGCTTCGTCCTCCTCTTTGCTCTTCCCGGCTCCGAAGAGCAGGCGCCCAAGGAGCAGAGACAGCCAAAGAGAGGGAGAGAGAGAGAAAGAGAGAGAGAGGAGAGGGCAGGAGGACACCAAATTGGTCGTCGGGAGAGTGCTCGCCGGAATCGTCGCCACCGCCGCCGCCGCATCTGTATGTGACGGGTTAATCCTCCCGGCTTCCACGAACCAGGAGAGAAGAACTCGACCGCGCGCACGCTCTCGCTCGCATCCTCCGCAAGATTAAAGAAGAGGAACAGGCCCGGTAGAAACACGCGGAATTGAAATCGGAACTCTGCGCTCTTTCGAACCAACTCTAAATATCTATAATATTCTAATCGAATTTATCCGCGGATATAGAAATTATACCATAAAGATTATCCATCGCAATAGTCTGCTAATTCTTTAAAATCTGACTGTATAAAAATGGCAACATTCTAATAAATCCGAAACAGGGAGTTTTCTAAGAAGTACGGAGAAGCGACGTGTCGAGAGGAACACTTAACAACCGGCAGGGAGATGCCGAGCGAGAGATCAAGTGGTTGCAAACGCGAACAAGGATTCGCAGATTATCACCGTGGAGGGACAGGCGACATTTTTCATGGCTGGCATTTAGTGTCTGAAATGAGTTCCATCTAGATGCGCCGGGACAGGTAAGGGCGTATCGTAAAACGTCCTGACAGTGCCAGCTCCGGAGGATATCCTGCGCGCGCGGTGCACTTAACGACGATTCACGGCTAGCTCGACTAATTATCCTCCCAGCTCGCTCAAAGTCGGAGGAGGCAAGAGAAGGAGACGCCAGCGGTGGAGGACCACACTTAGCACGCGGGGTCATGCAGGTTGCTGTTTTGTCGGGGCTCGATGCGCTCGGCAGGCTTTTGGAACGCGATTAAAAGTCGCTGAAGAGGACGCATGTCGCGGCTAAACGCGACCGGCACGTCGCCGACGATCCTTATCGGGCCGAGTTCTCTGTTAGCATCTCGTAATAGTGCTCCGCCTTCCACGAGCACATCGGCGCCCTTCTTCTGACCAACACCGCGCAATAGTAACGGTGAACCAATTACAACTTCCTACGAGGCTTCTGTATCACCTTCGAGTATTTCGAATATACTATTTCAAAAGTAGAGTCTAATTTCAATTCGCCCGTAATTGGTTTCATTGTGTTTTAAACTGACGGATTGATTAACTTTGTGAAGTTATGAGAGAATGGATGTAAAACTTGAGGAACTTAATGCTTCGAAGAGTTTTGATGGTTTAAAGTTAATGTGCACTGCTTTCTCATCGCCTATCTTCACTGATCTCGTTAATTGGTATTCCGCTGGAAAGGCGAAACAATGGGACACGCGATTTCACGAAGCGATGACCTCGTGTTGAACTTGGGGACAAAGTTGCGAAAAACAAACATTGTTTTTTCTTATCTCATTAACGAAGACACACTCTTTCCTCATTCGATAAATTAAAGCAACAAAAATATATAAAGTATTTCATTAAAGTATTACAATGAAACTATTACATTTTGTAATATTCCATGGGTAATAACTACTTTCACTTATTAATAAATACTTGGATCAAAGTTAACACTCGTATTTAAACCATACTGTCAACTAATCACGCGATTACCAAAGAATTCCATTGTCAATCGAATAGACCAACTGCACTTATAAACATCCATTTCACAATTCGATCTGGACCACACGCATTGTCTTAAAATGACTTGATACCAAACCGAGCTATTTTACGATCGCGCGCTTATCAATACCGTCAATTGTAACTATAATAACAAATCTTGTAGAACATGGCACAACAGGTTCGAGTACGTAGAAACGTAAGAATGCGTCGGCTTCTTGCCAGTGCCGGATGTGTTGGAAGTTCTCTTTCTCTGTCTTTCAAAGACACACACTCACATCGTCCGGTGAGCGTGCAATCGAGGCACATGCAGTATATGCGTACTGTGAATCAAGCCTTAAGCGTAAGGCATAAATCAAATGGTCCGACACCCGAGCGAGGAAAGAAACGATGCACGCCGAATGTATATCGCGTAACGAGGCCTAAGTGGATTTGGAAAACCGGTAGAAAACCTGATCAGCCTCATGTTCGTCCTACCATCGACTGCCTCTGTCCTTCGACCGCCCTCTTTCCACTCTTGCTAATAAAGCAACTCCCCAATCCTGTCGTTCACTCGATTATTTACCAGGCAGTATTAATTAGTGACAGATAATAGCGCTTGGTCACGCTGAATGTCGATCGATTTCGCCTACTACGCTCTCGATCACAATATTGAGAATTGCGCGGCTAATAAGAAAATGTGTATATTTTTCCTATAGTTGGTACTATATTTTTCAAACTATTTTTAATCACTGATTGCATGCCGTGCTAGTTAATCGCAAAATATGTGAAAGATTCTGTAATGGTCTTACAATTATATACTATTGAACCTGACTCTGTTGGTTGAACTGTATCGATTGATCGGCTTTTAATTAATGTTTTTACTAATTATTCTGATTATTCAGTATTATCGTATTTAATTATATGATAGAGCGGGCTGAATATATGCGTGTTCCCATTCGTAAGTTTTAAGCTGGTTAATATATGTGTGTATAGTTAGTGCGCGCACCGAGACACTCATGCTTTTTAATGAAAAGATAATGGACTCAATTACTGATTATTTGCGATTAAGCGCATCGTCGATGGAATCGCTTGTATGGCTCATCAAATGTGGTTAATGTAACAATTACGAGCGCTCGTAACAGTGTGATTCGCATTGAAAGCCGTAGGTAAGGTAATTTCATTTGCAATCTTCTCTGGATCAATTTACATGAGTGGATTCCTCTTTTGTACATTGCGCCTGTCCACTGGAATCCTTGGGATTCCAAGGATTTGCTTAATATCGTTTCCTTCCCTGTCACTTCTTGCACCGAGTGGAGAAGCCTCATCCGACCCATCCATTACTTTTAACCCATTAAAGCGCCCTGTTCAGCCCTTCATCTACTTAAATTAAGTTAATGCAAAAATCAGGCTGGATATTTCGGCGTGCTCTTATACGCTTCTCTATTTTCTCCCCAATTTGCCTACACCGGTTACGAATTGAGCGGCCGACAACACGTATCGCTGGGGCCGAAATTAGTCGGGTGCAAGGTAAAAGGCCTGTTTCTCGATTACGATGCTCGCACGGACAATTATGCAAACGAGTCCGGCCCTTACTTGCGATCGCGCCTTAAAGTGCCGCACGACTATTATTAGTCATCTTTTCGGAGGAAAAGTGCACTAATGAGCGGGCATAATGCGCGTAACAAAGTCATTCCTACACGGTGCTCGTTCCTCCTGCCCCGGTAATTGCAGAAAGCGACAATGTTCCTGATCGTCAATACTCATTAGTTGGCCATCGAGTGGGCGATGTGCAGTGTTAACCAGCTGGCGGAAAAAGTCGATGGAAATGAGGTAGTAAATGCAAATACAGTACATAGTTGCGATAAAGCGTACTTCGAGTACCAATGGCCATTTCGCTTCTTTGTTCGACCGGCACTTTGTCCTACCGATAAACCGGGTTTTTACCGCACGATAACCCGCACACAGAGACAGACTTACTTGTGCTTTTTGCCGTTAATCGTCGCGGCGCGCGATAATTATCAGCGGGCGCGCGCATTATACTTCATTTATACAGCCGGTAATTCGCCGGATGTGGAAAAAAAGGCGAGCGCGCCAGAGGACGAAGAGGAAGAGGCGGAGGAGGAGAAGGAAGAGGACTAGCGCGTACTTCCTGCGTGAAAAATGTCACACGGCACTAAAGTAAGACCGAGGTCTTCTCGCCGGCTCTTTTACTCGAATCGTGTTACGCAATCCTATACATGTATGGAGCCCCCGCGGACTAATGCGATTAAAAAGGCATAACGATTACGTTCAATTATTAACAATTACCGCGTCGGCAAAAAGCGTAATTACCTGCCATCAATCAAGAGCCCCAAGCCCCTCCTCGCCTCTCCGCACGGTGCGCTCTTGCGACTTCTTGCTGGGAGAGAACCTTCCTCCGGACAGCGGAGCCACACTACTTTATCACTGACTGATTCTTTAGTTGATTCTACTTAACTACTTGCATTTTCAAGTAGAATAAAAGGTGCCTACTCTAGCTGAAAAACTCCTTTCCGATAGTCATGCTTGTTTTTCTAGACCAATCAAATCATCTGATAACCGTTTGTTACACTTCCACACTTTCTAATTAGCTAATAATATTTAGTGCTACTCAAGCTCATTAATGTAATTCGAAACTCGGCACATTTAGGCACATTAAAAGTCGCTTGAATTACACGACTCCTTAGTCGTATCCCAAGTCGAAATGCACGCGCTAAGTTTTTTTTTTGCGCCGCCTGCCGACTAGTTTGCGTCCTAAAAAAGAGTACTAACATACGCAGGCGAAGCGTTTCGACAGCGACGACCGGTGGTTTCGCTTTTTGCTCGAGCGCTCTGATTAAAAGCGTCTGAATCGAGTCGTAAAGAAAACGTGCTTACACATGTCGATACCAGGAACAGGTAATTTAATTACAGCCGCTGCCGCGGCAACAACAACACATCGATCGACGCCGCTTCACCTCACTACCCATACATACACACGCTCGGCTAGACAGTTATAAGTCCACTTTGTATGCCGGCTACGATAGACTGGTGCAATAAACGGCATTAGTATTCATTAGGCTGCGTGCTTGAAATTTATCGTCATCGAGGCAGCTAATTATCGCCGGTACGTTAGCGCGGCAAGACTTTTTCAACGCCTCCTAGAGATCTGGCGATCGAAGGGGGAAAAGAGTAAGAGAGACAGAGAGACAGAGAGACAGAGAGACAGAAAGAGAGAGAGAGAGAGATCGCGAAAGGGAGGCCGGAGGGAGGGAACATTGCAATTTAGTAATTAATAGTGACATTGCTGGTAATTAACGGCTGTGCGCGGATAATTGCAATTGTAGTCGCGTGAGAGAAGAGGCAGGAGTGGACGCGCTATGATCTCCTGAGGTGTGAGGAAGACTACTCCTCCTTCTTCTTCATCGTCTCCTCACTTTTGCTCTTCGATGCTCTATGCTTCTTGGAATTGCGACAAGGATACAGATAATTAGCGACAATCTCCTATCATCCGCGCGTCCTCGATTGAATAATAATGCTGCTGCTGATCCAATCAATTACGAAAGTCGTCAGGGATAATGAAGAAACACGTTTGCAATCGCTCGACAGGAAACCGAAGGTATCTCCGAGGAAACAAGTGTTCTTTTAAATCGGTTTTATGAACGATTAGCGAATGCTTCGTGCCTACATTTATGGGTGAGCCTGATTTGTTGAATTATTATAAATTCAACTTAGAATCAACTTAAATCGAAATCATTCGATTTGATTGAATCGAATAATTATCTAAAAAGGGAATACTTGGGAAAAAGAATCTAACTGGCAAGGACCTAAAACGGTCAGAGTTATAATCACAGTCTTATTTAGATGTAGATTAGGATGCTAGCAATTATGGGAATGCGCAGGGAAATATCCGGGCGAGCGATGGTGATTTATCGCGCGGACCACGCGCCGTCTTCGGGATCGGCTTAATGATCGTTTGCCGATCAGTATCGAGGATCGACAGTCAGCGCACGACTGCGCGCGCCGATCCGATCGCATCACACACACTGGTGATTATCGATTAGCGTGATTATAGACTGGCGCGAGCTCGAGAAATGCTGTCGATTGTCTTCGACGCCTTCGATCTCAGCGGTAGCGTTCCCAGCTCGCACACCGATCTTCCAAGTGGAATTAAGCCGGCGTGTCTGACTATCGCGTGGCCGCTTCCACTGCGATAACTACATCAACAACAACCAATCAATCGATTTCCCATCGATTCTTGCAAAAAATTAATATTAGCCGAGTCCAAAGCTGAAGTATTGATTGGCGCGAGTCATTTATCAAATCAATAAATTGTTCATTAGCCAACTGATGACTCTAATGACGGGAATTACAACAGTACTTGTCCCAATGGTTTTTCCCTATTACTCAATGCAAGTCCAAGAAGTATAAGTATACTCGATGATCGTCAGTAGAATGTGTGCATGCCTCTACATAAGAAATCATACTTGACTCTAGAGGCCAAGGTTTTAATCACACACTCACACAGAGAACTCAGCCGAATGATGGAACAGTCGATTACAAACTCTGTCTGAAAACATAGATGAACCCGAAGTGAATTAATGGGAAATCAAAGAAGCCGGAATAACAACGGATTTATCCGAATAGTTATCCAATGTATGAAGGCAACTATCTAGAAATATCCCAGCAAACTGTGTATCTTATTCTCGCAGTGCTCGATAGAGCTGCAGAGATATGAAACCGTGCCTTTGCCAAATAATTTTATAGCCAGCATGGGCGTCGCCAAAGCCTTAGTCAGAGGAGAAGAATCATATCTCATAAAAAATGACATGACTATTTATATTTCTTAGAATACACACGCGTTTATAAAATCATGAATAATGATTTCTGTGATTAATTATTAATTCTTCAAACAAGAGGGACTGTCATTCGAGCTCTTAAATTAGATTTGCCATATCTTTCCACGCGTGGATCTTTTCCAGTACAAAGTAGGAGATAATCAAGCATTACATAGTCGCAAACTGGTCCATTAGAAGGCGGGAGATCAGAATCGATGAAGGAAGATTAAGACTGTGAATAACGAGAGTGGTAGCGGTAACCACGACTACCGAGAAATCGTTCTACACAGGATGCTCTCTCAGCTCAAAGAGGACGACCACGGCGAATTAACCTCGCCGGCGGCGGGGTCCTTACGTAATTGGATTTATCGTTTCGCCAGCACGCAACGAACCAAGCTCGCGCTAAGAGAGAAATCCGATCCATTAGCGCCCTTAATTGAACGTCAACGCGCGTTGACAGTGACTCGGTAATTAACAGATACCACGCGGTGCGCGCCTACTGCGAGAGCAAAACGAGTGCCCGTCTCGGCACGACCTTTCCGCGCCGGAAGTTCGGAATACACGTACAACTCCGTCCAGGCAAATCTCTGCCCAGTCGACACGAGTGAATGTGCTACGACAAGTGTCAGGCATTACCTGCCCCGACAGATTTAGGCCAACATTTATAGTGTTGCGTTGGTGTACCATAGTCGAGAGACGGTAAAAGTTTTAAGAAATATTTTCAAATCGACTATTAAACAGTTTACATTTTAATTTCTAAGAAATGTTATGAACATAATGTTATTTCTTCAATTATCAAATGCAAAAGCACGAGCTAACAAAGGCAGGTTCGCAGTACGGTTCAATCGACAAGGAGCCTTGAAATTGCGAACTCAATTACGATTTTGCTATCATCGACACTGCGATCATTCCCACGATAAGTCGAGTTTCGCCGGCGTACAAAAGGACCAGCTGTGTCGGCCTCCCTATCATACGATCTCAACCGTCTCTTTCTCTCTCTTTCCACCTTGTCAGTCTCAAGGAACCTCTTCGTCCTTATTGCTCGACCATAAAGATCTCGACCTGGGCTAACTCCGAGCGTAGAAGAGGCACGGACGTAAGACGTGTATCCGGAAGGTAAATATTAAAGGATATAGATCAGAGTGGTAGGAAATCTAGAGTAGCCGGCGGCCAAAAGGAATTGCCGATAATTCGTAATTGCCGGTTATTATGCTGGTAGCGCTGCAGTAGGATCGAACACGCCGTTGCGTCGCCGGTTCGTGTCACAGGATGCATTGATGCGTCTATTAGCTGGAATTTGCAAGTATGATTCAATGTAAAAAGGCTGTATTCCACGCGAGACCGGCACCGATACCGCTCGGTCACGTTGCTCTCCCGCTCGTTGGCTCGTGTCTCACAACCGACCTTCTATTCTACTCGCACGGCACTTCAATTAATTCTCCCTCTTTGATTCGCCCTTCCGAATTCAATCTAAGAAGAATCAGATTTTTAAAGAGATAAATCCTCCCTATTCTTCTCATCGCTTGTGAATTATCGGTAAGTTATTCTTTTCTTGAACTTTAAAATGAATTAAAGTGTCGATAAATTAATAAAAATATCGATAAACAACTGGAGAATTAATTTCTCCACGTTTGGATTCCTTGCCGAGTATTAAACGATCGATGACGATTCAATCCATGTTGATACACCAATATTGAATTGATCAGCATTTTATTGACTAATCGAAATTCCATCATGCATGTAAACTTCTGTATGCAATTCTGAATATTGGTAGCAAGGCAACCCGTCGATCCTCATTCTCCACGATTCTCATCACAGTGAGTTTCACAATCTCGGCGCTTTCAGGCGAAGAAAATCCCTTGCGCAATCGGGGAAACTAACCGGTTTCGCCGGAGGGATGTAGCAGAGAGTGCTGTCAATCAGGCCTGTAATATGAGGAGCGACAGGCGGATTAAGAATAGCGAGAGAGTCAGTGCTGAGATCATCAGTCTATCGAGCTAGTCTTTAGCCTGCAGCTCGTATTAACAGTAATGCTAGATCCCAGGGAGAAAAAGGCTCGGGGCAGCGAGTGCAAGACCTAAGAATACGGCTGCAATCACTCGGCTAATTAGTTTATTACGCCGCGCTAATTTGTATGCCCATAAATTGCGATCGCGTAATTCCACCTAGAGTACGCACGCACACGCACAGAACCACAAATAGACAGAACGAAGGTATAAAGCGAGCAGAGTGAGAATGTCCCTGTGGAGGCCTTTTCTATCACGGTAGTCCAGGATGTAAGGTAGCCTGCAAATATGACAGAAGTGATCAGGCACATTTTCAAACTTCTCTCTCTCTCTCGTTCTCACACACGCTACCAGCCTCTAATCGACCGTGACAAGCATCTAATCCGACATTCACGATCGCGCAGCGCCCGGTTCTCCAGAGAAATAAATCACTAGCATCGCCAGTTCCTCGACACCACTGGTTTGCTTTCGGAATTTCTCGAAGACGTATCAATTAATCTGCCGTTCGATCGCTATCGTTCGTACCAACTGGTTCCCTGACACAAGTACTTCCTCTATTATAATAATCCGCCTTGATAAAACGAAAGGTGCAAACCTTTCACGAAAGGCTGCTACAATTTTCCAAGAACTTATTTCATTCGATGATATTCCATAAATAATTAACACACTTACAGTAAATAAAGTATTACATGGAAGAGGATAATCTTTCATCGCAACTAAGTACGGATACACCTGCGACTTTCGATCGTAGGAGGATTGAGAATGGAAGGGTGGGTTACCGCCCCGAAATTACAGTGTTTACACGAATTAGATTTCGGTTTCGGTAATTTTCAGTTAATAACGAAGCGCACTAGCCAACCAAGGCACCGACGGATTGCGGCTGCGTAGCCATTAATGCCATTATAATGTACGAGGCTACCTACGCCTGCATTCTTCTCTTTTACTTCCGAATCCCCTTCGCCTTTGAAAATGCTAGCCTCCTCCTTCCTCTTATTCTCTTCCTTACTAGTTAGCAGAACTTCTTCTTTTGTCAGGGATACTTTTTCTTCTGGCCGCGATCGGTAATACCGAGGTGCATTGCCGTATTATTCGAGGCTGATCGGACGGAAAGCAGGGCGAGGGAAGACAGAGGCGGCAACGGGGGTTGCCGATGATCTAGAGTAAAGGGTTAGAACTCTTCGACATTATCGTCGGCATTACGCGCCGGGGCTACCTGCATTATAAGCCCATTCCCGATAAATCGATCCGATTAAAAACTGCCGCTTCCAAGCGGCGTAAACCACTTTCCAGCGATCCCGTACTCGCCCTCCCAGTCTTCTTCTCCTCCTCCCAAGGAGCTATCTCTTATTATAGCTGGCCATAGGAATTCACCTCAACGATCCGTTCGACTTTATCCATAACCGTACACTCCTTAAACTAAATTAGAGGATACCTTCCTCGATCGAAACGAATTTTCATACTTTGCACTGGCTAATATAAAAGTGCTTGGTTGCATTTTGCAATGATCTTAGGATTTTCAAGTTAATCAAATATCGGGTAAAAAAAACTTTTGCCACTAATTAATTCGAATTCTTAATCAATATAAATGAATATCGAAAGTAATTACGTGCTAAATAAAAACTAATGCTACATCCGAAAACATATTGCCAAAAATGTATCCAACAACTCGACACGCCCGACGAATTAATATCTCCGAAACATCAACTAATTAACTAAGAGCGTAGCGAGCATGGTGAAATGGGTGTTGGCCGAATTCCAACAGGCCATAAACTCAACCCAACAAGGTTGCACACGCGCGAACGAAGCAGGTATACACACGGACTCTTCTTCGCCCGTAGGGATTTTGGGCGGCAGGTTTGCAAATCGTGTGCGCTCGAATTATCAGTAGCAGCTTGTAAGCAAGGAGAGCGTGAGTGAGGGTTCGGATGCTGCGTGCCAGGTTGATCGGGCGAGCATCGATCGCGCGAGAAAATGAATCTGCTCGTTACAAGGGAACACACAGATGGTGTGTGTTACATGATCGCACACAGAGAAGCGAGTTTGCTGGTGCTGCCAGGGCTACGTTCGCTCCTGTGCCGAGGTGTGGGCTTGTAAGAATCATTAATGCAAGGTCGGTGAAAGGAATGATAGCTCTCTGAACCTCCGCTCTATGCGAGAGACTGACTTATAGTGGTCTCTCTACGTGCTCCCTAGACTGCCAGACTGACTGACACTGATGCTATCGTGAATGCGTTGCACCTTCGCGCAACCGACTACTTATTACTTTGACGCATCTTCTTATGGGACACGAAGACGTGGATGGAAATGAAGTATGAGCTCGTGTCTATTTTAATCTGACGAATGATCCGTGAGTTACGTGAGCTCTCATTCTCTTTGGACGATCGTTGGTACTTGAGTTAAGTCTGGTAGTTTATTCGTCAGTTCGTTGAGTTCTTAGTAATTTAACTCGCGTACCAGCTGATCCTTCGGTTAAACCCGAATTGATATACAAAATACAAAGCCTGCAATTTAGTCGTAATAATTAATACACTAACTTATAAATGAACAGTTAAACTAGATGAATCAAGTATATCTATATAAATTTAATAAGTTAAATCTGAGATGAGGTCTTCGGTGAGTGTCAAAGTCCTTCATCAGTTCTATCTACTGGACATCTAACCAGGCATCTAAGATGAAGTTATCGCGCAAGAATGTCAGGAATTAATGAAGCCATACTCGATGAGTGCTCGATCGAGACATCGAATGTTAAAGGTTGGTTCCATGTGTTCCAGATCACTCGGTGCGAGGAGACAGCGAGCAAGCTGTCCCGCAGACGAGTCCTGCGAGCAGTACGAGCAGCTCGGGCCAGGTGAGTAATCCTGCGAGCCTGCAGGTGAGCCAGCCAGCTCACCAGCAATCGGTTGGCGCACCACCATCTTCCACAACAACCGGCGGCAACACTCAGTCCTGCCAAATGGGAATCTCTACTGACGAAGTTCGCCCTGAAGAGGAGGGTAATCACCCCAGAGCGGCACCGACCAGCCCCGAAAGTGAGGCGGAGGTCGACGACTTTACACCTAAGAGGAAGCAACGACGATACCGGACGACCTTTACTAGCTTCCAGCTCGAGGAACTCGAGAAAGCATTCTCGAGAACCCATTACCCCGACGTGTTCACCAGGTAAGCGCCCGCTTTCAGTGAAAGTGCCTTTACCATAAACAGGAGTTCTTTCCACGCGCTGATACTCGGATTCTTAGTGTTCCCTATTGCACTCATTTCCTGCGCTCCAAATTGACCTGGAAAGTCCCCAATTAAAGATCTCTAACTCTTGGAGACGCCGGAAGTCTCTCATCAGGTATATTGACATTTTTTCAAACAGACTATTTCATGGAAGTAGTTAAAAAGGGCTTCTAATTTTCAGGATGGTAATAACTATCTCTCGAGTTAAAGTACACTCTTTGCTAGATTGATTTGGTAGACTCTTACTAGTGGTTAGTTATCAGTTCTTTCTGAGCTAAGAATGCTCGGATGGAAGTCGAAGCAGGTATCAGTCAAGTCTTGCGAGTTTCGAAGTCTAAAGGCGACTAAAGCACTGATGGAATATTGGGTCGCTGGCTAAGAGCTTACAAGTATATCTGGCGAGCGATAGGAAGCTCCCATACCTCCCGCGGCTCTAGACGATAGAGAAGGTGTCCAGTCACCTTTATCAGACTTCAGGTTTCAGGAGGCTACCTGAGTAACGGGATCGAGATACAAGAGGAACCTGTGCCGGTCAGCTATTAGTCCCGTCCGATCCCAAATCTCGGACTCGGCTCCCGTGCACTTTCTTTCGGTATCGCTCATCCGACTCAACCTACGCATCCCTTACCATAAGCCTCGTCTAAATTCAAGCACTTTTATATGTCTGACCCGCCAGTACAAAAGTGTTTAGCAAACATTAAAACTAAATGACGTATAGAAAGATTTAATGCGCGCATCAAATCGTAAAAGAACTCGGAAGCTATTCGAACGAAGCATTTATTTCTCGACTCTAGCAGCGATAAACAAATTACAGCCTGACGACAATGACGTCACTCGGGAATATGGAAATTCCCATGTCCCCAGTCTGATATCAGCGCGTTATTAATAAAGACGAGTTAATGGCTAATTCGCGTAATGACGGACGCGCAACTAATATTGGAATCCAAGAAAAACACTGTGTCGTGAGGAGGATAGTCCTGTCTCTGTCTGTAGCGTGTAGTCATGGCAGCTCTGGTAGAAGACACGAGAGAACCGGGTGTACGGGCGATCTATCATCGGCTTTTTCTACCTATCGTCATGCAAATTTCCTTCCGAGAGGAGCATCCCGATGCTTTAAGCGCGTTATTAAGTCCCTAACTCTCGGAGTCTCTCTCTCTTTCGTTACCTGTCTCTTTCCCTCTCGCGCGAATGGGCCTTTCATCGGAGAGAGGGAGTGAGAGAGGGCGAGAGGATCGCTTTGGGTCCAGTTACATCGAGTAACGCGCGCGCCGCCGCCCGGCAATGGGGTGTAGCGCAATCTATCCTGGCTAGCTCTTTTTCTTTCTCCTCTTCCTTCTTTTTCCCCCGGTGCCGGCTTTCGTGCCGAGGAACACCCGGTAGGTAACTAATAGCGGTGTAATCGCTCGTAATAGGTCCGGTCCTGCGGCAACGGTACGGGCCCCCGGCTCGTAATTAACGAAGCGAGTGCCGATGGGGCCCCTTGCACGCAGCCACCGAGTGAAACGGATCCTCCTCGCTCCTGCGGACCCGGCACAATTCCTACCCTCCAGCAGACGGAGTTCTCTCCTCTCTGCACTAGCAGCGCGCACTACTCTCTTCTATCGGGGTCAATTAGGGTTCAAGACTCCCGAGAAAGCGAGAAAAGGGAATTATTCGGCCTTAGTCCCATCGACTAGGAAACCTTCGCCTGGAAGAATCTAATGACGCCGACATCCTCTATTCCACCCTGATAAATTCCCCAAGATGTTCTCTCTCAGTCTCTGTCTTTCGCCTTTTCACTACGACAGTGGCCCTGTTGATCGCACGAGCTTGTAGAGGTATTAATTTCGCACTAATTGGATTTTATGGTCGCTTGCCTTTATTGACTGACCGCAAGGCGGAGGGCGGTACGGGGCAGACTATCCACGACATTGGATGCATATTCATTAGGATTCTACCCGGTTAGTAGAAGGGCACGTGTACGATTAGTCCGGTGGAAATGTATTTGGTACATGCTCGAAATGAATTCCCGGGGGAAGCCTGATTCGGCGTCACGGGGAACACGTGTTCGGGCATCGGTAATCGTAAATAGCCGATCGATCCGATCGCCGCCAGATCCGGGAGTAGGAGAGTGGGAGAGAAGCCTGATGATACTTGGCTGGAATAAGTGTCAGTGGAGTCCTTTTGTGAGCACTGGGCAATTATAAGAGATACAGGCTGCTGGGGGGGAAGGACGTGACGATGAGTGGAGGATGTGTGTAAGCTCTCTCGTCTCCAAGACGCAAGCCACTTACTTTTACGGGCTCTTAAGATCTAATTTAGATTAGGGTCGTGTGGCTTCGGCTACCGTGCCTCGGCTAATCATCTAACTGCCCCCCTGCCACGGCAAACAGGTTGCCAACCTATTGGTTTTTAACCCCCCTTTCGTACTACAAGGGCCGCCGGCCACCTTCCTAACTGACAAGAACAAGTTTCGTACAATTCCAACAACAATATTTATTCGCCTACTTTATCACGTATCCTTCATGGCTATTATAATACACTTTAAATACATTACAAAAAGCGAAGATACTAGTAAATCCGAATGAGAGAAGTGTTCCTTTCGAAGAACTCCGACGATTGTCATCTGTATTCAATGAGTACGCTCAAACGCTTTCACGAAGCGAGCGTAAATCTGGTGTATAATTATCTTCGATCTATCTCTTCAATATCGACAAGAACAAAGTAAAAAGTTCAACGAGAAAACGTTTCGCCTGGATGAGTGCGAACTGCAATTCCCATATTAAACTTTTTACACCAACTTTTTCTCGCCGAGTAATTATTTCTTCCCGCAACTGGCATGGCTTTCGATTTTTAAGTTGAGCTCTCTGGAATTCGTCTCGAGGGAGAAAAAGCAAGGGGTGACTCGAAAAGGGAGACAAAGTGGGAGAAGAAGGGGGAGTTGGGAAGCTGGAAGCAGCTAAAAATCGTGTCTCATTGATCCCACCTGTTTCTCGAGGTGGGCCGCGATTCCCGGTAAATCGTTCCAGCGGGCACCTTTATATCCGGCGGGGTGGGACGCTGGTGAGTTTAATAAGGATGATTGTTTCCAGTGATCCATGGAACGGAACCAGTTCCACGGAGCCCTGACTACCTTCACCTTCGTTCCAGGCCTCTCTCGCCTTCTACTCACTCGCACATTCTACTTTCCGGGCGTTCTCTCACTCTCTCTGTCTCTTTCTCAGGCGGGAACCACCTGAGAGAAGAAGTCTTTTGCCTCTCCGAGGCGAACCACAACGTTCCCTGCAACTTCTCCTGTCATTAATCGGCCGACAAGTCATGCTCCCGATTAGAAACGCGTCCGCCGACTGCGGGGAAGAGAGAAAGAGAGAGAGCCCGTTATGTTCCTTTCTCAACAAATGGGATTACTGTAGACCTCTCTTCCCACCCCTCCCGTCTTTTGCTTCGCCCAACCGTTAATTAGACGCCGCTGCGGAAGCAGAACTAATTTTCGTTTGCTCTCTTTCAAATGGAGCAGTGAGATCTCGTGAGTCGAATAGCGACTCAACTTCTCCCTCTATGAAATGCTCGATGGATTAAGCAAGACAAACAATCTACTAACTCAATGTTTTCTCGTGCTCCGACGTTCTATAATGCGGGAAATTAATTGGCAATAATATACGGAAACGACCAATCATACGGAAAGCATGAAACACTCAGAAACAGATGCTTTAGATAGAATCAAATAGAGGAAGTATTAATGGAACTAAGGAGCATCCGCCAGAGAGTCATTTTCACAAGATAAAGTTGAGATAAGGAGGTCAGGAAGTACGTAACAGAAGACAATTGCCGATAGAGGAAAACTCATCAGAGTTTCGCGACTAATGATTCGAAAAGGATTAAAAGTTCGAAGGAATCTCTTAATGCCTTGAGTTCGTGTCGAACTCATTAAACAAATTCAAAGGAAAACGGATGCTGTGCCAAAAAATCCCAGGTGTTCTTCCGGCGATTCAGTCGTACGCAACTCATTCTCACTGCAGGGAGATTGCGGGGTTCGAGCCTACACACGCGGAGGGATGATCGGATGGATGCTGGCGGGGCGGTCCAGCCTTTCTGGCGTGGCTAATCAGTAATTGACTCTCCACGGAGTACGCGTATTAAGCGCGCATTACGCACGCATTACCTCGGACGCCGCTACCGAGAGATGCATCTTTCGTCTTGCTCATCTTAAGCGTAGCAGACTGCCACGCCGTCAAATATTAACCCGCAATCAAGCATTTCTCTCGGCCAGAACGAAAGAAGGATTAAGCCGAGAGTGCGGGTAGCTTCCGATCGTAAGGAATGCATCAGTCATTACCACTATCGACAAATTAATCCCGCTACAGTAGCAGTTAAATATAAGCTTCACGAACATTACAAGAGAGGGATTTATTCTTGGAATAATCCTGGACCAATGACTGATGTTACGATGTTTTAGTATACAATTACGATACTAGTATTTTTTGCACATCGTAAATATTAAAATAATTAAAAAGCATGTTCCGAAGCTTGAGCCTGTCCCGATTAAATCTTATGATAAGTATCTGGCCACTGGTTGTTGAGGAAGAGTGAAAGACCTAAAAAGGAGCAAGTGGCTCCGATTTCAAAGGATAATGAGGACAGCAGGCAGGAGAATGACACGCTCTCAAAGCAAACTAACAAGTTGTTCCTAAAGCACCGTTTCTTCGGCGAATCGAAAAATTACCGGTGGTACTCAGGTACAAGCATACGTGTAACTAAGAAATAAGGCTAGCCGGCGATGATTCCAGCCGTGCTAAATAATAATAATTAAAGTTACGCCACACTCTCAGCACAATCACGGGAGCGCGCTCCGCGACTGGCTGCTCCGACCTCACGGGTTAATTAGATAATGTAATTGTCCGGTAATTACGTGAATTATCCCCGCGCCAAGCCTCTTACCTACGTCGTCGTGCCGCGCACACGACACTCGCCGCTAGTAAGATTTATACCATGCTTTATTCCGTTTCAGAATTGAATCTATTTTTATCGCTCGGAAAAACTACATTCCTCTCTTAAACTGATCTAATCAATGGAATATAGTTCGCTTCGAAATAATAAATTATTAAGTCATTCATATTGCGAATAATTAATTGACTCTATTATTTCTGATTCGATATTTAATTCTTGAAACTCGGGAATCGAAAGTGTTGACGCGATGGAGATTACTATGAAATTAATTTTGGATTCCGAGGAAATATCGATGCTTTTAGCCTCTGTCTTGACTTGGCGAGACTTGTGACCAAAGGATTAAAAAAAACATATTGTAAATGGTAAGGGTTTAATAAAAGGGGGTCCGAGAACGAGTGTCAGGTTTGGAAAATAATCCTAACAGGGGATGAGGAAGAGTGTGTTATCCGGGCGAGCAAAGATCCAAGAAAGAAGGTAGAGGTAGCCGGGTGAGAAGGCCGCTAAAAGAGCACGACTTTAATCCACTTAGCGGATCCTTTGATCTCGAGGCATTGCCTGCGCATTATAACAGTAAACCCCTTGCGAAATCCGGATCTGTTCTCGCACTGCTTCCTAACTTGATTGCAAGGCCCCTCCTCTACTCTCTCATAATCATCCTCCTCCTCCGTTTCCCATTCGTCGACTAAACTTTCTTTCGGAACACAGTAACCATTCCAGCAATGTGCCATTTAATCCCAGCTGCATAACCAAAAAATCCCAACCGGTTTCGGATTAAGTTCTTAAATCCCAGGAAGAAAAAAAAACCTTCCGTCTATATTCCCAACAAAATTTCATAATGAAGAAAAATCTTGGAATACCTGAAAAGTATAAATGCAAATTCAAGGCAAATTTAATCGACCACTTAGCAAAATCCCACGTCTTTCATTTATTCCCCTAGGTTAAGCCATGCAAAATCACCGGGGGCAATCGATCAACTGTTCGATCACGTGTTCCTTGAGTTCGGCAGGGCGATAAATTATCCCGCGATTTCCACGAGAAGTTGCACAAGCGGCGGCTCTCGCTCACATTCCCATCAAGTCTCCGGAGTTTTCTCTCACTCTCCGTCACTCTCGCTCTCAGGCTGTATCTAATCTCGCTACGTGACGCGACCGGTGGCCAACACGGTAACACGTAGTAACATGCATTTCCCATGGCAAGGACATCGAAAAGGAAGAGGGAGGAGAGGAGAGGGTGGACGGAGGTGCACGTAATAATAATAACGATAGGGGAATCGAGGCTAACCGAGTGGTAGAAGGCAGAGTGTAGGAATTGGCGAGGAGTGGAGGAGGCGAAGGAGGAGGCCTGAGAGGCCAGCTGTAATTAGGGACGCCCGTCTAACCGCGAAATTTCGTGATCTTATTAAATCCAGAAGGCCAAGTAGTGCGGCGAGCTCGAGAAAAAGGGAAAGGCTGTGTTGTGCATTATTATTACACTCGTAGGCCAAGGTGGCTCTCCTGCTTATTCCCGCGCACACCTATCCAACCGCCTCGCCTATTAGCACTCTCGACACACCGTTCTACCGCCGCCGCCGCCGCCTCCCGTGAGAAAAATCGAGGACTCTGCTCTCAGTTACACTGCTGGCAGCGGTCGGCCACTGTAAATAAGAATTTCCAGGATTGCGGTACCCTGGAAATGCTACCGCTGAATCGGCAATACGAAATCTTCCGCTAGCGGCACGTCAATGGCAACGAACAACTAATCCTGTAGTGTTACTAGCACTGCGGGAGGTTGCTTTCAAGCATTGCCGATTTTAACTACCGCTCGTTTTCGAGTTTAGTAATTTATGAATACTTAGCAATGTTTTATGAGTTTGAAGAACATCGATTTCGAAAGTTACATGCACGATATTTGATAGGAAAAATACAGGTAGTTTTGGATGGCGTTAACGATTAACTTTGCTATATGTACTTGCCGAGCAATCTTTAAAATGCTGGAATGCCATAAGAAAAGACTCGAACGGAAGTTAATAGATTTGGTTCTAGATTCCAGTGGCGAAACTGGGTTGAGAGGATGATAGATCGAGAGAGAGAGAATCACGCGTCCGGCGATTGCTGTTATGCCCGATTGAATCTGCTAATGCATAAAACAATTATAACAAAGTAGAACACAGCCTTGGCGAGCAGGCGAAAGTGGATTAAGCAGTTTGCGGCATGGACGATGCTATGATACATTCCCTGAATGTAATTTTCCATGTAATCACGGTGCAAACCAGTCCTACTAGTTTGATCCTACCAACAATGACTTTGAAAACTTCCTACGAAACATTACGCGAAATCCTAGAAACTCGCTACAGAGAATCATTACTCGTTCGATCATTACTACATGTCGCGCTTGAAAATCATCTTTCCTTCCCAATAACTGTGCTCCAATAAAAAAAAACTACTTAATTGCATTAAAAAAACTTATAAAACTTTCCCGATTACTTCACCGTACGTATCAAAGAGTAGAAAACAAAAATAATACACCAGTAATGAATGCGTAAAACGAGAGGATCAATTTTCAAGCCCATCCCTTTGCACGAATCCCTGCAATTCAATCTTGAGATTGCACTGAAAGGTACGTAAGTATCAAATCCGAACTAAGTAGCAAACCTCGACGACTACTGTCAGATCGGGTAAGAGCCGAGAGTACTCGGTGCCACGTATCAGAGGGTAGAGAAAAGGAGTAGCGCTAACATTGATGCACCGGTAATGAATCCGTAAAGCGAGGTAGTCAATTTTCAAGCCAGTCCCGCTGCAAGTACCTCTGTAATTTAGTGCTTCGAGGCGCACTGAAATGCCCCCAAGTACGAAGGAAAGGGATCCGGGGGAAAGGAGGAGATACAGCGCGATGATGCTCCTGTTGCGCCGGCGTCCGTAATCACCGAGATTTCCTCGCCAAATTTCGTGGAACATCTGACCGTGCAATTTGCTTGCGCGAGATGAGCGCCCTCCTGTGTGTCTCACTGTTGTCCCGCGCTGTTGATCCCTTCCTTCCTCTTCCTCTCAAAGTTTCTCCTGCATTTCCTTTTTCGGCGCGAGTAATCGACCGCGCCGAGTCTGCGTCTCGTCGTAATAACGGTAAACATACATCTGGAGAGGAGTATGCTCTTTCTGGAATTAATTTCACACTACTTGTCAAATATCTGATGATCTGTTATCGATAGATTCTTCTGAGTATCCCTTCCATATCTGAACCTGAAGTCTTATTGTTTTTGATTAGTAAAATGATTAATTAAATATTAATATAAGTCTAAAGAATCGTAATTATGGAAACATGAATGCAACATTTATGTAATGCTGCTGACTTGTTCACGTTGTAATAGCAGTCATAGATTCTATGCTTGTTAGAAGCCTATTTAACAATCGAACTTTCATCAAGAGTAAGACATCGCCCAATAAAGACAGGCACACACTATTCATGAAACGTAAAGAATTCCATTCTAATTACAATACGTATTCAGCTTGAGCTGAATCAAGTTTAACAATAGCCATACAATTAATCATGCATCCCATTGGGAAGGAGGATACAGAAACGTTTGAGAATCAACCGAAGAAAAAGAGACTACACAGAGGCTTACGTAATATCCGTGGCCGATCTAACAAGTGCTCCGAACAATCGTTCAATTAGCCTAACACAATTCCAGCGCAGTAATACTTATTTTCCCGGGGATAAGGAGGCTGGAGAGTGCCGGAGCGGAACTTATCTGATCACGAGCAGCCATGAAAGTGCGCTAGATTCAGCCGGTAACTGATATTAATAGCTCGTTAGAGAGCTGGCAAGCAATTGAATTGGAAATCGGGCGACCAGATGCACAGAGAATCGAGTGTACCTGTGTCTGTAATAATTGGCAGCTTCGTCTAATTGCGCGTATACCACTCACCCGCTCTAATTAGAACAATAAAACTCTGCTAGTTTTTCCAACACTCTGACTAGTCATTCTCGATGCCGAACTCAACACGATTTTCTCTCATGCGCACGTAACTCTTCGCGTGCACTGGAATTGTTTGAGATTCCCGTTTACCGTGGCAATATGTGACCCGAGTTAAGAAGATTTATATAATGCTAATCAGATTGATTTCAATATCAATCTAATAATCCGATCTAATGATTGCCTTTGATTTTCTTGCAGAGAGGAGTTGGCCATGAAGATAGGACTGACTGAGGCGAGAATACAGGTCAGTGGGGATAATTAACTTCAATAGAAAAACAGTGTTTTCGCATAGATTACAAGTCAGCTCAATGTGACAACTGACTGAAGCTATAAAGTAGCAATCGACTTATGATGATAGATATAGGCCTGGGATTTATATCAGATGTTTATGCAAATGATAGCATAAATGATAGCAAGCGCAGGAAAAATTTACGAATGCTAAAGAGAAGTACATCGCATCTGATTAAAGTGGGATTAAACGATTATAAAATAAGACAGTCAAAATATAAGCATGAGATAGAAACAATTATGAAACATAAAATTATAACGAATGGCACACATAAAATACAATGCATGCAAGGAATGAGAATAGATAAAATATCCACAATAAATAAATTACACTCGCAGACAGCAGTTAGAGCCACCGCGAATGCATTAGTCGGGCGCCATTTCCCTCGTAAAAATCATGAAAGGGTAATCAGACACTGTGTCGAGACACAAGCCCCTTCTTAAAAACGAGCAGGTGCCGGCTCTCCCGACAACCCAGCATCCTACACATATCGAGTATCAAAACAAACGCCTCAAATGTCACCACCGAGATTTCAATAGGAATAGTTAATGTCTGTAGAACTACCATTCGCACAGATGAAAGTGCTACTTGTTGCATCGAGTGATTACGTAATCTCACTCGCAAGGAATACGCACATCCAAATATAAATGTCATTCCACTTTCACATGGGAATATGAATTGAATTATGGAAAATGGACAGGATAAACTCACAGGACAGGATGATGTCGGTTAAACTTTAGGAAGGGCAAACGTCGGTTACTCGCCAGAAACGTTAGGAAGCTCCTTTTCTAATGGCGTCGTGACGTCACAGTGGCTTCGTTCACGCCACTACTTGCTTCCCGATTTTTACACCACACACATCACCGAATGCAAGCGTAATTACAGAGTAGAAATGACTACCCGCACTTCAAACTTATTCGAGAAGATAAATATATACTTGATGAGTGGAAAAAGGAATTGATCTCGCTGCGGGTGATCGGTTAATGATGGGATTTCAAGAGCAAGTACGCGAGATTTGTACACTTCTCGGCGATCCGACTTGGAGTGACCTATTGCGACACGAAGGTGGCGCAGCCCTCGTTCTTTTACGTATATATCGATACTCCGTCCGCCATTATTTGTTAACTTCGCACTGGTCCCGGTAACCCAACTTTCGAGCCTGGTTACCCGCGGTTCATTAAGAGAGAGTTTATAATACGGGCAAAGGAAATTAAGGTCGGATATTCGAAGAAAAAAGGCTATTATTGATAAGATCAAAAGTATCCTGATATATACTGTCGGTGGTGTCCAATAATAACCAATCTCATCTGGACTAACAAGTGGTTATTTGTGATTCCCATAAACTTTCCCTGTAGTGTCATCACTAACTGTAAGTACATACATACGCGTTTACATTGATTGAAAAGTATTGAAATCAGATTTTAATCCTGTAACATAGGAAAGTTCGAGATAGTTCGTTACTAAATGTTGTACAGTGGATGGTCACCACTTGCTATCCACGTCAACGTATTCACATCTGCTTCTTTATCCCACCTGGAAGAACAAATGGACCCACACCTCTTGCGGTAGTAATCGAAATTAATAAGAGATTCATAATCGTTTAGCGATTGATTGAGAGTGCGACCGGGAGTGCCGTCCCTTAATATACTATGGTAGTAAGAAACACATACACGTACACGTGCCGAGAGTTAAACGCTTGCCGCGGTGGTCAGGACAAGCATGATTTCTGGTCTATCATAAAATCTAATTATTTAAGAATGATGGAGGCCCGTTCGAGGAAGTGCTTGGCTGAGACAGAAAGAGAAAGAGAGAGGGAGAATGAGAATGAGATAGAGGTACCGCGGCGAAAGGGTGATCAAGAAAGAAGGATCTTCCTCTGAGAACCGAGAGGGAAAGAAACAAAGAGAGAGAAGGGCATTGCCGGCGTCCGTGTAATTAATGCGGCACGATTAAGCACGAAACGACTAGGTTCCGGCGCGCAAGCGGGTCGGCGTGTGTGAGAGTTCGTGTGTGCTTACGTTTTGTTTTAAAAGCCGATGTTTAGCGCCCTGCTGGGGGCAATCCTGCTCGCCCTGGGGGGTCCTGGCACCCGACCCCATGGCGCACCCCGTCGCCTCTAATTCCCCTGGCCAGGACTCTCCGTGTGATCCTGACCGACTCACCATTCACGCGTACTATCCTCCAGATATCGCATCCTGCTCCAACCGGCACGAAACATCGTTGCGCAACACCGCTGCTTTTTTAATCGCCCTCTTCCGCGTGCTCGAACTGATTCGGATTAAAAGACTGGAAGGAGGATCCGCCTTTCAGGGAACCTCCGCCTGGACCACACGTGAACTCATATCTTGTCTCTATTTTGAAACCTCGCTTCTCTTGACTCTATTCCGTGTCCTCTGAAGAATGTAATCGGTTGAGAAGTTTATAAGTTTCTTCTGTAGACTATTAAAAGCAAAGAAGATAAGGTATATAATATCGTAAATCATAAAAGTAAAGGGGAACATTTTGTACTTATGCATAAACATTCAAACGAATCTTCAGGGAGATAAATTGGAGGTGCATCTCTTAAAATCATTACGCGATCGAATGATGTATTCCTTTAAAAATAAAAGAGTTCACGGTGCATCACGCTACCATGCATCCAGTGATGATCTCGCTAGTCACGAAATGCCTGCGAACAGCTCTCTTCTTGGTGAGCCCGCCGAATCGATCACCGAATCGCAAACTCATCCCATCCTCTCGTGCTCCTCCACATGACGAGGCTCGAAACACACCATGACCAACTCTATTGGGAGTGTCTACACCGCCGGGCGGTACTTTTGACTCTATCTGAATTGCCAGCAAACACTGCTAACGTGGAACGCAGTGCAAGACAAAGTTGCATTCTCCTGGGAAAAGAGAGCTTTCTTTGCGGAACGATCAGTCCTAGTAACAAATTACCAATATTACGGAATCATCAAAAGCATTCTCGGGATCCGAAACGAGCAAATAAAAGAAGAACTTCGACTAGTTGCAGTAGTTTAGGTTTCGAACGATTTCAGGGAATGACTGAGAGATAGAGTTGCAAGTCGTAGAGACCTTTGCGAGAAATGCGATAAACTCAGTCGTCCTTAACGAATCGTTTCCCTGAAAAACTTTTGCTCACAAGTGTAACAAGTTTGCGAATGCCCATTGGATACAGAGTGCACGATGTTGGAACGGTTATTGGATAAGTTGAATCGTTCCTTGAGAACGTGTCTTTTCCGCTATCATGACTTTCTGTCACGAGAGATCTCGATGAAGTGAACGTGTTTGGATGGAAATACCTGGCAGATATTAAAGCGAAATTGGTCATACGTGTTTCTGCATGTTGTTTCTGCATGAATGTTATTTTGGCGAGCCACAAACTTTTCCTATTTATTTCTAAAGAAAGAAGCATAGGCCGATTTACAATAGTCACGTTATACATCTACATCTAAATCTAGAACCTAATAATTCATGGCTGTTCTTCATTTAAAAACCCTGTGTTCTGAAGGTACTTACGTATCCTCAGAGTTAGATGAGGATAGATTGTAAAATTGAGGGCAGATTTGTAGGATTGAATCATTTCGGTTGCAGGTGTGGTTCCAGAATCGGCGTGCCAAGTGGAGGAAGCAGGAGAAGGTTGGTCCACAGGCTCATCCGTACAATCCGTATTTGGGTTCGGGTGCACCAGCACCGTCGGCGGTGGTCGCGCCGACCTTGCCCAACCCTTTCGCCCACCTAGGCACGTTTGCCCTGAGGAAGCCCTTTGACGCGTTTCGCTACCCACCGCTGGCACACGGCCCGGTTCTTCCCGGCAGTTACGCCGCTCATCCCTATCATCGGGCGCCGCCGCCACTCCTGCCACCTGGGATGCCGCTGCCCTACACCTCCGCGGCGTCCTTCCAAAGTCTACTGGCCAACATCTCAGCGGCGCAGCGTCCCAAGCTCCTGAGGGGTTCGCCGCCACCGCCACCGCCGCCCGCACCCCCGATTAATCTGCCAATGCCAGCGGTACCACCAGCACCGACAGCCACCCCGCCACAGGGCTCACCGACGGCCACGATACCGGCGCCACCCTCGGGCACTGCTCTCCCCGACATCGACCGGAGAACCAACAGCATCGCTTCCCTCAGGCTCAAAGCCCGGGAGTACGAGCTTCACCTGGAAATGCTGCGCAAGAACGGAGACCTCATCAGCTGAACTCTCCGGCGCCTTCGCACTGGGCTAATTACACCGCCCGATTGCACGATAGGTTCTGATACCGGTGAAGCAGCTGCTCGTTGAGTCGGCTTGAAGGAAGGAGTCCATGGAGACACAGGGGTGGTTTTGCTATTGAAGTTTCAACCCTCGGTTCCAAGCGGCTGTCGTACAAGATGCGAGCCAAAGAAGCGTTCAAGAAGATGGTCCCGTGCTCGAACTCTAAACCGTCGTTCGTGAAATCGGTAGGACGGTTCGAAGGAATTATGCCCGACTGTAATTGTCTGAGTGTGTAGATCTTCCCCGAGGATCGCTGCATTTCGCTGGGACCTGGTGGCGCCTGCCAGAAGATGCGATCGTCTTCGTGCGCTCTTTAAAAGGATCGTCATCGTCTCGCAGGCTCGGGTTCCGAGCAAAATTCAGAGGAGAATCGAAAGACTGCGTTATCAGAATATGTTTTACAAGGGCATCTGATTTTTACCGAATTCGAAGTATGTTTGTAATAAATACTGTGCGTTTTAGATGACTTTCGCGTTGCGCTTGCACTTGCTGCTCGACGTATCAATGGACGATCACTGTAACCACCTGTTCTTCTTTGACCACTGTGATATGTCCCATTGATTCGCCGAGTTGTCACCGCTTTTCAGTGCCAATCGCAACCGGACAGTCATCGGAAAATCGGCGAAATTCGCCTTAAAGTTTTATCGAGCCGTTCTATCTGTCCTATGAGTTCAGTTCTTCGCCGCCACTCGAAGGCTTAACTTCCTTACTTTGCGTGCGCTTAAAAACACTGCGGACAGGAAAAACGATACGGTATTCAATTTGCAGTATTTAACAACTTAAAAGCGTCCAAGTCTTTTCGTGAACTGTGCGTATCAAACTCGTGCTTTAATCGTCTCGGACTCCTTCGGAAATCCGTGCGAACGTACATTTTTCCACATGCCCGGGAAAATGACAGCTCGCACGAGTCATCATCATCTTACGAGAGCATGAAGTTCATCCCGAAGGATGCTGCGGCAGATTTCAAAGGACGACGCGACAGCAAAGAAAAAGATAGCCACTAGCGATTACAGAGTGATATTTGAGTCACAGTATCGTCAGCCGTGACATATCCGTCCAGAAATAATCATTGTCATCGCGCTTTTTTCCCTCGAAATTAAGCAGTGTGAAAAAGAAGAGTGACGGTCCTCGTTGCATGGCAATCGAGAGGACTTCGAAGATAGCAAGCTAATCTCATGAGAAAGAGAAGGAATGAGGGCGCGCATAGATTTACTGTATTTTACGGGCGACGAGGATGCGCCCGACACTTTTTAACGATAGAGAATGAAGAGAGTGCTATTTATATATGCGTTCTTTACAAGTATAAGTGTCTGCATTCCACGGTTTATCACCAATCTAGATTTTACGACAACATAAGCGTATTTAGAGTTTAAGTTAGCCCCTTGTAAATAGTTCACGAGCTATCGAGTCATTTCTAAAGAGAGTCCCTTCGTAATCGCTCGCCCCAATTAGTCTATGACCGCGTGACATGTCCAATCAGTCGCACGAAAGTTTCTTAATAACTTTTCCCATTGACACTGGACTCTCGACGAGAGGCGAAAAAGAAGAATAGGATAAGAAGAAAGAAGACAAGTACAAAAGCTTGCACTCTATCGGACTCTAATTGGGGCAATTTCCATCGGCGCAAAGGTGAGATTCCTCTTCTGGTCTCCTCTCGCGCTTTATGGGATGCGAATACATGCGAATTTGTACTTAATTTCACTTTAAGGCTCCCCTTGTATATTCTTCTCTCGTTTGTGCGACACAAATAAATGACTACGATCGTGAAAGCGAAGCAAGATTGATACTGATCGCCTGCTGTATTGAACCAGACCCCTCTATCACAGATTACCCGACAATTAGCCAAATGATAGACGTGAGGACGTGTGCGCACCCGCGCGCGCGCGCTCGCGCGGGACGCCGCATTAATTTGCAGCCTCGTCAATTTCCTGAAAAATGTCCTATTAACTGGCACACACATTATCGGGCGGGCATGTATTACTGGGCGGCTCGCTGCTGACTTATGACGAGTAATTCTTACCCTGGCACGCCCGTCCACGAGTTATTTAAATATTTTACAGTTTAATGGACTCTCGGCTCGTTAATGCGCGTCAGCTAATTAGGAGCCCTGGGCTCCGCTGCCCCGTTCTCTCAGGGTGTGCTAACGATCTTGCTCCCGATAGTATATCGGATGCCAACTGAAAGAATCTGACGGCCGAAATCTCGCACAACTTACGAGGGCAGAAGGCGGATATCGGAAATATGCAAAGTAAGGCAAGTAACAGTAGAACTTATCCAGATGCCAAAATGTTTTAAAGTGCTAGGCGAGATGAAGGCATTAAATAAAATTAATTGTACCAGCATTCTTTCTAATAAGTTCACTAACAATAAATTATGAAACACTCAATACTGCCTCATACTACGAGAAAACAGCAAAGGAACAAATTGTAAAGTATTCCAAAGGTAAGTAGAAACTTTAGAGGAATAACCAATCAACTGCGCCACGACTTAACGAGATTAATGAAAGCCGGTATATTGCCATTACTAACAGTCCCATTACCGGGATTCCGAAATAACTAGAGGGTGAGGCATTCGCTTCGAAATGAGTTAATAATCGATGTGCCGAGATAGCCTGATAAGAGATCGAGCAGGGCATGCTTCAGCATGCGTATATGAAGAGAGGCGTGTCCGAGTGCGTGATCGATTCTCCGGATGTTCGATGAGCGATCGGGATGCTGGCCACGCAACCGGACCGTCCGAAATTCATCGTGTCGGCCTGGCCATTAGCAAATTACTACGGTGTAAACAGTATCGACGGTGCCCGCGGCGAAATGCGCCGCTCGCTCGGGCGCGAGGAGGCCGAGAAAGAGGATCAGTTAGTTAGTAACCGGTGATTACGTCGACGTTTACACCGGCTCTAGCCACCTAATAACTGTCTGCGTCCAAGTGAATTTGGCGATGGCCTGCTACCAATTCAGCTTGAGCGTCATCGACCCAATGAATGCTGACCTCGCGCGCGTCGCGCCCCGCAATCAGCATTGTCGTCTGATCATTAAAAAGATCGCCGCTCAAGCACTCGATAAGAAAGAGTGTTATTACTAGTAACGGGAACCTGACGCAGAAAAAGCCTTTCGAAATGAGGACTGGGAATAAATTATTGTACTGGTACATGTAATTAGCAAAGGAGAGTTGAGATACGTAAATAAGAGTACCGGCAGAATATTTTCAAACGCTGACAATCAGAACAGTGGAAAACTAATGAGGAACAACTGTCTGGTCTTCCTGAAAATAATTTGAATCTAAAATTAAATAAAATTTCATACGGACAGTTAATTATGTGAGTCAAGAAATTCCTGCAATCCGCGTGATAAATGATTGACAGAAGTCAACTTGAGGTGGAGTCTTTACAAACAACTCAACTCGATTCTGATCTTCGTGCACTTAATAACCAAGTACAACTCAGCCGGTAGTAAGGCCAGGGTGGATGAAGAACCTTTCTTTAAAAAGAAAGCAAAGGATAAGTAATTCGAGTCGAGCGGCTAAAATGCACGTGAGAGGGTATTTCACCCAAGAACAAGTCCCCTTTTCATTGCTCCCTCCACGCGCAGCACGCGTTTCGAGCCTTTATTCGGTTAACAATCCCTAATTGCGGGGTTCCCTGTAACTAACTCGGTTAACGCAGAAGCGTACCGTGTATGCTCCCTTCGAGGTTCCCCATCATCGCGATGAATGCAGATTAAACAGCCGCTTAATCTCGGCACTTCGTTCTCTTCCTTTTACGTTCGGACCTCCCGCGTAACTATCACAGAGTTTGCCACTTTTAATGCGGATTAATACAAGGCAGCATCTTGGTGTGTGTGATCTACTTCGGTTCTGAATGCAGATCCTCAAAAATAGTTGAGAATTCTGACAAAAGTATTTCTTCATGGAATAAATCAAAATATATAAACTTTCGTAGAAACTCTAATGCTGGATAGTTACAGTAATTAATAATAGTGTTAATTCAACTTACTATCTTAAATGGAGCATTTTTCGAACACTCCTCGTGATTGTAGCGGAAAACTTTTGACCATTATCTCTCGGGTCATTAATCTCATATAATACAGAACCACAGATAGCAATCGCGTTGATGAGCCTCATTAACACTTGCTCGAGATCACCCACGAGATCACAGTGGCAAATTATTTCACCTGCCGATACCAATCTCTCGCCAGGTAAAAACACATATACACATCGAGCATTCCTTCGATGGACGTGCGAAGAAAATAAATTCAAAGCGATAAGCTACATTACGTCTCAGGACGTACTTGTTATCAGATGGGAGCGATGATCGTTCTGTCAGTTGGTTAAATCCAGGCCGATCAGGAATCACCGATTTCTCTTGACGACCGATATCAGGGGGCCCTCGTTGAGATGCGAGAGAGCGAGCGCCCCCTTTCGATTCTGTTCTTCGGTGAGCAGAGGAGAGTAAAAGGAGGGGGCAAATGAGAGAAGCGTAGAGTAAGAAAGAAGTTGGGAGAAAAGAGCAAGGAGGCTGCGAGGTGGCCCTCATCTTCGTGGCGAAGAGGATAAGGAGCGAGGGTGAGGGGCAGAAGTGCGGGGAGTGGTGGGAGCGGCCCGGAGATGAGGGATGTACGGCGTGACGGTCTAATTGAGGCCTTCTTGATTGCATTTACACCGCTGCATGGCCTCCCGTGTATAGGCCGAGTGCGCTGCATTCGGTATCCACCTTCTGCCGTGGATCCACCTCGTATCTGCTCCCGACTCCTCATCTCCTCGCTGTAGCTTCCTTCCTCAACCATCCTCCACTTCGGTCCAGCATCTCCCCTTGTCTCATCGCCACCTTACTCTCGCTCCGACAGTTTTCATCGCAGCTAGCGCTTTCCCTCTTGAGAGGACTAAGTCCGAGGCTCACTTTGCACGTCGATACACGTCCGCCGGCTGGACCCGCTGCTCAATCTCGACAGCTCCACCTTAATCTCCGCGCTCCTGGAAGATCGCTTTCATCCGTGAAATTAATTGTCGCGATGCCAGCCGCAAGCACAATGAGCGGCGCTCCTCTCGTGATACGCGCGCCCCGATAAAGTCTGGCATCGATCATCGCTTTAACGAGCTCCCTTCTCCCGACCCAACGTAATTAACGAGAGGGAGACTCCTTGGCCTGCGAGAAAGAGCTCCAGCGCAGCGCAGCTTCCTAAACCTCTCTGGGAAGCGATCCTCCTCCGAGAAGAGCACGAGTGAAAGTAAGGTGGCTTTCGTGCAAAATACGATCGCATTAACGTCGCATAGTAAAACTTGGTGGTGGATTATTAATCAGGGAGGTAGGCGCACCTCTGTCGGAGAGATTTTGGGGGTTGCAAGGTCAATTAGGGGCGGCGTCTCGGGTGGTTGATATAAAACGCACAAACGTCGTCATCCGTTATTGGTAAACGAGTGGAACGCAATCCTATGGCAGGCTTATTAGCCTCATTCCCTCTTAATTTATACCCTTTTCAAGCAAGCGTACTTCGAACGCCGGAATTCAAGAATGCCTGACAATCGTAAAGATTGGAGAGAGATCTTTCCTCGGAGCATCTCTTTTTAGTTGAAATATAAGAGAAGCAAATTTAAAGTAGTAGACTTAAGATGTATCTTATTCCTTCCGCGAAACTATCATCTGTGAGGACGTACAAGCGGAATCAGACAGTACTACTCTCGACAGGATTACTACCAAGTGACACCTCAAGGCATTCACACAACAGATTGAAACCAGAGAGCAAACTGAGGCCGACAATAATGAAAGTAGAGGTACTCAGGATGGCAGACTGGGCTTTTTCAGGGTAATCTCAGTGGATTGCGACCGCGAAGAATAGAGGTGTCGATGAGTAGCTAAAAGCTGTTGCGGGGAGGAAGGCACTCTCTTAGCTCGGCGAAGAGCAAATATGCCTTTTAAGCCAGCGATGCCGTGTGCCAGTAACACTTGCGGTTTACGCCTTCCTCCGTTTGTGTACGCCGTGTGGGAAAGGTTCCTGCGCCTTGTTCTTGTTTGCGATTCAACGAAGCGCGTTCGCGTTATTAGCGTACAGGGAGAAGGAGAGAATGGTCGGGAAAGAAAGACAGAGTCAAAGTCAGGCCGCAATCGCGTCTGTAATTTGCGCGCTGGACCATTCTCTCTCTCTTTCTCCCAGTGCCGCAATGCACAGAGCATGGAATTGCGGTGTCGCGTTACCTTGGTCGAACACCTGAATAGTGCGCACGTAGCCTTTGCGCCGAAAACTAGTCATCAAATAGTAATCGACAACGTGACAGACACGCGTCCCTTTGACTCGAATACCATGGGAGAACGAAAGAGGAAACGCCTGAGAAGCCAACGAAAGGAGATAGGTCTTGTCTGACACCTAACGGGCTGAATCCACTTAGAGGAGTTGAACGTCGAAAGAGGAGCGTTCTCGACTCGGTGGCTCTTCGGAATTAAGAGTCATTGTTTAAGAATGAATCCATCTTGATTGTCGATGACTAATGTCGAAGTGCGAGTTAGTCCGACTGTTCGAGAACAGCAGCCTTGCGCCTGGGCAGGTAAGAAGCTTTCAGGGTGGAAGAAGCGCAAGACAGCACAAGAGAGTCGGACGGAGTCGCTCGTCTCTTTGGCGAACGCCACGTGAGAGAGCTCTTTAACGAGGATCATCAATAACACGCACCGACGCCAAGGAGGAAACAAAAAGGGCCTCATAGAAGGGCAACGTGAATGCGAGGGAGACCGTAGAAGAACGCTCGCGCGCCCGCAAACTTGACTCTCGGTATAGATGCACCGGTAAATGGTGTTAATTAGTAAATTTGATTTAAGCACGAGAGCCTCGCAACGGAGGACTAAGCGCTCTCACCGACGATGATGTACGATCCTCTGCGAATTACTCTTTGCTCCCTGAACCCTCCTTGCTTCCAGCTGTCTAAGAAACAAAAAGAGAAGAACCAACCCCTCGCCACTTCCCTCGCCAATCGATACTTCCTATTTAATAATACGAATTACAAGAACCCAATACACTTTCCTTCGGTAATCCAAATCGCTTCGTTCTCGCAGGTATTACAAGCGTCTGCGTCGGCGTGCTTGGTGGTAGCAGGCTGACGGTGTGTTTTCAAGCGTCGTCGGATCACACACTCCTGATTTCCAGGGTGGAGGAGAGTCCCTTCTTCGTGGCGATGCAACGGTTGGGGAGGGGGCGCAGTGCACCTGCAGAAAATTGAAGCGCTGCTCTCGCTCTCGTCGGGATCCGGCGAGGGACGGGCTCGAATTTCGGTAATGACGCGTTTGCTACCGTAGGGGGATGCCAGGTCCGAAGATAGGCAGGAGGAGAAGAAGGCAGATAGCCTGTTCACCCAAGGAAAGAAGGATCGAGAAAGAGGCGAGGCCCTCTCAGACTCACTCGTTCGAGAGAAGGGGGAGACGGGTGGGTCTCCCGTTAATCGGCGGGCATTATCTCAATCACGTAAAACGGCAAAATTGCATTTACCTTTTTAAATGAATATTTGGCGGGAGACGCGCCGCCACCACCGCCGCCGCCGCCGTTGCTCTCTGCGCCCCAGCCGCTCGCTAAGTTAATTTACCGAGGAATGCCGGGTAACGCCCTCAACCCCCCGACCTACCGCTCCGCGTCGGACAACTATTGTCCGGGTTCTACTGGCCAAGCCTCACTTACTCTCTCTTGAGATAACAGAGAGAGGGAGAGAGAGTAAGTTAGAATAAGAACTTGAGGAAAGCACGAGTGCCGACAAGTCCTCTTAAGACAAAGTTCCCCTTGCTCGAGTACGACCCCTTTCACTAATCTTACCGAGTGATCTACATACATATATCTAGTCGATCGAACCAGCTCAAGAGACTCATCTTGGAGAAGGCTGGCAAACAGATTCCTCTCGGTCTGCCCCGCGTGACTCCGATGCGGAGCTCATCCCCTATCTCGCTATCTGATAATTGAAGCGGTAATTATGCGATGATTAACTGTGATGGCTCCCGCGCAACGTGCCTCCTACGGCCGTGATCCTTCGGCTCTTCCTTCTCTTCTATATTGTTATCTTCGTCCTTCTTACAGATAGAATGCGATCGTCAAGAATTCAGTAATTTCGTCTTTAAGGAATCAATCGTTAGAGACAGTTGTACTGGTGGATCGAAGATATCTTCGGTGTTAATTATGTCGAGTTCCAGTGATTCTCTTAGATACCAATGACCTTTCTCAAGCGATTCTCTCCGGGGGAAGGTGGTAAAACGGCTTGTTCTCTATCACCGCTCGCACGATCACCGACGTGCGGGCACGTTCCCTCTCGAAATTACTAACAGGAGTACCTAGGCATCGTTTCAACCTGTTTACGAGCGGTACCTGGAGTCTCTTCCCTCTTTCTCCAGGACGAGAGAGGAAGAAGGAGAGTAGGCTACCTCTCACTCGCGCCCCTGCTAGCCGACTGGCTGTCAGCGAGCACGTGAAATATCGTCATGCCCAACTAGCATCCAATAATTAGTTTACTCCTCATTACGGTTGGAGAGCGTTATTAGGGCGCGCGCGCGAGCGAGCGGGCGTTCGCTTGTGGGAGGAGGGAGTGCCGCTAGTGGAGCGAGGAGTCAGAGGAAAAGGAACGAGAGAAGCGAGCTCTAATTAACTGGACGTTTAAGGGTTACTCTGTAAGATGAGTTGCGACCACGCCTGAATATCTAACCGATCCTCCAGCCCTCCTTCTGAAACCCCCCCTCGTACTCTACATTCCCCCGACACCTTCCTAAAAAAAAAAGAAAAAGGATTCTTCTCTCGCATATTCAGTTGAGCATAACAGAATTCATTCGTTTGTATAAACTTTCTCTGTTCACCTGATTATTCTGAAAAAGACGCGGTGTAATATACAGGACGTTAAGTCAGGCAAGCAACTTTTATGGATCGTTAATAGAACCCAACAATTCTTGAGGTTGAAAATAAGTACGTTCCACGAAGGATTTAGCAAGCTGTACTGCCATTTTTTTTCAGACGCGAATTGTAAAAAAATTGAAGGGAAATACTAGTGAACCGGAACAATTCATAATACCGTTGCGTACGAACTAATAAAAAGATCAATTTTATGGCGCGTCCGCGTGTAGACTGGAGTATATTTGAATTCCAGGTTTAAATCAACGACACATAAAGCTCTGTCAGCCGAGAGAAAAGAACTAGCGTTAGGAAATCGAATGAAGCATAACTCCATTTACGAAACACGGACGGACTGAGTTTCAACGTGCGTCGATTGAAGTATCCCGACGGCAATAATCTTCCCGGAAAATACGATAGTCCACGACGGCGGAGGGGGTGCGGGAACAATTCTACTAAAGGAGGGAAGAGATTCCTTAGTTCAACGATCATTCCAGGCGAGAGGAGGGCGTCCCGCCGTAAGTATCCCGGGCGAGATGAAATATCGCGCGGAACGGAGCCAATAGGTCGGTCTAATAGGAATAAACAATGTTATGAATTTAAACGGCCCAGCTTGGCGCCACCATAACCCTATATTATCAAATTACGGGGGCTTGCAGGGCAGCCCGGTCGCAGGAGGTGCGCGCCTCGTGCGACCAGGATGCGTCGTAAAATCGGATGTTAACGGTAGGAACCCCGGGTGTCTTCCACTCCTCCGCGTCCCCTTAGATCCTATTCGCGCGTCGCCGCGGGGGGCAGCACAGTTCGTTCGAGTCGGGCCCGGGGACCTCGATAAAGAGCGGCCGAGCTGGCCCCACTCGAAAATGGAATCCGAGACTCGACGACGACGACGATGACGACCAGCCAGTATCCAACTATCGGCCACGCGTGATTCCAACCGAGGATCGTCTTCTCCAGTCACGAGTCTAATAGGATTATGCTAACTAACCCGACTATACGCGGAGGGAACGTGACTGGGACTCCCTCTCCTTTATACGGCCACCTTTGCTTCTACTTTACTCATAGATTTCTTGAAACGCTCGTACTGTATTTCAATCTGTTTGTGTCTTTAATTGTTATTGCTTGGCTGACAAGTGGCATAGTTCGGCTCAATTTAGTTAGATATATACTCTATATTGGTTTTTTTGGATGAGTCAAAGTCGTGCGTGTGCCTCCAAAGTGCAAAAGAATAATATTCTATCCCATATTACCAAACTTTCGACAAAAGCCGACGGTCAATGCAGAGTTTGGAACTGTTAACATGTCTGCTGGAATCAAGGGAGGCCAGGGTGGTCGATGCAGTCTCGATCAGTCATATCTCAGAGTAATTAAGCGAGGAGTGCATCGCGAGAGGCCTTCTTCTCTCGAATATTAAGAGGAGCCCCGAAACCCGGCGCTTTATGAATACGAAATGAGGGCATCCCGAGAGCGCCCGGAGCCCGACGAGAGGAGCTCCACTCGTACTCTCACGTCGGCCGATGATCGCGGGAAAAGCTCTAGGTTTCTGTAATAAATTGCGAGGGAATCGTAAAGGAGCGGCGCAGCCTGGAAGAGCTCGTCGGCTCGCCACCATGAAACACACGCTGCCGCACTGCCGATCGTTAAAGAATAAAGAATGGTAATATTATGCCTTGCGGACGTTCCCGTTCTCCAAGAGAAGAGTCCCCGGGGACGTCGCCTCCCGGGCCATGAGAAGGACGGAGACTCGGCTGTGCCAGGAGGCGTGGAAACCACAAATTAAATCCAGCAATCAGGATATACGTAGACCAGCCAGATTAATTCACTTCGGGGCCGAGGATTGTCCCGAATATCGCTGTCCGTCGTACTACAGCCAGGCATATAACCGAACGCTCCTCATCCACGGCTTTTTTTATGAAGTAGAAACAGTCTCTGGAACGGCCGACACGTATACCTCGAACCCGGAGTCCCGGACACGCCCTGAAGAGACAGAAAGAGAGAGATAGGTCCCGCCAGGCCCCCACGGGAATTTTAATTTAATTAAGATAGACCCATTATTAAGAGGTACATCCAACCACCGGCCGATTAGAATTCCTGGCAGTCTGAACGCGCTCGTAAGTTGTCCGGTCGATTGGCGAAAGACAGTTTCGCCGAATTTCAGAAATATTACATTAAACCAAGTACCTCATAAATTCCTCATCGGATTCTTGCAGTTCGAAAAATACAGAAATACTCTTTATGACCAATATGTATTTTATTCACGAAAATATCGTATTGAAAAAGAAGTGTATTCAAAATAAATTGTCAAGAATTACTGTTACGAATGAAAATGACACACGAACCTCTGCACCTTGTATACTGAACCATAAAATTCAAACACGATTTGAAGTGAGATAGCTATTACAGGCGACCCTTCCCTTATGTGACACTTTCTAATGCTAATCTCCCCCTCGCTACAACAATAATTTCTTATAAGAATCTCATTGTTCTTAAGTCGATTTGGTAGTGGGATGGTGGGCACGATCATTTCACCAGGACGGCGGGACACGTATTGTCGGACTTGCTTTATAAATACAGCGTGTCAGTTTCATGACAGCCGAGGCATAGTCTACGTTTTATACGATCGTGAATGGTGGTACCCGACGCTGGAAATGCACGATTAATTTAGTGGCGGACGCTCGAGAGGCCGGCGCGTAGGCGTCGCTCTCTCCTCCGATATTGCACTATTCGATCGAAGGAATTATTAATGCAAGAACGTTCAGGCGGTGCTATGCGGTAATGAACACGTCAAACTGGCGAGCGGCAGGCACGCGATCATAAAAGGGGCGCGGGTATATCGACGTTGCTCGAGCTAATTGCATTACAGTTGGCAGTCACCACCCTCGCCGCTAGCATTCGTCGATTATTGAGGGGAAGAAGCCGAGAGCGGCTTCCAAGCGGATGGCAATAAAGAAATTTTGGTAACAGGTGGCGAACGAATGTGCCGGAGAGACCAGTGCATTAGTGCGCGCGATTCCAGTTGATCGCTATTTCCAGTTCCCCCCATATTTAGTGAGCCAGACTCTCTCTTACTCTCTCTCTCGATAAGTCGATTAAGACCTTCCGCTCGGAGTTCCTCGACTTTAATTTCCCTTTTGCTCAGCGCTCATTAACAAGCGGAAAAGCTCGGGCAATTTCTGCCGTTCCTTCTGCCAGTTCAACCGCTGGCCTAATTGACATCGAGTCGCTCGTTCGTGTCTGTCGCACTCCTTCAACCAAAGGAGAGCTTGATCTTTCTCGAGGTGCTATGCCTTGGATGCGAGCACATGCAGTTTCACGGCACTCCGGAGCTAATTTGCACTCTGCGCCGAGAAATTCACCGGTCTCCGGCGATAAGAGGCTTTCCAGGAGAGTCCCAGTTATTTATGTGTTTGGTGAGGCGAGCCGGCGTGTGGGTGTCGAAGCCCGGTGAGCGCCACGGGAGCTCACGGCCAACGTGCCGCGTGCTCGCACTCGCACGCGTGTATCCTCCGTGCATGGACCAACCTCTTCCAGCATATGTCTCTCACGAATCCCTGGTTGCACTCGCTCTCGATGCTTCCCTTCATAAAAATCGATATATCCAGTCCAAATCAGCATACGCCCCTCTGAATCTATCATTCAAGTTCGGAAGATCTTAAGTAGAACAAGACTCCTCGGTCAGACTTGAACCTCTGCTGCACTCGAGCGAACTTATATACAAATACTTCGGCAATGAAGTAAACTCCATCTTCAATACAAAAAGAAGTATCACAGATTCCTCCCAAGCAACATGTATTTCGATTCTTCGATTCCGCTTAAGTAGAACAAGATTAACGTCAGCCACGTTGTTCGACAAATCCAATCGGCTACCGTCGAAAATGACTGAGGAATTAGTACTATGATTTGGTCGAGGGGAGTGTCTGGATCTGCGTAGTAAACAGGGCAAAGAAACACGGATGATGCAGGGTTCCCGGGATGCTGACGCCGTTCGCCCGAAGCGGAGGACATTTGGCAAGAGGAAAGGAGTCATAGGCGCGTCGTGAATCACAGGGCCGATTTGTAGGTAGCCATCACATCGGTTTTGTAAGGGCGTGCATTTGAATAGGAACGACACTCGTGCATCAGGGGGGGCTCGCAAAGAGGGGATGCTGGAGGTGGAAGAGAGAGAGATAGAGTGAGGGAAAGGAGAGAGGAGGAGCGGTGATACAGAGTCGCTTGGATCGTAACGCAAAGTACCAGTGTCCCCTTTATAACCAGGAACATAAGCTCGCAAAGTTATTGGCCCATTGGGACCTCCTGCCTCTACGATCTGCACCGGACCGTTTCTCATCTGCGTGTCTCTCGGCGTTACTTCGCGCCCTCCGCGTCCACCCCCTTCCATTCCCTCAGCTTCCTCCCCCGAGCTTCGCCCCTGCCTTCCACGCAAGTCGCACCTTTCGTTTCGCCAATGGGCCCGACAGGTTTCCAGCCAAGTCCAGACTCACGCTAGCTTAGCATTTAGCCATGCATCCTAACCACGACCATCGACGATCCTTCCCCATTAATGGAATTACCTTCCGATAAATGAGGACCGAGGGTGGCGGAAGATGGCGTGAAATTGGTTTTAAATGCACCGGGGCATCGACAGTCGATGTGTGTTCGATGGATCGTTCGAACGTTAGTTATTAAGTTTACTCGTCCGTAGAATAGCAGGTACTACATGCGATCCAATTTAAGGGTGGTGTTCTTATTGTCAGTGGCAGGTGCAAATGGCAGGATGGGATTTCGTGAGAGTCCATTTGAAAGTCACTTGAAATTCATCCTCGAAGGAGAACTGGTCCATTCGAGGATTTGGATTCGAAAAGTTGGACCGAGGGCTTCGGCTACCGGATACGTAGAGAGGCTATTTGAGGATCGAGGATCGAGAGGAAGGGCTCTCCTTCGAGGGAGTAAATGACAGGCCCCGCCGACCGCCCCAGGCTCCTGGGATGATTATTTTGATTAATTTCTCCCGTCATTCGGTAGCCGGCCGTGCCGCCGGCTCGCTCTCCAGCCCGATTCAATCCTAATTCCGCCGTAATTAGAATCTATTTCAAGATCCTCCCATTCTACCGCCGCCCGTTTCAGCTCGTCTTTGAGAAGCCAAAAAATATCTCCAGCAAGTGTTTCGCCAAGTATTACCGGCTTGAATATTCGAATATCAAAGTAACTAAAGAATCCACCACGAAGGACGTATGAAAATACCAGTCATTTTGGTCCCGTGAAACAAAATTGCGTTCGATCATCGCCTCGGCGTAAGGTAATTCGACCTAATTCTGTGGTCCACAGGCGATTTCGATGATCTCCCTTAATAATCGGAGGCTGGGCCGGACTCGCGCGAGTTACTGACGCCATAATAAGATGAAATTAAGCGGAGACGTGCCTGTCTTTAATATATTAATTCCCAATTACCGCTTAGCCAATCGAGTTTTTCATAATATTAATGCTACCCATTCAGTAATTACCTACTATAAAAGTTCAGTCGTTATTTAATTACCAGAACAGTTAAACACCAACTTGATTATTAATCCGGTCTCTATAAAACATCTCATTCACATTCACAGTCACTAATCCTCGTAAAATCTTGGGTAATTGGTATCAATCAAACTGAAGTATCAGAAGGAAGAAGCTGCACTCTCTGAAAGGTGCTCGGGAATGAAAATCGGCCACATTTCTCTCTTCGGAGTTAGACTAGGCCTGATGAAGGAGGTTGAGGAGTACGAGGTGGAGTGAAAGGGATGTACGTATATGTATTTTTTTCTTCTCCAGAGCTGACGAGCATCAAGCACGTCCGAAGAACAGCGTCCAACGGGGAGAAAGAGCGGACGGACGGACGGACAGCGGATACAGCGCTGACGCTCATTACGATGATTGGCAGATTCAATTAACGAGCAGGCCGGCTCCACCGCGGCGGGGTCGGGCCGGCTTAACCCCGACTAAATATTATTAATAATAATCAGCTCATTACCGGCTCCATTAATTATCCGGCTCGATACGCGCCTTACTTCGCGCTCCTACTAAAACTTGTGTTTCGTCGGCCAACCAGAGCTAACTCCAAACTTCAGCCTACTGAATCATCAAACATCATGAGTCTGAAACACCGAAGGGACTACTTCGAACCTACGCTTCACCGAACTCTCGCCAGAACAATTTACATTCACTTCTTTCATCATTCAGTCATTCTTTCTTTTCCTATCAACGAATGTTAATTCCATCTTTCACTTTCCAAAGGATTCAAGTTAATAATTTCGATCTTCAAAAGTACAAAGTAGGAATATTGTCTGAAGAACCAGTTAAAAAAATTCTATCAAACCGTCTGGCATCTGAGATTCCAGAGAAGAAAAAAGACTATTGAGAGAAGAGTATTAATCCAGAGCATTAATTCATTTAACAAACCCATTATCGATAAGATACACCGAGCGTTTAAGGTGGACCTCAGTGGCAATGAGCACAGGGCTTAGCCGGCGTGTAGGTAGGAGCGCGTTCACTACTCCTCCTATCCCGAGGGAATCCCGGCTATATTAGCGGGTTGGCACCCCTGTGGCTTGATTTACGGGCCCGCGCTAACGAGCCTCGTTCTCCTCGTCCAACTGCATTGGTCCCCGTCGAACTTGAGGGGCCTCTGTCTGAAGGGGCATGGGCGCCACTGGGCCCTGCTAGGCTATTTAGAATTAACTTAGGAATCATTAAGACAAACAGTTCCTATTCAATAACGGCATTCCACCTGGTAATCAACCTCTGTCTGAGAAAATAGTTAAAACCACTCAACGAATCAGAGTTTGACGATGCAAGGATTGAATTAGAGCTAGGGGAAATGGAGATTCAACCATTTTCGAAGTCTGAATGAGTTGAAGAGTGATGACATTGGTTGAATAGAAGGGGAAGGGATCCTTTCCCCTAGGAATCCTCATAGAAATCGGATTACCAAGGGTCGAGTTGTATGGGGGTTGCTGGTATAGTGCTAATAGTCCCTATAGGGCGGCGCCAATGCTTGCGGATGCGCCGTTCGCGAAAGCAGGGCATGCTCGGGGGTTTGGATCCGACAAAGGGGATCGAACCCTCGAAACGACCCGACATCGCCGGCCCCCGAGGGCTGATTGGACGGCATTTGGTTGTAATTAAGGCGCCGGCGGCGGCCATTAGCGACCGCGAAAACGAACAACATTGTTCCTCGGCGGAAAGGCGCGCCGCTTCAGGCGTAAATCAAATTCGTCAAAGACTCTGTCGTCGACTGTTTAAAGTTCCACTCGATTGCACCACTTCCTCTCATTCTCTTTCAAGGGAGAGAAAGGTTGAGAGTTTGCTCTTGGAATAGGATAATTGGCGACTCCGGGCACCCAGTGGGAGCCGTCTCAGCCTTCACTTTGCCGCTGGATGAAGAGATTTACAATGTTCCTCGCCGTAAAATAATCAATAAAATCTACGCAATGTAGGGAACAGACGTGCGGCGATGATTTAGTGCGCGGGTCCACCGAGCTTTGCCCACCCCCGTGACCTCGAGTTACTTCCATGGGTTCCTATGTATTCTTTAAGGTCTCATCACGAGTCCAAGATATCGTCTACGATTAATTCGACGATTCTAAGTAAATCCCGGATAGTTTCAAAGTTACAAATATACCTGAAAGTATCCCATGTAGGCGGAAGGTGTGGTCGTCACTCTACGAAACGATCCTGTTCTCTTTACGGGGTACTAAGCTCACTATGATTGATGCTGACTCGCCAACACGCTTGTCCTGGTGACGGGAGTTGTTAAAGGACTTCCAATTTTTGAACTAATATCGAACTTATCCCAATTTTATTACCAATGCATGCACTATCGGAGATTCAGTGCAAGTGAGGCTGAATGTGAGCGGAGCTTTAAGTCTCAACGTTGGGAAATACAGTATATCGCCGTGGGGCTTTTGCAGCGGGAGCCGAGTATGGTGACGAATTTACGAGCTCCTTACGAGGCTGCCTTCTTCGAGCGCGGCCGGCAATAAAGTATATACGGAGCCGGAGGATGCCCGCTCCGAAAGAAACAATTCGCCGGCGAGGCTGCGCGATCTATGCCCCCTCGGATCAAATTTAAAATTGATTTACGGCTGATCGGAAAGCGGTTCGAACGCGAGGGGAAGGCAGATTCACTTGATACGTGTACCAGTTGATTCTCTTCGTTATAAAAGTAGCTTGCGCCAGAACTTTGGGAAATAGAAAGGGAAGTATCTGAGGCAATAGAAATATCAGACGACTGTTTCTTCGTTTAGTAGGTACACCCGTTTTAAAATCCTTGTGGTGGAAAATGTATTGGAAATCGTGGTATTACATGGCTGGCAGTGGCTGGAATGAGTTTCATTCGCTGCGGGAGCGATGAAAGAGGCTTGCCGCTGATTGGCCTTCTTATTACAAGCCAATTAAGAATCATGGCGCCGTCTCCTTTCGTTCTGTTCACTCGCTAAACGCGCCACTGTACGCTTGAAAGTCTTGCCTCGCATGCTCATTTTTCTTCTGTCGAAAATGTTCCTATCATTACGCCCAGTATATCTTTCTATCACAAGGACACAAGGACTTGCTTCCCTGGCCCTCTAATTGGTCTACTCCTTGGCGCCCTGGTTGAAAGTTGGGTTGCAGAAGGTGGATGTCGCTTGTTTGTACAGCGGGTTATCTCCCTGTGCGATTAATTTCAATTGTAATTAAAGGCCACGTAAAAAAGACTATAACTAAGAATACTAACTCTGTCCCATTTAGCTAGAGCCCGTTCTCGCTCGAATTTTGCGAACTCCCGCTTGTCGTGGATTGTCGTCAAGATTTTCCACACCAGGAGAATGAGAAAACCAAGAATAACAGTACTAACTATAACTCCTATTGCCACACCTGCAACAAGTGTTCTCATTATAATGATTTTTCTTTATCGTACTGTTAATTAATTCTGTCTTACAAACAGAAATCAGATCGTACCGAGCACGTTAATAGGAGTTGGACAAAGTCTCTCTTTCTGAGCGACAATCTTGAAGATCTTTATATCACCGCCTGTTCCACCCCTGTAGTACTCGTATTTAAAAACTATTGTGCACCCTGCATCCCCTGGAGTCCGGCAGATGCGTGCTCCCGTTTCTTGGTCCTTCTCGGGATCTTCTTCGACAATGTCAACCTGGTACAATGAATTTCAATAGCCAAATCCTGTTTATTTTCTGTTCTTTGATTAAATGGATTTCTAATTAATGTTAATTAATATAAACCATATCAAGCAACCTAGAACAATGCTCACCAAATCAATTTGATGAAGGCACATGCCGCATTTCCCATTCGCCGCTAGTGGTCCGCTATTATAAGCCGCGCACTCCACGCAATCTTTAAGCTCCTCGCATCTTTGTCCGGGACAAGTCTGCAAATGTTAAGATACATCAATATTAGAAAGAAGTTTCATGTGTCTATGTCCATCAAGATTCTTACAGGGCATTCTTCGCAATACTGTCCCGAGTACCGAATGTTATCCTTCTCGTGGCAATGGCAGCGGCCGCAAATGCAGTCACCGCGTCCGCTGCAAATCTCAACGCCCTCACCGCTCGGCATGCATGTGCTGTTGGTCTCCTTGCAGTCACAGGTCTCGCCGCCCCAACCCGCCAAGCAATTGCAGACACCGCATTCACACTTACCCTGTCCGCCGCAAACCTTAAGTACAAAGAGGAAGCGTGCAATAATAGAACACGCAGGGAGACCTGTCATTTATGTCGCCTTTTGTATGGGTTGCATCAAGTAACGCATATCCTTTGACGTTACAGCTTCATCAATTTTATTCATTTTATAGTCGAAAGTATATGCTTGTAAATTAAGTTCCAATGAGAAAGGGAAAGAAAGATGCTCACCTGTCCACCGCTTCTTTTGCATGAGAAGTTATCGCATTGACAGTATTTCCCGTAGAAGACTTCCTGGGGATTAGCACGCTTTATGCAGTCGCAGACTCCGCATTTACAGGCACCATGACCACTACAGATTTCGGTGGTCTGATTGTCTGGTTTGCATTCATTAATGTCTTCCAGACTCTCGGTTCCTAATTCGTTGCCCTCGCATTCGCACTGCTTCCCGTAGAAACCCTCGTTGCAGTTGCACATCCCGCACACCAGGGTTCCGTTTCCTTTACAATGCTCCGAGTTTTCCTTATAATTCTGTATTTCGGAAAACGTCTTTGTATTATATGTGCGATGTGAATTAGCCATTGCTCAACAAGAAAATCAATCGACATGGTTAACTATGCATTTATTGCGAATTCCAATGGTGATATTTCATTAGAGAAACCAGTAATTACAATTCATCAAAGATGTTGCAATTTACGAATGTAGCAATAGCTCTTGCAATTCGTATAACTCATAACTTATTATTTTTTCTATTTAGCAATTTAGTAGCATATGGAAAAGTATAGCTATACTTAATCTTGTAGAGGAAGAGCGACTAGTTTACTGTTATGCAAGGTATATTACTCCATGTTCCATGGAGAGCAATTAACATAACTTGCATTATACTTCCTGCTACCAGAGATTAATACCCACTTAGATTGCAAGTTAAAACCAGTCTAAATTAGAATTCAGAGAACGATAGGATAATAACAGTAGGTTTATTAAACATGATTAACGTTCTCACAGAATTTCCAGGTCGATCGCAAGCGCAATCGCAAATGATTTCCACTTCGATCACCAAGCTCTCGTTGATACCTCGCGGTTTTATCTGCACGGTTTGTTGCCAGTCACTTGGATTTGCCGGGCATTCCACCGCCTGGAAAATATTCGAAATAGCCAAGAATGCGGCTTCGCAAGGTCCTTTGGTTTTAGAATTTACATTCATACCTTCAGCACTACGTCGAATTCAATGACATTGCCGATGCGCAGCCCTCCGCATTCCCTGCGCTCCACTAAGCTGCCGCCTTCGTCGAGGCAACGTGAGAAGTACTTGACGTCAATCATTTTCGGCGCAGTATCAGTCATCGTCACGGAATCCACGAGTTTCTAGTTGAATTGCGATAATTGTTAATCAATTGCTGGTATTTGTTGGAATGCAAAGTTTTCTCATGGGGAGAATGAAAAATCCACCTTGGAATCTAATTTTATGAAGTGCCGGGTAGTCTATGATACTTGATTATTAGAAATAATAGTAATTCAGTCTCTGTAAATTCACATTAAGACGGTGTACCTCGTATTCTCGGCTAACTAAAGCCACTACATTCTTCGAGTTATGATCGATCGTTCCTATGGCGGATCCACTTATGCTTCTACTTAATAGTTGATAGGTTCCATTACGGGAGCTCGGTACAGCAAATATGATATTCATATTATGTTCTCTCACTTTCGAATTGATCTACAGGCAAAATACTTTAATAATATATTATCTGCTTGTTAAGGAATGAGTACAAAATTCTAAAAGCAGAAACAATACTTGAGATATCGAAGGATAATCCTGAAGCAACGAATACGAATAGAATCCTTTTTCGTCCAAATGACAGAGTCCATCATTCGGCTCTATGATACCTGCGAGCTAAAAACCATTCCTGTTAATTTTATAAAACTACAAGTCTGACATGCGTTTATAAGAAGGTATCGAAATACTTTGCCATCTCCGGCAATATGAAAACTAGCGTCAGTGGAAAAGATGATCAAATGACGAGCCTTCTGGCGCCATCCGATTTCTTCGGTGCAAACCATCACCTGCATCATCGCATCCAAACCACCTTCGGGTGAGTCAAGATTTCCTGAGACAGGAGCCTCTTGCACTCGAGTCTAATGAAAATCCGATGAAAGTTAACATTTTTATTTCTTCTTTAATAGTTCAACTTCTAACTAGTTAAACCGAAATGCTAATAAAATGTGAATCCCTTGATTGAACTCAAAGTTAAAACATTTTTAATACCTTAAATAAAGCAACATTCTCCGTAAGAGGCATCTGATTCTTGTAGCCATAAGGTGGCGCACAGGGTTTGCCATTTCTCAGTAAACAAGGTAATATCAATCTAGAACAATCATTCTAATCTAGTATCATTCTTTTCCAATTGAATCAGAGAATAAATTAATCCAAGCAGTCCATACTTGTCTTTCTGCGTGCTAGTCATCGGTAGCACGACCTTATCCACAAAGCTGCCAAAACCTAAACGGAAGTTAGAGGTGAGCTTCCGCATGGCCTCGGCCAGGTCGAAGCCGAGGTCTGATAAACGATCTCTGAAGGATTGCATAGAAGATGACAAGTCCATTAGATAGTAAAGGTCTACCGGGTAGTCCTGGGCTTGGCTGTATTTAAACGTCACGTGAAAATCCTCGCCTGTCAACAGAAATCATGATAGTTCAATGCACTTTGTCTGTTTTCGGATTACTCCAAAATTCCCTGACACTTTCCTCGTCTAAGTCTCACTCGCATCCTTTGTGGCTGCACTTGTACAGGATCGCGTCCTTTTGCGGAGGAGAGTGGACGATTTTCAATGATACTCATTGAAGCGTCATCGTCTATTACATCCAAATGCTTGCACCAGAAATCACCTTCCTTCTGGAATTTCTCTCGTGTTACACATCTCACTAATGGACCGCTGCTGTTGTGCGCGATCACCTGATAACACCAAAGAACTTTTTAGATTGATCCATTATAGTTTTATCAATTTTAATGATTTATTCAAGATTCACCATCATGGAACACCAGACACATCTCGGAGTCTGCAGACAGGTTTTGCAACTCTGTTGGGATGCACAAAGATTCTCGTGATCTCTGTGGTCCGCCGCGATCACCAATGACAGAATTTGCAGACCTAGAATCAATCCGCACCATTTCATTATTTCTTTGGTAATTGCTAGCTGTTTCTGGGAGCGCGAGCAACTGACTCCGAGCGACTCTCGGGTGATTCGATCCACAGGAGGATATTGCGGCATCCCACGGAAATGACTCCGAGATAAACCGGTGCCGGTGCGTCATTAGGCACCTCGCTCTTTGTGGCAAAGGCCCTTGCTCGCTTTTTCGAGAGGAAGGTTTACCGCATTAAAAATGAAGTCTTGATCGAACCATCACTCGACAAGCTTGAAGGTCAGTAAGTGTTTAATGAATTCTAATGAACAATTAAAGTTGGATAATAGCGGGAACTTCTAAAAGATTGTTATTCTTGTACTTATTACAAAGTGCCTTCGCTTCGTCTATATTCATTAAGACTTATTCTCTTTGCAATCGCAATCTTTTAAGTTATTCTAACTAATCCTAATTCTCTCTTGTATTAATCACCTGCCACTTCAGTTTCAGATAAACTCAACTCAAATATCCCCATATCGCTTCATCTTTATAGAATTCAAAACTTCGCACTTAATTTCGAGCATCCCAGCGCACTCTGCTGGCGCCAACGTTACTCACGTACAATCAGAAATTGACGTCGATAATACCGGCATAAGGAAAAACTTAAAAATAAACAATTTCTGTATGTAAACATACATATAAATGAATGTTATAGTTCATCACACATATGACTAATATATTATCAACGAGTAACTCGAAAAAAAATTCATAGTCATAATTTAAACCTAAATTTTACATAAGAAATCTTAGTTATCTATGATAGAAATCAATTAAACTATTACACAAATTAATATCCGCACTGCAATACATAATAATCACTTTAATCAACACGCTTTCTGTTACATTATTCCTAAAAGGCTTTCGAATATTACTTATATCGTGGTCTAGAGACACTACCGCTATGCCGGTAGTCTCCACGTGGATCACTTGTGCGATAACATAAAATTCTGTCTATTCTGGATAAAATAAATTCTCCGGAATTCCATACGCCTCCAGGACATTCTTGGAATCCTCAACACCTTAACTAAACCCTGTAAAAATTTAATCATCCCTGCATTCATTGATGATTATAAGGCGAGGATTGCAAAGGGACGCGTGCAAGATTTCACGATGGCGCTGCCGGCTGATAAAGTGCGGACTATCGAAGCACTTAGTGATTAGTGGCGCGGAGACGTGGAGAGAGAGCAGTGCGAAGCAATCTCTGACCAAAAGGAAGTGTCCGTTTCCACCAATAGCCCTTTCAACGGCGGGTTTCGTACAGGAAGGTGAGTGTATAATTCGTCTAGCGCACTATCTAGCACACTCACGCATGCTTCCGATATCACCCTGAGTATTCGGCAATTACGTAAGGAGTGCATTCGGCTTTAGGGGACGCGCGCTTGTGGACCAGTTGTTCGTAGGCTATCCTAAAAAATGGATGAATGTGTCGCTTGCGCACTCGTGACCCTGCAGCTGGCTGCAAATTCAGGCGACCTTTGTTTTGTATTAGCTACGTCGCACGGCTTTCCTGTGCTTCCCCTTGTGAAATACGTCTCAGGCACGAAGTGTTACGCATGTTAATTTAGCCTGACACTTAGCAATTGCTAAATTAATTCAGTTGCGGGAGGAATCCTGTTATAGGTTAGTAGAATTCTCCAGCGTGCGGCTTCTAGCGCGGAATATGTTTCTAACCTATCTTGGAAAATTGCCGACGTTTCGTGTTCGTTTACTCGGTTTCCTGATTGTTGCTTAATGAGAGGATATTAATAGTTGTTATATAGTTAACGTTTCTAATTGATCGATCTACTCTCGCCGATATCGTTTCGCACATACTTCTTTGTGAATCAAACGCGCCAAAGTGCAATATACGACACGCAGTAGGATTAAGTTATGTCAACACCAAGTGCGTTTCATCTCTCTGATCAAAGTGTTTGCCGGCAAGTGCAGTGTTCTTCTCTCGCCTTCACCCCGTTCAACTTAAGCGTCAAGGGGGGTAGATATTCTTAACTCCGCAGAAGCTAGTAAACATGCGTGTTCTATTGAAACGACGAACACTCGGGATAGTTCTACAACGTTTACTTCGGGCGACCCTTCTTATCACTTGTAATACCCAGCAAGCCCCTGTTACAATTCATCGCCTATCGCAACGCGATAAAAAGGCACGGGTTCTCAAGCCTTTTTATCCAAGTGCAGCTCTCTGCTTGTGGTCGCATTATCTTAATATTTAGCAAACACGATCGATCGATGACGATCATCAGAAAAGGTACGCGCATTCCGAATCCACGAGTGGAACATTACCGAATGCAAAAGCAGGCGACTGGCACAAATAGGTCTTGGCGCCGAAGAACGCTAATAAGATTTAGTCGAAGGCGTTCGGTTCACGTATGAAACACGTGTTCACCATCGTTTCACGTGCTCAACCTCGCTATTCGATACTCTAACTCAAAGCGGTACGTTCACTGTAAGAAGCACGTGTATTGAAATCCGGCCACACAAGAATTCATTCGAGTCTTCTTGGACGGCTTCTCGAATCTCTGCGAATAGATATCCACCGGTGTTTCCACTAGTTCGTTTTAAGAGTGTAGGCGTCACCGATAGTGCAGAATACATCACGAACAATTACTACTCGGAGACTATATTTAGTTCATTCTAGTTGCCAACGGCGCCAAGAATATTCCGGCTTTTATCGGTATAGCAGCGCGTTGAACTATCAAAATATTGATGCCAAACTGTTGGCATTATCCCGTGAATCACAGCATACTTTATCAGATCTCGTTTAGAAATGTAGGTGTTGCATGCGATAGAGAGTTGAGAGTTGCCAATCTTGTTGCGAGCTACTCCGACGCGTTGCATACGATATTCCAATGACGCACTAGGATCTTCTTTTTTCTCGTTTAATGAAAGTTTATCTCGTTCCTTTATCGTGCTCAACGTCACCCTTTCCCGCTACATCGCATATTTTTAAGCTTGCACCACTCGGCAAGACGTCAATCTCTATCGGAACGCCATAGGAACTTTCCCGCGCGCCTCCCATCGACTTTATTGTTTTGAATCCTGAATCGAACCGGTTACTCTCGAACAAATTAGCTCATCCGGCGCAATAGAGTTAGCTAGATTGGCGAAAGAGGATTAGCTGGTTGTTGCCTTGATAGCAGAACATATTGTGATGCAGGCAATGACCTGCCAGACGCAAGCATCACGAGCGTAATTCACGCGCACGTTGACCCCTGACTGGCGTCAATCTTGAATCGAAGGTAAGGCAGTTGCCCGAAGGTCGTTGGGTCAATCAGACAAGGCTCGGAGGAATTACGCTCGCACCGGGTTATCGATATCCAGGCAAATATGTACCTCCTCGTGCGCACGTGAAAGCCTTTCCCTCGCTCTCCAGTTTTTAATCGCATCCCCGTGTGACGTAATGGTAGCGTTCTCGCGATAAATTGGCAACGGGAAAAGTATAACAACCGCCCGCACCGCGCTCATCCGTCAGTTCCACGAAACCTGTACTTCCGAAAGGATCCTGCGAATTTTTTAATTTCTCGCGCGCTCGCAGAAATCCTGACCACTCGAGAGTAATCGGAGCCTGTTCTTGAATCGAGGAAGGAAACGGAATACTATACTTCCGTACGTGCAGTCGAAGGTATGTTCCACTGGTGCAGAACAAGCTAGACACAAGATTCTAACATCTTTCGCAAACAGTCTTCGAGTGCGAACAGACCTCGAAGTGTTTCTCAATTTTATTATCGCTGTTTTATCAGTGCAGATTAGTATTGATTCGAATTTTCCTTGGCGGGTAACGCATTATCGTAGACTCTTGTTGCGTCGGGTGCGTTTTCGATTAGTTTTGGCAGGCGGCGCACGCTCGCTCGACCTTCCTCTTGCCCAGTCGACTAGGAGATAGAGCCGGTACTCGCATCTGCAAAACACTTACGTAATGACATTTTAATTCATTCCTTTTTTTCATGTGACCTTCCCTTGGTCGCGCAGAGTACGGAGCAGTGCAGTGGAACCGAGATGCAGCTAAGCCCGATCACCAATTATGCCCTTAAGTTATCACTAACACAGGTGAGTACCCTGCAGTTGCGGTTTATCTCGCGTTCTAGTATACTGCGATATGTTGCGTTACATAATTATCATACGGCTGTCACAAGCTTCGACCCACGCCATTCAGTAACGTGATCAGACATTCAACTTTCAGCTGAAAGTCAGTTCCACTTCTAATAATAGCTCTCCCGAGTCTCGTACTCATATCGCAGTAACACGGACAACTTATCTATCAATCTGCTGATTGGAAGCAAGTTGGGACCAAGTGGAGATATCATGTTTGTTATGTTCCGTAGGGTGGAGGTGGAGCATCGTCTCTACTCCGGAAAGCAATGGCTGAAAAGCACACAGCGAGATCGGCGGTGGTACTTGCAACGTTTGGCATCTCACTCAGCCTCTTCTCGTTGAAACAGATGGTCTCAACGCAAGCAAATCATCGCTTGCACCGCTATCACTAAGAAAGAGAAGCACCGGTGTCGACCACGTCAACGAAAGAAAGGAACAGCTCTTTCGATCGACACACACACACACACACAGCTACTCCTAGGCTAGTCACCCGCCTCACGTCGTCCAAGTTCATTTGATCATCAATTTAAGCTCAACAATCGGTATTAATCGGAAGACTGACAAGCTCTTTCGCCGAGGGTCGTTGCGTGTAACGAGAAAAAGAGAGAAAGAAAAACAGAGAAAAACGCAAATACAGAGAAATATTTGCCATAACTTATGAAAGAGAGGAGCGCAACAGGATTCTAGTCGTATAGAGCGCTAAAGAGAGTCTGTACATTTGGAAGGGGTTATCATTAATCTTACTGATCGTCACAAAATCATGGTTCAGGATCGCATTCGAACGAGCCTGTTTCCTTAGCATTCGGTGTCGTTGTAACACTTCGCAACCGCATCTTATCTGGATGATCAATGTCGATGCAGTTTATATCCGCGCAATTCAACTCGAGTATGCCGGGAAAATCAGTTCCCTAAAGATTCACTTGAGAACGATCCATTTCGATCACGAATCCCGGATTAGGCAGCGTGATCCAATGCCAATAAGAAGTGTTTGAGAAGGATTTTTGTGTAGCTGATACTTATACGCCCGACATTCAGTGTGCGATCGTAATAGTTGTAAGGACAAAAAAGTTCTCCTCGAAATCTTAATCCCACCGCGGCGGGACAGTCAGTCTATCTTGCAGTTACGTATGTACAGCGAGAAAAACATCGAGAAGTAATCGTTAGCAAACGTGCTCGAAGGGTGATAGTTATAGGAAAGTGTAGAAAGGAGTCGTTATTCTAGAGCACAAAGCATATTCGACGAGAAATCACATACACTCGCTGTTACACAACTGTGCTGTACATGATCACTCTAAATTAATTGTAGAAGTGCAGTGTTGTATTCTCGGTTAGATTGTAATCACCGTCTCGTGTAGTTAAACGTACAATGTTTAAGATGCAGATACACACGAATAATCGAAATTCCTCACTATTTTATTTTTTTCACCTACCAATCCTTATCCCTCGATTATTTACTGATGCTTCTTCTCTGGTCAAGTAATTTCTACGTCCGATGTAATAATCCTCCACAGCTACTTAGCCAAAGTTTATAATAGTCTTGCACTTACAATTTCAGGAACTCTTGACTAATGTAGAAATAAAGGGAAGTAGGGGAACGGAACGATATGTTGTAGACTATGATTTCTTTATAGACGAAGGAACGACTCGAGTCATCTCCTAGACTTAACGTGTACATTTATTTATAACTATTATACAGTCTCACACTCGATATTTCTCGTCGTAAAGTCTCGATTTTTTATGCTCTTCCACACTCGCGATCTTATCCCAAATTCCCGCCAAGCGTCTCCTGCATACCGTCGCAGCGCCGATCGGCCGGGTCCCCGTCAAATATACCGTGCGTAAAAGAATCTGACGTTTTTGGTAAAAAAATATCGGGTCTTGAGAGGTCCGACCCGATCAGCGCAACACGCCGATATGCATGCGACCTCTCGCATGCAAGAAATATGTATAAATAGTCGTAGAATGAAAAACCATAATCGTCGGACAGCTCGGTTCAGAAGGTACGAGAGAGTGAGAGAGATAGAGAGAGAGAGTGAACGTCGATTTTCTTGACGATTAAAAGTAAACCAAGAACCAAGTTTCTTCTTCGCTCCGGGGAAACGGACGCAGCTATCACAGTCATCGTTGTCGGAACAGAAAGTGTTCGCTTGAAAGAATAGACCTTATCCTCTTAACACTTTATACTAATGGCAGTCAGCAGGGAGGCGAGTGTGTCTTACACTGTCGGGCAATTGACAGTCGAGAACATTACGTATCTTCAATTCCGTCGTAGCAACTTTCTTCGCGTCGGAGATATCGAACCAGTAAGTCTTGCATGAAGTATGATAGCATGTGTGCAGAGGTTCTCTGCACCGGAACTCCTTTCTTTCTTTGCCATGCACGCGGGAGAAGGAAAAATATGGAAAGCGTGTTTTGTGCTACCTTCTGACTCGAGCCAGCCGACCATCCCGCACTCGTCTATCACGAGGCACACTGCGCGCTTTATTCTCTCTGCCGGTTTTATCACTCATCACTCAATGATAAGATTTATCAAGTATGTCTCACCTGCGCACAGTTCACCATCGCAACAGCCCGTGGCGCTGAGCTAATCTAAAGAAATAAGCTACCAAGAATTCGATATAATGTCGATAAAATCTTTCTTTCTCTCATCCGCCTTCTTTCTTTGCCAGACCCCTCTCCCGATCTGCCGCCTTGAATCTCTTTCCTCCCTTGGTCAACTCGACCATCCGTCTTAATTATTACTTTGTGTTGTGTCTGGTCGCTCACCACATTCTCTGCGGTGTATGCTCATCGTTCATTGACTGAAAGGCGATCGGCTGCTAAGTTACTGTAAAGTCAGTCAGCCAGTCTTCAAGTAAGTAAAGGACGTTTGCACTCTATGGCAGCTTCGGTGTCAAGGGCTCGTCGAGCGACAAGGGCTTCCTTTCTTCGCATTAAACTAACACGTAAATGATTGGCGAGTAGAAAATACGTGTAAGAAAGATACGTGTCGTAGAGCACTACACAATCAAAGAAATATTTGGCATAGATGATGACTTATGTCTTGCACGATTGATCCAACGGGACTCTTTCGTATACGAGTAACTATATCACGCTTAATTAAGAGGCTCATTACCCCGTTACAAGTACGAAGGATTGATTCGCGTTTGACGGTCTACCTCGAGTACGTCTGATCTATTGCCACCTCTGCAAAAGAGAATTAACAACAAAAAGAACTTCCGAACATGTAAAAAAGGAACCCATTCTTGGGAAAACGTTTCACGCTTTCCCAGCAAAACTTCCACAATCTGTGCGTGCGATTGGCCCCCCTTGGTAGTCTACGAACTCCGTGGAAGTCGCATTACAGTTATTTTAGCAATTTATCATAGAAAGAAAAAAAAGAACAGAATCCCCATGCACTTGGTGCATGGCTACTCGTACACCGTCAATAGTAATATACATTTTCGAAATATAATTAAAACGCGCAACTTTGTTAGTTTTCTCTTTTCTCTTTATACGTTCTACGTGAAAGACGTCCAAGTATTAAAAATTTTTGGTTCGCATCGAATACAGAATATTATAAAATTTGCAATAAAATAGAAATCTCTAACACGCGTGATCCTCGATATAAATTTCGTAAATAAATTCAAACGCATAGAAACAGCGTTCTCAACGCCTCTCTCGTAAGAGCATCATCTCGTTCAATGCCAATTCGTTTTTGTCCAGTCACCACCCCGTGCCGGTAAGGTTCCCCTTTTCCACGCGCACTTCTCTTTAACTCTCATCCTAAGTATTACTTTTATACCAAATGTATAGTCAACGATTTCTTCTCTATTACGTGAATTTCAAACGTAGCTTGCTTGTGTCGAAACCTCTAATAATGTCTTCCAGTATACCCAACAAACGGTATTGCAAGTGGCTGCCAATATGTGACTATGTAAAACGTACATTTTAAACCCTCGACAATCGTCTCGCTGATCATCAGCAAGATTGCGTGGTATTATGTAAAGTTTATCGAGATCAACCAAAAGCTTGGTTGAATCTCTCTGTTCTTACTACTTCCTCGCGAATACGTTTATACGACAACCCTTAGTTAACGAGTGTTTTTTTTTTCTCTACTTTTAACATCAACACGAAACGTGCACTTTACTCCTCACTACTCGCGTTCGCACAAGTTCTCAGACACTCGGTAGATATATACGTATGTAATATATATATATATGTGTATAGTTTCTGTCTGCCATTTAGTCGACTTTGCATCCCGCGATATTGAAGTGAATAGATACTCCTGCCTACCACAGACTTCGTGCGCTTAGTTTCCCTATCGTTATTAAGAAATATAACGCTTATTCTTGGACAAGAATAGCGGTTAATTAAGGTAAGACACCATAGTACGTAGCAATATTCTCGATTCCCCACTGAAACTCAGCAATCCCTGTCAAGGTTCACCACCCAGCATCTAATAATATGTAATGCAGTTTCTCATACTACTATATCCGTTTCGTATCTCAGACTTTTCCTCGTCATGCGAAATGACACCAGCCTATTGGTCGCGGATGTAACCGTGTATCAAGACTATTTCCTCGATGCCCTGGTCCATTCGTCAAGTTCAAACGGCCACCGGATAAAATATAAATTGAGTTTAAACGTCTATTGAACACTGGTATTTCCCCCGTTAAAATGTACATTTTATGCGAAAGAGCCGAGCTTTTGGAAACTTACTTCCCTGAATATCCATAACACACCCCTTAGTCATTCCACCCGCAGTATATGAAAGAAATCACGATAAAAATCCCGAATAGACCAGTGATGTAGAAACTTTGCAACGGACATATACATGTATGTATATATATGTATGCGTACATAGAATATGCTCGAGGAATATCATCCTCTATCGGCTATGAAGTGAACATACATAGGTATTATGTATTATCTCGTACGAATTGGTGTATACTGTACGACTGTAGTGTGTCGGCTTAACAAGCGATAAAAATATGTAAAAGGCTGAGCTTTCTCATTTAGCGCGGGACATATATACATATATATATAGATATATATATATTATAAACAACACTTGCTCTTTGCCCTCATGGATCAGCTAAAATCGGATACGTAACCCTGGATCGTTTAAGCGGGACACGATCTACACGTACGTTAAGTATGTTAACGATGTTTACCTTCCCCCCCTCCCTCCCACCCCCCTTGCGCTACTCTGCCCGGACAGGCAGCATACGGTTTGGAAAGTTGTGCTGGCTCTGCTGCGGCTGGAACCTATATCGTTAGTATCCCAATGCACACTCATCATCCTTGGATACACGTGGACTCCATTGCGAGAGAACTCAATGGATCTGGTAATGCGTGTTTCTGAGGCAGGGACTAGCGATCAATGGCGGCACACGGATATCGTTCTTGTCTGAACTCACAAACGAGCGAAGTGTACGGAGATTTAAGACATTGAGGAACAGGGCAAGCGAGGCGATCCCATCTGTGTGAGTACCCTATCCAGCCACTGCAATGGACCATTCAGGTGCAGCTCTATCCAGCACGGAGTCGATGTTACCGTTTGCCGTCGATACGCCGCTCCCCAGCCTTTCACAAAACTCATCCTGATCGTGCACATCCGAGTTAACTGGTAGACCGCCTCGAAGCCTTGTGATACTGACTGCGAGAGTAGCGCTGCAAACTCTTGATTGTTGAAAATTTTTAAATTGCAACCTATATAACAAACAATCAGAGGCTATTGTATAATGACTGAAATCAGAGTGTTAGCAGTTAATGCAAACGCACGTACCAGGCGGTATTTTACAGACGGTAGCAGGGTGCCAACCGTAACGCTGGTTGCAATTCGGACTCTGCACGAATATGCTTGAGTCGGACAAGCACTCTGCGAAAACTTCTCCCCCAATGTAATAGAGCCTCGCCCCTTTCCCGATGTGTCGTCTGGTTTGTTCGACCACCGTGTTGCGGTTCACGTTGGACAGCAAGCCCAAGCAGAATCTCTCGGAATTGCTAGGATCCGTAAAACCATCCACCGTTATGCTGGGCTGCGACGCGTGGAAGGTCTCGCCGACTCTTGTATTTAGCTCGTAATAACTTATCGAACACCTGAGAAAATTTCTTCCAATTAAATACTCTGAATTCCTACGACAATACTTGTTCAAGTTGCATAAATATTTCCATCGATTACCAGAATGCGGGCTCGCAATACATAACGGGTTGGGCGTCCACGGGACTTGGCGAAAGTCGCGACAGGGACATGTTGTCATTGTGGTCCATGTTATCACCATCCTCGCTTATGTATCCTGGCGGGGGTGTATCGGCAGGTGGATCCATGGAGCCAGGTGCAGGATGTGGTGAGCCTTGCACGCTGCCAAGGCTCCCCACACTCGCAGGACTTGTTGCTTGCATGCTCTGTGAAGAAAAATTAACTTTGCATTTTGAACGCTAAGAAGCAGTACCACTATACGAAGACGTAGTAGTAGCCTATCAGACGCACCTGCATTCCTTGGTAAGGATTGCTTGGCGGTTGTTGTGGTGGCTGCTGTTGCTGTTGCTGCTGCTGCTGCTGCTGCGGTGACTGCGGTATACCCTGCTGGTTATGATGCTGGTGATTGAGAGTTGCGTGGAAGCTGGTATTCTCCGGCACGCTCACACTCAGCTCTTCCAAGGAGGTGTTGTAGAGGACGGACTCGTCCCCGGCTAAGTTGTGCCGTGGCACAAGAATGGCCGGTAGAACTGTAACGGTTCGTGTACCGATTCAATCTTCGATCCTTTAGACTATCTAATTCGCTATTAGTTATCAATAAACTTCCTTAAACTAAGTGACCAAAGAATTCCACAAGTTTCTTTGGACTTACACGGAAGCTGCTTGTCTCAATTGAATGCGCGGGAATCGCACTGACGTACCTGGCGTTTGTATTCGTTGATAGTGGTACGGGTTTACGCAAACCTCGTCTCTCTTCTGCGTGAAGCCGTACTCGCAGTGCTCGATCGCCCTTAGCTCGTGGTGCGACTGCAAATCCGGCCAGCGCCAAAGACGGCAGTAGATCACGTGCGGCAGACCTTTGCCACGTACTCCTTGGACCCCGTTGTCGCCGACGCCACCCGGGCTAGGCCTTTTCCAAGCACAGAACAGAAGAAGAGAAAGAGAGATTATGCCTGTACCTTCCTATACCACCCTCGCGTGTTTGCACGCGCCTTCCTTTTGCCCACTGGCCACCAAGAGGAGCCGCACTTACAGGAGCAAAAGATCCGCCACTAAGGAGGAATCTCGGCGCCAGGCAAGTTCTTTGATTCGCGGATATTCCAAGTCGAGCAAAATGCGAGGCTGGTGCGGCCGCCGCTTTTGGCGGCCAGGCTTTCAAGCCGGGATCGATTTAGTTTGGTATACCAGCACCAGCCACCGAGAGCCCTGTCGATTATGATTACAGAGCAACACCCAGCGAATTCAAGCCTTTATCCCAAGGAATCTTTGAGACACTGAAGTACTTCTTCATACCGCATCATAAACTCGTTTTACTATGTACGTTTCCTGGACACTCCAGTGTCCCCCCCTCGTTTCTTCACTCCCAACATTTCTCGCTGTTTCCCTTTTGCTCGTTCACCGTGGCCAGGGGCTTTCCAGCTTTGGCCTCGCGCCGGAAGTGCCGGCGCCCGGCAGGAAAAACGAACAAATTGGAGCCCTGCGCTAAAGGAAGGATTCCGGAGCATACCAAAACGATCACGGGCCTGTCGGCCGAGCCGACTGCTATAAGGATATCGGATTCATAAGGCAACCCTAAAGTGCAATGAACCGTTGTTGAAAAAGACACGGAGCAATCCACTGCTATAGGAACTGGACGGAAGTAAGGGGACGCGATCTGTGATCTATTTTTGCGATCGGGCCGGATGCGCGATTTCAGGGAAAGCTTGGAATCCCCCAGGAGGGGTGCGAGGTGCTAACATCGCACTCATCCGCTTTCCGCAGAAACTGCGTTGTCAACTAAATCCTTGGAACCAGACTGAGATGGACTCACTCGATCGAGCTTGTCGCCAAGAATTACGTGCTTTCCATTATCCATTTATCGCACACAGCAGTTCTTTCGCCGACTCTCGTGCGCTCGGCCAATTAGTCTTACCGCCGGTGCTTTTTCTATCATTTAAATGTCGCGCCGGCAAGCATTCTTCAAGTGGCAGCGCGCAATCCCGCATTTCCAATAAGAGCAGATTACCGATACTGAATTCCTATCGCGCTATGTCTAATGTTTTCGTCAAAAGCCTGTCTGAACAGACTTGGATCAGAGCTACTATCTGTTACCTCCCTCAGCCTCTATCAATCCCGTGTCGTTGGCACATGTCAGCGTTACTCTCGATTACACGACATGGATGACATTGCGTCGACGAAGCGTTACATAATGTAATAATTCGGAAAGCTTGATGCCGCAGGATACACCGACGCATCGACGCTACTTTCCTTCGCATCGATCTCCTCTGAAGAGAGCTAGTCGTTTCAAGAGTCACCCGGCTAGCGTCAGGCTTTGATAGACGACAAGCGATGGAGTAACACAACACGGTATAGGAGCGCAGAGAGGAGAGAGCGCTCGTGTGTCTCTCAAAGAGTCTGCCAGAGCGACGCAAAGAGACTGCAGGAGCTGTTGTATACGGGACTACGAAGAAGACACACACACTACACGGGGCCCCGTCTGTTCCTACCCAATTGTTACATAAGAACAATGCGCCGGTAGCAGTACCAGCGATCCGCTCTCGCGGCATTAAGTAATTCCATCGTCAACTTGCACACCGAGCGTCGACGAAGAGGCAGCAGTCCTCGAGAAGACTCCAGCCGCTTCACCGATGTACCCCTCTGCAAATAACATTCCTCCATATGCCCATTCGTGAATTAACTAATTATCTATTCAAACCTTTTTCTAAAAGAAATTATAAGAAACATTAAAATGTAAAAAAAACGCCAAGTAGTGTAGTATCACGTAGGAGATAGCTTTTTTGGTATCAGATTGTCCAACAAAGTTTTTATTCAATGATAAAGACGTTTTACCTTGTGGATTAAAAGTATAAAGAAGAAAAGCCATATCTCTTGAAGGAGTAAACCGATTCGCTTGATTCTTGGCTCATTGGATTCAGAAACATACATGATGAAATGCAAAATACATAAATTAATCCTTGGAGCTGCTACTTTTGCAGAAACTAAAGTTAAAGTGTTGTATCGACTGAAAACCCGCTACAGTTCGGAATAAATATCCTCGGTTGTCCCCCGCTAGTATTATGCTACTGCTTGGCGCGAGTATCTACCGAATCTCTTGATTCAAAGATGAAAGATTCGAGTGTGTCTTGATACTGTAATATCAATGATTCACCCTTGGCACCGTCATCGACGGATTTCCAACGATCTATTGAACGCCCGACTTGAATTGCTAAATGGTCAAGGTTGCTGGCGTACCAGCATTAGAAAAATGGTAAGGCGAGAGGTTAAAAGCTCGCCCATTCGTGTTAGATTGACAGCAAGTGATCTTTCAATGCACCGAGAAAGTTCGCCTCTCAAGAGCCACGAACTCCCGTCTCGTATTATAAATTGAGCGAATTGTTAATCATACTTTTGCCGCCGCGAAATTATTGACAAGTTATCCAAACAAGCTGGAAATCAGTTAGTTTTTAATGCGTCTTAAAAAATCTTCATCCTCTTTGTACGAGGGAAACTGCCAGCTCGCACCAGATCTTCCGCCAGTTCATTCAGCAATTTCACCGGGCGATTCCACGGCTCCCAGAGCGTGACACGCAATCAGAGCCGAGATTCAGTACACGTAAGCGTTAGACGAGAAGCGCGACTTAATCGAGTTTAATCTCCGACGGGAAGAAGGACACGGAGTCGCAGAAAGAGAGAATGAGAGAAAGAAAGCCGATGTTGAAGCCAGCGAGTATTCGCGCGGAGTTTTTTCCCCATTTTTTGACGAACGAAGAAAGGAAATGTAGAAGTGGCGAAAATGCGAATGGCACACCTTGCGCACCCCAGCAATTATTGTACGAAACAGCTTTTATACACACTGGCAAAATCGTAGAATTCCGTCAGAATTTTCGCTACTCAACCGATTTCGCGAAACCGCCGCTCACTATCGTGTATGCAGTAGCTGGTTACTAGAATGCGCAAGCCGCTCTTGGACTTTACCAAGAGTTTTCTTTCCGATGCACGCAGGAACCGGGGGAAAGGGGATGGCGGATGAAGAAAAAGCCGGGCTCCCGATAAGAGACTCTGAAACGTAACTAGCGCGATAAATTATATCTCCTTGAGGCCGCAAGGAGTTACGCGATTCCGCTCTCGAGAACCTATGTATATGTACATATATGTGTGTGCGTATATATATATACCGTGCGAGTTGCCTGCTGCCTGCAAGGACAACGAGAATTCCTCTTGAGGATAACTCTCTTCGTGTCACCGTGATCTAACGGCACACTTCATTTTTCGTACTCACATCGCTGGATAACTACTGTCCTATCAAACTACGGAAGTTCCCCTTGCTAGATAGCTTTCTCTCATCCTTGATTTAGCGAAGATCCTTCTCCATTTTTTTTCACCCTCTTCGAAACAGCTTTATTACGTGAAAGAGATCCACAAGTAGACCAGCGAGATAATACCTATTGCGTTAATTCTAACTTTCGCAAATCACACACCTTTTGCTGGCCAACATGGGGCAGAGCGCTGTACGGCGACTATGAAATCGGTGTCAGTCATTTTCCAGGATAAACACTCCATTGATTTCGTTACGCAAACATCAATTAGCCAACGTCGGCTGTCGCGTTCGATAGCTTGTGCCGATGTAACATCGAGAGAGTAATTTCGCCGCTGTAATTATACTCGTGCGTCTGCAAAATCTTCAGCGTGCCGCGAAAGAGAGAGAGAGAGAGAACGGGCACGCTCTTTCTCTCTCTCTCTCTCTTTCTCTATCGTGCCTAGCCGGTAACGGTAATCTTGTGTCAATCTATTGCATTCCCCAGAAGAGAATTCCTCCCTTCTTCAGGAAGAAGCGTGCTGAAGCAACTGAGTCCTCGCGAAGACGAAGACGAAGAGAGTTCTCGTGAGCAGAAACGCGGTCTATTATTACGTTTAATTTGCCTAATAACAAGCCTCGCAACACGCCGAGCTCCGAGCGATACGGCCGAAGAATCACAGAGATATCGTCGCCACGGTATATCTGTTTCTTCGAAATATCCGTGTGTCAGGCAAAGGCGGACTGTCAGTTTCGAGAGCCTTCAGGATGATCCGGACATACATGAGTCATCTATATGGATATTATTCTTCGCATGCATAATTGTTCTGCTCGTCTGAACTGTGACCTGCAACGCATTCTCCTCGGTACAAGAGATAAACTATGGTTGCCCGGTGCAGAAGCCGCCGGGTGTACTTATTCCAAAGGATAGTATCGACATAAATGACTCACACATACATCTACATCAGGATCAAGCTGTGTGTGTTTGGAGAATTCAACAGGCGAAATTTCATTTCCGGCGCGTGTGCGTGCGTGCGGCTGATTCCATTGTAAATTCCATTTAATTAACAGACGGAACCACTGATCGGGCGATTAATGCTTTGCCGGGTTTCGCGGAGAAGTTCGTTCACTCCCGCGGCCGAGTGGCTTTGGATCAAGAGTTAATGCGCTTAGACGAGCTATAGAATTAAATAGAGAGACGAATAGATGGATGAGCGAGAGAGAGAGAGAGAGAGAGAGAGAAATCGCTTGGATTAACAGTACGTAAGCGAATACCTGCATCAATGACCATCCAGGGTGAATCCCGATTGTCTTTGCAGTAACACTAGCACGTTTCACACTGTACACCATAGAAACAAGAACGCCTCTGTCGGAAGGACTCTTAGCTTATCATAGAAATGAAGCTCCCTGTATACGTCAACCCCATAAGCCGTACTACTATTCGAATCGACGTCATTTTAAGACTCGGGTACCGCGAGGAAAAGCACTGGGCGAGCGAGTCTTGTTCGCGCGCGAGCTCTCCGAAGGATCTGCCTTTCTCGATGACAAACTTTCCCTCTCTCCTCTTAGGTATCCTTGGACACGTAACGATGCGGTCAGGATAACTATTAATAAAGTCGTCATGAGGTAGACACCGGTATCGTGGATCCCTCTGCTCACGAGTCCATTGATACGTGGATCCTCACCATCAATGACTATTTTCATAATTGAATAAAAAAAACTACTAGGATCCGAATGAATTGAAGCAAGAGTATTATAGAAGTGTATGAGTCTGTCGTGTCCAGCTGTTCCGTCAAAATTTCTCCGACATAAGACACACCCCGTAGATACCAAAGACACGCGCGCCCTAGCGTGATCCGAGAGCCAACTGCCACGTGACTTAATATCTGTAATCACCGGGAGAGACCGTCGATCGAATATAAGGCCGTGTCTAGACTTGACAATTGCTTCGCCTTTAATTCCCTTCCCTTCTCTCGTCCTTCCACCAAGCGATATAATATGGAAAATGAATTATAGAGCGCAAGAGTGGTAGAGGGACACGTGAGCCCGTTCGAAACAGTACAGGTACTTCTCTCTCTCCATTGAGAGCAGCCAGAGAAGTCTGGCAGAGCGCGGGTTAATTGCCGTTTATTCCAATGCGGGACAAAGTGGTAGACTGATGAAAAGAATCGCTTTACACGCTCTTCGCTCGCTCACCGCCGCCGGCAGGCAATATCGTTATGTAATTACCGAGATGGAACGGTATCGGTATAACGTGCATCGAAAAAGAAGAGAGCCCACTCTCGACTATGCACTTTGCCGAGCTATTTAAGTATCGCGCGCCACCAACAACAGAGAGTCACAATTGCCCATTAAAGAAAGGATATTTCACCCTGGAGATATATCTCCTCTTTCTCTCGCATGATGGATAAACGCATAACTGTTGCGCGAGCGCTTTTACAAAGAGTGGCTAGCTCACAGCCTATCGAGTTGAAATAAGAGGTTCTCTCTCCGTCGCTCTCTCAGTCATGAGCCACTCGTAATGATGCGTGACAGCCGACGAGTTGAATCGAGCGTCACGAGTGCTCGGCTAAAAAAGATCCATGGGCACGGCACGTGTCGACGTGATTGCATTGCAACAGGCTCTCTCTCCCTCTCGGTTTCCCATTATCTATCTCGCCGAGAGCAATAGATGAAATCGCTCTGAAAGGATTACATTTGATATTACTGATACCAGTTGCCATAGCGGTGGACTAAAATAACGGAACGGCACAACGTTGTACGAAGGGTCAGGGTGGGAGTGAGAGGGGATGGAAGGGAGGTGTGTCCCACGGGGTCCGCTAATAGAATTTCTGTGACCTAGGTCAGGCATACGCGGGTGGAAGCCGCTTGCGCCTCGATATCGGCAATGACCTCCGCCTCCGCCGCTACCGCTGCCGCGCAGTGCAAACTCGTCACTGCGACTATCGTATCAGCTCTCCTTGCAATTAATAAACTCGAGGTAGGAGAACGCGGGTAACGTTTACGCCGTACGACAAGAAGTTAAGGGCAAACTGTCTGCCCCAATGGCACGGGAGAGACGCTGTCTCTCGTCGCGAGAGACAGATACTCCGAGATGAGCGACGGCGACACGTAGCCCCTTTCTCTCTCCCTCTCGCTCCCTGGAATTGACGAATACCTCCTCCGCCTCCTGCTGCCGGCGGCGAGGATCGCCGGGGCAATCTAATTCGTCTGACACCGGGATTTTGAAGTAGCCACCGACGACATAATGATAGACACGCGTATCTCGCTCGTTTATCTTGCGCACAGCACGTCTCGGACACGTGTGTTCCTCTCAGCCGTCGATTATTATTTATTTACGAACGCCTCTCCTTCCCAATCCGGCGATGCCGCAAAATGATGCAAATTGGCGTACCAACAGAGTCACGCACCAAGCTGGTCGTCCACCGTGAGAACCTACTCTCCCGGCATCGTCCCGGTGGCTCTGAAACGAGTCAGTCCGACGGCAGAAAAATCCTGTTCGGAGTAGCGGGCTGCAGGCGAATCCATTAGAGAAGCTAGTAGCTCGAGAAATGAAGTAGTTACGCGTAGTCACGACATTCGCTCGCTCAAGTCAGCGCCCGTACCGACGGCGGAGGGCCAAAACACACATACATATATGTCTATCTCTGTTTCAGCGAGGCCGACAAAGGATGCGAGAGCAAAACTGTCAGCGACTTACAGTGCCCTGTCCATGCAACAGATTGGTTGCTGTCCATATTACAGGGTAGCGAGTAAACAGGCAGAGAGAGAACAAGTATGAATGAGGCGTACGTGGAGAGACGCGCGTTTCTGCTGGCTGGTTTGGTGGTACGCTCGTAGCCAGCAGCAGCTCGTCGGTAGACGATGGGGCTGGCTAGCAGAACAACGCGAAAGAGCGAGAGAGGAAGAGAGATGCGCAAGAGGGAAGAGAGGCAACGGTGCAGACAGATCGGCCGAAACTCGGCGAGATGATCGTGCTCTTTTACGATGACGACGTGCGCCGAAGAAGGCACGATAAAGAATGATGCGGAGCTCGCTCGGTCTCGAACTGCGTATCTGGGGTGCGATAGGTGCCGATTGATACGTGTTCTCACCGTGGTATAATGATGCACTTAGTGTTGCAGCTTTGCGTAGTAATGGCCTTCTCGAGCTCGTCGAGGCCGGTGGACTTCTTGAGTTTCTTCACCAGGCTCTTAACGGCCTTCTCACTCCATTTGTCCTCGCCCTCGGCCTTCTTCCAGCCCAGCAGCCGCTTCACGATAGGCGGATTAAAGCCGGACAGCATCGAAGTCATGATTTGCGGTACGGCGATCGCGCGCGACCCGCATCGGGACACCTCGACGTGTCGCCACGCGGACCACCACCAACTGCTACACTCGCCTTTCCACCTGCACACTCCGGCCTGACACTTGGGCCGACGCGCTTTCCACCAAGCACTCCTCTCGCGCGATTCTCCCTGGGCTCCCACGTACACGCCAAAGCCTCATACAGGCGGCGAAAACTTTGCCAGAGCCGCCATGTTATTTCCCGAAGCGTGCTCGACTGACTTCACCGTACGCCGTAGCGCCACTAACCCTGCGCTTCCTAGAAGCGCCCACTACTCGCTCGCCGTCTCCGAGCTTCTCCGAGTACGCTTCGTTCGGATCGCTTCTCATTCTTCAGAAATTATCTTGATATTTCTTTGACATTTTCTTGGGATACTTCTCACAATTTAGTTTGGAGTTGATTACAGTTGAAAGATTGTTTGTGTTGAGTGGAAATTAGATAGTTGCTTACCTCAACTTAGTGTGTCTTGTGTAGCCATGCGGTCGGTCTTATAGAGTTCGACAACTTTCTGCTTGAAGTTGCATTTAATTATTGAAGTACAACGATTGGGTGATTCCCGATCCTTAACCTGACCCAACGAAATGAGAGAGAGACCGAGCGGCCAATCACGCGTGTGTCCAATCGTTATATTTTCCCATGTGTTGTGTGATTTTTCTCTCGTTTCCTGCGTTGCTCCGCCGTAAATAGCATATTTCGAGTATGAATGTCAGTCACAATTTATCGTTGCGATTGATACTCTACTTGGAAGAGATATAGCAGCTCGTTTTTACGAGATTGTTGGCACTCGTACCTTCGACTCGGAGGTAGTTATTAATAATTGTTAAAACGGGTGCTATTTGTATTCGAATATAGTCACTATGAGTCGTGAAGGTAAGGACAATTCTGCATATTGTATGTGTTTAAAAAACCTCTTGAACTCCTGGTCAAAATAGGTCCTCTTAAAATCTTTGTTGGGAGTGAAACTTAAGCATTGAAAGCCTATTCTTTTTGTTTGTTTTCAACTTCTCATTAAAACTTGTTGCACTGCAATTCTTGAGCATATTGGGATTTTGTTGCACCTTCATGATAACATCGAGTCGTCAGTAGTGATGATTGACACCTAGTTAATATTGGTATCTTTCAAGATGACAGAAGTGATTCGGAAGATGAGCACGACAAATCTAGAAGTCCGTCAGTGGATTCCCATAGATCAGGCAGTCCAGAGCACCAAAGGCAAAGTAGATCAAGATCGAATTCCAACAGTGTAAAGTCCTCTCCTAGGTATGTGAAATTTCTCTGATAATACGTGTTAGACATACTACATCCAATGATAGATATTCAATAATATTTATTGCAGATCTAACAGAACCTTTCCAGCTCCGGGCTCACCAGCTTCTGTACATTCAAACGCCAGCTCAAGAAAGTCATACTCTAAGTCACCATCTCCAGCCTCTTCAAGAAACGGCTCAGCGTCACCCAGCTCCGTAAAAAATCATAGAACTTCAAGATCAAGTTCAAAATCTGGTGGAAGACAAAGCGCCTCCAGATCACCCTCCAAATCGCCTGGCCCACCAGCCGACAGATCTCAGTCTCCACACTCAGCCACATCCCCAAAGTCGCCAGGAAGATCCAGATCCTCCTCTCCAGCAGGGTCAAGAAAAAGTTCCTGCTCACCATCGCGAAATCATTCACGATCGAGATCGCGATCAAATTCATCGAGGCCGCCATCCAATCCAACATCGCCAAAACCAAATTCTCGATCTAATAGTCGATCACCATCGCCGAACGATGCACCTAGATCGCCATCCGGTTCGCGCAAATCGCGATCAAGATCTCGATCGGGTTCTAGAAAATCTCGTTCACGATCTCGGTCAGGATCGCAAAAGTCCCACTCACGATCTCCATCTGGTTCACGATCTCCGTCTGGTTCGAGAAAGTCTCGCTCACGGTCTCCCTCTGGTTCACCGACTGCTGCTGCTAGATCACGTTCTCGATCGGGATCTCGTAGATCTTCTCCAGCTAGATCACGATCACGTTCTGCTTCCGGCAGTCCACCTCCAAAGTCTCGGTCAGCTTCGCCGAAACAAGGCTCACGTTCACGTTCTCCATCTCTCAATCATTCATCTGTACAAGCACGAACGTCACGTTCAAGATCAAAGACGAATTCCCCCGCTGGATCGAGGAAAGGAAGCCCTGGATCACGTAGAAGTTCTCGTTCAAAGTCTCGTGAGCATTCTTCCGAAAGGCAAGCTAAGTCTAAATCAAGATCTCGGTCGAGGTCTCGATCTGGTTCGGGATCAAGGAAGCAATCACCTGCTGGATCGCACAAGGGTTCGAGGTCACCGTCACCAGAAACTAATGTAGCCTCGCCTGCAAAGTCAAGATCACCTTCTGGCTCAAGACATGGATCAAGGTCTCCCTCACGTTCGAAACGAGGCTCTAGGTCTCGTTCGAGATCTGGCTCAAGAAAATCTGGCTCCAGATCGAGATCAAGGTCAGGCTCTGGATCAAGAAAAGGATCTCGATCACCAGCATCCAGAAGAAGCTCCCGATCACGCTCCAGGTCTGGCTCCAGATCTTCGAAGTCTCGCTCTCGATCCCGATCAGGCTCAAGAGTGTCTCAAGCAGGATCCCATAAATCTCGTTCGAAATCCAGATCAAGATCGCGATCGAGATCAGGATCACCGCCTGGGTCTAGACATTCTTCGCGATCGAGATCACGCTCAAAGTCTGGCTCAAGATCCAGATCGCGTTCAGGATCACGAGGAAGAAGATCTCGCAGTCGAAGTGAAGGCTCTGAAGGGACAGCGAGAAAAAGAAATAGAGTTCTTTCAGAATCCGAAGATGAAGACGGTGTGAAAGTTCCGAAGAAAACGAAGCATGGACTGTCTGATTCAGAAAATGAAGAGGGCGAGGCAGCTGAAAAGAAGAAGATAGACGGAGAAGAAGAAATTCCAGAGAAACAGGGGAAGGAAGAGCAACTTATAGATGAAGATATAGAAGTTAAACAAAAAGATGATGATGATTCCGACGATGGAATTATGCCCGACGGAGGAATGTAAGTTACTCGATTTTCAATAGCCTTACGGTTGTAAATCCATTGCTGGATGTTAATTTTTACCATTTCTAATCTATGCTTATCAGGAGTGGGCGCTACATGTAAGTAACAGTACATGTAGAAGATGTTGGGAATTACATATAATTCTTTTCGAAATAATTACCGTTGTATAGTGGTGACATGAAATAGAATTAGAAAATAATTTACTGACATGTGTTTTTAGGGATGACTCGTTATCAGATTTTGATCGAATGTTGGCGCGCAAAAAGGAGGAACAGTCGCGTCGCCGTAAAAGGAAAGACATCGACATAATTAACGATAATGATGATATTATTGCTCAGCTTTTAACTGACATGAAAACTGCTTCCGAAGAAGATCGAAGGTTGAATCAGCACAGCAAACCAGCTACGAATAAAATAGCTATGCTATCGAAAGTATTATCGCAATTGAAAAAACATGATTTGCAATTAGCTTTTCTGGAGCACAATGTACTTGCTATTCTAACAGACTGGCTAGCACCAATGCCCGACCGATCGTTGCCTTCCTTGAAAATTAGGGACAGTATTTTAAAACTTTTATGGGAAGTAAGTATTTGTGTCAAAGCTGACAAAATATTGTTATGTAATGTGTAAAATATTGTTCTTGTTTTAGTTCCCGAGAATTGACCAAGCCTCCTTAAAACATTCTGGTATAGGGAAGGCTGTGATGTATCTGTATAAGCATCCTAAGGAAACAAAGGAAAATAAAGAACGCGCGGGGAAGCTTATTAATGAATGGGCTCGACCGATCTTTAATTTATCCGCCGATTTCAAGGCCATGTCCAAAGAAGAGCGAATGCAGCGTGATCTAGAGCAAACACCGCAGAAGAGAAGAAAGCAGGATGAAAGCGGAACATCCCAAAAATCTCAAGACATTAACAAGGCTCTTAAAGGGGATTCCAAGTAAGTCTTCAGAAATTAGAACTTACTATTAAGTTATTCTGCCTATATATCCATGAATTTATATAACGATCTCTTTTAGACCCGTGAGACCAGGTGAACCTGGTTGGGTTGGAAGAGCTAGAGTTCCTAGGCCTTCTAATAAAGATTATGTTGTACGACCTGACTGGAAGTCTGATGTTGATATTAGTAGAGTAAGTATATTCCGTGAAATCTAGTAATTTCATAGAGGCGAATTAATCTATTCCAATTTCTATAATTACAGAGTACTAAGAAACAAATGAACAGGTTCGAAAGGCATATGAAGAATTTTATAGATAATAAACGAATTAAATCAGCCAGAAGAGCTGTCGATATATCAATTGAAGGACGAAAAATGTCTTTATAATAGTATATTTCTGATACCGTTGTATTAATAATTTAAAAAATCACGATTACTGTAATTATACAAACCCTCCTACTCGTTACTCCTCCATCGAGCTTTATAAGTTTAAAAAAGTGTACCATTCATGCGACAGTGCTGAATAAAGCCTGCTGATAGAAAAACCCGACTATTTTACATTACATAATATCCCAAGCAAATATATGTTTTCCAAATTCCTTACATCGCAAACACTGAATAAATATTGCGTTATTTTTAATAGAAATAGATTCTATTACTATCCACGCCCTTATTATCTTATGCTATTAAAAACTTTAACAAATTTTTATTCATTCTGTCTCGTCAAATTGACCCGCGTCGTGCACATTCTCGGAATTGGCTAAAAACTATTTTTTTCGAAATGGTAATGCAATTATCGTATTCAGTAATAATCAAATTAAGAACTTTGCTACGTAATAAATTTGTTTTTCTTGTCTTCTATGCCAGTAGAAAATTCAGTATTAATAATCACTATATATGCGTGACAGTGGCTCGGGCGTGAAGCGAGGATTCAAAATTTCAATGGCTTCATTTTCATTTCCGATTTGCCCGATCGGAGCGTGATCTTTTTCCGGTTTATCGTGGTAGTAAACGCACCGCACGATGAAAGCCAAGGGTGAAGTAAGTAAATATTCTCGATTCTGGGAGAAAATCTACGAAAATGCATGATGCAGGAAGTATCGCGAGTTTCAACAATATCAATGAGCAAGAAAACTGCACGAGAATTACTTAAAACTAAGTGAAAGGCTGCTCTCGGTGCTAGATAACCTCAACACGGCATGGCAGCCGACACATGTCTGCTTATGATCGAGTCAAGACTGATTTATAATTGCATTAGTTTTATTAAATTTTCTAATTTGCTATGCCGACGTCGGCGCATTATTATTTCTGCTTATTCTTCACGAGATTTTCCTCTAATTCTTTGGACAAGCGTCTCCAAGAGTTGACCTGAGTTTTCATATTTCGCTCTGTTGATATCGTCCCTTGGTAGACAGGACCGAATACCTGCATCAATATGCGCATGAAAGTATATCGCGCGTTTGGTAGAAAAGTATTACACTCTGAAATTCATGATTGTTTCTTTTTCCAGTTGAAGGAGTTCGAGGTGATCGGGCGTAAGCTCCCAACCGAAAAGGAGAAGACTACTCCTCTCTACAAAATGAGAATATTCGCGCCCGATGCCATCGTCGCCAAGTCCCGCTTCTGGTACTTCTTGCGTCAACTTAAAAAGTTCAAGAAGTCCACTGGTGAAATCGTTTCTCTCAAACAGGTACTGCAAGTTCTGTGTGCAATGTTCTATGTTCTATTGATTCTGTGGTAAAATCACAATCAATCGTTTGTAACACGAATCATGTTTTTCTAGATCCCGGAGAAGACCCCCATCAAAATCAAGAACTTCGGCATTTGGCTGAGATACGACTCAAGATCTGGCACCCATAATATGTACAGGGAGTACAGAGATCTGTCTGTCAGCGGTGCTGTTACACAGTGTTACAGGGACATGGGAGCAAGACATCGTGCCCGTGCTCACTCGATTCAGATCATCAAAGTCGAGCAAGTAAAGGCAGCTAACTGCCGCAGGCCCCAAGTCAAGCAATTCCACGATTCCAAAATCAAATTCCCATTGCCCAAGCGCATCCATCACAGGAATCGCATGCCACAGTTCAGTGTACGAAAACCACGCACTTATTTCCTTTAAATGCTGGACGATCAGTGTTTATACTTTGACACTAAATATATTAATTCTGAACTAAGACAATTTTTTGCTTTTCCCATGCCACATTCCCTATGGTATTATTCTAAGAGTACCTATATCGCTGATACACGAGACTTGATAGGTGTCAAGTTTCTCCACGTCGGCACCGGTAAAAGTGCATTTAATACTCATTGATTTCGTGACGCGAAGTGATTAACACGTCATATTATTGTCGTGGTATACATAAATATCCGATGAGAGGATTACCGATATTTCGTCACATATTATGACTCATAGATGTAGTCACTAGTTTGCTTTGGCCGATCAAGAGCAACAGCTAGAAGTATAGAAAATAGTAAGTTCTTTATCGACGTCATCTAATAAGTTAAAAATCTAGCTCGATCAAAATAACGAGGCGGCGGCCGCGTTTAAGATTTGCATAATCGTTGTTCTCCCATTGCTGTCAGTTGCATTCACGTAGGTTATGTAATTGTGCCACATGAAGAATTGATTAAAATAGAATTGTCCACAACGCGACTGAAAGTGACAGTAATTGTGATAAAGAGCTACCCCTCGTAGCCACGAGTGCCGTTGTACATTTTTGCAAGTCTCATCGTAGTGTGGTAGTGCTCCGCAGAAAAGAACAATGTATTCCTCAATAATACGTATACAGAAACTGCGTAATATCGCGTGTTTCTTAAGCTACAACCTTTTACGATAAAGACCAATTAAGTCATCGCAATTTCTAGATAAACATGGGACAGTTTAACGATAAAGGAGCGAGCGAAGTGAGTGCTCGTGTTGAGTACGATGAAGAAAGTGAGAATGGATTTGTCTTCGGTGACAAATATTTGCCGGAGGAAATATTGGCAGAAATATTTTGTTACGTGGACTACAAATCCCTGTTGAATTGTCAATTAGTTTGTAAGAGATGGAAGACATTAATTAACGACTATGTTTGGCGCAAGAAAGCCGAGGCGGTTTATGGCAAATCATTGCCACCGTACAAGGACATGCTCTGGTGTGTCTATTATTTGATGTGTACAAAGAGAATATTCGAGAGGAACTTGATAAAAAATCATTCTGGAGAACATGGTGTGAAAAAGCACTGGCAAGTGGTTTCTGACGGTGGTGACGAGTGGGAAGTAGAGAATCCACCTGTCGGTGTTACACCACTGCCGGATGATCCAGTGTTTGAGAAAAAGAAACACTGCTTTGTAACATCCTATTATAACTGTACAAAGACACAGATAATTGATCTAGAAGCTGAGGGTTTCATTCCCCACATTCTAGATATTCTACAACCTCCAATAGTAGTACGTAAAAGAGTGAATCAAAAACTATTGTATAGTTAGTACCAATTTACAGAGAATAGAACTGATCTTTCTTTTGTGGATAGGTGAGTGAATGGTATAGCTGTAGATGGGATTGTCCGGCAGTCTATCAATCTGTCATGCAATTAATAGGAGAGAAAAATAATGTCTTAGATACTATTCGATTCACCAAAATTATCGAAGGGGAGGACCAAAATAAATGGCACCATGTATGCATCTACTACTAATTAAAATCAAACTTGATGACATGTGTGACGATTAATGGGTTTTTACTATTTAACTAGGTATCACATGAATTCCAAGACTATGGTCCTGGCCTTAGAAAAATTTCATTTTTCCATGGAGGAAGGGATAAGTCTTTTTGGGCTGGACATTACGGTGCTAAAATGGCTGGTGCATCCGTACGTGTGAAGTTTCCCATTGTAGTGCACACAGACACTGAAGAAGCTGAAATGTCTGATCTGGATGATCTGGATGGTCTGGATTAGTAGTCTATATTTTTAAGTTTCATCTGTTAATTGTCGTCTTTTTCATTGGTAAGCGTTCATAATTTATTAATTTAGATTGTCCTCACATTCCCTGCGAAATCTTTTATTGTGCTTTCTAATATTAATAATAAATGAAATGGAAATGTGGTGTACCGGAACCATACCGGTACTTTGGAAATACGGGTACGGATTCTTCTCTTCCCATAGAAAAATCCGTTTCATCCCAAGTACGGAGTGTTCGGCTTTCCGCACACATTAGGCTGTAAAAGTGAACTTGAATTTTTCACAACTAATATATTTGTAATATTTGTCTGTATATGATCGGGCTTTTGTATTCGGTATGTTACGTTTTACGCAGCGAAATGCTCAATGCACCGACAGCTGAGAATAGTTTCGCAGGCGAAAACTTGTACCATATATATGTATCCAGTATTTTAATTACTCAAAATTGTAAAAAAAGTTGGCCAGTCTTACGAAATCCATCAAGGAATTGTATATAATTACTACAACTGAAACGCTATTTCGATTAAGTTTTGCGGCGCAGCCTCTTGATAGCAGACGTATAACTCCTTCGGGTGTGGAGTGGTATAAAGTCGCCCCACAACCCAGTAAGTTGTGTTTTCCCAGTCAAATAACACTCCATGTTCTTTGATAGCGATCAAGCTTTTGTTAATCACAGTCTTATCCAAGTCTTGATTGAGCATTTTCTTGAATCTCACAGTATTCTGCAGCAACTTATGTATCGTTTGGACACACTTGTTAAAATTTACCAGAAGCTGATTGTCCTTTGCAGTCCTGTCTATCGGCTTCGATGATAAGAGAATACCTTCGGCCATATCCAAATGCACGTAATGATATAAGTAATTCTTGTCACCGGTGGTTAGCTTTTTCGGTATCAAATATTCGGCTTGATTGAGCAGATTCTCTCTTATATTGGATATGTCCATATTCAGCACCCTGCTGTCATTCTATTGAACATTGTAGTGAATGCTATTGACTTTTGTATGGAGTGCATGTACAGTATGTATTGTAAAAAATATTTTAAATACTATTCTAACGTGCAAATAAATATTTATATTAAATGTAATACATCTTATTTATGGAAATGGACTTTGACTTAATTTACCTTGTATATATCGATATCGGAATCACTGTCTTCGGAATACCTCGCTGTGTTGCCACACTTTTCTCGTGTGGCTCGTCTTCCCAATATCGGCATTGCTTCGTCACTTATTTCACTAACGCCACCAGTTCCTTGACTCATCGAATCTTCCGATGTTTGGAGTGAATACACTTTGCAATAAATATCAAATGACGATAAGTTTTTGCTTTGCAGCCAGTAGAACTTCTTGCAGGCAAAATTGAGTTACCTGATCCTAGAACCATAGGACTCTCCTCGACGTTTCGCTTTTTTAAAATTGATGGAATTTCGTGACTTTTTTTAGCAGTCGAACTTGGAGACTGTTTGGTCGTTACCGCTTGTGTATCAGTGGATTTAATGAGTCCCAGGATATTGTCAGTAATACTGATGGATGGCTTCGTTGTTACTTGATCTTCACAAGTTATTACTTCCGGCCTAGCATTAGATGCGATCCACTTTGCTGCCAGAGTAGTTACACCTATTTTTCTAATGTGTTTAAGTGTTTCCTGTGCCTCCTCCACGTAAAACACATCAGGGCCCATTGTATCGTCGCACCTACGTCATCTCAAGTATCCCTTAAAGGTTTTCTTCTTTACGTATATCAAAATGCAATAACTACGATATCTTACTTTGCGGTGCATCCTCCAGATTCCAATAGAACTGCGAGCAAGTCATTACCATATCCAATAATGAGTAGGAACCATTTACCATTAGGTACAAGGGGCAAGTTGTTTTTACTAATATCAATATTCCCCCGATTACAAGAAAGTGGGTAGACTTTCTTCCATATTACGAGATTATTTACGGGCTCAGTATTTACCAAATTCAATATTCCAATATGTCGCAGATAAGAGTGTACTTCAATTAAATCTTCGTGCATTAAATGAGAGCCCAACAGATAACACTTGTGATAAATACAGCTGCCTAGGATTGTGTATAATCTCTGACAATCCATAGGATCTTCGTTCTAATAAGTTATAGTTTTAGATTACACTTAAAGTATTAATAAGATGCTATTTCAGCAAAAGTACGTACCCAATCTCTGTAATCCATTGCCTCCATTTCACTTAGAGCAGCATCAATTTGGATTTGCGCGTCTCTAGGTAATTGCACAAAATTTGAGACGGAGAAGCAACTCCGAAACTTATAGTTTTCCACACATTCAATGTCGGGGGGAACCATCATTTCGCCGTTTTCGGTATCTTCCGCATAACTTTTAATGTCTAACAGGCGTCGAATTATTTGGACAAATAAATGATCCAAATCAGAATGATTGTTTTGGCAGATGAAACATTTCGTTAGAGATTGATAAATAAACTCCAAAGTCTTCACCATGTCGGCAGAAAAGTTTACAGCTTCTTCAGCAGTGCAGCTGCAAAATTTATAAGTTACTCCAATAAAAGTGAACACGACTAATTAGCAGAGTTTGTCCATACTTGCAAGTACCATTTGTTAGGTAATGCGATTAATAATAATTCCTCATCACGCGGCGTGAACACAACATGCACTTCTTCTTCGGCCACATGGATAGTTGAACTAAAACATCAGTTGCTAATAGTTTTCTTAGACTGTTAGAAATTATATTATAGGGTATACCTAACAGGTTGTAGACCAACAGTTCCTGGTAGTAAATGATTAAGTGTAATAAAAGCCCCTCTGGAGTTACACAGTATAGAATTATTGCTTTTTGACTCCGATCGTGGAAAAGAATATAGTACCCCTTGTAACTCCTGTTCCGTCTCAGATAGTTCGCTTGTTCGCAGGTACAAAATGCCTATGGGGTAATCCAGCAACGATTCCATCAATTCCTTACTTTCCTCTTTATTTAATAACTGCTGTACTAATGCCGATTGCTAGAAAAAGTAATTTCGTGTCCGGTTTACTCGAATTAAATTAATCGAAGTAGTTTTTCATTTCATAGATAGAGAAACTAGTAATATACCCTCGGGGAATTTAACGGGGGTAGCTTTTCGGTGACATCAACGCCAGCAACTCTTTGCAGCTCCAGCGTTACCTGCAAGCGATCATATAATTAAATAAAATACTGATACCGCATCTGTGGAAGAGGCTTAATTTGAATTAAAAGATTTTATAATCAAGTCTCACATTTGTTGGTACTGTTATTTCGGAAAGAACATGGTCCAAGTTTTGATACGTCACATTAGTAGAATTTACACTTCGCAACCAGTCACCGATCTTAACATTTCGATTTTTCATCGCATCTGCGTCAGGTATGAAACCTGCTACCATTACCCTGGTTTTATCTGAGAACACTCCTGGCGTGATACCAAAGTGTGCCTCGCATAAAGTAGCTCTTCTTCCCAATTTATGCCTTTTCTCTGGATCGACCCATAGGGTCACTTGCTTGATTTCTCCGACCTGAAAAAGATGTACTTTCTCAATATTTTATCTATAAATCAATCGATTAATATTTAAAAAATTACTTGAAACTCCCGAAAAGTAACTTCTTTATTGCCTTCCCTATTTGAACCTCGAGTACCACTGGATGCAAAACCAGAACTGTTTTTCTTATTGCGTGTACTCCATCTTTTGCTTTCTTTGCGCCTTATAAGCCGCATTAATTTCCCAGCTCTCGTGCTTCGTCTCCTTGTTAATTCTGGCTGTGGACTGTCGCGCATTTCATTAAACAAACTGTTGTTGTCGGTTAGGCATTCTGTAGCGGATTCAATGTAAAATACTTCACCGGTAGCACTGATATCCGACTCCCACTCTACTGAAGAACTAAAGCGGCAATTAATTCATTACAGTATCCTTTATACGTAAATTCGTTTGCATTTGTTTACCTATCAGTATCCGAATAGTAGGATCCTGTACTAGACCCACTATCACTCGCCCACCAATCGTGCTCATTATCGTCATCTTTCTCGTCATCATTAACACATGATCCTCCAGAATATTTGCTTTCAGGATTCAACAATAAGCTACTCGCACTGGAATCATTCATAGTCCCACTTTCCTGATGTTGTAAACTATTAAGTGGGGGATTTTCCTCGGGACAATCGTGCACTTCGTGGAAAGTGTTATTTATTATGTAAAAAATAGTAATTCTTTATTTAAAAAATCATTCATCGAAGCACATACAATTCATTCGCATCGTTTGCTAAGCGCACGACTAACACCTGATCGAGCAGGTTGAGTCAAGATATTGTTACCTGCCTACCTTTAGCTAACGGCAGGTGGGAGAGGGGATACCGAAACAGTTACTCTCACTTTTACCTGCCTTAATATACAGGGTGTTCCAAATATACTGATTTTTTCTTCAAATTATTCTATAAATTATAGAACATTTTTAAAAATTGAATTGTAAGTTCATGAGTCTTGGAAACCAAAAATTGCTAAATCCGCAAACCGTGTGAATAATAGTTCGATGGATATGTTGGATCACTTTGTATAATGTGTATTTCAAGCGTTCCTCGTGGAACATTCATAAGCCGAGGCGAAAAAAGTAATTTGTTTCTTTATTAGTAACAATGATGTTTCTATTTTAGGAAAATTGGCATAAAAACTTTATTACAACATCGCCAGTCAATAATAATATATCCTAACAAATGGCCGTTTCAGTCTTATTTCTATACCGTCACTATAAAGATTGGAACACGTCCCTTAAAATTCTCTTTTAAAAATACTTACGTTAAAATACTTTAAAATACTCGTAAAAGGTAATATCGGTGTTAAATGATGTTAAAAGAATGGAACTGCAATGGCTAATTATGAATTTTCTAGTGGCGCTTGGTACTTCCAGGCACCAGGCTTTACCTTAAAAAATAAACAAACGTGCTGGCAGTGTTCCGTATAGAAAATAAATACCAAAGTTTATTTCGTCTACTGATAGCGAAGAATTATCGGATCGTCTGCTTCAAACTTGAAGCAATAGATTTTGTTTCAGTTGATTCCTTCTTCTTTTGTATGTCAGGCTGGAAGCATTTCCAGAGCCTAAGTGTTTCATCTGCTCCTGCACTGAGGACTGTGGCACCATCGGGAGACATTGCCAAGTGCAAAACACGACTAGAATGTCCTGTGAATTCCGCGACCTTTGTCATTCCTGGATATTTCCAGATTGTAATTTGATTATGTGCGTATCCATGAGCCGACACGATTTCCTTGTATGTTGTGGACCACAACAGGGAGCACACTTGAGATTTGGTGTCTACCGATTGCAAACAAGCACCTACAATAAAATTATACATTTCAACGTATACTATTGTAGGATTTGGTCCAAATTATCATCTGTCTCATCCTATTAAGATACCTGTGTTGCAATTCCAAAAACGAATCATTCGATCTGCTGTACCACCCCCACTCGCGAGTATGCTATTTTGCCAAGGGCACCATGCAAGAGCTTTAACTGCTGCTTGATGCTGACTCAACGAATATAATGGCTGTACTTGAGCGTGATTCTGTCCAGCAATTACAGGCCAAATCTGAAGCATGTTGTCATTTCCACCACTAGCTAAATATTTTCCATCCGGGGACCATTTCAAACCGCACACTTCCTGGGTGTGTGCATTTATAGTACATATCAAATGGTCCCTTTGTCTAACATCATGGTGCACTATCTGACCTGCTCTATAGAGACAATTAAGATGATATTTAGGAAACTCAACACAGAAATATAATGTCCTGTATATTTTCCGCAGTCTGTCAATAAGTGTTTAGTACCTGCAACCACTCGTCAAAACATGGGAATTCCAGGATAAAGATCCAACTCTGGCAGCATGCCCATTCATTACACGGACCCTCTTCATTTGACTACAATCCCATAGTTCTGTATTTCCTCCTGTCCTTCCTATAGCTAGGTAAGGCCCTTCTTGAATCCAGGCAACGGAGCAGACATAATCATTGCCTTCTAACTCAAATAATTGCTCTATAACACCTGTGCCAGCATTCCATAAGTATACATTTGCCCCTAATGCTACTGCTAAAATATTAGTTTCTGACCAATCAATTAGATTAAGATCTGTAACAAACCCAATTATTCTTATAGTAGCAATAAATACATCAGGATACAAGAAATATTAAACCAATGCATACAGTAATCATTAACTATGTCAGGAGCATCCAAAATCCTGTCAGGTGTGTTTGGAATATATCTATTGGACGATTTTATATTTGCGGGTACTCTTGATTGACTGTATATTACTCTTAATGGATTCTGATGATATTCCGGTGCGGCAGGGGCTTTGTTTTGATAAGACAAGACTCTCATATTACTAATGTCTCCGCCATAAAGATTTTCACCAATGAGTCTCTGTATTTCTCTTTTGGAAGGACTGGAGTTGTCACATTTCTCTCCATCTTGTTCTACACTAATTTGCTGTTGTACCTAAAATGGCAAATGAAGCTCAATAAACGGATTAACAAGCACTTACACGTTTTCCCTGGAGAAATAAAAACAAACATACCTTATAATGACCAAGATCGAAGTTAGTGGTTGATCTAGAAGGAATAAATCTATCGCCACCACTGGGTGTTTTAGCAGGTGTTGTTGATGTTGTACGGCCTAGTACAGATATTAATATAAATAAGAGCGATGATCTTACATCTACATAATAATAAAACTGATCTAATTACTAACTGGGTGACTTTCTTGAACCCTTAGAGGGAGTCTTTTTATTTCTGGATTCGCTCCTTTTAGTTGGTGTTTTCCCAGTGGTAGAACTCGTAACTGAAGCATTCGCAAGCTTTCTCGACGAATTTGCAGTAATGTTGAGACTATAAAAAAAACGAAAATTTTAGAAGCATTAGCATACATTAAACATCACTCTCTTCTTTTTTAATATCCTTCTGATGGAGAGTCAATCATTTATATATTTAAACGTAGATATCAAATTAAGCAGTTAAGAGGGAAAGAAATTGTAAACAGTTATATTACCTGGAGTTCGAGGATTCCAAGCATTTCTTTTGCCATCGCGGTACCGGTCCTTTAATTGCTTCATCCATTCGCGTCAAGTTGTTTATTTCTTTCATATATCTTAAGTGGGACATGTTGAATTGAAACTTTACGACTTACGATACAAGAAAACTAAGCACTAATAACTTAAAATATTAACTTCGGGGAGATGCGAACGCAGAATAACGAACGACCAGCGTCACTGTCGCATTGCAGACGGCTATACAAATTGATAATACTATTCCGTTACGCAGCCGTTTAATTCAATCATAGAATGGAAGAAAGTTACTTGGTATTCGTTCTAAGTCTAGAATACCACCACTATGCACTCAGAATCGTCCGACTCGTCGGACAAAGAGTTTATGATCTGCTTGAGCGTGTAACGAAGCGGCGGCATTTAAAATGACCGTTAGTATTTAAAAGGACCTGTTTCGGAGCTTACCGGAAAGGGGACGCCACGGAATCATATGGGTTCGGGACGGTTTTCATGAGACGACAAACTTTTGTGCAGCGTGGTACTCAGGTTGACGCAGGCCTCAGGTCCACTCAGGCTTTGGCCTTTCCTGAATCACCTTCCCGCTTTACCAGCAATCGTCCTGTTGGTGCCGAGGGTGCTGAGCGCCAGCGGTCGATCTAATTTCCTGGAATTCGTAGCAGCCAGTGGCGAATTTCCTGGACACTGATATGGGTTCACGTTTATGCAGATTAAATCATCGTGCATAACGGTATTTCGTGGCAATCGAACAACAATTGTTTAGACTTTCACGCAATTATCATAGACGGGTAATAAATATATGGAGTCGAATAGCCATGGCTATTGGATGCGTGCACACATCTAAATTACCGATATGGCGACAATATTTATTTTCGCATTTGAATAAATAAAGTGGTGAAAGTATTAGGAACCTGTAATGGGAGAAACTTAAAGTAAGCGAGTATATGCTGGTTAAGTGACTTTTCTTAATCGGAAGTCCCCTTAATCTTTGTTATATATGCTAGTAAAATAATTGATGGTTATAGCAATAAGACATAACCAGAGACGGCCACACAGGGAAAGTCCAAGCTATGTTTTGCAATGGATTTTAAGGCAGACAAGTGATGTATGCTATCCTTTGTACTCGAAATAGATAAAACCACATTACTCCCCTTCAAATATTGTTCGTAACAAACATGCATCATGTATGTATGCATAACGTAGTACATGGACGATCACGACTGTCACCTGAACAGGTGCACTCTGCAACGGTTGACCGAATCGAGGCAACTAAAATGTTCTGTATATATGTCTCGTCGTATTGAAAACCATTTGGCTTTTATCGTTTCCTCGATCCAGTACTCAGAAATCAGATGTACGATATTAAAGAAGTTGTCTATTGACAAGTATCGTTCGCTATCCAATGATTTGATGAAAGTCCCAATAATCGATCTAATCAGCTTTAATGATTTTTCCTATTTGAATTTTTCATAGTTCATGGATCGATTATCGGAACACGATGTATGCCGCCGCAGCAGCGTTAACGAGATTGTACATAGTATGATTTCTACATTGGAGTATGCCTTATCATGCTTATGATTTAAAGCACCATCTTATCTTTGAAAGAATTTTGCATTTTGCTGCCCGTGACGAGCACTCAGTGTCTTCGTGTCCGCAAACGATCGAATTCATGTCTCGCGTACTTTTAACAAAAGACTTTGCTACTTGGTGATTTGTCCTATCTTAGTTCAAAGTTGTGTTCAAAAATATGTTGGATTAAAGGCCAATTCCATTAAAGTTATTATGCAGTAGTTATATCGCGCTGATGGTCATAAGAAGTTGTTAGGAAAAACGATACGACTGTACTCCTTTAATATCTGGTTCTATGGACAATTATGTATGATAGTGCGCATATTATTGTAAAAGTCTCTTTAGTATTCATGACAATTACTATTACTTTAGGTTTCCCAGTCTTTCTGACTATTCATTGAAACGTGTTTTTATGAGAAATCAAACTATTACATAACTAATTATATAGGTATGTCATTAAAATCTGGTTAAACACCGAGGAACTCGAGAGGCCATTGTAGAGACCAATAGCTGAGGACAAAGCTACATGTGATTTTTTGTTCGAAGCCAGTATCCATCATTTCCTTTGTACCAATATATGTGTACATTGGCATTTCTATGTGTAATGCACAAATTGAAAGACTTTGGGTACGACTCAAGTAATACTATTGGGATACCAGATACCCAAGATGCCAGGTACACTGACATACCCAATCTATGCTGGGGTAGAACCAACTCCTCCCAGAAGGAGGGCTTACAGCTTGAGTTCCCAACAACATTCAGCAGCCAGGCATGCACAAGTTAGCAATAGACATGGAAGAAGATCATTAGCTGAGCCAGTGGTATGTTCTGACTAACATCTGATCATAGCAGCACATTTATAATTATGAGGCCTGAAAGAACAAATGCATACAAAGTATGGTATCAATTGGACTGCTCTTCCTTAGCTTCAGGACTCGCAAATATAGTATAAAACTATTGTTTTTGTACTAAACCTAGGACTAATGTGCCGGAAGAGTGACTATCAATTCTCATAGATCGCGTGTAATCTTTTAATCTCTTGTATCTTACCGGACGACAAGTCTTTCGTGAGCTAACATAAAATTTAGATAACAAAAAGACGTGGCTTATTCTTGGGGAGTAGACTATGACTCATATTCATGTGCCGCGGGTATTTGAAACGTACTGGGAACGTAGTTCGAATGATAACAGAATCCGGCTTATATAGGAAATATGATTGACTTTTCGGAATTCGTGTAAAATCACAAAAAATGCGCGGGAACTCGAGTCCAATCGAATGAAACCGAGTACTCCCGTGGTGTACTACTGGCACGCTGGAAGTTCATCGTTTTGTAGTTCACAAAGCAAGATAGCTTCCTTCGTATTCGACAGAGTATTCGCAGTTTTTGGAAAAAAATAATTCAATGCAGTACACTGTAAGCCTGAAGCAGTAATATTAAAATATTATATTGATAGTCGGTGTCGCGGGGGGATAGCTTTGTCGACAAAGAACAGTAAGTGATAGGTCGGTATTTGAATATTTAAGAGGAAGCTAGCCATCTTTAAATGCGGTATGTCACATCCGTCTGGTTCATGCAATAGCGACGAGGAAGGGTTAAGACAAAATAGGTTTCTTCATGGCATATAAGAAACTCTAAACCCCGTGAAATAGTGGAAGCAGCAGTCGACAATTAGGAACAAATCGAATACAAGTAACGTTAATGGCAGAGGAACATGTGTACGGATATAATCCGACGCCCGGAGTCGACGGAGAGTCTGTATGTAACTATTTTGACAGTTTGACAAGTGCAGGTTGGATTTTGATTGATAAAGCATTCGGAAAGGGTGTTACTCCAAAGCAATTATCAATTTTCTAATCATCTCTTTTGCCTGTATCAGGGACAAGGTTTCTATGCCTTCAAGAATGCGACATTGTGCCAGTTTTACAGCACACGTTATAAAAGAAATAGCAATTAAATATGACAATACGTTTTTTTAGGCTGATTGCATGTACATGGAACAATTACCACTTGTTTCTGTGGCACATAACTGTACATAAATAAGTCTGTTCCATTAGGAGCACTTATTGCTCATAGATAGATAAAAGTCTTGAATGAAATTTTTATTGGAATTTGGAGTTATTGGTTCCTTTTTCTAATACCACATACTTTTTATTGTATTTTTTTCTAAACATTAAGCCTCAAGTGCAATGAAAGTTGTTCAGAACTGAACTCTATGCATCATGGATTTTCAATGTTCAATAGAGAGATGAAGCAACCAGCAAGCTGAGACTAAAAGTGATTGCTGGGCACCACCTAGCAAAAAAGGATATTTTTGGTGCAAGTGACCCTTATGTTAGAGTCGACTTAACTACCATAGGTGGAGACCGGACTGTGGATTCTGCACTTACTAAAACTAAAAAGAAAACCTTAAATCCTGTCTGGGAGGAAGAATTTATATTTAGAGTATGTGGATAGTCTTATATTAGTTGATGTTAGATTCACCATTAAATGCAACCACAATTATATACCTATCTCGTCGTAGGTAAAACCAGTTGATCATAAATTGGTGCTACAAGTTTTTGATGAGAATAGACTAACAAGAGATGATTTCCTGGGGATGGTGGAGCTAACATTAATTAATTTACCTAAGGAACAAGAAGGACGTACAATTCCACCTAAAAGTTATGTACTTAGACCCCGTAGGTAAGTGTCTTCCTCATATTCATGCTTCATGCTACATATTCGTATACAATTGTGTTGAGATTTTCCCTTGATTAATTGAACTTTATGATCTGCCATTGCAGCCGGTCTGCCTGAATGATATATAAATTTTACTGTATATGTATCAAGTGTTAATATTTGTGTTCATTCTGTTTCATTTCGATCATTTACCCATACACCATTTTATATGTCTGATTTCTTCACATTGGTACATTTCTGATTTCTATAAATCGTATTGGCAAAGAATCATGCACAGTTACTCCATTCTGTTCATTATACCATCTTGTGTTAGTATCTTTCATTTGCAAATGCCAAATGATTAACTTATGAGGATATGGCTAGTAATCATTCCAGTCAGCGTTCAAGAGTTAAGGGAACATTGGAAGTCTATCACGCGTATATATCAGACTCATCAGGAACAGTCAATGATGATGGAGATTTAGCATCGGACTCCGGCGGATGGGAATTAGTGCAACCAGCAAATAACAGTCCAGTAGAACAACCGGCAGATGTATGTCTATCTTTAAAAAATGTAATTAGCGACGAAACTGTTTATAAAATAATTTGAGTGATGTTTAGGTTGTACTGGTGAATGGTCCATTGCCACCAGGCTGGGAGGAAAGGCAGGATGCAAATGGACGGACTTATTATGTCAATCATATAGCTCGATTTACTCAATGGGAACGTCCTACTGAAACGTATGTAATGCATCGTAATTCCTCGTAATCTTACCCGGATTAATTACCCATGTTTTAATCGCATTTTATTTTATGACCCATAGGAATACAACATCTATTGGAGGAGTAACGAACGAGCAGAGAAATTTAGACACAGCGGCGACTGAGTTCCAGCGTCGTTTTCACATAAGCGCGGATGACGAAGGCAGACATAGAAGTTCCGTAATTACTCAGGTAATAATGAGTACTTAATTGAACAATTTGAGAGCTTTCTCAACGTTTGACTTGTCTGGTTATCATGTGGAGAAACACACTTCGATCCAAATCACGATTGTTGAGTGATCCCCGAAATACCTGGGTAGGCGTTCATATGTAAAACGTAAAAATCGATTGCTCCCATATTTAACTCTTACGAGGGATGGAAGCTTGCATAGAAAGTAAGGGTAATTCTATAAACATTTGGGCTAAATTCGCAAAAAGTAAATTGCTATAATTCAATTAGACGTAACTGTTAGGCTACTAATGCAATAGTTTTAGTACTAACATTAACAGGGTAGATGTGCATGATAAATCATTCAAAGGATTGTGAGGAAATGGCTTTGGTAACAAAGTGGTTTTTTCGATTATGTAGTAAATAACACTTAACGGGCTTTTGCATATGTAAATCTAATTATCTAGCAATATAATAATCCCCAATAACAAGTAGAACAACAAGCATGCAGTATGTAGCAATCTTGTGCATGTGTGTATAAGGATGGTGAGGACGAGGACGAAGAAGAATCGGAAGCCCGTGATATTGAGGGTGGGGATCGTAAGGGAGGGGTAATTGGGGATACATCATCTGACTCTGGAAGATCTGTCGATCATCGTGGCTACATTAGTGAATACGAAGATCAGGTATTCATACATGCACCGTTCTCATGCTCATTTTTTTATTAGATGTAGTTTAAAAAATTTGATATAACTCCAACGAGTTGTGAGACTAATGACCGCTATTCAACTGTCTCTGCTTTGTAAGCTCTAGGCGTACTTAAATTAAACTATTTAAGTTTTAACACACTTGCGAGTTTCCATCTTTGTAAGCAATAGTATGGCTTTGAGGGCAACGACTGTCTCTTTTTCTGCAAAGGATTATTTCGATAACTTGCACACTCTATCCATTTCTTGATTCTACTTCCAATGACGTTTTAGCATGAAATGAATCTTTATGATTTTAAAGCTATTTTAATTGCAAGGAGCAAATATTGAGATACACTACCTTTCGATATATGATACTAAGATATACCGAAACACTGTTGTAACCCACGAATCGCTTTAAGGCTTTCATTTTTGCTTGAAAATGTGGCTGCATTGTATTTGCAGAGCGATGATAATGTGGATAGTCCAGCCGGATCTAGACGATCATCAGAACAGGTGAATATATTGAAGTTTGTTAAGTGAAATGGATAATTTAGTCGACGGTCTTCAGATTGTATTACTCTACTAATTACAACTCGCAGATTGAGAGTCCAAAACCTACGTTGCCAGTCACAAGCGAAGAAGGGTTGCCACCTGGATGGGGCATGCAGATAGCACCAAATGGAAGAGTATTTTTTATTGATCATAATGAAAGAGCAACGACCTGGATTGACCCTAGAACCGGGCGTCCAAGTTCAATACCAAATCACATTGTACCATCAACGACACCAAGGAGTGATTTAGACCAACTCGGGCCCCTTCCAGAAGGATGGGAAGAAAGAGTTCACACAGATGGACGAATATTCTTTATCGATCATAGTAAGAGCCGCCCCTTTTGTTATTATTATTTCTAGAGCGACATTGAATGCGTATCCACTATATATTTTTTCATACTTGTAGATACAAGAACAACACAATGGGAAGATCCGCGAATGTCAAACCCGCAGATTGCTGGACCGGTGAGTTTTTCTTACTCTTATTACAAAACTATTCAAGATGACAACGAAGATACTACTTTCTGTTTCTTCAACAGGCTGTGCCCTATTCGAGAGACTACAAACGTAAATACGAGTATTTGAAGTCGCAATTGAGAAAGCCGGTAAGTTTTTAATACTTTGTTGCACATATTGAGTACATTCAGAAGGGCTAACGATATTGGTTCCGTAATTTCAGAACAATGTTCCTAATAAATTCGAAATCAAAGTTACACGAAATAACATTTTGGAAGACTCTTATCGCATCATTAGTACGGTGAATAGGGTTGAGATATTAAAGACAAAACTCTGGGTGGAATTTGAGGGCGAAGTAGGTCTTGATTATGGTGGACTTGCACGGGAATGGTTCTTCCTCTTGTCTAAAGAGATGTTCAACCCCTACTACGGGCTGTTTGAGTATTCTGCGACGTAAGTGAATACAAGTGGAGTCTCATTATACTGTAGGTATGATGTCAATATGTTTGTTGCACAATTGATATGTTATGTTCAGGGATAACTACACGCTTCAAATCAATCCATTTTCTGGGGTTTGTAATGAGGAACATTTGAATTATTTCAAATTCATTGGTCGTATTGCGGGTATGGCGGTGTATCATGGCAAGCTTTTGGATGGTAGGCCTTCTATTTTTCTCTGCCTTTTTATCTCTTTCGTTGCAATGGCTTTAATTATTAAATTTCTTCCTGAAGCATTTTTCATTCGACCATTCTATAAAATGATGCTGGGTAAACCGATTGAATTGAAAGACATGGAGAGTGTTGACTCAGAGTATTACAACTCGTTGCGATGGATCAAGGATAACGACCCCAGCGAATTGGAGCTGACATTCTGTGTTGACGAAGAAAGCTTTGGCCATACATCGCAGAGGGAATTAAAACCGGATGGTGCTAATGTACCGCTAACAGACGAGAATAAAGATGAATATATAGGATTAGTTATACAATGGCGATTTGTATCACGAGTGCAAGAACAAATGAACGCATTTTTGGAAGGGTTCAATGCACTCATTCCACTGACGTTGGTGAAAATATTCGACGAACACGAACTAGAGTTATTAATGTGTGGAATTCAGCATATTGACGTGAAAGACTGGAAGCAAAACACGTTGTACAAGGGCGATTATCATGCTAATCACATCGTCGTGCAATGGTTCTGGAGAGTGGTATTATCATTTAGTAACGAGATGCGTTCTAGACTCCTGCAATTTGTTACTGGTACATCGCGAGTCCCAATGAATGGATTTAAAGAACTCTACGGAAGCAATGGGCCACAGTTATTTACTATCGAAAAATGGGGCACTCCTGACAACTATCCTCGCGCCCATACTTGGTGAGTATACCACGCCGACTGAAAATCTGTTTTATATAACGAATACACGTTTATCCTTCTAACCGTATTTATTATTCGACAGTTTTAACCGTATTGACCTTCCCCCATACGAGAGTTATCAACAGCTCAGGGATAAGTTAATAAAAGCGATTGAAGGTTCTCAAGGTTTTGCTGGAGTGGATTAGCACGAAATACCCCTTTTCATGATGATATCTGTAATATAATGTATATACATACGTATACATACATATAAATAGGTATGCAACAGTATACATATAATATCTTACTACGATTAACTATTTAACAGGATTAACTTCTTGCTGCACCATGAAGATTTAGGTGTCTCTTGACTGTTCGTAAAAACATTCAGACAAATCGATGAAAATGTGTTTGAATTGCATACATACTCTACCGGTAACTTAAAAAGTCTTATACATGACGCACTTTTCACACTGTACGTTATACTTATGAAAGGAAAGATTTTACCCGTAATCTCAAGTTGCCGAATTACGATTATATTACCTCTTCCACTTTGAATCAATTTTGCATCTTATATGCTACTTTTTCCGAAAGCTTTGTGGGAGAAACAGATTGGCGATCAAGTTAATGAACACTATAATCTGATATTAATTGTAAATAAATTTATAATAACACATTAATATATTAGATACTGATGTTAATTTGTTAATATAGTCTGCATATTTCTTGTTACCTTAAAAAATTATCATAAAGGACACTGCTTGATTTACGAGTTTATGCTCACTTTCAAATTGATACTACAAAATTACTATGGAGCTATAAGTTTTCAAGCAACTTTGTTATAATTTAACAGTCAATAGTTACTAGACGATTTGCATCTATGTCGACGCTTCTTTTATTACTTCCTTCTTTACAAAGTTGATAGACTATAAATTGGACACCCTAACTTTTGTCGGGGAATTCTTTGACCTACGAAACTTTTGATGTCACGATTTAATATGCACGTTTTACAGTATTTTCAGCTTCTTCTGAGCTTCTTTCATTTGATTTTTATATCTTGCTCGTATAAGTTGCAGTGCTTTAATTTTTGGCCTGCTTTCAAGTGTTACTTTCTAAGATGTTAAATTAATTTCTTTGTTTTTGCGTGTCATAAGCGCGATTATAATGTTTTTATTATGAATGTTATTGTATAAAGGCAAAAATATTTACTATTCAAGAGACCGTTTGTAAAGCTACGGTATTTCGCTAATAGATCTTACCTACTGCAAATCGATGCAAGTAAAAAACGGTGATTCCAATAATGAAAATGTACAGATTTAACCAGACGGCGAAAGATTTCTAAGAATAAACCTCGCTACTAGAAGAAGTTGCAGGAAGAATTGGGACTGAAAGAATGCTACAGGCAAGGTCGGGCTGCGTCTTTCGATCTTAAATGATTCTGCTTGCATTTTCTTCTATGAGCTACTAGTTGAAATATGTGTTACGCTTAGCTAGCGCATTGTATATAAGATTAACTTGAATCAGGAAAGACGGCGAAGTGAGATCACGTTGGAATGAAAATCTGAACATTTGTATATTTCGACAATATTTTCAAATGATAGTCCTTGGTAGTAGTCCCGTCGGAAGCGGCAAATCATACAGAAAATTCTATCAAGGCAATGCGGCCATTAATCACTTGCGAATGCCTACTTTGTACCATACTACCCAACCACTGGAATGTAACAAGCATTCTTGAGAACGTTTAGCGCTCGAAGTTGATGAAACATTCCATCCTGTTTGTACAGCTTATTTTATTGTAAACAGATACGTCCCATTAGATAATAAATATCATTATTGTGACAGAAATTTTGTGGCCTTAAATTCCGGTTACTTTGAGCTTTGCGCATACCACGAGACATTTTTCTACGATGGACGAGTTTATGGTGTATATTTATAAGTGTACGATTACTGGAGGCCATGGCATTTGCTATTTACGCTGAGTAGCTACATTCTTAGCAATTTACTTCTTTGTAAACGTGCTGTGTTTAACCATTGGTGTCTACTTAATCATTTTGCTCTTGGCTACATTTCTATGTTCACTTTTTTTCGCCGGAAAAGTGCACTTTACAGGCTAGTTGTATACCGTTCCTTTGCAAGAACTGGAGAGCGACTTAATTTCCTTATAACTTGTACTGTAACACAAGTGTATTTGCAGTTAAGCGACGATTCTTATTCAACGACTATGTGACTTAATTTTACTAGAATTTGCGTCACACCGTTCTTTCTGTAAATAGCAGAATTTATATCTTGTAATATACGTATAAATGGTAAAGGACGAGTACGGGTGTATGGTACTTGTGCTTTAATAGAAGCTAAGAAGAGAGAGAGGGTGCGTGATGATCAACGAGAACTGTACTCTCCCTACAATTAATCCCCCATCACGCGGATTGCGAGGATTTTAATCGAGATCGTTATACGCTACTATACTAATGGAATTAAGATTATAAAATAAATTATGTTCTTGTATAATGCTGTGAAAAAAAACTGAGACAACGTATGCAAATAAATTCTATGAAAAGGTCTTACCTTAGCACTTTCTTACCACTCTCGTACAAATCTAAAAATTCCTTCTAACAAGAACTTCCATAAAACCGACACCATAATCATCACTTCGAATATTAACCTTTCCCTCGGAAGCCCGACAATAATATTAATAATATCAATAATTTCAACCATGTCACCCAATCAGAAATGGAACATCCAAATTTCGAGGGCTATGACAATTCAAATGTTTCGCGGGTGATAGACCACGCGGGCGAGTATCGTCGGCGCACCGCAGATGGCGCTGGCGGCGGGCACATCCGCAGAATCAAAAAAGACAGCTGGGAAGTGTAACATCACACATCGATTCGGTAGCCCTTGCTTCTGGCCCGTGAGAGAAAAGTTTGCTTGACGCGTTCGAAGGCGGGCGCCGCGTACTCCCCGGTGAAGATCAAGAATACGCGTCGGCTTGGCGCGTACGTTTGCAAGTGGGAAGGATAATCGGCGCGTGTGGTGCGGTGCGTAAGGAAGCGCGGCGGGAGCGTGCGAGGTGACCATTTTCCACGCCGGGACACCGAGAGAGAGAAGTGCCGCCAGAGAGAAACGTGACTGTTGGGTTATGCGGTGGTTCCTGTCACGCCAGTAGCAGCGGTGGCGTTAGCAGCCCTCGAGTTCAACCCCCCGACCGTCTGCCACGGCTCTCGCACCACAAAACGAAGGAGGGAACGCGCTCCGAACGAGTCTGGCCCTCAGGCTCACTGCATTGCGGTGAGTGCAACGCCAACTTTTCACTCACCGGAGTATAAGTCGCACGCCTTTGGCGATCCTACGGAAAATTGCTTCCCTCTTTTTCTTTTATTCTTTCTCCGTGCCTTTCTCTCTTTCTGCCTCCCGCTCTCGCTTTCTCTCTCTCTCTCTCCGTGTCTCTCGCGGGGAGAGGCAGAGAGAGAGCGAGAGAGTACAGTGTACTTTCGGTGCTGCTGCCAGGGTTCATTACCCTCTCTGCGCCGATCACAATATACGCCGCTATCGCGACTGCTCCGGAAACTCGGACATGTTTTCCTTTTTTCGACCCTGCGCCTCCGTAAGCCTGTCCGCCCCGCCAGTCCTACGAATTTCGTTCCCTCGTGTTGCCAGAGCTGTTTCTTGCGTCTGTTGGGTATGAATATTCGTAATACCGAGGGAAACAGTTGGGGAGTAGCTCGGTCAATGGTTTTGCCCGAGCGACACGAGGGCAGTCGGGAATGGGCCACGCAGCCGAACGAACTTTCATTCATTCGACGTGTCCCTTTGCCTTTCGACCAATTTTCCTTCTCTAGCCTCAAGCGAAGCAATCAGTCTCGCCGCTCTTTCTCACTCTCTCTAAACTACCCTCTAACCTATCGATGTTCTTTTCTATGCGTACTGTTTACTATTCTATTATGCTTTGAATGCGCTTTGATATATGGAATCCCACCGAGACAAAGTAGTATTTATAACAAGTACATACTTTCAATACTTTTTGTACTTCGTTTCAGTTTCCTTAATATCTTAACTTTCAGGATTATCATATGAAAGTTACATTTCTAGGTCAACTTTATTATCCTATATAAAACTATAGTTACTGCAAGGCAGTCTACAATATTGTGAGAAAAGGGGTTGTAAAGTCCTGCTGTGAAAAGGGCGAGTCCGAATGCTCGGCGCGTTTACTATGCGGGCATTTAAATCCGGTTCCGATCCCCGAAAACAAGGACATCCGCTTCGATCATCTGTCACGCCCGGCTCCGCTAGATTACTAGATCGACCCTGCTGGATTCTTCCTCGGCTATCACTGTATTCTCCGTGTAGGAGTAGCGTCGGAGCCGATGTACACGTTACGTGACGGTCAGTCGAACAAAAGGTCTCGAGTCTTCTGCTCGTCAGGCAGTTCTCTCGTCGGGGACACGGGTCGTGCCGGTCGTTATCCCTCGATTGTTCCCGGCGCATCCTCGGAATATTTATCAAGCCGCGCTACGACAATCATGTATCCCTGTGTGTATATCCCTTGAGGGGGGAATGCGCGGGAGGTCATCTTTAATAATGGAAGGACACAGAAGCCGATGCAGCGGCCCGTATTGATTTCGGCCGTAAGCCGTGGACCCGATTTTCAGCTTGTGCCAATGGAGATTAATGGCAAGCCTGCTCGCTCGCACCCGCCTGCTTCCTTCATTTCACATGCCGATCATGCTCACCCCTTCCTTCAGACCTTATCCACAAAGTCCAATATCTTTTAGGCTTGTCTCTATAAGTGATCAACTTCCTCCGTGTTCCTGTTACCTCCCCCCGCAATTTCCTAGTACGCACGATCTCATTTGAAGAACCCATTTTCCACGCGTATCCTTTCATTCTCATATTATGCCTCTTTGGAGTATGGGATCTTATTTGTACAGCCGTGTTCCACATTATGCGAGCTAAAAGTTTGTTGTTGCGTTGGATCGAAGAGTCCTCATTAGATAAACTGTTGAAGCAGACTTATGGAAATCTATAATTTATTGGAGACGGGTTGTTTAAGTTTTAATTAAAAGATAGTATTAGAATGAAATATTATCAAAAACACCCACGATTCCCATTGACCACTGCAGTTTAAAAGCACAGGGATTCAAAGCTCAATCTTATCCCCCCCGAGAAAACAGCAGGAGCCTGAACAGCCATTAGGGGCTGTCTTGTCGCGTGGAAAAGGAGTAAGGTCATTTTTACGAAGCCGCTTGGAAAGAGTTTGTCTGGCTCTGTTGTTCTCAACCCCTAAGGGCCACTCAATGATCCGATTGTCCGCGTAGTTATGTCAAATCAACGATAGACACTCTGCGTAGTTTTAGAGTTATCAGAGCCGTCGAGAGAGAGAGAGAGAGAGAGAGAGAGAGAGAGAGAGAGAGAGAGAGAGAGAGAGAGAGAGAGAGAGAGAGAGAGAGAGAGAGAGAGACCAGACACAGGCCTCCGGGGCGCACCATGATAGCAGAGTAATGATTATATATCCCAATTTGGCAAGTGGGTATCTCCGCGTTAATTCGGCATAATGATGCGCGGGATTAGCACGATCAATCTCGCTTTCCGGAGTGCGATCTACCATGGAAATGCTCTTCTTGCCGCAAACAATCCGCCAATTTCACGAGAGTGATACAGGTAAAGCAAGAAGGAGTTAGAGAGAGAGAAAGAGATCCCAGTCTTGCCTGGAGAGAAAGAGCTTAGTCCGGCAATATCTATCTCGACAAACCACCCACGTCTATTCGACGTGCTCGAACATTAGACGCAGCTAGATACTAGGGAATGATAGAGAGAGCTTTTTCACCGACACGAGTCCTACGGTTCATGGGATACACTAGTGTCTGTTTGGGGGGTGGTTGTTGGGTGAACGGGCGAATGAGGGGGTGGCGAGAGTTCGCTTACGTGGAAGCCCGGAAACGGCCATTCACGAGGTAATCCCCGTAATACACTATTTACGTCGTCGCGAAAACTTCTCGCAAGGGCTTGCACAGGTTCGTGATTTCTTTGTCTCGCATTTACCTGACTCGAAGCTTCTTTCCTCTTCCTTCTCCCTTTCTCTCTGTCTGTCTCCCGGTTTCTCTTGGTTCATCTCTTTCTAGCCGGGGATGCACACGACGATGTTCCAGCTCGAGTTCTCGTCAATACGTTTACCGGTCAATCGTTATCGACTTTCCTCGTGCACGGCTTTCCCTTTGTGCTGTGTTCCGGGGCTTCTCGCATCAGTGATTCACCATCGGGGGCGCCCGCGCGCACGCTCGTTCGCCCTCGACGATAACAATATTTTGCTGGCCGACAACGCGATCTTCTTCTTGCTACGGATAAAAAGGACGCTGGGCGCGCGCGGGTGCTCTTCGTCCCTTCGAAATGGTTTGTTCTTGCTGGAGCGAGAGAATGCGAAGCCAGTTCCCGATGTGCCACCGGGTTGCTACGATGTTTCTTTAAAAAGAGCGAGTTACCCCTTTGCTCGATCGGACCCACCCTTCACTCGCGATTTTATAGCCCGGCGAACTGCTCGCGATGCAACTCGAGAGAGAAAGAGGGTGTAGCATGTAACGGTATGGAACGAGGTCGACTGAGGCAACCTCGTAAACTGTGTTTCGTTAATAAAAAAAGAGGGTATTGCGCATCGGGCCTGCCGGGCTTTTGTACTGCTACGCTTTTACGAAGAGAGCACAACTCGCCCGCTCTCGACCTCCCTGACCGCAGAGAAAAGCGCCGTAGGTGGAAAAGGGTGCGCGCCACTTGATCAACCGCGGCGCCAGATAAAAATTATAGTTTCGTCGTAAAAGCCCGGCCATTCCTCTTCGTCCGTGAGATAGTGAATTCGTAATGGAACACACTGGCCAATATATCCGCCGGCCAACCGAGTAGAAGACGAAGAAGACGAAGAAGAAGAAGAAGTAAAAGAGAGGAGCGCAGATCGCCGCGAGGGAAGCCGGGATGGAAAAAAACTTATCGCGGGAATAACAGTTTTTGTACCGGCGGCGGCGCCCGGCCCTCTTTCCACGCGGGGCCATTTCCCGCCTTCGTAAAAAGTGATTCCATTCACCCGCATGGACTTCCCGCCGCTCACCCAGCCCCGCAATTCCACCCTTCGTTCTCTCCCTCTTTTTCCGGAATTGCGAGAACGCCTGAGAAGCGTTGACGGGACGAGAGAGTGCGAGAGAGACTTTCTCTCCTCGTCGGACAAAGTTCTTTCTATCGCACGGAAGAACTTGCCTTCGCTCGAGGCTGCTTACTCTGTGACCGAATGGGGGTGGCTCGGGGAGCGGGGGTGGCTTCGCGAAAGGAAGGTAGTCGGATGCGTCGAAGGGAATCGCTCGTTCGATCAAAGTCCTCGGGTTCGAGACGCCACTCTGAGAGGGTTGTACGTCGCTTTCGAGCTGGGGTAATTGTCCTTGGCCACGCAAACGATCAATCGGCCACCCACCGGCTGCCACCCTTGCACCTCCACTCGTCTTCTTTGCAAGCTTCCTATCCCTGTTTGAGGCTCCGATAACCCACCCGCCACCTTCTGACACGCTAATCACCTCTCCACTTTCAATACTGCCCCATCTAATTATTTTTCGCCGCTCACTCGTTGTTGTACTCGTCCTTAATGAAATCTCGAGACTGCGAGTAGCGTCGCTCAAGGGTATAAGCTACTTCGCCCCTAATCTATCCGGGTTTCAAGTAGGAGTCTTCTTACACCGATCAGATTAGATCGACTTCGATGATCGCGCTGTTTAATCCTAGCCTGTAAATTGCCCTCGTGACTTTCTCCCTCTACGTCCTCGCTCACTCCCGGTGATATTCGCTGGTACCTACCGAGGAGTGTATAATGAGATATTCCCTAAACAAATTGGGAGTTGGAACTAAAGAGGAAGGACGACTGGATGAAACCGGATTGGGATGGGTTTAGTCGCGGCGGGGTGCATTCATCCCGATAGAGTTGAATTTGTGGACGAGCGGAGTAACCGTGTGGCGCGGGGGTCGTCGTTTCGGAGGCTGGAGGGTAGCGATTCTCACGAGATCGCACATGCATCCATCCCGACATCTCGCCTGGCCTGGGATATTACTCCATGGCAATGTAGGCGTAGGCGTGCATATAGCTTATCAGAGAAGGCCGGGATCTGTCCCCCTCTCTCTCTCTCTTACTCTCTCTCCTTCTCTCTCATTCGCCCCCCCGAAAATGGATGCAATTCCAGAGGCGTACCGAGCGTTCCGCTCGCGTTTAGTTCCGCGATCTTCCAGCCTCGGTACATACACACGTGTACACATACATGGGTTATGCTCAAACCTAATATCGCGCTTTGCCCTGCGTCTACTTCCCCTCTCTCTCTCTCTCTCTCCCCTCGTCTCCTGCTCTCTTGCTCTCTCTCACCTTGCATCCTGTGTCCTGCGATTTCGATCTTCCACTCGTCAGTGCCTATCTTGCGTGCACTCTGTGTACACGCCGAGGACGACACCCAAACCCGGCGTGTCTGTCAGCTTCACAGACTAGCACAGCACACATATATGCACCTCGCCTCGTCGTGTTTACCGGCTCTGTGGTGATGCGTGTCGTACACGAGCGGCCCTGTACACTGCTAGGCACAAAGTGTTAAAAAGCTCGTGTAACCGCATTGCGGATGTATCTCGGGGAATCCCGTGCTCGCCCTCTTCGTGGAAGGTCGGCGAAAGAGAGACGAGAAGAATGGGATTGCTTCTACTAATTTCGTATTCGTAGCTCTCATCGAGCCATGCTATACCCTATGCCAAGAAGAAATCCGAGTTGATTACTCTTACTGAGAAATTCACTTGGGAAAATCGTGTCATACTTCTTAGCACGTATTTGAAATTTCTATATAGTCCGTGATACGTTCATCGATCGGAATTGGTTTCGTTCTCACCGTGTGGATGTTTACTTCTGCGGTGGTGATATTAGTAAAACTGGTGAGGAGAGACGGTACTGATAGAAAAATACGTTGACAGAGAAACGATACTCGATTGCCTCAGCGCGAGCCAAGAAGGAGTAAAAAGCAAACATACACCACTCGAGAGATCGAAATTCGTTGACGAGAGGAGGAACACAGCTGCAACGGGAGAATGCAACCATCGCGAGGGAGAAATCAATCGGTGGTTCTGCACTGTTTTTCATTAAACTGCGCCTAACGTTATTTATGTCCGGCTATTCCCTGGCAAATCGAACTCTCGCTCGTCCCGTATATATTTTTCCAAGCCAGTTGGCATTACCAGCGGAAAAGGGGGAGGAAGTGCGCGTGTTGCATCTCGTGTCTTTCTCGTCGCTTCGCTCGTACTTGTACGACGGAGTCGTGCTGGTCGTCGTTCGGTCCGTTCGTTACCGCCGTCGCTGCTTCGGCTTCCATTATCGTCGCATGCCAAGAACCCCACGGAAAATAGGAGTTTGATTGGGACAGAGAGAATTTCAATCGGAATCCTAGAGCCCCCGTGCGCTCCGCTTACCAACACTAGCGAGCTAACACACACATATACACCGCCATCCCGGAGAATCGGGCATGCTGCAGAGCCGACGTCGACGACGAGTTCCATCGTAAATAACATTTGCCTCCTCGCGTACGAACGAAGTTACGACCGCGGAGAACTTTGCTTCCAGAACGAGATAGAGAGAGAGAGAAAGAGAGAAAGGGAGAAACATGTGGAGAGAGGAGAGAATCGAATGCACCAGGGAGAAAAGAATGGTTGGAAAGAGAAGGGAAGAGGTGGGCCTCTGATATCGTGATGGTTGCGCGCACGCAAACAGAGTACACGATTTACAAAGCATCGTACGCGACCATCTTCGAAGGATATGATCTTTCTTTTCCTTCCCCTTTTCTCTCTCTCTCTTCCTCTCTCTTCGCTTCTCCTCAGAAACCAAGAGCATCACGCAAATATGCGCGCGTTAGGAAGTTCCCGGGAAGATCAAAAGTTCAGCCACTCCCACTGCAGCAGCGACGACGGCGGCGGCGGCGGCGGCGGTGGCGCGGCGTCGCGCTTTCATAAAGATATTGCGAGCGTGTCTTTCTGACCGCGCGCGCCACGCTCGTAAGGAAACTTCATTTTTTCCTGACTCCTCCCGTAAGGAAGATCGTATCGCATGGCACGCTCCCTCAAACTTCGCCTCTCTTCTTTCGAGGTGTATATATATCACAGCCGGCCGCTCTCTTCCGTCGAGTTTAGATTAAAAAGTCACCGAAAGCCGCCCGTCACTCTTTCGAGGCACATAGAAATCCTCAGTATTCTTGGCAATCGGTATCGATTCTATCTAAACGTATCGGTTGGGGTATCACTGCTCAGCAAGGCAATCAAAGCTCGATGAAGGGGCTTTTTCATACAGCATAGTGGGAAGCAAGCTCAGAGCCTTGGAGTCTCAGGTTACTCGGATGTGCCACGTCGCGTACGATTCTTATTCCGTTCGCCAATCAGTATCAAGCAGAAAGGATATGGGTTGGGAGGAGATGGGTGGTGATATCGGGACGCGAGAAGTGAAGAGCTTCCTCGTTAGATCACGAATGCGAATAGATGGGGTTTGCTAGCGTCTCTCATTTGATCCTCCGGAGGGAGAAATAGGCGTTGCGAGACACGTGGCTCTGGCCGTGCGAGTACTAGGGAGAGAAATCCCTGAGATAAATTGGAGTGTGTGTACGTACAAATTGCGGCTCGCCAGAGGATTAAAATCCTTGAAAACTAGCGTAACACCAAATCAAAGAGGGTCGAATCAGACGTCGTAACCTCCTTATTTCACTCTAGCTTGGGATTCCAAGATAGAGGGTGACAGGGTGAGGAAACAAGAACGAGTGGAGATTTCTTGCTCGAGGAAAGAAAGAGGGTGGGATAAAGGTACAGGGTGGGAGAGGGAGGGAAGGGGGGAGGCTACCACACAATCTCCGCAGGGTAGATCTCGTCCGGGGAGAATGTATGTCGAGTGTAAGTGCGACACGAAAAGCGGAAGCGGAAAGTCATGGCGACCGGTAACGGGATTTATTCGGCTACGTAGATCGTGGATCGCGATAGCCGGGGGAATTTACAGCTCGCGGCTTCTGCAGCGTTCGGCGCGAGGAACCGGGCAAAAATCGATGAAGGACACTCTCGCCGAGAGGAGGGAATATCGACGGAGTTCCATACCCACCCTGAATACGCCTCTTCGCAAAGGGCGATCCGGTTTCGCGAGAAAATATTGGGAACACTCCGGGTAACAATGCTCTCCTTCTCCACACCCCTTTTCGATAGGACTCTCTAAATTTCAGCGTCACCAGCTGGGGCTAGCTTGGTGATACGAAAGCTGTGAGAAAGCGAGAGGAACACGCGCACACAATTTACGAATTATTGGTGTGGGACGCTCTCGTATCGGATGCACTTGCGCCATCAGCTAAGGAAGCACGCTTCTCCGCTGTCTTCGTAAATTCGAGCTAGCTAGAGCAAGTATATATACCTTACTTCGAGCCAAGAAGAATATCCGAAAGAATCTAGAGTTTCCCTTGCGTTCATCTCACCGGAGGACCAACCTCTTTATTATTTCTAACTCGCACTATTGTGCCACTCTTTCACCATTACGATTTCAATCTGAGCATACGGTGAGCGCGTGCACAAGAGTAGCAGTCGACTGCCGAAGAAATAGTCGCGTGGATGCTAAGTAAGGATCAATATCTTTCTCGCGCCGTTGCTCCGCTGGCAACGGGGAAGCCGCTCGACAATGGAGTCGGCTGTGCACGCGCGCCGCATGCGAGGACTTTGCGATTGCATTGTGGCAGTGGGGAATGCATGTATACGTGGAGCGTGTCGAGAGCAGGAAGAGCTTTCCTGCTTTTCTCGGCAATGGTATACTAACACCAACACCGTCGACCGGCGAGACGAGAGAGAGAAAGAGAGAACGTTCGCTCTCGCGCGCAGTAGGGGCGCGCTCTTCGGAGCGTGCACTCTTTTGCACGAGCGCTCGCCGTAATTATCCGTGGGTAGGGCTCTTTGCGCGAGAGGTGCGTCACTGTAAATAAGGCCCAGGATATATGAATGTGGGTGTGTGTGCGCGGCGCCATGCATGGCGTCTCTCTTCCGGCGGGTAGCGGTACATTTATCACTTCCGGATGCGCTTACTCTACGCGCACCCTCTCTTTCTCTTCGGGTCTTAATGCTCTTTCGTGCTTTCTTTCTTTCTTTCTTTCTTTCTTTCTTTCTCCTGCACACACGAACTCTTGGAGATAATTGAGCCACGCACCAGGCCGGAGAGCGGCACACACGCTTTTCACCCAGTGCTCTAATTTTCGAGTGCACGCCATCCACAGTCGGCTCTTTTGTCATCGCTGGCCTTGCGAGACTCGCATTGTCGAGCGATAAGAGGCAACCGCGTCGTCAAGATACCTACAATGACGAACACCATTTCAGTGTGGATGCGGCTTTTGCTTAGAGCGCGATACTGGGTCACTGGATTAGAACCTCATCGCTTCTACCTATCTTCAAGTTCCCCGCTGGGACATTTCATTCTCTCGGCATCCTCGTGCACCGTGCAGCCACTCTCGGTGCGAAAAGCGAGCTTTCCCACTGTTTCTAGACAGTCTCGAAATATTTCTCCGAAAACGAAAGAAGGATAGAGTACATTTCGAGTTAAACTAGAAGCATTGTGATTGATATATCCTGTTAAAGTCGTATCACTTTGAAATCATATTACACGGAACGCATGAACTCCCGTGTCTCGTTTCTCGGCGATATGTTTCAGCGTGAGTCCAACAATTTCGTTTGGCAAATATCAAAGAGACTTTCTCCAGTGTCAACGGCAGAGCGGAGCGCGGAGTCGTGGCATGAAGTCAATTTTCTCAGGTATCAGTATATCCCGATACATCTCGAGTTTCTAGTCTTCGGCTTGGGCGCGCGGCTCCATTACGTTAGTGCGCGTTCTGCCGCAGACGTCAGCGGCGCACAGTCTACTTCCGGATATCCGGACTGGCTGCATAACTGCATTGCTAGTGTAACGAGGGGGAGGCTGGTGCAACTCGCGCGCGCGCGAAAGAAATTGCGTGTAGTGGAAGCCGTGCACGAAAGCCGTGGCGGGAGCTGGAAACTAATCCGGCGTCGGGCCTTTTTGCCCGAAGGGAAATTGGCCCTGCGCCACATCGCCCTCCGCTGGCTTATTTGTTTCGCCGCGATTTACGCTCGTCCCTGTGTACTTGCTCTCTGAATGGTCGGATAAAAATTTTCTCCCTTTTTTTCCTTCCTTCTTTTCTGTCGGGCCACTTTTTCCTAAACGCGCTCCACGCCGGAGAAAGCGGAAGTTCTACAAAGTTTTTCGATACAGCGCAACTTGCATAATAGTTCTGGCCTAGACGCCCGCCGGATGGAAAGAGCTCAATCGGAAAGTTAAAGGTTGCTGACAGAAAGATTTGGATGAAGAATAGATTCTACTAAGATTTCCACTGTTTTCCATAATTGATACTATTGCATGTTTATTGTAAAGTATTTCTGATAGGATTGAAATTGTTTTGATTCTAACGCGACAAACTAAAGTGGTTAGCCGACATAATTTCAAATGATTATTTCAGTGAGACCAGTATTTCAGTGACAATGGAACAGAGTAATGTAGTATTTGTAACTAAACATATGGTTTTGATCAGGTACGGTAATACCGAAGCATTGAGCAAGCCTTGCATGAACGCGTCGATGATATGCCGTGAATACGTGAAATTGAACTGATTAAATTACTAAACTACATAACTGATTAGAGTATTAATTTATCGAGTGTATTAATTGGCTAGGGTTTAGTCGTGGCGACTATACATTCAGAGATAGAATTGTGTCCCATTCATTTGGAGAATAGGTCGATTCTTGCTTTCACAAATTCGCCGAGTCAGAGCAGTCGCCTCGCCGTCGAGAGAGGAATTTCTATCAGCGTCGTGGAAACATTGAAATGCACTTCTCTGAAAGTAGCTAGGCAATGGGGACACGGTGCTCCGACTTTACTGGAATATAAAATGGTAAAACGGCCAGGTAGCTTTATCTCGTAATATCGTAAGCGCGCGCGCGCGCGCTCTCGCGACTCCGCCATTTACCGATATAAATAACGAGAATCGAGCGAACAGTCACTCACACACACACCGATTAAAACGCAGGGTGCTGCGGTGGCCGATTAAACCGGTGGCCCAGGACGAATTAATTTTAACGCAGCGAAACAATTAATCTCTTTGTAATTTACGCGCAGATAAACCGCCGGCAAATGTTAATCCAGTGCTGCACGCGCATATTAAATATGCTTCGTTATTGCTTAGCCGGTCGCTGCTAGCAAGACTTATTTTTTTTTTTGCTGACTTAAAACTCCAGGCTAGCCAGCAAAAATATCGGTCGATCCACGCTGGTTCGCGAACTGCACCAGTTGCTTTGCGTTCCACTGAGCGCCTTTATCATGCATTCAGGGAAAAATTAACGCGCCGTAATTAACCCTTCCATCGAGTTCGCCCAATGGCTCACACTGGCTGGTTTAATTTCACTAATTATACGTGTCCGGCAGGGATTAACTCCTGTCGGAGGCAACGGCTACGGTATTGCGCGAGATCGTTCGGAACTAAAAGGATTAAAATCGAGCGAGTGTGTGCGGGCTTGCTTGCATGCTCGCAAGGTCCATGAAAAGGGTGGCAGGCTCGCGAACGGTTCGGTCAAAGGTAGTGCAGTACCAACTGGCAAAAGACATTCAGCTTTCGGAAGGGTTAAGCCCCTACTGAAAATCGTCAGGAGAGTACCACGCATCGGATAACATTCCAACCCGGATGTATTCACGGTGAATTCAGTGAATCCAAAGTTTTTTTTCCTGGCTAATTTCCGCGCGACTGACTGGCAATAATCAAAATGTACCGAAGAAGGAAATGCATAATGTGATTCTGGAGATGCGGACTTCCATCTCTTTGCACCGAGCACTCTTTCTCTCGCTATTCACAGTGGGGTTTATACGAATAGATTGAACAATGTGGGATGTGTACCACAATGTGGGCGGCCCTCTGCTTTCTCTCTTTCGGCGGCTCCCGAGTCAGTTGATCCGCGATGGTGAGAGCGATATTGGGGGGGTTGGAAGAGAGGCGGGGAACAAGCTCTCCTCATGTTTCCATGCTTCATCCGAGGCTGAAAACCGAAACACCTATGCTTCTCTTCTCCTCGTCGAAGCAGCCGGTCGACGACCGGTGATCGATCCTTTCAAACACATCGGTGATACTCTCACCCTCTTCTCTCTCTCTTTCTCTCTGTCTCTCTTTGCCTTCCTACCTCCCCAGCCTTCCACTCGACACTCGGGATTAGAATTTTTAAATATTCAGTGGCACATCGCCTCCGAGGAAACAGGAAGAGACCTGATATCGAGCAGCATATCGGCCCAACGTTATTCTAATATCGAAATGATCCTCCCAACGAGAGAGGCCAAGATAAGATTCTTCCCGTTCTTTCAAGCTGGCCTCGATATCGAACTCAGATTGATCGTTGCAACAGTAGACCACCGTTGGCGAGTACTAGTTTCTTTTATGAAAAAAAAGTGCTGTGTGCCACCAGCTATCCGGTGAGCCTTTCATGGCGACCGGGAAATTGAGGGAGGGCGGAGGACGCGGTATATGGGTCAAAGGTGAGGGCGATTTAATTTGACGAAAATCGTAGATTGCATTATCCAACGTAACATAGGCACGAGCGCTCGCGCGCGCGCGTCCACTCTCTGATATCCAGGCAACAGAGCGGCTCTTTGAAAGTCTGATCGTGACGGTATTACCGCGTCCCGGTATTCCCGGTTAACGAACGCGCACCGGGAAAATTAAGCTCGCATGGTACGAGATGGGTGGGTGTGGGGGCAGAACGGGGGAAGAGGTGCGTTCGATTTTTATCAGGGAAATACTGGGCGAACGTGAATGCAAGAGCGAGCGTCGTAGTCGGTGCATTACAATTTTTAAGTATTCGCAGGATTTGCATCGATGCAACCAGCAGCGATGGTAGGCATTCGCCCTCGATAATATCGGAATCATCTCGCGCGTTTCACACCTTCCTTTTGATTTTACGCCACGTATATGAAAGGTCCACGGAAGATGGTCCAGTTGCTATTCTACCCGCAGTTTATATTCTAATAGAGAACACCGGCGATTCTCGCCCTGAGAGATTGTCCTTTGTACTAGCTGAACGGCGAATAATAGCTTGCGGTCCACGGCCGCTCAGAAATCTCTAATAAACGAAATTCCCACCCTGAACGGCCAAGTATTCTCTCTAACGAACGTTTCACAGAATCCATTCTACGCGCCCTACCAGCCAACTCTCTCACTCGCTCTCTGTGTTTCCATCTCTCTCTCTATCGTACCATCGAGCTTTCTAAGGGAGATTAGAATTGTTAAATATTCAACGGCGCACGCTTTTGCAGGAAACGACAAAACGGCGAGAAAGCACGCAGTAGCGTTGCATCAAATGTTTCCTATATGCGGGAGGTCCCGTCGACACTCGCACAATGTATCATCTCTCTGTAGTCCGGGTCAGAGCTGCAATTTTGCCCGAGTACTCGGTAATCGAAGTACAAAATTAATGTTGAACTTTATCCAACTAGCATTGCATTGAAATGCGAAAGTACAGATTGACTTTTGACACAAGCCGGGTAAAATAGTTGTGGAGAATGGCTCGTTATAGTATTGAATTCGAGCTTTCAGCCTCCCATTCTTTTCGATTAGGTTTCTCTTCTAGCCGAGTGAAGGGAATGTAAGTTCGGCGGGGCGTGGGGAACGTCAGGGATCAGTGGTGCGAGGGTTGGTGGCGGGTGCCAAGTAACTTTATTGAAAAGTATCTAGATAAGTCCCGGAGAACAAAGGTGGGTGCCGGTTCTTGCGCGAGCGGCGGCTCTCTTCTCTTTCTCTTGGCGGCTTCTTCCTCCCTCCTTCATCCTTTCTGTCTGCAATGCCGGCACCGACGTCCCCTCAGTTCTGCCAGGGTCCGTCGCGGTGCTTTAGGAGATGTTGGCTGCCACCTCTGTGACGGCCACACTGGCTTCCGCATCCCCACGATTTTCACTGGCGATCGCTCCTCTGCCTCCGCGTGACTCTGGAATATTGCCTTTTCGTCGTCGTGCAAGCGAAATCCTTTCCTCCCGGCCGAACACTCGCTGGAAATTGACTCTGCTTATATCGGCTTACTGGCGGCATTGCCGCAGCATCTTTCTCCTCTTCTCTTATCCCTCTCTGGCTGCTTGTTTGTCTCGGTCTCGTCTTCCTATCCTTGCAGTGGCTTCTCTTTTCTCCTTGATATTTCCCTCAAGGCCTTGATCTTGTGTGGTTCGTGCGAATATAGCCTTCTCTCCTTCTCTCCCGGCCTCTACTTTGCACTCTTCTTCTTTGTCGAGTAGAACGCCTGCCGTCTGTCGCGTACGTATCTCGGAAAGTGTCTCCGCGCCGGCAAGCTGCTCCCCGAGTGTGCCAGCCACACCGGATCGCCTCACTCTCCTCTTCCATGCACATCGCTCGCTAGCCAGCAACTTCTCTTATTGCTCCAGATGGAAATTAATGGTGCAGAAGGAGGATGAGGGGCGCACCGTTCCGCGATTTGCATTGAAAATATACCTACGAATTTCGGGGTGGAGGCCACCGGGCCAGCGAGAGCATCCACGGGTTCCGGGTTACCCGGAGAGTTTGGAAATGTTCCATATTCACATTTTCCGTGAGGAAATCCCGAATTCTAGAGCGGCGCTCGGCGGCGCGCCGCGTCGCTCCGTGTCTGGCCGAGCACGTCGTTATTCCTGAAATTGGTAGTTCGACCTGGCCGACATTATTTTTCAAGCATTTTTATATGCCCCAATGATTTTCACTCGTTCGGTCCGTTGGCCCCGCTAGGCACAGGGCGTCCCGAAAATGCGCAGTTAAATGTGAAAATCGTCACCCGTGCGGCATACTGCTAGCCGCACCAGCCGGCGAAATTAAGTGAATGCAGATTACTCCGCTTGGAATACGGCTCATGCCATTTAAATTCTCATTTTCACTATTACAAGTCGGATTAATTAATACGGGGTTACAGTGGTGGAAGAGTATTTCGTGTTTCAGGAGTTCGTTACGGCAAATGTCTTTGTAATTATCCTTCAGGGAGTTAGAGGAATGGGGAGAAATAGCGAGGTTGTCAAGGTCCTAGACAAATATCGTGCTTTTCCGTTTCCCGAAGCATCTGGGTACTTCCTATCGTCTGCCACTCGCATATGGTGCATATATGTGAGCGTGTGTATGAGATCCCGATGACTCACGGTCTCGTGCACACCGTATGCACTTTTCTTACCCTCCTCTAATATTCCGTGGCCGCCCTTTTTCCAGGCAGTAGCTGCGAGTTTTGCGTGGCAGCGTGTGCTGTGTGCTGCCGTTAATGTGCCCTCGCTTCGTTTCAGGGAAAGAGAGCGAGAGAAAAGGCGCTTCCGCGTCCGTTTTTCCCTATCTTAGTCGGCTCTCTCTGTGTTTTTCTTCGATCCAGCTGTCCTTCCAACCACTTGGCCTCTCTCCTCTCTCGACTCCCTTGCTCTCTCCCTTCTTGAGAACACACCCGTAGCTCCGGCAGCTTGGTCTCTTACCGAGACTAGTGGTAATTTCGACCTCGTAAACCCCACGGCGGAACAAAACCCCGCCACCGGTGAAAATTGTTAAGGGCGAAATGGGAGAAACCGTAATAAGGTTGCCGGCGGTCGGGACTTGCGGTTCCCTCTGTCTCCTGGCGCTGTTGTGCAAGCTTGCTCGCGAAATTGCTGCTTTCCGAGCCAGCCGCGTGAAATAATGCCTTTCGAAAGCTCACTTTTACATTAGTTTAACTCGATCGCAGCCGAGAGAGCAACGATATCACCGGGCTGCCGTATGATTATTTCAATCGGCCTGGAAGCCTTCGGGACTGCCTCGGTAATCACCCGCAATTAGCTTGTAAATGGAACACGTACAGTAGGCTGCTGCTGCTGCTGCTGCTGCTGCTGCAGCTGCCGAGGAATGCCGATACTCCTTTTCGACTTTTTCCTTACCGCTCTAGAGCAGCTCGAGCACTTCGGAATCTAATGTCTCGCGGGTGCATCGGGATTTCTTCCCAGTGCCTGCTTCCACCGGCACTCCAGGCATGTTTCCAGTTAATTCAAGCGAAGTGCTTCCGAGCTCGTTAAATAGCCGAGGAAATAGAGAGAGAGAGAGAGATAGGACAGAGGAAGCGAGTAACGGTAGAGATATCGGAGGTTGGGCTTGCTCGCGGTGTCTCGCTTAACTTCTCCGACGGTTAAGAAAGTTTCGAGTTAATCCGGACATCGAAACCTTTTCGTGTAACACACACTGGTCGCAAAAGATGAGCACGTGCATGCGCGCGCGCGCGCGCGCATACGTGATTGAAGGGAAAGCTCGCCGTTCTCTTTTTCTCTCGTTTTTCACCGAAGCCTCGAAATTCTATCAGAACACATTTGCCACGGTTAGCCTCAATCAATTTGGACTACACGTTCGCGCATCCGTTCGACTCGCTGGGCATTACAAATATTTTTTTTACATCCGCCAGAAGTCCGCCGGGCGTTTCGGCCGACAGGGTGGAGAGTGTTTGTCTGTGTACGTACACCGACAAGTGAACCACTGACGTACGCGCGCGCGCGCGCGAGTCTGGCAGTTCCGCATTTGGAGGTCGATCGTTTGATCGCCAATCGCGAATACAGCCGGCCGAACAATCCGACCTGGTTTTAAGTACATATTTTCGCTATGGGAGCAGCCCCGAAACATATTAACCGGATGCGGTCGTGTATCGACGGCAAAGCGCACGTCGAGTTTTGCTGCTGCCAATTTGTCACTGACGATCATCCGGCCGACTGCTTTTTCGCCTCTGTCTCCCCCGCCCCTTCCTGCCCCCCTCCCCTCCCGCTCGCTCTTGTCTCTCTTTGTTGCCTTCAACGTGTGTTTGCACCGAACAACCACCCCTCACCCTAGTAACCGCCACCCCCTCGGCGAACGCCTACTTGATCGCGCCAATCGAACTTTTATTTCCTGCGGATAGGTCGACATAAATCTTCTCGCATCCACGGTTCCGCTCGTTCTATGCATACAGTACACACATATAATTCCCACTCATCTATGCTTTCGATCCTTCATCCCTTTCCCTTGATTTTTCTGTCCAGCACGATAAGCCGTGCGATTTTTTCGGCTTTAGCTTTGTTACCACTTCAATTACAACGTGTCCTATTTCATAGCTTGGGAATACGAACGATCTAACCTAATCGAGATACGATGCGGACCAATGATCAAGATTAAGTCGAGGGTTTATGGGTTTGGCTGGCGGTGGAGAATGGGATTTTAAAAAAATAGGGAAAGCGCCCGAAGCTCCTGGCTACCTTGAGCGGAACTTTCCCATTAGCACCGTGAACCGGCCGAGGGTGGGAAGAGCGAGTAAGTTTTTTCGGCGAAACTTTTTAGCTGGCGGGAAGGTGGCCGGGGGGTGTGTTCTTCCCTTGGCCGCGCAATATATAGTTGGGTTGTCAGCTCGGGTGAGCGCACAGTTAAGAAAAGGAGGAGAGGGTCGTCGATGGGAGCCGATAACGGAGGGAGCTCCGAAAGTTTTCCGTCGAACGCCGCTGCCACCGCCGACGGGGAACCGACGACGACGACGACGACGACGACGACGACGACGACAGATTGAACGCCAAGAACGCAGACTTAATTGCTGCTAACCAGACAATGAGGAGAGGGACTTCTGTCCTCTTCCTCCTTCTTCTTCTTCTTCCACCAATGTCCGGAATCTCCACGTCTCAACTTAGTTGGCGCGCGCTTAAAAGTGCATTCGCGAAATTGAGATCCATCGAGATAGGCACTTTTTAATCCTGCGAGAAACGGCGAGGATAAATCGCACTAGCGCAAATCCTTGCTGTCTCCCGTTTGTTCGCAAAGAAGTTTCCCTACTAGATTTTGAGTTATTTATTCTTCCTGATCCTTCTGAAGCACGTATCCTCACTTATTCGCGTGGCGTTTCATGCACCGGGAAACAGAGTGTCACGGTTGGAAAGAAAGCTAGAAAGAGAAAGAGAGCATCGCTCGCATTTAGAAGCAGGTGAAAAATGGCACGGGGTCAGCGGCATTGCCTTGTGTGTCGAGGGCGCGTTTGTTCTTCATCGTTGCCGGGCTGTCTTTTGTGCCAGGGCTCTCGGATCCTTTAGCCGCTCGCTCGTTCATTGTGATCCATGTGAAAGGATTTACACGTGCAAATCATCAGGTCTGGCCCCGGTGAGATTGAATTTTTTTCAGCGCTTTCCTCGGATGCTGCTGTCTTCGTACCTGCATTGTATGCTCGAGTCGAAGCGCGCGAGTGTATGTGTATGTGTGTGTGTGTGTCTGGGAATGTATACAGTCGAGTTGGGAAGGTGGGCGATCGATCTCGCGAGCTTTTGAAGGCCCGAACACGAAGAAGAAGGGGTGTGATGGAGTGTGCCAGTTTGGGAAGGGGAGAAATCGAGTAGAAATCCGGCGGAGTGGAGTGGCGCGTCGGTGGCGGTGGCGGCAGCAGCAGCAGCGCTGTAACACTCGGAAACGACCTAACGAAGTTTCGCACTCGGCGCAGCGGAAGTCGGCCGATACTTCGTTTTCCAACGGCGAACGCTCGTCGATACGCGCCGTTGGTGTTGCTGCAGCGACGATGCCACTCCTTTCCTATCGCACGGAGAGATAATGCTACTGATTTTTTTCGAAACACGTAGAGGGGAAATGCGGCTAGCACTCACGAATTCCGCGTGCCTCTCACCGTCGAACATCCCCGCGAGTCGTTTCGTCGCCCTTGGCAAATTGAAATTTCCGCATCCCCAACTGCTTTCTTCTACTTTTTCTTTCTCTTCCCTGGCGTCCTACTCCCTGGATAGTCCCTTCCACATTTCTCTCTCTCTCTCTCTCCCTTTCTTTCAACGACACCTTCACCATTCCTTTCTCGCTCGAAGCATTATCCCGAAGACATTTGGAAGTCACTGGGACAAATCGATATCCCGATCCAAAGTACTTCCGCGAGTGATTTCCCTTGGTTTCTCTCTCTCCCGCATCCTTGTGGCCTCTAGCTTCGACTACTATGCGCGCGCGCGCGCGTTCCTCTACGTGGCAATTGAAATGTGCCCTCTCACCGGATATTACGATTTTCTGCTTAATTGTTATCGCTGCCGTGCTCTCGACACTCGTTCACGAGAGCCACGTGATAAATCGTTCCTTGTTAAGATACTGATACAGCAAAAGGCTGAGTAGGGTTAAGTGCGAACAAGCGATGGAGACGAAGAGAGAAGATGTTGCGTGACAATGCATGAAGAATTAGTTAAGAAGCGATCGATCGAGTTTTACAAGGACTTCTTCAGACTTGGCAAGGGGTTATCAGGAGTTTCCAGGAATTTTGACAAATCCCTGGTAATCTCCTCGAATTGGAGGCTCGCCTCGCCGAGGGAAAAAGGGGTGGCTCGTAATTCCGGCGGTCTCTCGTGAGCAACAGGACAAAAAAAGGGCGGGGGTATGCCAGGACGCGCAGCGCGCGCTCCTGAATCGAATTACTGGCGTCGGAAATGATTTATATTCCGCGGATTCGAGGAGCGCTTCCTTAACCCATTTCCCGAGGTTTCCAAGCGAGCGAGACACCCCCGAAGGGTGCGCGAATCCTGGCATCGTGTTCCGGTAGCAACGCCATCTCCTCTCCGCGTCTTCTCCCACTCGTTTCTTCTACAGCGAAATTTCAAGAGAAAATGTTTGTAATACTTGCGCGAGATAGTGAATATGAATCTTGAAATTAATCCCAGCTAAATATTCACTCTAGCCGTGGATCATCTACGAAGTCCCACTTTATTTTCCCACATTTTCGTGCTACTTTTTTCTTTACCTTACCACTTTCCACGACAGTCATTTACTTGCAGCAGCGTATTTGGAGATATTTAAATAGGGGTATTATTTTATTTGGGCAACGATTTCACTAGTATTCCATTTTAAACAGTACCATTCCACACCGTCCGTAGTGACAGCATGCATCTCCACCGGGCTTCGAATAAAATGGTATTTTCAAACAACATTTCAGTGACGCGATATTATTTAACTAGCAGTTTATTTCCAACTTGGGTTATCGAGCGTTTAAAAGTAAAGAAAATAATATATTTTTCTATTTAAAGCATCGAAGCCCAGTTTGCTTGGTACTAGTTTCGACCTGTTTCGAAACGTCTCGAACGAACGAGCTCCCTGGCAGCCGGACTCACTCTTACCCTGTCCTCCTATCTCGCCATCTCACTCGAAACTCACGGGGAAGTTGCCTTCGCGCGCGCGTTACATGTTTCCGCGGGCGGAAATTGTCCTGTCTCGCAAGTCACGCTCGCTCTCTTCTGCGCGCTACGAACGCTCAGCTAGTCAGACTTTTGTGCAGTCACTTAGAATTTATCTTTGCGCCGTTCCTTTCCTTACCACCCCATCTCTTTCGCTCTGTCTCCCTTTCTTTCACTCATTCGTTCACCGAGTCTGCTTCAGTGTTAGATAGCGTTCTCATTGATTGCTTTGCGCACTTGGACATCTCTGTATTTGCATCGCCCGTGTTTTCTTCTTGCAAACACACAGACACACACACACACACACACACACACACACGAGAGTCTGGGAGAAAGAAAGTGTGGGTTCCCTTTGTAACAATGCGATGGTTCTTAGTTAAAGTTGGCTGGCTAGGCGAGTTCGAGGGGGATTCGGATAATTAGTGCGTGTCGGGCGCACTTAAAGGGACCTATTTGGTGGGCGCAGTAATGGATCGCCGGCTTCCAATTCGCTAATTAAGTCGGGCGAAGAAAACGACGGGTCGGGGTAAGAATCTTACCCTGGGAATCGTCATTAGGAAAGGCCGGCCATCCTCCCAGGCTCGGCTCGAGTTCACTCTTGCCGAGTAGCTCGCTTTTTTCGAGGGCACGTGCATTCGCTCGGTGGTCGTTACCGCGCCGGGGCTTACGAATATCGGTCGCGGTAGTTCTTAAAGATAACGAAGAAACTTTATTTAATTGAACATTAGAGCTCGCGAACGGTACGCGAGCGCAATTGCAAAGTAAGGCAGCAGCAGCAGAAGCAGCAGCAGCGCCACTTTAATTATTGAGGCGCTGCTCCCACTCGCTTCCTTCACTGGCCATTCCCCACTCGCGTGCTTCTTCACTCGGGAACTCGCAACGCGAACGAGGGAATTCGATAGCGAAGGCATTATCGCCACCCAACCTGAACAGGGTAAGTTTACACTCGAGAAATCGGGCCACCGAGCACGCGCTGTTAATTAAGAAAGCACGCAAACGAAAGTGCAAGACTTACTTTCCCAAGTGCGGGAAAGTACGAAGGAGGCTGTGTTTGTAAATACCGAAGCCTCGTGGCTTGTCGGTGCTTGGTAAATGCAAGAGTGATGCACAAGCCTTGTCTTTTCAAGATAAGCAAATTTATGTATATGTATGTGTGTATGTGTATCAATGTGCAGGGGTTGGTAGGAACGAAACGCGAGGATCGATTCAGGCCTTCCCTTGGATCCGTAATAACCCGACTAATTAACGCGCACCTGCTAATCCCAGAAGCGTAACTAGATGGACAGATTATCCCGGTGCGATCTCCGAGCGAGCTGCGAGCATTCCTTGTGGACGACGATCGGTCACCATAGAGTAGTTTAGCTAGGAGCTAGCGTTCCATAAGGAAGATGCAAGGATAACACTTGAGCACACACACACACACACACTGCACACAGCGTTGAGATCGATCGTTCCCTAACTGCTTATCCGAAGTTTCGTCTGGCTTTAACTTCTCAAGCGAGCAAGAGCGAGTAAATGAACGCCTGAATGAATTGATCTAGATTGAGATTTCGATAGGGGAGAGAAGGAGATAGAGGGTTGGTTCGTTCGGCTAGAGGGGTGAGAGGTTTCCGGGAAGGGTGCAGGATGGAGCGAGAGGCTACTCGAGAAAGAGTGGACGGAGGAAAGTTGTTCGCGCAGTGGGTCAGCTGGGGAGAAAGGAGTCTAAATTAAAAAAGCTTTGGACCACCGCTCGATCTCGAGCTTGCGTGGCGAACGACTAACCCTCCGGGCTGGTTGGTGGTGCTGCTGGTGCTGCCGTCGCTTCGCTGTAGCCAAGTGCCGGAGGAGCTAGGAAACGGAACGAGACCACGACAGACCGCAAAAAAGATCCTTTTTTTTCAACGTTCTAATAAATTAAAAAAGTTCCCCCGCGAAGTTGAGAGAGTAAGAGAGAGAGAGAGAGGAACCAGCAGTGGCCGCCTAATCAGCGTGGCTCGAATGCGTTGGCGAGCGCAACTACTTGACTCGAAGATACGCTAATTAAGGCGTTTTGAATTAATCGCCCTGCAGTCGTACAACATTTCCTTGCTGGGTTTAAAGCACGACGCTTTTACATGTCAGTGCTTTCATCGGCTTGGCTGGTAGGAAATTACGTGAGCCGAGAAGCGATCTAGTAGTCGGGTGGCATTGCGTTCTCTCAGAAGTCAGTCGCACGTAGCAAACGATAGTAGAGGAGGAGTTCAAAATCCGAGGAAGTTTGAATAATCGAGGGTAACGAGGAATCTGGGTTCTGTGGGCGCCGCTGCCATAAATCGCGGTGGAACAGGGACGCATAAATTCGAACTCGCCTTTTTCGATTTGGCAATTCTGATATATCTGGATGACGACCCCTTTGCGCTCTCCTTGCTCGATATCTCTCTTATTCTCTCTCTCTCTTTCTCTCTCTCTTTCGATACACGCGATCTCAAGGATCTGCCGCTTATCTTTCTCCGGCCCTTTTTCCTTATTTCCTCGCCTACCAGCTTGCACCATCTATTCTCATTCTCTTCTGGTGCCGGGCTGCTCGGGCACGAGCGCTCCGAATGGCTTTTAATCGAAGCTCGGATCCTTCGAGCACGATGACATCGGGGCGGCAGCAAAAAATGGAGCGCGACAGGAATACTCGCCAGAGTCCCTTCGGGATATATGACGGCGATAAAAACGACTGGCACCGTGCGAGGATTCATCAAGTATTTTATTCTGGAGCGACAGGTGACAAGGGAGATTACTTGTGCGTTTCACAGGCACCGGCTGCCTTCTTCTTTCCCACTCTACTTTCCTTCGACCTTCGTTCCTTCTTCCCCTGACCATTCCTCGCAATTCACTCCCGAAAGAGGACGGCGAATTATAATTTATAATCGTACGAGGGAATAATCGAGATTGGCATCGTTCGGGCACATGTTCTCTCCATTCTCGTGTGTATGCCAGGTATTTGGAATGGAAAAATGGGTCGTTGGGAAGCAAATATACTCGCCGTATCGCCATTCGGCTTGGAGATTCCTAATATCCCATCCCTCTTATGGCTCGGTGATGTATCTGCACTCATGTGCCTTAAAGGTCCTCCATTGCGCGAAACCTCGAGCGATTTTCGATGAGCGCCACTCGGAATACCCATAGAAACGGGAGGGGTCATCGATAGTCAATGGTACTGGAACTGGCTGCACGCAGTAGTGACCTCTTTCTCGAAATCGCATGACTGTTCATGGAAACGATGTCCTCTGGTAAAAGTACTCCCGAGTTCTAAGATAAACAAGATTTAATTCCAGTTAAACTTTCGAAAGTAGTTTCATCCGCGAAATGTGAAGAAGCTCGAGTTTTTCGATCACTTTTATACAATATTTGTTATGATTGGTAGCCGATTTTTTTAACAACTACAATTTCCTAACAAATGTTCCTCTCTCGTGGCTGGCTCTTTTTTTTCCTCCACGTTCTATTCAGCCGATAGTCGTAGACGCAGTTGAAATGGCGCAGTCAGTCTCATGGCGAAAATGTTTTTCGTGTTACGGCTCGGCGGAAGTCGGCCTCGGCGGGACTTAATTGGGTTTTGTTCCATGCCCTTCGATGCCAGCTCGATTGCTCGACTTCGGGCCCAGCTCGTTCCATTGCTGGACGTCTCGTTACGCCAACGGAGCAAGGTATCCTCGCGTGTTCCACGCGTTTTCTGCCGGGATTTTACCCCGGCGCCTGTTCGAGCGATCGATTCCACCCCCTTTCGCCCGCGCGCCACCGATGGCCGTCGTTACTTCCACGATTGTCCAGGGAACACCGGCACTGTCTGTGCCGACACGTTTCCCAGCTCGTCCTTTCGACGACACGCGCGTTCTCTCAAAATTGACAACTTCGTGAGACCCGAGAAAGAACCAGTTCCCTCCTCGCATTTCTTATTCTCGGTGGATATATCGCGAACGATCCGATTGGAAAAGCGAAGTGTTGAATGCTACTAAATATACGGATAACGATGATTACGTCGTTATTGCTGGCAGCCGGAGTAATTACGAGCTATCTGTGAATTTAATCGAGGAATGTGTGTGCTAATGAGCGGCCGTTGCGGTATTCCAATGACCGCTCGGCTTTCCCCGCTCCTCACCCTTTTACTTCAGCGAGGTAAAAGGGGGAGAGCAGGCGAAATTATCTGTCGTTCTTCACAATCTCTACTTTTTCGCCTTGTTTGTCGAGAGAGGACAGTCTGCTGTCCACGCATTTTTCTCCAGCGTTTCCTCCGCTGTTCGCTTATCGATTCGCTTCTCACCCTAGTATTCTCCCTCCTTCTTTCTTTCTCTCTCCCTTCCGCTCTCTCTCTTTCTAGCCTCGGGCCTGCTAGTGTATTCTGGACGGTGAAGGCCTAACGGGGAGATGTGCGCAATGCTAAGCAAAAATCGACTTGGACACAGAGTCACCCCCTTGGGACTATTTTGCGGTTCTATAGTCCTCGCACTCCTTCGAGGGGCTCGAGCACTCGTTTGCTCACCCTTTTGCTCCTCTCAACTTCCTCCGTCAGTCCTTTGATCGCTCCTCGTATATCGCGCGTGCATCTTGCCAAGGGAAGAGTCGACCAGAAGAAGCACTTGTCTGTCAGTGTTAGCTGTTAAAAGTGCACTCCACTGCATTATCGGAAGAACGATCGGAGAAACGAGTTTAACGAAAGTAATGAGTTTATCTGAAATAAACGCGTGGTAATGCGGCTAAAGTGGTGCCTAGTAATTGACTGACACATCCCTATCATTCGATAATGAGAGTATCTTTATTTCAATGAAGCCACCATCACTTTTGATTACGCAATTGCACCTGTCGCGTCCCTCAATTGGGAAGACTAATGGCGAATCACTTGGGATGGAGCAATCGGTTTTTCATCCCGTCAATAGGACGAGTAAGAAAATCGCCTTAACAACGTCTTCATTCTTTCACTCGGTTTTATCGCATATTATTAATCATCCACAATGATTCTCTCTTTTATATCCAACTAAATGATAGTATTTTCTCGTAAACCTCAGCGCCATCTATTTGAAAGTGCAGACTGCAATATCAACGATCCTAGACTAAAATAAGAGCAGACTTAATTCGGGTGATTTTAGCCCGTTGCTTACGAATAGCAAATGATGTTACTTAATGGGAAGTATCTGAAAAGCCAAATTCAACGAGAGTTCGTGAGAAGGATAAGTGTGTATATATATATATATATATATATATATATATATATATATATATACGCTTTAATGGGTGAAGTACCCCTTTGGAGCGGTGTTTAGAGTTAGGAAGAAAATGTAGCCCGTAGAAAAGACTGGGTTTAGGGCACCGATGCAGAGTGCATTTGAGGAAAAAGTACCGCTAGACGAATAGCAACGAACATGTATGCTTGACTCTTTATAAAATAAACATGACGTTTTCGCTTGTATTTCATTGAACGTTCTCCTTCCAACTAAACTACGTTGCGAAGTTCGTATGGCCGATGGGATAACGAGGTGATCGTTAGCCACACATTTATTACATTCTCTCTGGACAACCTTCCCCTCTTCCAGTAATCCCGACTGTCCACGGCGAGATTTAGGTCAGAGCGCGAACTCTTACGGTCCGACGAAAATCGGGGTTACACTGTAATTGGAAGTGGGCGAGTTAGGAACTTCTCCTCAACGACGGTGAAAACATTAACAAGAAGGAAGCAGCAGAGTACTCGAAGCCCTGGAGCGTAAGCGCGAGAGACAATGTCCAGTACTATCTCGGGGTGGATCGATAGGTGATCGGTCTGGTTCGAAGAATAAATTTCCATTAAACATCCATTGTCACTTAAATCGATGCTAGGCTATCGGTTCCCGATGTCACGTCGTCGTCGTCGTCGTCGTCGTCGTCGTCGACGGCGAAAAAAAAGGTGGGAGCCCTGAGCAGCAAATAACGAGCTACCTCTTCTCTTTTTGCAGGTTCGGAAGGCTGCAGTCGACTCTACGTCGCAGCGACGATTTCGGTCCAGGCCATCGGGACTATCGGGGGAGTTCGGAGCGTAAAGCCAGGAGAATCGGTCTTCATCCTCCGCGCACCGCCGATTATCATCCCCTTTTCATCGAGCGACTGTTCCATTCTCAATCGCTCGCTCTTCGTCTACCGGTGGCTGCATCGCAGTCACATGTGCAGTAGATCTCGCATGTGCGCTCATGTAGCCTTTCAAGCCAGAGAGAGATAGAAGAGACAGAGAAATCAAGAGAGGGCGAGAGAGCGAGTCCAACGAGCAGAGGGTGAGATGTGGTGGTGGTGAAGGACACAGGGACAGGAAAACTAGCCCTTGGAAGGAGCGAGCGAGGGAAGGAACGAAGGAACGAGCGCGTGGTGGCGCTGTCGAGGCTCGATCTGGTGGGGTTGTCACCTGTGGTGCTGCGCGGTGTCAGTGTGCCGTCGACCACCGCACGCTGCGGATCTCTCTTGACGTCGGTCCCGTCTCTCCACGGTATCCCCCCCACCAGCCGGAGGATACTACGAACACTACCATAACACTCGACACACACCATACTCACACTGACACAGACACAGAAACACACATCTACAAGCGGGCGCTTCACACGTGGCTCGTCGGGACAGGGTACGCGAATCATTGGAAGTACTCATTAGGCGCTCTGTATATCAAGTGGTAGAGGTCAGGTGCGGGGCGGGGGTGGTTCGGTTTGATCAAGGGGGGGTTCGTCCGGAGTTCTGTATCGTTGGTTCGTCGTGAGACAAGTCTCGTGGATGTGCGTGGCCCGGGAGCGGCCGGTCGTCCGCCAGGAACGATGCGCGAGGCGAGCTGGAGGACAAGCACTGCCGAGGCACAGGGGTACCATCACCGCGTCGTCGCCGAGCTGCACGTGACTGCTGCAGCATCCTCGAAGGATTCCCTCGTGCACTGAGAAGACAGTGCCCGGAGAGCACAGGAGAACTGAGGCGAGAGCAGCCAGGCACAGAAAGCTCGAGGAAGAAAGGGGTAGAGGAGAAGTGCGAGGAAGGAGGAACACGTCCTTCCCGGGGGAAGGAGAGTGGTGCCGGTGGTTGGTGCTTTCGGTATTTTTCTGTGAGAGTTTCGTCAGTGGCCGGCTCTACAGTGCGCGCAAGGAGACTACTCCGAATCCTGGCACGTACCACGCGTCCGCCAGCCCTGCACGCTACCCTCCGAGAAGATGAGGCGTCCCGTACACCTGGAGGCCAAGATGCACCCGTTGCTCGTATGCTGGTGCATCGCCGCCAGTATCACCTTTGCCATCGCAGCCTGGCAAGAGAATGTCAGGCCGAAGATGTATGTCCAACTTGGTGAGTGATCCTTATCCACCCTGACAAAGTAGTCTTCTACCCTTGAGTAAGGGTTTCCTCCTGCCTCTTTATGAAGTACGACTTCACCTCTTGCTTTTCTCCCGAATAGAGCATAGCATTCCAAAGTTTGTTATATCATTCCAGGGAATTTTCAGAATCCTCTTCATCGTTCATGTGCATCGTCACTTATTTCATATAGTTAATCCTTCGGCTTTTCCTATCGGGTCGATTCTACTTGAGAGAGTCGAGCTCACTTTACGATCGAGTATCGCAAGGTCATTGATTTAGGTATGTCGGACGTATGCCAGTCGGGATGAATGTATACGCGAATACACGGCTTCTTGGATAAGGAATTTTCGCATTTTCCGAGCGCAATGCAGCGCTCCGGGAATGCGGAACGAGAGTTCTGCCTGGTGCAGGGTCATGGACCTTCCCCCACTGGGTGCGCACTGTCACCCCCCCAGCAAAGCCAGAGGGGTGGGCCGCGTGCACCCGCTGACTGTAAACCCTAATCACTGGCATAAGCAGTCCACACCATTCTGTATTGACTATGGATACAAAAACCGACTTGCAATCCATATTAAACAGTGTAAAATGCAAATTCCCCTATAACTTTCAACAAGACTCCTTTATAATTCTCCTCTACTACTTACCGCACTGTCATCTTCCATGTTGCTCGTGGAATTCCAGTTGAAATCTAATCGCTTCTCGGCTTCTTCATCGAGCCACTAATTACGGTCTTAGGTGGGAGGTTTTCCGGCTAATGAGTTGAAAACGTTTTGCGCGCCGCGCACACAGACTCTCGGCCACTTAGGAGGCCGAGTGTCGCGGGAGTTGCATTAAGGTCGACGGGTTAACCCACACAGACATACACTTCATATACGCTCTCCACTGGAAGCAGTCAACCGAGGGATATTTTCTATTCTCGAGCTGATTTTCACAATATGGTGGAGTGCGTTATCAAAACCGGATGCTCGAGACCACTACGAGAGAATATGCCAAAGCAGGGGCGACGACAGAGTTGAGGGGGTGGGTGGTTTGGGTGCTCGGCGGAAAGGGGAAGGAGGAAACGAGTGGAGCACTGGTGTATAAAGTGTCCCACATCCGAGACACTCGACCTTAACGGCACTTCGCGTGTTTCGTAGCGGCACTGCGCCGGCTATAAGAGCGACGCCCAGCATCCATCACTCTTTTCACGCTGCAACGATATTTCGGTGAGAGTAGGAGCGAAATAAATTGCCGCAAAGCCGAGTGCGTCGGATGAGGCCGCTTTGCCGAGCGTACCCACGGCTGGCACGGCGATCGGTATCCATAGGTTTAACCGAGTCTTATAAAGTTTGCCGATCCCAATCCCGCCGCTCCTTTGCCGCATTCATTCAGCTAGTTTTATTAATAAATCTGATTTAATACTCCTGACACTTTAGCGAGCACTTATAGGGCTGCCTTAACCGGCTTCCATGACGCAATTCACAGGGACTTTATCGGGTAATATGTTTAGACTTATACCGGTTTAAGGAATTGCCGCTTTAAGGGTAGTTTAGAGTCAGCCGTCAAGGAAGTAGACAAACGTTTAAGAAATGAAATTTGCGACTGTTACAAATTTTGGCCAAATGTTCTATTTTAAGTTGGAGAATATTTAACCAGTGTTTCAATAGATTATTTAATACATAAATGTATAAAAGTAATTCATTGAAGGATCAGCCTATCCAACGAAATGGTGTATGTTTTATATTAATTATACAAATGGGACCGAGTGTGTGACGTAAAGCGTGTATCAGTTTGGACGGCGATCAGCAAACAGGCATAAACCAGTCAATCGTCGACGAATTTCCGAAGTGCCCTATCGATTCATCGGCTCGAATTTTCATTGGATTGGCGAGCAAGTGAGCTTCAGCGCTCGGGTGGTAACGAGCCTGGCAGTTTGGTACGGGATCACATTAGTAGAAAGCTCGAACGTAAGCTCATTAGCCCGTTATGAATCTCGGACTCGTATTATTTTCCGATAGCCGCGGAGAGATGTGCGCCGAGAGAGAGAGAGAGAGAGGGAGAGGATGAGAGGGAATGAGAGAGGAGGAGCGCCGCTGTTCTGCACGCGACAGACAGCGGGAGCGCGGGGACTAGGAATTGAAATTACACGAAGCACGTGTTATTAATACGCCAGTGGCATTGCGGGCACGATGCTGTTTCGCTCAGTGAGCCTGAATTTCTGCTAATTCTACAACGAGCGCGGCTGCTGGAGGAAAGGGCGCGGGCGGGCCGGGGGTGGAAAATCACGCCGCAGAACCGAAATTGTAATCACCGGGAAATGCATATTGCCATTATAGGCTGCTGGCATCGCACGCCAGTACAGCAACATCCGCTGGCGCAGCACTTTCTGTTCCCATCCTCTTCATTATAAACGTTTCCGCGACCCAATAATCCTCGACACCTTGATTTCTTTAGGCCCTTTAACCCTTGAGCTTTCACTCCTCATCAAGCTGTGTTTCAATCCCATCGGCAACCTTAGCAGATTTATCGTCGATCGTTGTACATCATTTCACAGAGAATTGATAATATTGTAAATAGCGAATTGTTAGAAAGAAAAGAAGTCGAAATTCTGTTATTGACATTGTAAGTATTTGATGATGCAGGAAAGAGATTTCGAATTAGAAATTCCTCGGTTGGACGTTGAATTTTACTTTGGAGTTCAATTCAAACAGTTAAGGTTCTCCCTTGCGTCACAAACGGTTAGTTTCGATAGTGGTGCTCTCATCCGATTAGAGAGTCCATTAGCTCCTTTCCGCCGAGTGGTATCGATAGGTTCCAGATGCGCCATGTGTTAAGGGCAGTTGGAGCAGTCGTTAGTCAGTTATCAGTAGCATTGCAATCGAGTGCCAAAGTGGAGCAGTGGCGCTGACATGCTGCGAAAAGTATAGCCGGTCCAGATTTCATTTTAATCTTCCGCGTCGTTGGAGTTCGCACGCGAAAACGAGCGCGACAAGTCGCGATATTTCAACGCTCTGCTGAAGTCCGAGCGGACTTCGAGCGGTATGTGCGTGTGAGTGTCTGTATATGTGTGTGCGTTCCCCTCTCTTTCAGCTTGATGATCAATCGCGCGGACTCTCTAAAGCGCCGAATATCCACGCGCGCTTTCGCTCGCTGTAAATCAGAGCGCGCCGCTTTTGCGCTTGATTGTCCGCCGCCAAAAGCTGGCATTCCCTTTGAAAAACGATTGCGCGGAATAATCTTACCGAATCCCTCGACTTACTCATCGTTTCGGTGACAAAAAGCGACGGCGCTCGTGGAGTTAAAACCGTTGGCTTTAACTTACATTTACTTGCCCCCCTTTTACGCAACGAAATTGTTGGAATAGTCAAGCAAATCTTGGCTCAACTATTCCTTTTTCTTCTTAAAGAGAATTACTGACAATTATGTACTTTTGTCTACGTTAATTGCCAGCTGGTTTGTCATAGCAGAAATAATAAAATCTCATACTGCCAGTTCAAATATTTAACAAACGGGGGCTGAGTTTACCTTGCAGAGAGTACTTTGTAGTCGTCAGTCGTATTACTAGGTCGTGATTTAAGGAAGTGTTAGAGTATCTACATACTCGGTATTGACCCTCGGCGGACAGAGTTGGCGTTGACAAACAGGGCGGCCGAGCATCCCCGTCTATTAGGAATAAAGGGAGACCACTCGGCTGGAATCGCGTTCCCTTTGCCATTCTAAAACATCCCCCGGATCGATACTGTCCCCGATGCCAGGCTTTCCGTCAAAATCGCCGAAAATCTCGTCTGCAGACGGCGCCGCGCACTAGCAAAAACTCGTAGCTCAAAGTCTCTACGAATTCCCTCTAACTTCAGCCGCAAGAGCTGCTTTCTTATTCGCGGGGAAATCTAACTTTGATATTATTCTTTTACTGTCCGGTGAATTATTCCTTCCTCTTTCAGGAGATTTCTTGCTGGCAGTTCCGTCACTAGACTTCCACATTGTTTTTAGTGAGCGTCAGCCATGGCTTTTTAATCGGGTGGCTGGGCTCTCTTTCCCTTTCGCCCTCTCTGGTTGCGGCTCCCACAGGAATTCTTTGGAACGGCTGGCTCGCGGCGATGGGGATCATTATTATTAAGAGGGGAATTATCACGGTATATGGTTAGTAGTCTGCTGGCTGGATGGTAGCGGCTAGCTGGCAGTTTGTCCTGTCGGAATTGGCGGTGGCGCTACGCCTGATACTTGGGAATTAAATAATGCAATATTAGCTTAATGGGCCGGCCAGTGTCACATTGGGATCGCCGGTGGCGGTGATCTATTCGGGGACATTAACGCCAGCCCCGTTATTAAAAGACACTCGAGCCAGCCGATGCGGTTGATAATAGCGCGGGCGTGCTGCGAGTTCATTACTACATCGCACCACCTCTCTCTCTCTCAATACACACACACACCTTCTCCCTCTTTCTATGTTCCGTGAGAGAGTTCCTCACGCATCCTACTCGCACTCATTCGAGCCGCAGATAGCCGAGCGCGTGAGCACTCAATTGGAATACGGGCTATGGCGCGGCCCAGTTAATCCATATTACGGTAACTTTATCTGATAGCTAGGAAATACCGCAGCGGACCAATCACGGCGCCGCCGACCGTCCACGATCCGATGAGGATACATTATGATTAGTTTCAGCTTCGACCCGTTGTACGTCGCACTGAGCGCCGCCGCTCCTGCTTTCGACCTCGGCCTAACCGCCAAGCTAAAATTACTGGGAATCGTGTCAATTGACTCGGTGCAAGAAGGACCCTGAAACATAATTCCTTGTACGCTTTAACCCATGTTGGCTAGGGTGCCTCCCTCGATGCCGTGCGTTGAGCCATTCACTCTCTCTCTCTCTATCTTACCCTTAGCCTTGTTAGCTTGCTCGAGTGAGCCTGCTTTAAGTGCCAACGTCAATTCCCTCGCCCTACAATCGCTCATACCCCGCTCATTTTCACTCCTTGAAATTTCGTCTGTATATCTAGAAAATGTCTCTACAACTTTCAAAAAAGCACAGACTTTCATTCACACCGAAAAGTATGGAAATATTTCTGACACTCGCAGCTCGTTTTCCCGGTGACGTCAGAGTAGGTTGAGAAGAAATGCTGCTGGCGTTTGGTGGACGCGAACGGGTGCGTCTGGTGGAAAGTGGAGGGGGTGGCGCGCTTGACAAAGGGAAATCCCGTTGAAGATTAATGCCGAACAATTGGCGTGGTGTACACGCTCGCGGGCCTGGAAGTGATTGATTCGTGCCGCGTTCCATAGGGCAGAGAACGGAGCTTTGGCTTTCCCTTCACTTTTTAAGATCCTCCTCCTCTTACTCCTCCATTTGGTTCACTCTCTCGCAAGCGCCGGCCTCTTTGTCGCGATCGCTTCGCGTGTACACACACCGCCCGCGCATTTTTTTGTCCGCGCCGCCGGGCGAGTGTACTCGACGATAGAATAAGTAGCGTACTGCCATTGCTGCTGAGGGGTTCATAAATCTTTTGTCGAGCCAGGGGGATTCCCCCCTCTCCATCGCTGGCGTCCTCAATTCACGAAAGCGAAAGGTCAAAAGCAGCCGAAGCGCCCGCGCGCTTTCGTCTACCACAGCAGCGAGGTTTCCACTCTCCCTGTTCTGTCAAACCGTCAGAGTTCGGTTCGCTCGCTTTCTCGCCGAGTGCTTCCTTCGTCAGAGCAGATATTTCTCTCTCTCTCTCTCTTTCTATTGCTCGCTCCTGCTTGCTGAAAGTGTCCTCTTATCGCGGCTGTCGACTCCGATCGAAGCCTCGAAGATTCCCCATGAATATGTCTCTCACCACTGATGGTATCCCTCGCCACCTGATTCCTGATCTCGCCACCCTCGATGAACGGACTTTCATCCTCCATCGATGCTACTAAGATTAACCCCCCTGACGTGAGCGCGTGTATACCATGTGCGTGTATGTGGCAGTCAGCCCTCTAACGCCTCAGATGTGCTTAGACACCTAACACCCGATCTAAACTGGATGATATCTTCCCTGAAATAAATCGCTCCTGTGAAAGCCTGATAACTCTTGGTCTACAGGTATATGCGGATCGCAGCGTGAGGGATTACAGTAGAGGGTGTTGATTTTATCGAGGAGGGGCTTGCTTGCGTCGATTTAGAACGTTAGTTTACTCCAACTACTTTTCAACCCTTGCGCATTTCTCGCCGAGATCTACGTCTCCTTATTCTTCGGAACGAGTTAAAGTAGCGGCGCGTCAGGCAGCCGTAACGAGAGACGGCGCGCTCTCGTTGCGGGAAAAAGAGAGAGATTAACGATCGTCTCTGCCTCTTTGTCACGCTTTGACTCTTATTCTCGTTCCCTCTCGGTGCGGTAACGTTGCTCAATAAAGCCGCGCTGAATGAGGAAGAGAGGAAAAAGGAAGGCGGAACATGGAGAGGGACGGTCGCGCGTCTATTTTCCTTGAGAGAGAAAATAAGTTTTCCGCGTCATTGGATCAAATGATAAAATTAAATGGCGTTGCATGCAGCCCGTTCGATGATCTCCCGTGCAAAGTTAACTGACCTCCTCCTTCGGACGGGGAAGAAGCCTCTTCTATCAGCCATTGCGCCTTTTCTTCGACCACGAGACTCCTGTCGTTGCCTTTTATCTTTCTTTTCTCTTCGTCACGATCTTTCATGTCAGGGTCTCGTGTTATCTCTGTTCGAGGCTTCCTTGGGATTTCGGGGGTGTGGGCGACGGTGGTCGCGTGGCCGCTCGATTCGCCGTGTTCGGACGGCGGAGAAATTGGTTTATCGCCGGGCAAAGTATGAATAATTCAAGCCAGACGATTCGCAGCCCAATCAATTTGGGAGCAAAAGCAACGCCACCGACGCCGTCGACGTCGGGCCACCGTGCCGGATGGGGGAGTTGGGACGAAAGGTTGCTCGAAAAGGGGGTTGGCACGAAAAGGGCATTAGTAGTGCGCTTCGCAGTCACGCCAATCAAATTCTACCGGCGTGTCGCGACCCTACACGAGCGAACGAGAGGGCGCCGTAATAAAAATAATCGCACCCGTCCATTGCCACCCCTTCCCTGCCGAAATAGAGTGCCACCGCTATAGAATTCCCAAGTCAGCCGCACCGATTGCTACACTTACGGCATTTTCTCGGTAAAACCCCGAGCATAGTAAGGGTGAAATCGTGCTTTAAAGAGTTCATGGAATAGGCCAAAGCATACGTTAGAAGCATCTACCAATTCCTATGGGGGTTGTTGCGTTACTTTCGAAGATACTGTCGTACTGTAAACAACGATACGCTATCGTCTCTTTATGGAGCTCTCCCTACTGCGGAAGCTCGTTACGAGATCCTGTTGTTTTAGAAGCTGCGCCGGATACCAGACCGCGTGCCAGCAACTCGATGAACAAAATTGAATCTTCCGAGCAAGTGTATTTCTTGAAATTTCAAGATAGCCGTGCGAAAAATCGGGCTCGCACGAGAGATTCGATTTTCCGAGCTTACTGCTCGCTGTATCGTAGTAGATTATAGCGAGTCTTGTGGTTTTATACTAGAACCATCAGAATCACCTTTCACTATGCTTTCGTTTTATCAAGGCTGACTAATCACTGACTTGTACTACTTGCGTGTTCTTTTCCAACGTGAGTTAGAATAATTCTATTAATTCTATTAAAATCGAGTAGCTATCCTTGAAATTATTACATATATCTTTTAGAAAAGCAATAGGTACTAAAGTCAAAATCTCATCTTGATAAATGTAAAACAGGATTGCTGTCATGCCCGAAGATATACATGCAAATCTACTAATTTTTCAATAGAAGCGCGAGAATCCGAGTGGTTGGGGTTTACTCAGCAAGCAGAGGATCGGTGGATATTTAGTCACGCCTATGCACCGTTTCAAATTCAAACAATCCCGACGTCTCTGGAATCACATTGGTGGCCGAGGAGTAGGAGCGAAGGCACATAGAAGGAAGGAGCCAGGCGAGTGGCACTCTCCTAAAGCGGACAAACGTCGGTGTCTAACTAAAGCAATGCATAATTAATTCAGCGGGTCGAGCCCGAGTTACTGGGCGAGTGAGCAGTACTGCAGTGAAGTCTCTCGGCACAGTAGTCGGCCAGACTCGAAAGAATACGAGAGACAGAACGAGGGAATTAGGAATATGGACAGGTAAACGAGGCGCGGACGGGCGCGCGCGCGCGCGCGTTCTAGAACGAGACAGTCTGTCTCGACAGACTTTTCGAGGTAGTCTGAGCAGGTGGGCAACTGGGTGGTTAGCGTAGAATGAAGGGATGGTGGCGGGCGCGGTAAGGGTGTGGGAAAGTGGTGCGAGGATAAAAAGAGGGCGTACGTGGCATCGCGTCCCACGAGGAGAACAACTTTCGCAAACTCAATTACACCGCTTTTTCTCCGCTGTTGATTTTCGCCAGGCGATTTTTCCGCCGGCGTAATTGCTGAATGCAGTCTGCTCGCTGGCTGCTGATGGCTAGGAACGCCAGGAGCGCCTGCATTAGGAGAGTGCGTGCCCTGTTTCCTCTCTCTCTTCCTCTCTCGCTCACTCTCTACCTGCATCCCCAGTGTTTCCAAGTGATCGCAGTAGTCAAGTAGACGCAGAATATGCCCGCATGGCTCCCATAGTCATGTCAACCAGATATCAGTCACTCTGCTATCACCGACAGATGCGCTAGACAGTCTTACGCGTACTGCACGTTGTAACTTAGTCGAATCCGTAGCAATTTGTGGTTTAATCGAGCGTATCTCGCGGATCAATACGAGTGGGCTCGTCCTCTCGGGCTCTCTCGACTCTCTCTCGACTCTCTCTCGCGCTGCTTTAGCTGTTCGCCACCCACTCCGATGTCGACGGGGCGCGCGCGTTTCCCTTTCCATTGGATTTCGAAACTTTTCGGCCCTCTGTCTGCTACCGTGCCACCGCAGGCTTCCTCTCGGGCTCTCTCACCCTTTTTCCAACTGCCGCGATCTCGATCTCGCTCACCGTCCGTCCGTCTGCTTGCTTGCCTGCCTGCCTGCCTGCCTGCCTTTTCTCAGTCTCCGAGCCGCCCCCTTCAAGCGAGGGCTCCCACTCCGCAAGTATCGTTAAGACTTTTAAAAGCTTTCCACATCGACGGAGAGAGAAAGAGAAAGAGAAAGAGAGAAAGAAGCAGCCGGCTTCGAAAGTTCACGGGAAATTACGATTATTAACGTTCCGATAGAGTATCCCTCATTTCCCGATCACTTTTTAATTAAATAGTTGTCGAGTACTATTGCGAGGGGAGCTGGCTGGCTGGCTGGTTGGCTGTCCTGTTATATCGGGTCTGGCTTTCTCAATTGTAAAGGGACCGCCGCTGATGGCGCCTCTACCTCGAAGATTCACGAGCAGTTCGGCGAAATCTCTGCTGTCTTTAAAGTTCCTCCCGGCCCATGTCGTATTCACAGTGCGTCAATTAGCAGGCGGAAGAGAAGTTGCCGGGCTCGACGAGTTTTCGGGGGGTGGGTGGCGGGCGGAGAAACCGGATGAGGAAGGAGGGATAAGAGATAGAGGGAGGGAGAACTTGGCAAGGCCTCGAGAATACTTTCATTAGGAGCTACGGCTACAAAACTCTCGGCACAGCTTTAGCCCAGCAGCGAGGCCGATTCTCAGTCCGATTACGGGGCTCCGGCCGGACAAATAAATGGGGGAGAAAACGGAAGTTCGCCCACGAACTCCACGGCTACGCTCGAGAGGATCTTCTCTCGTAGCCGGAGCTTGCTTGCTTGGAGGATTCCAACGGAGGCTGCTAGGCGGGTGTTACATTAATTAACTTCGACGGCCCTCTGAAATCTCGCTGCGCTTTCTCTCTAGCTTTCCACCCATCCCCTTCTTTACTTCATTTGAACAACCCGGTGAAATAACGGCCCGCATAAATCGTGCTCGGTATTAAACAGTAGGTCCGCCGGGTAATCGTTGACAATTATAAATAAGCATAATGGATTTCGAGGTTCTCGCGTGTCTTGCATTGTAACGTTTAAAGGAACGAGCGGGTGGCGCAGTGGTGCGCACGGGGTGCGTTGCTGCCATTGCGCCAACGTGTAATCCATTACTCCCGGGCTATTTCTGGATAGCACAATGGTGAAGGAGGGTTGGGAGGGGGCGGGAGGGCGGTGAGGGTAGGACTGGTGGTGTTCTCTCTTTCATACATCGTCAGTATAAGGCCTTTTCAGGAGGCTTCTGTTGGAGAGCTTCCCTTAATGGCGAACGAAAACATTGACGAAGCTTTTCAGCGGTCATTGCCGGCGGAATAGTGTATGGCGGTGGTGCGTTTCTCCTGCTAGATCGATCGACTCTCTCTCTATCCGTGTTCTCGAGGAGGATCCTTGAGGACCCGTCACCGCAGAGCATATCCTGCCTAGTCACCGCCAGCTTCCGGGTAGACGTGGGAGGAGAGGATCGTTCCGCACACGCTGGTCAGTACATACACATAGACTGTGCTTGCTTGTCTCTCCTCTCCCGCAAGCACACCGTGTAGTCTTTAACGATGCTCGAGACAGCAGCAACGGCGGCAGCAGCAGCAGCGCGCTGAGCTGTGATCACACGGCAACCAGGGAGAGTGCCGGCAGCCAAGTCCCCGAGCCACTTTACTCTCCATTGGTATTTCCTAAAAGGACCTCGGCCTCGACCGAGCTCTCGTTCCGCCAGTGCGGAACAATCCACTCCCTTTGCTCGGTGCGAGATAACTCGCATTTTTCCAACGAGAAATCCTCCTGGAACAGTGCGCGGCTGCTGGCGGCTCCACACGCCGCTGACTGCAGATGGCCTCTCTCTACGTCCCCGTAGAATATCTTCTCTCCTCCAGTGACTCTACACTCTCTTCAACGGCAAGATTACATTCTTACGCAGTACAGAGCCCGTTTTATTTTCCGGCCAGTTGCCTTCGTTCAAAGCTCGTCCCGGCAAAACGGTGCCGAGCCCTTTTTATATCTACTCTCATGACTAACTTAAAAGATAGATCCCACTCGTCGAATGGAGCAAGGAGAGTGAAACGAGTAGGAGAGGAATTTGAAAATCATCAGGCTGGGAAATGATCGTGAAAGATATGACAAGCACAGACAGGCACGAGCAGTGGAATGATGAAAAGACTGTCTGCATTCATGTCGACGGTGCATCCTCAGAGTTCAGTCCCTTGACCGAGGCTCCCTCGAGCATGCAGGATTTCTCGGTACCGAGTCACGAATCAGGAGCTTTTCAATCGGTCGTCGCTACGACTGGCATCCCGGAAGATCGATCGCCCTCTCTCTCTCTCTCTCTCTCTCCTCTCTCTTTCGCCCTTTCTCGGTGAGCCAGCACCCTCCTGTGTTCTGCAGGCCGGCGATGCGTCAGTCGTGAGATAGCGGAAGGCTACGGGAGGCTATGGAAGGGACAAATGGAGGGTGTCCGGAGGGTACTTTGACTCAGGCACCGCTGCTCTCGGAAACGACTTTCTTCTCTCTCCATCACTTCTCGCGCCAGCTTTCCCCCTCTTGCTTCGGATCGAGAATTCTCCGCTCTATACTCCTCTCTCCTGTCAGATCGTTTCGCCTCTCTTCCTTCTGCCTGTCTGTCTCTTCTTCCATTCTGCCCCATCCTCTTTCTTTCTTCCGTTCAGTCCTCGCTCGGGCTCCTAATATCGTGGCTTAAGATGTCCGATACACGTAAGTTCGACCGACCGTGTCGAGTCCTGTAGGATCGAACTACCCCTTAGTCGAGGGAAACGACTATGCATAAAAATGACTGTGACATCGTAGGAAGTAATAAAGTAATATGAGATTAATCAAAGAGTCGATTCAACTGCTTGATGATCAGTCGAGAGAACATTAGCTCGAGGCACTCTTTATTAATTAAAGGGATGAGAGCTGTCCTTTTGTTTGCGGTGGTCAGCGAAGCATAGCGCAGCTGTGGACTCGTGCCCTTATCTGCTCCACTTTTAAAGGAGAGTTCGTGTCGCATTCCAAAAATAAGTCGACTCCCGCCAGTGGGAAAGTAAACTTGCCAAACTCGAGTCGAATTTCCTCGGTAACTTCTTCTTGAGCACTCGCAAAGGAGGAGAAGTCGCAAGCGGAAGTGAAGAGAGTGAGAGGGACGTGCCGAGTTCTGGCCGCGTGGCTTCTGCCGGGTGCTGGCCGCAGGGGTTGCGTTTTGCATTATAGGAAATGGAAGTCAGCTAGGCTTGCCTTTTACGTTCTCGAGGTTCTCTCCGACAAACTCAAGCCGGAGAGAAACAGTCTGGGAAAATCCGCCGTATCGTATGTCAGAGCGAACATGTTAAACAGATGTACACTAGTGGCAGCCTAGCCGGCCACAGGACCTTCGTTAGATACAGGAAATGTGTAGAAGAAAAAAAGAAAAACGAGAAAGCGCGCGCGCGTCGATGTCGAGGAAAAACGAACTGGAAACCACACTATTGTCTGTACTAGCTGCAGGCACCCTTCTCCCGGAAACGCGCCACATGCCTCCAATAACAAGTCCTAAGGAGATGGATCACCCACACTCATCGAGGGTAATCCCAAAATTTCTCAAGACACAGCCGAAGGCAATGTGGTAGGCCGGAGACATGGGACGGGTATTCCGGTGGTGGCAGCAAATAACGTGGCTGCAGTTAGTTTTCTCGTTATCGCGTGCGGCCAGAATTCTAGTGTAATACCATTGAACCCGGCCGTGCAAATATTTAAGCCGTCCCTGAAGAGAGGACACGGGGTTGGACGTGGAGAGAACAAGGGCCGCGCCGTAGTTGGAGCGGCGGCAGGAGGGGTTGGGGGTGGGTGGATGGTGGTGAGCACGTGAAAGGGAGAGCGAGTGAGACGGTAGACGTTATGGGTTGCGGGAGTGTGCGAGGGATGAAGAGACCAAGAGAAAGCCGTCGAGGCGGGCGGGGGTGGTAGAGGTGGATAGCAATGCAGAGCGAGAAAGCGCGAGAGGGAGAGGGCGAGAGTAGAATGAAAGGGTGAGAAAGAGAGGGAGGTTGGTGGCTGCATCATATATCCCTTGCGGTGGTCGAGTGCACACGAACGAAGGTAGCCCTCTCTCGTGTTAGTGGGGGAGCTGCTGCTGCTGCTGCCGCTGCTGCTGCTGCTGCTGCTCTTGTGGGGGGTGGCGACCACGTGACCGCCTACGGGCGCCATGTTCGAGCCGAGGGGTTGCGGATCCGACCGACGTCGGGCGAGGGTCGAGTCGCCATGTGGTCCTCGCGACTAGAAACGATCAATACCTAGCCGGCTGCTGCTGGCACAGCCAAGAGAGCACGAAGTTATGCACGCTTTCGCCCCCCGACAACGCCGACGACTCTCTCTCTACCCTCGAACCACCACCAGACTACCACCACAAGGCAATGCGGCGACGACGGCATTTTGGGGGTCAGCGCACTCCGCTTCCTCCGTCGCGCGAGAACCACGCTGCTGCTGCTGCTGCTGCTGCACCCTGACTTTGAACGAAACGGATGGCTCCTCTCCGCGCCACGAGGATCCAGTCGCCGTGCGAATCATCCTACCGGCACGATTCGCCTCGACTCAACGACTCCCCCACCATCAACCCACACCCCCAATGCCACCACCACCATCACTACCACCAACCACCACCCCCCTCCTCATCCGACAGTTCTCTTTAGACACGATAAATTTGTCAGGTGTAACTTGGCTGATGCAATTGGGGCTGGATGGGACCTCGTTATCCTATTATGCTCTTCTTGTTTCCCGCGTCTGCTTCGGTAATCCGATACCTTTTGATGTTCGAATACCCCTTGAGATTGTTGGCAAGGGAGGATTTACCAAGATAGTACGATTCTTCATTCGCTGAGCTATCCAGAAATATTGGCATCGCTTCTTAGCAATGGGGAAGAAGTAACGCAAGGGGACGGGCGAGCGGCAGGAAACAGGTAGGATCGGTAGATCGCTGGAGAGAATGAGAGAGAGTGAGAGAGAGAGAGAGGAGGGGGGACAGTAGGAGGACAGAGTACATCGAGTGGTGGCTAGCATCGAGATACGTCACGTTCCTGCACGAAGGTATGCGCTGAGGATAGCAGGGCCGTGTGTCGGCACGTGTACGTGCAGACGCTGGCATTTTGAGGTGTCGGCGACCCTCTCGACCAGACTCGTAGCATATGGCCAGGATGAAATGGTGCTGTAGGCACGAAGAAACCACTGTGAGGCCGCTTTCCGTCGCTCCGTTTCTACGAGCGCCGACCGCACGATATGGCCCGATTGCCATTTCCAATATCTTCACTCCCCAGCCAACACACTCGATCGACGATCGTCCTCCGAACATCTCTTTCTCTTTCAATCTCACCCTCTCTTTCTCTGTCCCTGCCTTTCTCTCCCTGTGCCGGCGGCGGCACACTGCGAAATCAATAGAATTTCGTCGTACGTACTTTCGCCCATATCCCTTTCCGTGTCGGTAATCCACTTAATTTAATCTGTCCCCCGGAACTCTCTCTCGTGCTATGCGACAGAAAGAGCACTCCCCATGAGTCTTCTATTAGATTCTTTCGACCGTCCCATTCACGCAACAACCCCTCTGCTATCGCTAGATCGCTATTCACCGTTTATATCGCAACCTGACCTCTACCTAGAATTAGATCAATTGCGCCGGAATTGCATTAGCGCCGGATTACATTAAGCCGTAGCCTGCTCCTTCTCAAAGCCTCCGCTGCTATGGATCCTCCAGCCAGATATTTTTGGATACTCTATGACCGATGGTCCACGATAGATTGATGCAGATTCAGGTGTGGAATATTCTCATGACTCTGCATTCGTAGGTACCTTTTGGAGCGTGTCTGCTCCCTTTTCCTGGGGCGGCAATGCCGCGACTAGAGCAGTTAGAAGAGATTATGGAAAAGCCTGGCAAGCGGGCAGAGAAAGATAACGAGTGCTCGCGGAAGTGGGATAGTATTAGCGTCGGGGATGAGGTAGACGTGGTGTGGAGATAGCGAGGGCGAGCAGCCCCGAGAACAAGAGAAAGAGCGGCGAAGGGTCCGTTCTCAGGACGAGCCGGCCCAATCCGGCTTTACTGTCTCATCATGCAAATTGTACGACTGCGGGATAAGTGGCGGGAGAGAAAGAGAGAGAGAGAGAGTGCTGGCCGCTCCTCTCTCTTCTCCCCTTTCCTCTCTCCCTCTTTCAATCTCCCTCTTGCAACGGAGTACGCAGCTTGCGCCGCTCAGGAACGCATCTACTCGACGATCCTGGTTAGGGATATAGTCATAGAGAGCACGGAGAAGCAGCGGAAGGATGAGTCGTTCGCATAGTTCGGAATACAGAGTGGCTTGCCCCTGCCCGCACGCACGCCGCCGGCGTCGGGACGCCCACCTGTACGTACGTATTCGCAGTAGGTATCCGCGCGGGCGCGTCTCGCCGCAGATGTTCCCTCGGAAACAATGAGTCCTTGATTGGAAATGGAGCATAGTTTTCGAAGGGTATGCACGTCCGGCCGAATTATCCATGGCTAGGTAGTAGGAAGCCAAGCCGAACCTCTCTCTGCAAGCTTCATACGTATGTCTGTGTGTGTATATGCACGTGCGGCCGAATAGTTTGGGAATCAGTCGGCGAGCGGTTAACCCTCACGTGTTTCCTTGCGATTAGAGCCGCCACTGACTAGAAGGTGGACTGCTCTCTCGGTGTATCGATATCGCAATGGCTAAGCAACCACGCATCCTTTGCCTAGTAATTCTCATAACGCTTGCTAACTTTCCTTCGCTAGCTTGGTCGGTGTGTCGAAAGATAGTTAGTTTGACTGGATGAAGGAATTAAAGGAGCATCCATCGAAGCTTGAACTCGTTGCTCAAACGAGACGTCGAGCACTACTGTGCGAACCTGAATAGATGGAGGATTGCGTTCTCAACGGGTCAAGAGGTAATCAGAATTTTTCTCTAACTCCTCTGCCGCCCGGGCAGCATCCAGTGACCGTTTAAAAGTTGTCTCGGCCACCATTTCCGTCCGGCTATGCCGCTGGTTATTTGTGAAATTAGTAACTCCGAGCCTGGCAAAAGTCCGCTGCTAGACGCGCTAATAAAAATATAGTAGCGTGCTGGACATAGGTGCTCCTCTTGGTAGTTATGTGTGCGGGGGAGTGTACGTGTGTGCGCTCCACTCGAAAAACGTGGAGCGTCGGGTCCTTGTTCAAACTTAGTTTCTACGCTCGGCAGCGCCCTTTCCGGCTCCCTGACTTCGTGACACATGCGCGTTCCGCTTCTCTCGCGCAGCTCGACTTTAATCCCTGGAAAAATAGTGGCGCGTACTTAGCGCTTTAAGGACGTCGCATCTGCTACGAGACGCTGTCTGGGCACGTGCGTCGCCCATCCCCACCTCCTTCTCTGTCTCTTCTGTCTCCTCGGGCTCTTCTGACTCCTCTGGCTCGTTTTGCCGCTGCTGCTCCCTCGTTCTCATCGCCTCTCTTTTTCCTTCTGTCCTTTATTCTTGGCATTTCCTTCTGTCCGGACGTTTCCGCCTGGCGACTTCCCTTCTTCCGGTTGACCATACTCTCGCACATCCGGCTGTTCGCCTTGGCGCCGCAGGTTCTCTCCTTCTTCTTCTTCTTACGAGTGTAAGTTAGTACCTCCGCGCCTATCCCTTTTTGCCGCCCCACTTGATCTCGAAAAGGTTCATCGATCTCTCAAGGAAAGGGTACTTTCCCCGCAGACGAGTATCCTTGGAACGCGGTCGCTTTAATAAAAATTGATAGCGGTCCGATACAACCCTACTATTTCCGCTTCTCTCGATTAGCATCCTTAACCATTCTCTACTCCATTTCAACTTTCGAAATCATAACTCTTGCCCATCGTCAGCGATCGTTCTTTGCGTTCTCGAATAATTGTTTTCACAATGGGAATTCACAGCGAGCTCGCAGGCATACCGCGTTAAAAATGTTATTGGTTTTCGGGAGCCAGCTTGATTTATGAGGTCCGATGCGCCCAGAAATCAGACAATACAGGGCTGCTGCGTGCGGGACGCATAATTAATCGACACACGGGGTGCGTGACACTGGGAGCGCGAGGAAAAATTGGCAGAGCATTCGTAGGGATACATTGTCCAACCCGGCATAGAAGGAATTCCTCATTTTTATTTTTCCTGTACTCGACGCTCGCATTAAATGTATGTGTGCGTGGTGACTCGCGCGCGCGCGCGTGCGGCGCGTGTGTGTAGTTGTTTTTTTTTGTTTGCAGTCGAGTTTTAGACTCGGCTGGAAATCCGAAATTTTTCGCGGTACATGCACGTATCTATTCACACAGTAACGCATCCTCTGCGGCAGAGGTGGATGATGCGGAGAGCTGCGCTCCTACCCCGCTCTCCTGTCTGGCGAATCGAATAAAAAGTATATCCTTTAGAGCGCGGCCGAAAGTTGGCCTGTGTGTTCTGCGAGCCGGCACGGAGAGGGTTGACAGGGCTGCGCTGGTGAAATAAAGCTGGTTTCATCGCGTCGGACAATAAAGGTGAGGGCAGGCCAAGGGGCGGTGGACGCGTCGTGTCGTGCCGTTTATGGTTCACCAAACGGGAAATATATTCGGGTTAACCGAAAATAATTGTTGCACTGGCCGATGCATAACTCATAGTCGTGGCTGGAACTGCCGCTGGAATTTCGACTAATTTCATTCGAATGCGAGAGCGAACGAAAGAGAGAGTGGGTGAGAGAAAGAGAGATAGAGGAGCGGTGGGAAAGCAGAACGACGTCCTTTGTACCCGTCGGCTCTCAACCAAGTTATCTGGCCGTATGTTTCAAAAATAATTTCAAAAATTCACGTTGCTCGCTCCCTACGCTTCTGACACCGGCCTTTTCCTCCTCCTCTATTCTCTCTCTTTCTCTCACTCCTTCACCTTTTTCCTCTCGCTTTTTTAACTCTCCACAGCTTGAGCCGGAGGCCGCAGATATTTCCTCTGAACACGGAAGCACTCTCTGATATGACATTTCATCTGTCCTGACATTCATCGATAGCCTGGCATTGTTGTATTTCAGGAAATAGAATGACACGCTTCGAGTCAAGTTTTTTTTAAACGTTTTCGATCTTAGATTCGGAGATGGCAAACTTCCATCTTTCGCGGAATGGAAAGAAATATGTTGTTTGCAATACTGTAGAGTTGATGCGTGTAAATATTAGTGCTTATGGATGAAGTAAGAATTATTTGAATAGCCGGAGGGATTGAGACTAGTTGGTATACCGACAGGAGAGGAAAACAGCTAGGGTCAAGGAGAAACGATGTAGCTCCTTTGATCAGAAGTTTCCAAATGACGTTACTGTCAAGGGTTCAACTCATCTTGTGTGCCAGGCTTATACAGGCTGTGCTCCATTACAGTATTGACCACAGTGTATCAAGAGTATGTGAACGGTACTACAATATCCCGTGGTGTAGGATCTCGGCTTTTCCCTTGTACTCCAGTGAGTTCCAATCATTTCAGTAGGTAATGCTGCACGCTGAAATCCTGCTATGGCTTCCTCTGTCTGCTGTGTATGTATGTGTGTGTGTGCCGACGCACCGCAGGGCGTTTTATTAGCCGTTGCAGAGATTACTTGGTGGAAGCTGAAATCGTTGGACTTCTTGCTGGGAAGATTCGCGCGATTTTCTCGCTTCGCTCTCAGAGTTTCGAGAGTTATCTGATAGGAATGGAGGCTGGTGGTGGAGGCGTTTAGAGACGTCGCCCTGTGAAAAAAGCGAGCAAGTTCGAGAGACCCTTTGTCTCTCCTTCGCCGCCGCCGCCGCCGCAGTACCAGCAGCATCCACCAGTCAGAATGGAATCGGGTCACTATCTCCCGCGAAATTTCCCAGTTTTTCGCCCCCGGTGCACCTGCAACGGCGCTCTCTGCGCCCTGCTATGTATGTAGTGCAGCCACTACTATCGACGAAGCTCCCTTTTGTCCTCGGTAACATCCCCCGAGGACGAATTTTGGAACGCGGATCCAGCTGTTTCCTCATAGCTCATGCACTTCGTATTCGACCCTTTTTTTTTCCGCCGCTGCCATTGAAAATATATTGCCAGGCAACGCTGCACGTATACACGCGTGTGTGTACGTCTCAATATGCGGCCCTATCTCGGCGATAAAAGAGCTTTTAGCCGAGTTCTGAAGTCTCGTTCCTCTGGCTTGCGAGGAATCTGTGAGTTTTTGTGATGGAGACACTTTTCATCAGGTGTCACCCCGGAGAAAAGACACCTTTATCGATTCACCCTTGGGGATACTTGCGCGAAAGAAGCCTGTTTTTTTTTTTCTAAGTCAGATTAGCATATAACTTTCAGTATATGTAATAAGACTACAGCGCGTCCTACGGTGAGGAAATCGCATGGTATCCGGTTGGCGAAAAATATATTCGAAAAATTAACGCACCACCTGGTCTATCCTGGCTAGCGAGTCTGTCGATAGCAGCCGTCAAAAACGAAATTTCGATACAGAAATTATGCAGAAATTCACGGATTTTCGGACGAGCATCGCGCGCACACACGTCTTCTTCATCCTTCCGGATTTTATTTTCCAGTGGAGTTGAGTTTCAGCGCGCATCCCCAGAATCGAGCCGCACTCGAGCTCGCCCAATATTTTCCGGGAGATTTATCGCCGCTGCTGCTACCGCCGCAGCTTTGAGCACACGCGAGCAACTCGCGTCGGTGGGCGCTTAATGGAGCATATAAATAAAAAAAGCTGTTAATCGAAACGCGGCCAATGAAGAATCGATTCCAACCGAGGGCAAATGCGAAGAGTCGGAGAAATACAGCAGTGATGAAAGAGTGAGAGAGGGAGAGAGAGAGAGAGAGAGAGTAGAAGGGATTGCGATTCCATCCGAAAGGAGGAACAAGAGCGAAAGAGTGATAGACACAAAGCGGCGGCCGCTTTGTTACCCTTCGAAATTGGAGCAATCGTTGTACTCCTTCCCGACGAATAACTACCACTCGATACCCATCGATCCCTTTCTCTCCATTCGAATCTATTCCTCTCTCGCTTCCTTATTCCTCTCATTCCATGGAAGCAAGTATTCAAGAGAGGAATCCTCCGACTCTCCCCGTCCAAGTATGTTTGCATCGGCAGTAGCATCGTGTCTGTCTCTCGTCGGCTTGATTCGAAAGGTATGCACACATCCTATTGGGCTGTATCGTTAATGGCGGTTACATGGAAGCGGCTCCTTAGCAAGGTACACGAGCCCACCGATGTCGTGGGACACCGCCCCGTTGCATAATTATCAGGCTGCGAAGACCGAGCGCTAATTACAGAGTAAGGTATTAGTTGGCGACGCCAGAGTCCGGGCTCGTGTTAGGGCCGGTGTAAATATTTGGCGGGGGTCGAGAGTCTCACCGCAACCAGACACGAGAAAGAGAGACAAGCAGCCAACCAGAGGACTCAAAGGAGCGAGAGAAAGAGAGGATCACTGAGGTCAAGTATCCGCTTTCTGACCTGACCGTCTTTAAATGGGTATTAACGAGCATCGTCACTCGATCGTTTCTACCTTTAATCTCCATCAGAGTTACTCCTCTCTCGATTTGCTAGAATCATCCTCATTCTCTTTCTCTCTCTCTCACACTACTCTTAACCGAACACAACACATGTAGTTTCCGCGCCTTCTCTAATCGAGTTGAGAAGGCTCCTGCGAGGTGGGGATGTCGAAGAAGTAGTTAAAACCACGAGATCGAATTTGTGGTCATCCTCTGCTCACGTTAGGTCGGCGCGAAAGGGGGAGGCTGGATACTCGGGGGTGGTGATGGTGGCGGTGGTGGTGGTGGTGGTATTGGCGGCTGGTTTCGTGGATTAATCGAAGATAAACACGGATTAATGGTATTTTTAGGCAGTTGGCGGGTGGTCCGCCGTGTTCTCGCACGATACCCCGATCAAATATTGGACCGTGACGCGCTGTCAGGGTCGATTGGATTTTGCTCGCTGCGTGCATCCAGATCGAATCCCGCACGGACACGTGCTTGCGCAAATACGAGGAAATCCAAGGGGAAAGTTGGCGCCGTCACCCAACCGATATTGTTTAATCCCTCGCAGGTGAAATAGCGGAAGCCGCGTCTTCAAAGTGTGAAGGCTGTTTCCGCTTGTTCTCTCTCTCTCTCTCTCTCTCTCTCTCTCTCTCTCTCTCTCTCTCTCTCTCTCTTCCCGTCACTCGCATCTCTCTGTCAGACCATTGGACACCAAAGTTTCTCGGTGGGAAGCAGCCGGAGTTCGCCGAGGGAGGATAATAGCAGTAGTGCATAGTTGGCCGTTGCTAGTTTGGTAGTGGAACTCTTGGAAAAGGGGAACAATCGACAGTTGCATCGACTTGCTTATCCACGTCATGCACACACGAAGTCAAAGTGTGGAAGCTCGGCGTGTGGATGCTGTATAAACGTAATACGTTTCGGGCTACGTTACCTGAATTCGAGTCGGGTAAAAGTGACTTGCAGTTGCGCGTACTCCTGAGATTTCATATTTGAGAAGGAGGGATATATAGTATGTGCGTGTATGTGTATTAGTGTGTGTGTGTGTGTGTGTGTGTGTCAGGGTGAGAGAGTTTACAAATATCGAGAGAGCGAGCGACAACTTCCTGCTGGAAGTACCGTGCCGGGAATAGCTGACGGCCGATGTAGCGAGTACGATTTTTGAAAAAGACTTGACAAGCGGCCCGTCGAAGAAATTCGTACTTCACTCGCTACTCTCGATATCTACATTTACATGGCTCGAACTTTCTTCCCCTAAGTTCTACCAGTGGCACCCTTGTAGAGAGTTTTCCTCTCTGGCAGTCGTAGTAAGAAACTGAAGCTATTAGATGGAGGTACGCGGCTCGGCGGTGGGAATTTCACTGGGCGGGAATTCATCGGTATCTTCGGTGGCGTAAAATTTTCATGGTAGGGTCGAATTCGACTTTTTATACGGCTCATATAACCGGTCCTTTAGGTGACGCATACGCTTGGAATTGGGTAAGGAATTAAGCTTGCCTCGGGGATGAGAGGGTCGTCGAAATAAAAGCTCGCCGATAGGGTATCGTGCGGCATAGGACTCACCCTGTCTGCCACGCTACTTCGAGAATTATTGCTCCGTGAGGGACCGATCAGAGCCAGGGTGATTCTCACCCTGACGTCACTACTTGGCCCGGCTGGCATGACACCAACCCCCGTAATTCATGGCATAATTAAAATATATAATCTTATCTGCGAGCACGAGCACGTAACACTTTCTTGCTCGATGGCGTCCGCTCTCCCTCGACAAGCACGAGACTAACACGACACGTACAAATGCTCACACCCTTACCGGCCGCCGGATTAACCACGCTCCAATTACAGACTTTCTCCTTGGAGAAAAGAACACTCGACCGCCGCTGTTGCGAACACTAGCGATGCCTGTGCTAAATAACTGCTGTCTGTCAGGTCACCTGTAAACGAACGAGTCGCTCGAACTTTGTTAGACTTTAATCGCAATGCCATTCGACGCGATGCCCTTTATACTCGCAACAGACTTTTCCCGCGGTGAAAGGCACACACGGGACATGAAAAACGAGGGGCAATCTGTCGCTCGGTTGATATTGACGAGAACGCCAGAGAGAGAGAGAGAGAGAGAGAGAGAGAGAGAGAGAGAGAGAGAGAGAGAGAGAGAGAGAGAGAGAGAGAGAGAGAGAGAGAGAGAGAGAGAGAGAGAGAGAGAGAGAGAGAGAGAGAGAGAGAAAGAGAGAGAGAGAATATGTGTGTGTATGTGTGTATTTCACAGAGGTTGTGCCGTAACAAAGACCCTATTTTGTCCGCAAGCAGCACGCTCTCTCGCGTGTTTATTGCCCTGAGTACCAAGTGGAACAGCGGTGAGGTACGTCAACACCTGGGGTATAGCGTGCTAAGTAACAAAGTGGAGAATGCATACATATACAGTACATATCGCCTACGTTGGTCAAAAGGACCGCAAATCTCTCGCTCTGTTTATCCGCCCTCTGTATTTTTAAGCATGCAGCCCGAACCGAGCTCCACTGCTCTTTCTCACCTGGTACGCCATTTTCCTCCGCAATTCGAATAACCAGGCTGACGAATCATATCATTTTTTCGGCCAAGTCCAGCAGCTAATTGTGGAAGAGCGAGTTTCATGATCTCGCCGAGTGGCAGTGGCAGGAGGCGCGGGAGATGAAGGGAACGTTAAGCCGCTTGTTTAAAGAAGGATTTATCAGGATTTCGGGCTCGTCCTCGAGCAGCCAGTGGGGAGCCACAGAGGCTGGGCAACGAAGAGTGGACTTCCACGTTGGCGAAATGCAAAAATTTTCGGCATGCAAAGCCGGACGAGATATGAATCCTATAGTCGAAAGAGAGAGGAGAAAGAGAGAGAGTTGGCCTGGCATTGTCGGTTTGACTGCAGTGCCGGGTCCACACTCGTCCAGCTGCCGCAGAAAGAAGAGAGTCTCCCTCGACTCTCGTTGGAGAGAGAATCGAGAGAGAAGCACCGGGGTTCGATCTCTCCGCAGAGGACGCTTCGAATCGATGCGGAGTTGCTGGCAGAAGCGTACAAATAGCAAACGTTTGCCTCCTCTGTTTACTAGCCTGGCATATAAAGCTCGCCAGTGTTCCAGAGGCATACCAGGGGTGCGAGCCCAAGCGAATTCACTTCTAACATGGCTGCTCGAACAAATCAGGGTTAATCTATCCAGCGGTGAAGTCACTTGCCGCTCACTTCCTTCCAGCAATGCCTCCGTTCCACCTCGAAGTCTCTTTAAATCTCTCGTCCTTTTTATGGCCGTGGAATCTTAGGCTAAAAAGTACTCCGATGGCTAAACTTTCCTTGATCCCGTCGTTCAGTCTGTTGTTATACGAGAGGGTTACGGCCTCCGTGCTCAAGAACGCTTCGGTAGAGTCCTAGTTTGCGCTTGGAGAAGTTCAGCTTACATTTTACAGCCCTATGCCAAGCAATGTCACTACTTTCTTCTCCCTTACATGCATTCTCTCTTGCTCCTTCTCTTTACTACGAAGTAATAAAAAGCTGCCGAGGTGCGTGCTATGAATCACTTGGCACGAGTTGTGCCCATTTGTCTCTTTAACATTTGATAATATTGCAGCTGAAAACGTCCTCTCTTTCTCTCTTCCTCTTATTTCTTGCTGATACACACGGCTGCGCCTCCAGAGTGCGGTATCGCCGCTTTAATATTTAAATTTTCATTTTTCTGCCTCTTCCATTCGCTGATTATGCCTACGGAGAATCTTGCCGTCGCGCGCCAGGAAGTAATCGTGTCGGGATTGCCGTTTTATTTAAACTGCCGCTAGTTGAATAGCAGATATGCGAGGAGCAGTAAATATCTAAAGGATTTCCGTGCCAGCTGCAATTATTATCCGGCGGCTTCCTATAGGAGTAACTTTGAGCGCGCCATTCTATCGTATCGCGATCGCAATACCTACCACAAAGAGCCCTCGGGGCTTTAAATAGAACTTATTTAACGGCTTTTAACTTTGGTCTCATAAAAATCGGGATTTCCGAATTGCAGTCAGGAGAATCGCGAGCATTGATATCGAAAAAACTAAGCTGCCGCGCCACGCCGCGTGCTCCAATGAAAGTTGCGGAGAGTATAAAAATTTAGGATTGCCAGTAGTACAAGTCAATGCATAGTCGGACTCGTCCCAGCTTGTACAGGCGTTTCTCTGGCGGCAGCCTTTGTAACACGAGGACTGGCTCAACTTAACACGTTGAATCCAGGTGGCGCACGATTCCTCGCGCTCTTTAGTGACTCGGTGCATTTTTAAGGCGTGTATCCGTCGTCAACTTGCTCCACTTAGCTCTCCAAATGAACAAGCTTGGCTCGCGCGTATACTCTCCGAGCGAAGCTCAGGCGGGCTCGCTCCCCTTTGTTCATTATTTTTCCTAGACTGCCAGCTACTACTTGTGTCGACGTTGGTGTCCTCCTTGTCCTGTTCTCGCCATTCTTTCCCGCCTGTTTAAGTATCGCCGTGAACATTCTCCAAGAGCAGTCTCTCTTTCTCTCTCGCACCTAGCTTGTTGGATTCTCTTGTCGTCGTCGTCGTCGTCGGGCGCGCAACATCAGTGGCGCGTAAATTAGAGCTCTCTTTTTTGCGAATTGTTATTGCACGGCTGTGTCTTCCCATTGGATCGGCAGCAGCCGGCTTGCCTAGCCAGCACAGAGTAATGCGGATCCGGCCTCTGTACGACCGAGTTAGCTACGCACCAGTGCTTTTTTGCCGAGCTATATGCCGATAGCACAAGCGCGGACGTTGGCACCGATGCATGGTGAGATATAGGTGGGTCCATAGCCCGCGGCAACGAGAATGTCTACGGGTAGTTTCAGGTAGAGCGAACAGCAGTAGCAGCAGCAGCAGCAGCACGCCCCGCACAGTTCGATTAATAATGAAATGGCAGAGGACGGGCTAATTACCGGCGTGCCAGAGATGCATAGGTATACGGGTGATACGATACGGTCGTCGCCCATCGACACCGCCCTGCCACCGTGATAATTATGCATTGCGGATTGTTTTCGAGGACCGCCTAGGACTTCCTGCCGAACACCCCCAATGACACGCTATTCCCCGATCTGCCTGACATTATTACTATTAATCTCCCAGTTTGATTAGAGACTGCTGCCACTCTCTCACCCTGACAGATTGTCGGGTTAATGTGTTTGATGTATTCTTGGAGATTGCGAGTCGGATGGGTTTCAGTTCAATAGAGTGATATTGAGCTGCGTAATTAACAGGAGGTTCATTAGTGTATGTTGAACATTCGAAATGGTATACTCCGCTGTTACTTAAGCAATTGTGCTTGTTTTTTTTTTTCGTCCGTCCGAGCTCTGATGCATTTCAGCTTGTATTACTGTAATACGACGCCTGTAATATTCGACGTCGACCAGATAACTCTCCGAACACAGAGCCGATAAAGGGTTGTCAGTAGAGGAGGGGGATCGGAGAGCAGAGTGAGTATCGGGGAGCTCGATTATTAATTAAATTGTAGGGATGCACAATTACGGAATCGGCGCGCGCGAGCAGGAGGCGCGCGATACTGTTACAGTGCGATAATTACTCGTCAATTAAAAAAAGGGAAAAGGGCTTTGGTGACACGGGAAAATTCGAGCGTGCTGTACTCTGGGATAACAACAAGCGGGGAGAGCGAAGGAGATAGAGACAACGCGTTAATTGTGACGGTAATTAGGCGCAAGTGGGTCATCAATAGCCAGGAGTCACTTTCTTGCTAGTTGGTGGAGAGTTGCTAGATTCGAGCGGAGAGTGCGAGAACTTTTGCGAAGCCGAATCAATTAGAGACTCGCTCGCTCGAGGGAAAATCACGATTACCGGTGTGTACGGCTGGCCGTGCTCCTCCGCCCACTACTACTTACAACATGCTAGCTTTCGTTCCCGTTGATCGCGCTATAAATCTACCGCCGGCCATCAAAGCCGTGCTTGCGAATTATTCGAAAAGTTTCCCTCTGCCGGCTGCCCACCCCCTCGCCCTCTCTAAGAGGAGATCGTCCGATATACCGGGCTACTTTATTCCACTCACAAATTAGTTTCTCGCTCGCCAAATGAATGAGCTTTTTTCCTCTCCGCTCTTTCGCGCACCCCCTTATCGCTCGTGCCGTGCACCTCTGCACACACACACACACACTCCTCGAATTTCGACGAATTACTTCCTAATCATTGGGAATCTCTTTTGGGGATTAACCCGGCTCAACTGTCGCCCGACGACACTAGTAATCTCTCGAGTGTCAGCGAAGAAGATTCGGAGTGTGCGGCGAGATGGTTAGCGGCTCCAATTAAAAGTCGAGATGGCATCTCCTACTGGTGGGCCAGTGGAGACCACAGCTGCTAAGGAGAACAGTGGGACTCGGGCGATTTTTGACTCGGGGGAGAGCTTCACTAAACTTGCCGGCAAGTTGGAGAATTGGGTCACACGAGTGCCGGGAGTGGGAAAGAGAGTCGTGCCGAGGAAAGAGAGGAGCGGGCGGGTTTGTGCAAAAGGAAGAGAGAGAGAGAGAGAGAGAGAGGTGGCAGATCGTGCGGGGGGTGGAACGAGGCGTCCGAGGAGGGTCGAGGGTAGAAGTCGAGGGTAGAAGTCGAGGGCATACAGCGCCGCCGATGGAACAGGGGCGCTTGGGGGGTGGTTTGGGAGGGAAAGAGAGAGAGAGAGAGAGAGAGAGAGAGAGAGAGAGAGAGAGAGAGAGAGAGAGAGAGAGGACGAGGGTTGGGTGTGCGGAGAGGGTGGATGGTACGAGGGTTCGCACGTGAGAGGACTCGAAGCCCGTCGATGGGTCGGCGCGACGCGCAGCTGCACCGGCATCACGAACCAACACGGCCGCAGCAACCAACTCGTGCGCGCCGCGCCGCGACGCTCTACGCTCGCTGCAGCTGCATTCGACAAACTTTTGCGTTTCTCATTTCGCCCCCCTTCGGCCATCGATCTGCGGCCAAGCCGCTCGATTTTTCCCTTTTCTTCGCCGAGCAATCTCGCGTGATCGAGAGCGAATCTCCGTTTCTCTCCGGCCGCTCTGTCTTTCATTCGCTCTCTTTCCCTGACTTTCTGTCTACTTTTCGTCTCATTGCCGATTCTGATACGCTCTCTCTTTCTCTCTGTTTCTTTCTCTCTTTCGGGTGCTCGCTAGATGCATTCGGCTCGGGAATGGAGGATCGTTGACCTCGAAGCGAGCCCGACTATCAGAGTCGGCCGGATATCCCACGATATCACGTGTCCCGAATGAATTCCAAGTTTTCCCTGCTACGGATTGTCGCCCGCTTCGTACGCAAACACTGGGAAGATAGGCGCACCACGGCTCGCCGCTCGCCGGAAATCCCGGGATTGGCCGCGTTCTCCGGCACACGTGAAATGGAATTCGAGCCGACGCTTTTTTCCAAGAGCCCCTGGAAGCCGACGCGCCTCGGATTCGGCCAGCACCTTCTCCGTTGATAGCGAATACCTCCGTCAGAGAGAAAGAGGGCCAGAACGGGTGAGAATAGATCGATCAGGAAGAAAAGCTTCATGACGCTCTGTCGGTGCGACCTTTTTCACCGTGGTGATTTTCACTGGAACTGGGTGGTGGCCCCGAAAAACCAGATCCATCGGGAGATTGTGAGGTAAACACACCGCACCGCTACGGCAAACAGCCCCTGTTTGAGTAATGCACGACTTCAGAGGTGATAGCGAGTTTCGTTTAGGAGATGGAGTCGTTCGATATTGCCCCCCCTTCCACATACCAACACACCCGCCCCCCTCGACCAGTTTCAATTTCATCTCTCCGATGGAAGAGTGCTTTCATTCACCAGTCTGAGAAACGAGTTTCCCAACTTACTGGCGCAACGGTGACACTTGCACGGGCCAGTTTCTCAGTGATTATACGACAGGACTATTACATGGGTATAATCTGGTGCCCTATTCGGCGATGAGGGGGTTGTTCGGGGGGGGCTCGGCGGTATCAACCACCAACTGCCCCCATCCAGGGACGTGTGGTCAGGACGGATGAATTTCGTATGTTCTCGGCAAATGGCAAACAGCAAACGGCTAAGCTTAACTACACCGCAAAGTTTCCACGTGCAGTAGCATCCCCTTGGCACCCTCGCCAGGCCGCATATCTGTCGCATTTCCTCTCTCCCTCTCTATGTCTCTTTGTCAGTCCAGTTCGTGCACTCTCGGCCCGCTACATCCTCTTCACCCTCCGCCACCGCTCAGTTAGACCGCACGCTACTGCAACGCGGTGGCTGCGGCGTCGCGTGCGTGTGTAAATCCTGCGTTTCGAGGGTGTGGCACTTTGCCATCGCGTGAATATGCATGTATGCGCGCACCCGGAACGCAGGTATACGCGCGTGCATCGTGAATCCTGGCATCCCTGCCCTACGCTGCGTTTCGTGTCCTCCAACCTCCACGCAACACCGGATGCCCGGACAGGACATGTCTGACTAGAGACCGCTACTATCTACTAATCTTAACCCTGTTTCACTTGCTATTTCAACGTGGTTCATCGCTCTTTAGTAATCGAGCAAATACTCTCGATATTAACTATTTATTCTCAACAGTCATCATCTATTCAGTTCAATTATCCATGGTTAATATTAATTCCCTTTTCATTGGAAACACACCGCAACTGTGAATATAATAGGGGGAGCTCCTGTGGGACGCTCGATTGTCCTTGGGAACTTTGAGGCAGAGTTGGGAATCAAGTGGTTTGGTTACGGTGGCTAATAAATGACGGTGATTAGCTCGGGTATATTACGAGTTTGTTGAAGAGAGTACGCGTAGAAAGTGTCCCTTGATACTTTTTGTGATTGTGCTGCTTTAGCGGTTGTTGGGTTCCCTGAGCGAGAAGAGAACACGATGACAGCGCAACGACTTTGCGATACAATGGCGCAGTAAAACTGCGAATGGCGGAGCAAATGCTTAATGATACAATGCGACGAATGAAAAGTGTCGCCGGGAAACATCCTTTCGACGCTGTTATCCGGAAGGAGAAAGTGAGAGCTGGGAAAGCGCACGAAGCAGTAGCAGCAGCAGCAGCGTTGAATTGCTGCATTGGCGGCGCGGAGAGAAGTTTCGAGGGCGACAATGTTAATTAGACCGCGGCTCCCCAGAGTGGGAAGCATTTCATAATCAAATTCCGGGCAACTCTTTCCGCGCAGGCGCTTCGTCCGTCCTCTTTATTTTCCGCCGCCACTGTTTTTCCAATCCTCTTAGTCTCTTTCATTTGATTATTAAAATTCACCTCGCTCTTGACGGCACAGTGCATATACGTATCAGTTAGGGAAATGTAGAGTTTCGTGCAATTCGGCAAAAATGAACCTCGAGCCATAATGGAAACGGTGCCAATCCGGTTTGAAGAATCACCGGGTGACGCGCTCATGCTGTAACCCCCGAACGATTTTTAGTCTGTATTTTTTTCCGCTTCACGCCCGCCAGTGAAGTGTGTGGCAAAACGTGTTGCGGCTTGTTTCGCGTGCGTTTCGGCGAGCGCAATTCAAGGATCGCAGCGGATAGCAGCGTGAAATGGTCCGCAATTTGCCCTGGTACTCTCGCCACTCGCTCTCGCACTCACTCGCGCCAATCCCTCTTCAATTCCTCCCGTTCGCCAGCCTCGGAAGCTTGATGGCACGTAGACCGTTTCCCGGCGTGTTACGTGCCTTTGATTATTTTTAATCGTCCGTACGCGCTCGCTCGTTCGCTCGATCACGCAGAGCGAGCAAGAGGACAAGAGTGGAAGCGGGTGAGCTCGAACCGCGTACGCCTGCGATTGATTTATTGCCACGGCCCTCGTTAAAGCCTGTTCGTTTACTATCGGGATTAATTGAGTTTAACATATTTCATTGCGATTGATTCGTCCGACGTGGATGTTGCGACACCGCCAGCTTTAAATCACTATCTTAACACACTACGATATTACCGAACTTATTTCTTCTCCTATATTCGAATCGTCTAATGCTACTTGACAGGATCGTAATACATGGAATGACTTGTCCATTAGTTAAACATTCTCGCAAGAGTTGACAAGATTGAGATTAGATCGCATTGGTGTCGTGGCACTCTCAAAGACGCTCGAGGCTGCCAGGAATGTTGAGCGGGACTTAAACTCCTCGGGCAACGAATCGTTAACTAGGGATTGTCGATGGCAGTGCCAAGTGGGACAGCGAGGAGGTTTAATTATTTTTCGGCTGTCTGTGAAGTCAGTTTCCTCATTGTCGCGAGGAACGTCGAGGTTAACGAAGTAATTTCCGCTCGGCGACGTTCCGGCTGTAATTGGCATAAAAGAGAGCGAACGAAAGCCGTGCTCGTCGCTTTCTTGCGCGGCGAAACGAACGACGTTTTCTCTCAGCAGCCGAGAACCGTCTGAAAATGATAGTTTTCACGTTAATACGTTATTTCCGGTGCTGAAAGTCACAGGGCCAGTGGATAATCTGCGTAAGGAACTCGGCTCGTATCGCTCGCGCGGATCCCCCGTTGTAATTAAGGACAGCGAGCCCTTAACAGTATTAACAGGAATAATTAGAACGGTCATTTGCAGCTCGCAGGCTGTCCCCTAATTGGATCAGTAGCGCGCCCGTATCTATGAGCCAAGTTAATTCCTTTCTCCGAGTAGCACGTGCGTGATCTCACGTTGACACTCATACGGAAGTTTTAACACTTAACAGTTGTACGTTTTTAAATAGCTCTTGTCTAGCATTCCTACTTTCGTGTTAATCCAATTACCATTGTTTTTATACCAATTCTATCCATAAAATATCGCCGATCATTTCCAATTTGGTATATTTTTGACTCCGATCGATACGAACCTTCTTCCACGATAGAAACATGCCGTCCTTTAAGTGTCTGTTAAAAGTGCCAGGATCCAATATCGGTGTCGCGCGGTCATATCGATGTCGTCATTCATTCTTTCCATTATTAAACAATCCCCATGAGGCAATCGCGTCGAATAAAGAACGCTCGTTTATTATTCGTTTATGATAGTCGTCTATCAAGAATGCGGCCAGTAAAATATGTGTCTGGCATATTGCTCACAATCCCTGCCACACTTTTCTTCCTATCAATGGACGAGATCACTATGCGCTTTCCTTACTCGCAAGGGAGACCATTCGTATTCCCTCTTAGTGCGCTCGCTAATGTCCGTGAGCCACGACACGTCGAATACATAATTAATACGGCCTCGGGATTTCGTGTCGACAATGCCGAGTGCGGTGTTCCTCGCATCCCGGTGCAGAGGCGGGATCGACGTCCTGCCAATTAGTATTCCGCAGGAGCGGCTGAAAAATCACGTCAAACGCAGGCAGGCAGGCAGGGAGGCAGGCAATGATTAGAGGAAAACAGGGTAACGAGAAGATGGTTCGAGGGAATGCGGCAAGCAAACGGGATGGATGGATGGTGTGCGAGCTTGGTGGCAACGAGCTCGGAAGTAAGACGACGGTAAGAGTGAGGAAGAGGTTCACTCGGGGAGGAGTTAAGAAGGACGTTTAACGCATGCCACGTAAATCCCTGAGAGGCGGAAGCGTCGGCCCCAGGAGCGTCGTCCTTCTTTCGCGCGCGCGTCGACTAAGGACGCGCTGTTATTAATTTCGTAATTAATATTTACTAGGCTGCCGGTAGCCGCTCCCACCTCATTAGCATTCGGTGCCACGTGCTCTCACAGCCGTGCTCCCAGCATTTTAATTCGAATCTTTCCCCAAAGTAAAAAGGCACTCCTGTCCTCTCGAGTGTCCGCTCGTCCAGAAATTCCTCTTGAGAGAATCACGAGGAATACATTATAAATCTGATGGGCATTGCAAATCTTGATGATGAATGGTATTCCGTTTATTAGCCAGCAAGGAATTGCGTCATGGGCTCGCTTCTCTGTTGGTGAGAAATCCTATCATTTCAAGTTTGACCTCGTCTTCTTGATCCTGGTAATCCTTGAACGAGGCTGACTTAATGAATCGCTTCAGTCGATAATCCTCAATCAAAGGCGATTGGAGATTTCCAATGTGATCGGAGCACTCGAAAATATTCCTCGAGACTCGTTAGTGATCAGCCGATTCCCACGTCGAGTGCGAACTGCTCCCTGAAAATCTTCTACTTTAGATGTTACTTTCGATTTCCTCGGGTGACAACGATCCTTACATTTCACACGTAACTCTCCCCTCTGGGAAAAGTATCCGGACAACTAGGAAACGTCCTATTCTTATAATACACGCGATTCCTACTGGATCTACCCTCAATTTGCACCAGGATCATCCAATGCTGACCCTGACTTTGACGTCAGGGGAGCAAGTAAATGGACATTAGATGGAGGGTGTCGTTGGAAAGGGAGACCTTGGTATTTCCACGTCTACCAAAGAAAAAGTCAGGGTAAAGCTTGGGGCTTCGTCATCATCCTTGTGCTTTTTAAGTGCGTCTCTCGCACCGTAATAAAAAGAGGGAAAAGGAGAAGAACGACGATCTTAAGTATAGTTGGATGCGGGCGAAAAATGAGCCGTTCTTCGCATCGGGATCGTAGCGCATCGGCGTCGAGAGCCTTCGATCGAACAGTTCAAAGTACACTCCAGAGTTTTCCCTGTGCTCTCGCTTTCTCTCTCTTTGTCTTACCCTCTCTTTGGGGCGTTGGATATCGAGAAGAGAGTGAGAGAGCACAGAACTGTACGGTCGAACTCTCGGCCCCGAGGCTAGGAGTTTAGTAGGTTCGTGGCAATGGCAGTTTCCCCTTTGGAAGCAAGGCGCGGCTATACGCTGTACAATTGTTGTTCTTGTAGCCGTTGCGCAAGTGGCTGTCCTTTGGCGGAAGTCTAGAGCCGCAGTCCTTCGAGTGGCAAAACATCTGGCGAGCGCAGCCACTCTGGTGCGATCATAATTGTGGCGAGTCGCCAGGTGCTAGTCCACACTCCGCTTCGCTCTCCCTTTATTTCTCTTCCAGCTTCCACCGCTTGCTCTCTCTCTCTCTCTTTCTCTCTTTCTCTCTCTACCTGGGACTCCGAGAAGCTAACTGGCGAGTGCTAGTCGCCCGGCTATTTCTCTTTCTCATGGAAAACGAGAACCGTGGCGGCGGTGGCGGCGGCGGCAGCGGCGCGCACTGTTCATTTTGAATTACGAAATTACTTGGCGACGGAAATCGCGCAGAGGACCGCGCAGTCAAAGCTTTGTCGCCGCGTACTTATCCACGTTTCCCCCGCGCAGAATTCCATTCGTGGCGCACTCGCATGCCGTTGACAACTTAACACTTAAAAGACCATGTAGGTCTGTGCTTTAGCTAAGCAGATGCCTGGTGCAGGTTGTTTAGAATCATGAATTTAATTCGTTAGCATTAAGAGAAAATAATATTGCTTGCATTGCATTTCTTCTTTTGATGTTTCTCGTTAATGTTAGCGTCATTGCAATTTCTACACCTATTTGTATTAAGTCGTTCTTAAAGTGTCAAAAGCGACCAAGAACAATCGAAGTGGGCTCGTACGACTTTTTCTATGGTCAGTGCAACACTCGCGGGAGAATGTCAACTTAATTCTATAAGCGGTCATAGGCATACATACGTTCGAGTGGACAATTACTCGTCGCAATTGACGTCAATTGCCGACACAACAGGGGCGAAGCAGGCAGCAAGCTTGCTTGCTTGCTTGCCTGCGGCGCGCGCGAGGAAGTGCAAAAGAGAGAGATGCAGGAACCTCGACTAACAAGAGAAACAGAGAGAGAGAGAGAGAGCGAGACGAAAATCCATGAGGAATAAGAGAGACAGAGTGATATACACAGAGCAGATACAGAGGGAAGCGAGAGTGAGAGAAATTTCATTGCGTCGAATCGCATTGAAACGCGTTGAAAGTTTCCCCGCTTTATTTCGCCGTTGCTAAACTACTCACGTAGAATGAATGGATAAAGAACGAAGGGGCAAAGAAGGAAGGCGGGAAAGAAGTAGCGTATACATTATTCTGCTCGAAGAGTCCCGCTCGCACAATTTCGCAGGGATTCCTCGATTCGTCCGTGGAGAGAGCGAGGAAGAGCAAGAAAGAGAGAAACGCGGTTGAACGAGCTTTCGATTTAGCCTCGGAGAAACAGAGAGGAGTAGAGGGGTGCTTTAATGATGGGACAATGCTTGAGAAGTTGCGCGCTTTTTAGCCGGCAATCTGCCGGGGTTTGCGAGGGGCAAAGACGCCGGGAGTGAAGGTAAAGGCGCGCGTTCAGGGTTTTCTCCTTGGAAATGGCGTGTGGACGGTGTCGTTACATAACAGTAACAAGGTTGAAAGCCGCGGAGCATGCCCGGAATACATGGGTCCATAACTCGCGGAGGGTACGTGCTTAGAGAGGCTGTGGAGCCGGAGATTCTTCCAGAGGCGAGCGACCCTAACACCGGCGGGTGGTGCCGTGCGTTCATCTTTTTCCGGCTGATGTCGCTCGCTCCTATTCTCCAGAGCACAGCACTGCCACTGTGTGTTAGCGGCCTCCGCACGCCTTGCCCGCTCTGTGTTCCGCAGCGTTATTGGATCTACGCGCGGCCAAACGGCGAACGGCTCTGCGATATTACTCGATTATATGCTACCGCTGGAATCGGTTTTCGAGGCCGTAACGTCCCTCGGTTTCCGCCGGAATATTGAAACGCAACGAACTATCTCTCGCAGGCTCCGCTCATGCCGCTCGTACGAGACAGAGGGCAGAAAGAGGGGGTGTGGAAGGGCGCGAAGCAGTTTGGATCGGGCAAGCGCTATAATCGAAAATGAAATAGATATTATACATCTCTATGGCTATGCCGCGCCCCTTGTTACATATTAATTCGACGGACAAATTGGTTGGATCGCGGTTTAATCGGGCTGTAGCAACCACCGGTACTGCCAGTAAGAAATATTGGCTTTGGAGCTTGGCTTCCACTATTGATGAGCATCCGGATCGAGCCACACTTGTGTCAGCTGGGAGGATATTCCAGTGGTTATTACGAGTTCCATTAGGGAAGAGACATTAGACGGCAACCGGCTTGCTCTACATTCGCAGGGTATACAGTATTTAAGTCGGCGAGCGGAAATGAAAAGCGGGGAACACGGGCATCTGATTTAGCAGTCGCGTGACAGCCCCTTACTCGTTAATTCCAGAGCCAGTAGGAAGGTGGGAAGGTGGAGTTAGCGGGGAGGTGGTGGGAAGCGCGCGAGGAAAGAAAGGGGTGAGTGGCCCGGTTTCGCCGGCCATATCGTGTACACGTATTTCACAGGCATTCTAACAAGATTAATAAAGATACGCCAATGGACTTTACGAGGCTCGCTTCGCGCTCCTGCTACTTGCGCGGAAGCACAATAGCCAAGGCGAGCGCGCGCATTTCATTTGCCGGTTACGGATCCGTCGGATAAGGAGGAGATATGTTCTCGCCGATAAAGATCTCGCTTTAAGCAGGAATTAGTGTGTGCGAGTGGGCGAATTTCTGGCAGTGCGAGGGAAATGGAGGGGCTGCACGCTTTCTCGTGTTCACCTACAAATTGAGAGTAAAGATCCACTCGTTAAGCGGGGAAGTACTTGGCCCGGCAGCACTCATCGGCGGCGAGGCCTTGCCTTCGAAAGGGGGGAAGAAACGAACTCGAATCCCACTCAGGCCCTTCACTCCTCCACGACAAACAACCCTTCCTATTAACGCTCTCGCGCACTCGCTTCGTAATTACCGAACCGCATTTCACTTGAGATGTACATACGGCTGGTTTCGAATGAGGGGCTGCGGGGCAACGTCGCTGCCAGTCAAAGAGAGCATAATGATATTAAGCCGACGCGGCCTCGGCTCGGAACACTGGCTGCCTGTGAAACAGGCTTTATTGTGCGCGAGTGAACTGGGACGTTGCTCTTGATACGAGGGATACGTAAGAAGGCTTGAGTCATCGTCATAAGCGATTCATCATCGCCTTAATAGCCTGAAAGTTATCCTGTTGGATGCATCTCTCGCGTTCAACGATCGCGTGTCCAAGTGCAAGCCATCATATTCTTCGAACCACGTGCGCGCACGTTCTGTCTCTTCGGGCACGTTGAATAAAAAAAAGAAGAAAAAAAAACAGCCATTACTTAAGGTGGCATTACGAAATCAGTAGGGTTGGCTTCCACGAATTCAGCTTGGCTTCAATTCATCAGGTGTCGGGCAACCCACTTATTCCATGCTGTCACAGTTATCATTAGGTCGACTGTATGCACCGATTGCTGAATTACAGGTGAATAATACAACTGGGCCGCTGTAATGTTCGCTCGCGGGTGATGGTGCTGCTCGTAAAACACGATATATTCCTAGCGTAGTAAGTCCAGGGCTTCTGGGATTGTAGGAGGCTCGTTAAATCGCGTAGTCGGAGTAGGCAATGGCCGGAAGTCGCGGCCACGAGGGCCTTTGACGTGACGCGATTACGTCAGGGGTTGGTTTGGCAGGAGAATAAAGAGGAAGAGACGGGTGGTAGGTGGTTGCGAGAGGATCGGAGTGGCCAGCGGGCGGCATAGAGTGGTAGTCGTGCGAGGACGAGCAAGTCGTATTGGAGTTGAGTCAAGGATGAAGGCGCGGGCGAGGGGGTTGCTGCTGGCCGAAGAGCAAGGGATTAGGCTGGATAGTACGGCGAGCAGCCAGGAGCACCGTTGGCCAGGGTGGCCGCGGGGGAGGGCAGGGAGAGCGGACGGAGGTCTCATTAGGAGCTCTAACGACCCGGGTGCAGTACTCCCATCCCTATCGTGCTGAATCACCTCCCCCATCCAGCACACATTCTCCACCTTTAGACACACGGATACGCGCCACAACCACTGTTACCAGAGTCCGCTTACTCTCTCAGTTTCTCTTTACTAGATATTTCCACCCCGTCTCCCTCTCTCGCCCGGAGTCTCCTCCACCCCCCCTGCTCCTTGGCGTCTCTATCCATCCAGCGCTGTCCGCCCTGAGCAGGCTGCCACCCCTTTTGTCCGCTGGCTCGCGCAACCCTAATCTAAAAGTCAAATTTCCTCGTGGCACCGTTGGATGTCGTCCTCGCCCCCCCAACTATTGCTCCTCCTCCTCCGCCTCCTCCTCTACTTTCTTCGTCTTCTTCTTTGTTCAGTCGCCGCCACTGCTGCTGCTGCTGCTGCAGCACAGACTTCCTCTTCTTCCGTCATTTTCTTCCTTGCAAATCTCCCTCCGGCCCGCTCCGGGACCACCACGCTGCGGCCTTCCTTGCTCCCGTCGAACCTTCCACAGAGTCATTGTTGCTTGGCGTGTTCTTCTAACCGACTGCGTGGAAATCCACCCTTTCCATTGGGGGATCGCTCGGTGAGGTGGCACAAGTTCCTCTCGCTCGCTTCTGTTTTTCCCCGATGCCTCTCTGCCCGCTACAATTTTGCCCTCGGCCCTGTCGCAGCTATAAAACTGATAACATCATCGGGAATGTAATTACGGTCTGAAACCGCTGCTCGGCGTTGGGGTGGACGGATCGAATTAAGAGGACAGTGTGCTCTCTGCTCTCCGGGGCGGACGCTGGTCAGTAGTAGACTATTCGCGCCAACCCTTCCCTACCGGCGTATTTAATTGCTCGGTGAATTCTTGCAGAGTTTTGCGCGCACTCCAACCGAGGCTGAAAAGCCGAGCGGCGGCGGCGGCGGTCGCCTCCCCAGAGGCCGACATTGGAATTCAGAGCTGCCGGTGTATACTTAACGGGGATAAAGGCGATAATACCGGCGGCGGACTCGCGTAATTACGGCAGTGGGCCGCAACTGCGAGCCTCCAATCGAATTAAGAGAGCACCGCCTTCCAATATCTCGATATATATTCAACTCGACGATTTGTCGGGACTACTTCCAATACTAGCCGCAGACTGCGGTTCCACTCACCCGATTTCTGAAAGCTTTCAAGATATATCTTAGTTCTCTGATCTCTAGTTCGTCTATTTCGCGGGATATCTATTTGCATTCTCGTTGTCAAGCGAAAGCGACGGCTCGTGAGCGATTTGGAAGATAGGGCGAGTGGCGGAAGCTGAGAGTGCGAGAGAGGGCGAGCGACCTGCAAGTCGGAATCGATCGGCAGGCGCAGAGAGATTTCTGGATGAGATCCAGCCGCCTTCCTCGCCGAGTGGAACGAGGGGAAGCGAAGAGGTGGATAAGAGCACGACGACGCTGATAGAGGGGAGCATCGATCTCTCTTTCTCTCTTCTTTTTTTTTCGTCACTGGGTCGGCAGGCGGCATCCTCCCAGCGTCGGAATCTCGACTCGTCGGCCCCTTCTTCTCTCGGCAATTGCGATTTTCTGCGGGGAGCACTCAATGTCTTTTGCCTCTGTCTTCTCCCTCTCTATTTCTCGCTGCGATGAATCTCCGAAATTCAGCACCGGAAGCTCTAACGTTCCACCGGTATACAGGGCGAAATCTCGCGAGGCGGCGTCCCGTAATTAGAGCAATTAAGAGCGCAGACGGATCAGCCGAGAAATATGAGAAGAGCGCCGTGAATTCTCCCTAAACATCCGTCCGACTTTAATTTACCGCGCATCTTCCGCCTACATTTCTCTCCTTTCTTAACTTCCATTTACTACCTCTGGTGAAAGAATCATTTCCATCCACGGAGACTTACCCTTGTTTTCCCGGTCATTGACTCTTCGAGATCGAAAGCACTCGATTAAATTCAAACAATAAAGGGCTCTCGAATCATACAGATAATTACCAACCAATGACAATTTTCCCACACTCACTCTCTTCGTTTCTTGCTTAATGCATCAATAATATTCATGATAGCAGCAGCAAGGGGGCAAAAGTATATATAGTCGAGGTCTCAGGTGTGTGAAGGGAAGTGAAGGGGATACCTTGGCAGGCAAGCAGGAAGGGAAGGCTCGGCTGGCAGGTTTACGTGTTTCGTGAGCTATGAATTCCAGAGGCTCATTTGTTGGAGGCTCGAGTAATCGATACTAACATTAAGCACAATACGCTTGCCCTCGGAAGGCCGTTGTCGTCGACATCTCCCGGCTTGCTTCTCCAACCCCTTTCCAACACCCCCCCTGTCTCTCTCTCTCTCTCTCTCTCTCTCTCTTCTCCAGGAGCCGCTTAATCCGTAATTGTTGAGCTCGCAAGCGTAAGGTAGGATCTTCATTCGCCGCTACCGGAATACCGACGAGCCAGTAGGGCGAGGCTAATTTGGCTAATTTGTTGTAATTGCTCGAATTGCGAGGCAGCCAGGCCGAAGCCGAGAGGCAGATAGTGCCAGGGGTTGGAGTGAGCGAGAGGAATAGATCGGATTGTGTGTGTGAGAGAGAGAGAGGAATGTTGGGAGTAGACATGGAAAACATCTCGCTCCTGTGGATTACTCGGTGAATAAACTAGCGGAAGTTGGGCGAATGAGAGTGTACCCTCGGCCAATCATTATGTCGAATCTATTCGGGTACCGTAAATATTTGAACCCGCTCCCGCTGAGGGGGCAATTGTGCGGTGAGGCCTCCATCGAGCTTTTTCAGCGTAAAATTACCCGATCCTGTCAGTCTCGTAGAGCCACTGGAATCATCCGCACACGAGCATTCTGGCTCACTCATTTCTTCCGCTGTCGGCGGAAACGCTGACTTAAATTTAGCTCGCTGGTCACGACGTATAAATGTTTAGAGGGTGATCCTTCTTTCACGCGATTCCAGTTTCCAGTACTATTTCGGGACAGGCTTCGCGTGCGAATGGAACGAGAGCGTAGACGCCCTCAGGGTGTAACTCAGCTGGGGTGTAATACGTGGGAGTGGCTGTTGTAGCAAGACAATCAAGCTTCAGTCTTGAACCATATTTCGCTTGAAATAGTATTTTCCTTTGATGATTTTCGGAAAATATTGGGCACGGATTTTCGTCGGTGTTCGGCAAAATTTTGTATAATACAAACACACCATTGTGTTACTTACAATATACATTAACCTCGAACGATTCAGTTAAATTATTATTTTCTAACAAGTTGTTGTTCGCTGTTATAGATTATTCAGTACTCATCGTGAAGGTTTACGAAATGAAAATCGAATGTAGTCCGTTTCCTAGCATGCCGATGCCATCGAGTGTGCTTTTCCGGGAGTTTAATTGTGTCTCTGGGATTTAATTATATGTCTGCATATGACTATAGTATATACATATGCCCATAGAGTACACCGGGTGAATTACCGAGCATGTGTACGAAGTTGATTCATTCGCTTTCCATCGTGGCGTAGCTAGCGACAGAGGCGCATATGCAATATTACCGCTAAGTTTCCTGCTTCTCGTAGGTCCCGCTTAATCCCCGGGAATTTTGGATTACGCGAATTTAGAGCTGGCAGGCCGGGAATGCCGGCGGTTGTTGAGGATTGCTAAAATAGAATTATAGGAGGAGATGCCGAGGAGGCGGTGGTACGCGGAGGCTGCCAGGATAGATATAACAGACAGCAGGCGGCGCTGCATCGGCGGCAGGTGCGAGAAGAGAAATCCGCATGGTAAGGAGAGGAGAGGAGAGAAGAGCGATGTAAAAGTTTCGAGGTTTGCGGTTGTCGCCATCCTATCCGAGCTCCATGCGATTATAGAGACGGCATAGTTTTTCCCTGGTGCGCTGGAAATAATCTTCTCGTTCCACGAGTATCGAGCAGCATCGACCTACATTGCGCCACTCAGAAACGCCGAGGGAACGAGAGGGTGAAAGAGGGAGATTCGAAACTCCGGGAGCAGCTCGCGTGACCCGATCAAGTACAATTTATTACGTGCTCCAAGTACCATGGCGGTGGCTTCACTTTATTACGGGATTGCGCGCGCGTACAGCATTTTTCTACCAACAAATCATTACGATGATTTTCCACCCCTGCGGTTATTGCCCGGAGAGAAGAGGAAGCGTACATCAGGCAAGATATTCGGACAGCGACAATTAGGGTATTGCGAGGGTGAATAAATTCTCGGGTTTTCGAATCCGTCGAGCGGATACAAATCGAAAGATTCGATTATAACGTCAGGCGCAATCAGGAAGTCCAGCAACCATTCTCGGAGAGCTGGTTTCTGTCCGGCGAGATTGGTTGCGGTCGGTCACGATGCTATCTTAATAGGTATTGTTGTATCCGACTTGCATCGTCGTCCTCGCTCACTACCCCCGCTTCTCCCTCTTCCCCCGTCTCGCTTCAGTCTCTCTCCTAGCGGTAGCCTCTATTCCAGTACTTATCCCTTAATGGAAAGCAAATCGATTTTCATTTACCAAGATTGCCGGGGGCAGCTCGGATGTTCGCTCGATCAATTTAATTGATTCGTCAGGCACGAATTTCGTGTCGTCGTCGGCGGCGAGCAATTGGAGAGAGGAGAAAAGCGGTCGGGGGCGGCGCGGCGCAGCGCGGCGGTAGCAGGCAAGCTTTCGCGGAGCTCGTGAGGGCGTCGATTTCGTCGTCCTCGGCGACGAAGCCGAGTGTAAACTCTGTCGGATTCTCCCTCGCACTGCTAGGTTGAGAAGGAAGAGGGCAATCATTCTTAGTGTCCTCGGTATTAGGACGATAAATTCTCATCTTCCTAATGGGAAGCCAACCGATTTTTGTCTCGGGTGTCAGTAAGCCAGGAGGCTCGCTCGCGGCCACGCCCTTGCCACCATCAGAGATCCCTCGAATTAAGCGGGTATCAATTAACTGGATCGATGGAGCAGTAAATGCGAGAATGGACCGTTCGTTACGTGCCAGCGGCGAGCGGGATGTAAAGGGGATGCTCGTTCCGTACCCGCCGCAAGATCGTTTCATGGTCTTAACTTACACGTGGATGTTTTTACTATCCCTGCCATTTAATCCGGCACATTTCATTAAAGTATTTCGTAGGAAGAAACTCTTTCGTAGTAGTCGACGCTCAATTCGGCGAATTTAAAATTCTACTAATACCGTTGGCAAGCCTGTAAACATGAACTCGATTCAACCCGCGATGTTTGCTGGTTGAAAGGAGTGCGCCGAATTTACGGTACTCTTTGCGCATTATGAACCTGACTATTTGCAAGGTATCATGAGCCTCCACTTGGCTAGGTGAACTTTTACTTTCCCCTTTCAAAAGGAACACCGAAAGCTCCTGTACATTTGCTTACTGCACCTCCTCCTGGCAGCCTTCTCCCTCAGCCGTTCTCTTGGTTTTTCCAGTCAAGTTTCGAGCGCAGGCCACGTCGCAACGCCTTTCTACTCGCGGCTCCGTTTTCAGAGTTCCTGTTCACCAGCCAACTCGAAACTGGAGTAATTAGGAAGCTTTTCACTTGTCACATTTAAATTGCGATTCTGTGTTTTCCATCTTCCTTCGCCTGTGTCAGTAACAGGCGGCTATCGTAGGAAAATTGCACGGTGGCGGTGGTTGCTCGAGTTTTTCTCAAATTAACGATCGGAGAGATTGAAGTAGGTCCTTTGCCGAGCGAAACCGGCTAGTTTCGGGGTTTGTTAAAACTCAACGGCAAAGGTTAGAAAGAACCCTTTTTGACTTTGGAGATTCTCTTTGACGGCAATGAAGGTTTGATCGCCAGCTGGCAATAGGATAATTCAAATTTGTCATGGAGCTTTCACATATTATTAATTAATCGGTGGTTTGGTGCAATTAAACCGACGATACGCGGTCGGTTCGTTTTCGAATCGAGCGCGGTTCCCGGCTGCGGCCGGCGTCGCGACGCACTACACAACATGCGTTGCGGAAGGGGGGAGGTTGGAACTCGTGCGAATTATCGCCGGGGTTTTACGGCCACCAAAAGAGCCGCGCGAGCGAGGCGTAGAGACGAGGAGTGCATTTAATTTAATTATGGGATTTCATAATTAACAGCTCTCATTAGCCACCGTGATTGCAGCCACCAACCATCCCCTAAAGCCTGCTAGTCTGCCTGCCTACCGCCCGCACTACTATCTGTTTCCTCCCACTCCATTTGCGTCTCCCTTTTTCGCCTCGGCTATCACGCACTCCAATGAGAACTACCAGCATGATCCCGCTCCGCTAATTAAGTCCGAATGCTCTGCATGGAATCTTCCCTGATTAAGTTTGATCGGGCAACAAGCTCCATCTCCATCTGACCCCGGATGCATAATGCTGAGAGTATATACGCTTATGAGAAGAGCTTATAGCTGACGTGGTCGCTTCTTAGCTCGCTCCGTGCATTTGCCTTCAATTAGCCAACGGTTACCCAAGCCGTTAACATTCACGGAGTAGTAAAATCACGTAATGAATCCAGTCCAGATATTCCTGGCTTAAATTGGCCTCGAAGAGAGAAGATCTCTTTTCTATTCCTCTCTGACTTCTCACCCAGCCAATCAGTGGTTATGGCAAATTCTCCAATAATTGGTTGATTTGTTCCCTCACCCTGCGGTGACTGCAATGGGAAAGCAGTAATTGTAATTAATAACACTGGGTTAACGATAATGTCATTAATTTCGCGCGTGATACACTGTTTTTATCACTGGGTTGGTTTGAATGATGTGAAAACTGTATCAAAGTAGCTCGTACTGTCTCTCACTTACCCCTCGTCGCTCTCTGTCGACAATAATATCGCTTTCGTGTCAATTAAATACCATTTTAAGCTCGTTAACGCCGACAGTGGCCTTGGCTTCGGTTTTTCAAGGTGTCCTACCACTTTCTCGACAGGAATAATTATTCGTTAAGTTGTTTATTCGTGGCGATTGGTGATATTCCGTCGTACAGTCACGTCCTTTAACTCGTTTGAATTGGACAAATCAAGGGCATTGATCCTATGCGTTCGAATGCTGGATGCTGCACTGTTCGAGAGTTCAATTCTATGATAACGATTTATTCGATGGAATTGTCCGGGGAGCAAACGGCTGCTAATAAGAAAGATAAGCCGTGGTCAGCGTTTGGGGATGCGCACAGAAACCCGGGATTTCAGTCACGCGCCTGGTAATTGTCCACCGAAATCACGGACGTTTGAGTGGCAGGACAATGACATTAAGCGTCCTGCCAATCAATTCGTCCCCCGATGGACCGGCCATTCCTTTTGTTTGCCGCTCTCGTTTCACGAATTGACATTGCCTCGACACCTCCTTTGCGATAAATCGGACGGAATATCGACACGAAGGAGAGCGTAAGATTTTTTTCCGGCAGCCTTTGCAACTGGAATAAATCATTCTGTTTCATCAGAAGTGTAGGATTATTGACACTATTGGATTCAAAGAGTAAATCAACTAGGAATGAAAATGAGAAAGTTCAGCAAAAAGGATGGCGCGACTGGCTAAAACTATCCTGCTGATCTATTACAAATTCTGGAGCTGCGTACGCTCGGAATATTGGTTTTCCCGGAGCGAGCAAGCCAGCGAGTTTTTAGCAGCCTATGTTTAAGCGATATTCAGCCGGGTGCTGGTACGATTCGGCCCTTATACCGTCTGGTACGTGCCCCTGCAGCATCTAATATCATCCAAATCTCTCGTTCTCATTCTCTCTATAGCCCGCATTGCTTTCGTTCTCCCAGCCAGCAGCCAGCAGCAGTCGCTTAAACATTCGTCTCGCGCGTCGACACGCCGCTCGAAGGTAATAACACAGCCGGGCAGCTGCAATGTGCTCTCTCGCACAATAATTCTCGTCGGGGCATTTACGTTAACTCGTTTTTAAGCGTCGCTCCACTCGCAGAACACGAACACTCCCGTCGTGTTCACTGATAGTACGTCCGCCAACCATTCTCATTTCTTCTCTCTTGATAAATCACTGCACACCTTGGATCCACCCAGTCCGTCCTCGTTAATTATTAATTTCTAGCCCAAGAATTTCAAACCCTCGTCAAATAAAGATGAAATGCATAAGAAAAGTGAATTTCACTTGTGCAAATTCTGCCTTCCTTGCAGAAAGAATTTCCAAGTTTTACGAGAAATTCGAGCGTATCTTTTGATCCATTACCCAAATAGAAATGATTTTGTTTGCGCCAATCTTACTTTCTTTCTCGATCAAGAAAGCTTTTGCCAATCTACTTCTGGCAAGTCGATGGAATTTTCCATGGCACTTCATTATTATGTACGCAAATTTAGCGGATTCGCGATGCGATCAAGCGTCTTTGTTTTTCCTCGGGACAAAGCTGTTCGGTTCTTTAGCGCAAGAGGTCGTATTTACCAGGGTAGTGAAACGTACGATGAAGGGGGGAGGGGGCGCATTATGCGAGCTGCCGTCAAAGGAAGCGGACACAGTGCGACAGGTCACGGCCACTGAACAGTGTACGTCCCGAGGAGAGAACAGTAGACAGAGCAGGTTTGAACAACGGGCGACGTGTGCTGGACAGAGAGACTGAACACTCTGAACACTCACTCACGCGGCCGCCCTCCAACAGAATAGAATCCAGTGTGGCAGCGGTGTGTGTAGCTAGCTTCCCGGCGTAGTTCGGCATTCAGCTTTCCTACGGTGGTTTTGCTACGGATGCCTTCGCAGTTCGACTGCGAGTTCGGTTTACCGAGGTATGTTCGCTCGCAAAAGCCGAAGAACACCGAGCACTGGCATCACTGTCTTCTCCGGCTATCCGTAATCCTAGACGAGCGAGAGCGATGAGCCTCATCCTGAAAGCTCGTTGGCTTCGTTCTCCTGTGATGGCTCTTAGCCGGTACGGCCAACCCCTTTCATACGCCCGGCGTATTTCTCCCGAGCACGATTATCAACGCTCGAATTAGTCGCACACCATACGCGCACTCAAGCAGAGTATTCATCTTCTTTAACTAATAATCCGCACAATTTCAGAGATGTATACGAGTCGACAATGCTTGTATCATCATTATTTTCCCGCTGAAATCATACTCATTGTTTTTATGGAAACGTCCACACATGGAAGTAGAAAGCTCTTTCTTTCTTCTCTTGGAATATTTTATTGTCACTATAAATACTCTTGCCACGGATTAATGTTTTGTCGCAGTAAAACGTATTTTGTCGTACATGGTGTAAGAAATTCTTTCTCGGCGTATTCGTGTCAGCCTATACAACTTGTCATGTTCTTCGTTGCTTGGACTTTCTCTCTCTCTCTTTCTCTCTCACACACACATCCGATCGACCTGCATCAAGTGTCGAGCTAGACAAATAGCCCGATTCGCATGATTAACGCGCGTGCAGCCTTCTCCAGGCACGAAGTGTTTACTGTTTCTCTTTGCTGGGACGTCGGCTGAGCTCTCTGTTACGTGGGAGGCAAGGCAGCATCCACGGGATACTGTTCCCTGCCACATAAGAAACGACACAACGGCTCTTGATGGAAGCCCCGGGACAAAAACATCGCGCGCTCATGTTGACAAAGGACGTGTCTACGTTCCTCCACACGGATTCTCCTTTCCACTCGCGAAACTTCACTGTACTTGCCACTCGGTGCGTGCCGAGTGCTCTTGTATTATGGTAATGAGCATTACTCACTGGCATCTTGATATTACAAGACATAATTGAGCCCCGCGTGCATTAGAATCATAGCTCGTCACTCTAGATTAGAATTTCTACCTATTATCATTCTCTTCACTACTTTCCATCGTGTCGGCGATAAGAAAAGAGTAGAAGAATTTCTCGTGTTACATGAACTTGAATTGTCTGGCACGAGTACGAAATAATAACACTTCTCACTGGCATCTTAATATTACAAGATATAATTAAACTCTGTATGAATCGGAGTGATAGTTCATCTCACAAGATTAGATCTCAACGGTATTATCTCAATCGGTTATTCCTATCATAGCGGGGATAAGAAAGAGATGGAGGCAGGAAAAGATGGTAAGATCGTTGGTATTATTATTCCTGTGTTACGTGAACTTGAATTCCCTGGTCCGAGTATAAATGATAGGGAGGAAGAGATCAGGGGAGTCGGGAGAGCGAGATCCCCGGCGCGACTACGAGATGCGCGATAAATTCTCGCATTACGTGGGCACTAAAGCATCCCGCAACCCATTCAGATCAGAATCCCGTGGCGCAGCGTCGTCTCTGCGGGGCAGAGAAAGGGTCGGTGAAAAGGGGAGGGTGGAGAAGGATGCGGGCGTGCTTGGTAGCACATGGCAGTCGAGCAGCCGTGGCGAGAGATCCAAGAAGACCGTAAATCATCTTTGCGAATCCGGCGCGGCTCCACGAACGCTCTTCTCGCATCTCACCGTTATGGTAGACGCGAGGAGGATGCCGAGGAACGGGAAAAGCCCTTCCAGTACCACCTGCATCCGGCGAAAGAAAGACAAAGAGAGCGAGTACAAGGCAGCGAGAGAGAAAGGAGCCAAGGACAATAACTTCACAACATCGCGTGGAAGAAAGCAGCGTTTATTACCTGCTGGAACAAACGTCGTTCCAACCACCGCCACCACCTTCCCTCCCCACACCCCACCTCCTCCCCCACGGCTCTGCAATGGCTCGCGGGTGCCGTTTAATAAAATTAATTCTCCCGCCGCTTTTCTCACCGTCGGCTTTCATCCCCCTGCGCGCGCCCTTACTCGCCCTCCTACGCCTTCTTTCTACTCGTCTCAATGGCCGATATTCCACTGCTGTCTTATTCCTTTCCTCTTGTCGTCTCTACCGTTCTATCTAACCTTCTCCTTTACTTTTGTCCACACTCTTCCTTCCACCAATGTTCCACAATGTCTCTCTCTCTCTCTCGCGCTCTCTTCGCTCGGCTTTATTTCACCCCAACTATTTCAGCATCACGGCGATTTCTCACTATTTCCACCCGTATCTTTCTCGCCATTACTGTGCACCAACTGAAGAAGCGTGGCTTGCATGGATCGTCTTAGGATCGCAGCGCGCTCCCACTTGCGGAGATGGGTGGCAGAGGAGATTAGCGACGGATTCAATGTTCCCCGAAGCTCCACGGCGAAGGAGGGTAACGCGAGCCCGGTAAAGATAAGTAGCACCGGTCTTGATAAGCCCCCGGAGAAAGAACGAGCAAATGGAGCGCACGCGCTTATCACCGTTCTCGTTACCGTAAACGTCGTAAACACGATGCTACATTCCCTGCTTACTCTCTTTCTCTTCCTCCTGCGTTCGTGCCCTTTCTCCTCTTTCCTTCTTGTCAGCTTGGGGAATATTCTTTAGAATGGCAAGCGCGCGGAGCCTCATTATCGGCCGGAAACGCGGAAGTCGTGTCGGATGAACATCCACACGTTAACTCTGCTATACCTACGTATGAGCTTTCTCTCTCCCTCTCTCTCTATCTCTTTCTCGAGTGCGCTTTCTCCTCTCTCGGCGTGAAAGCCTCGGCTCTGATGTATTCTGGAAATTAGCTGTGCGCGAATCCGAGAAGTTGAGAAACTCCGGCGGCACCTTGTTGCCGCCCCATCCTAATATCGAGCATCATCCTTCCTATTGACAGCTGATGTCACGTTTGCGCTTCACCCATCGCTGTCAGATCCTGTCGATTCTGTCATCTCTGCTTCATATTCTCCCCTGATTAATTCTTGTCTGGAACTTCACTCGTTTGCTTTTCTATGCCTTAGGTCAATATTCTTATTTCGTACGATGAGAATAAACGGATAGTAAGTTGTTCTCATGGAACGATCGTGTAATCTTAGAACGATTTGTGAGTGTTATCTGTAAACGGATGAGAATCATAAGTGCTCGTCAGCGCAAAATCTTAGCCTAATTAGCGGCTCGAAGCAGGGCCTGGATATCCTCGTTTTATGGTCCACCCGTACAGGGAAACTTTGCTTGTGTGTAGGTCTTGGTTAATTTCGGGTGGCAGGTTGGCGAGGGGATGCAGGGGTTGCGCAGATAGGTGGCTCCTAATTATCAAGATCGCTCCCTATCGCCAAGGAACTTGGCTGCAGAGGACCGATTACGTCGCTACGTGAGCATAAGTAACGACCGTTATTGCTCCGGGATGTGGATGCGCCCCCTTACGTGCATTCTCGGCAAACACCGGAACTCCTCCTACCTATGGAACTCCCAGGACTCTGACGGCTTCCAAGCCTTAGTATAAATAGTACTATTCGCGGAAATGGCCAGCATTAAGAAATGAAATTTTATAAAGAGCAGCCGACTGCTCTTTTAATGTGGCATTCATTCAGCGATACCTTTCTACCCGTTTCAAAGATCGGATAGCCAAAAGTACATAGAGAGCGCGGTATGAAAAGTAGATTCCCAACACGGAGAGTCTGGTAAAATTCTACCTCACAGAGACTTCCTGCAACCCCGGCAGCGCGCTCATCTTAACGTGAACATTGAACCCTCACCCCTTGAACTTGCATCCCCTCACATTTCTCTCTCTCTCTCTCTCTCTCTCTCTCTTTCTGCCTACCATGGAAACGCAGAGCTCGGGTTACGCTCTCTCGACAGGATGCCGCAAAACACGAGAGCGTACATACATCCCGTAGAAAAGGCTCCTCGCTCGAGTGTTCCACATAGAGAGAAGGAACTACAACACTACCACATTCTTTTTACTACCACTACTATTATTTCTACCGGTCTCCTTCTTTCCTGGAGAAAAATTCATGCGAACTTTAGTCTCAAGTTTACTCTCCGGAGTCCTGGCAAAAAATCTATCCTGCGTCCGGGGCGGTCCAGTGACGAGAGGGTTCCGACAAAGGGGACAATCTAAATTCGTTCCCACGACCGTGTCTATATGTTATTAGTCGGACATGTTATAGCGTGTCAAGCTAATTGCCGTCGATGTCGCGGTGTCCGGCAGAAGGTCGCATTTCGGAGTGTGTGTGAGTAATAGGAAGCCATGGGGATCGGGCGAGGAGAGTGGCTGTTTAGAATGCAGCGGTGGCGTCGCGGCGGCGGTCTGCGCGAATCCCAGCGGTCCCGTGTACTTCCGACGAGCACGGACATCGCTGAGGGACGTCAGGGGAGCGGCAGCGTCCCCACGCTAATTGATTGGCACGTCTCCACCGGCGTATACATATTTAGCATACTCAATGATTGCTCTCCGGCTTATTACCATTGAAATGGGCTCGCGTGTCGCGCTATCCCAACTCGCGTGTCAGCTATGGGCTGGTTGCACTGGCTGGCTGCCTGCTCGGGCTTCGACGTGCATAATAAAGTTCACTGTCATACTTATTCACCGAGGACGACGACGTGTCCCGGGCCAAGTCGTGTACAAGCTGAACACGAGCGTTACGAAAGCTTGCGTGTACCGCGATATAAATATGTATTCGCACGCGGCTCTACTCCTAGTCGCCTTACTCTCTTCCTCTCTGTTGGCCCGCTCGGCTCAACAAGCTCTCGCTCGCATGGCAGAAGCGCAGCCAACCTCTGCCACCCTGCCATTTCTCTTCCCGATTTTCCATGTCGTTTCTTACCACTCCTCCCACATCGTTCTCTTTGCCTGCGGAGAACGATCTTTCGAATAACGACACGCGATCCCGGTGTTAAAGCCGAATTCCCTGTTCCGTGCTAGTATTTCTTTCTACTATTACTGTCCCTTCCCGTAACTGTTCGTTCCACTAGATACCAGAGTACTCCGATCGATTGGCACTGCGGCTCCGCTTGGTTGGTAATCGTTCGAATACCTTGGCCAGTTAGTCGCGGTGCGACTTCGTCTTTCAGATTGACCATCGCCAAGATTGAAGATCCCGGAAGCCAGCTGGTTGTCGCGAATCCACCAGCTTTATCGGGAACTCGTTAAAAGGGATCAGTCGTAAATCGCGGTAGCGATTGCGCCGCACGAGAAGCCACTCAGCGGCGTGCTTCCTCCGGCTATTTTAATAAATTACACTCGCACAGGGAAGTATATATCAACCGGGTTTCCTAGTGAAGCCGCTTGTAATTCGGCTGGATGATTTATCTGCCGCGTCGCACAGCATAATCCTCGGCGACCCTTCGCGAAATAGTTGAGGGAAAAACAAGGCTAATGCGCTTATGCCACGTGAAATGAGTGAGAGATCAAGCGGCAGCAGCTCTTTAATTCCAAGCTTCCCAACCTCGCCAACTTTTCTCGTACTAATGCCGAATTGAAATTGCTTTTCTTATGACGCTCGAGTACCAACTGCCGACTCGTGCTTCAGGACCCTCTCTGCGAATCCGCTCGCTCCGAGATGACGGAGATCGCGAGAGGGAACGAGGGAAAGCAGTTAACTTGTTTTGGAAGAGCAGGCAAAGAGAGAGTACTCGCAGTGCTCAGCAGCGCATTCGTTAATGGAGAGGGCCATTTCTCAGGGTGAGTGTCGCGAGGTTCGACGCGTTTTCGAGGAATGATCCAACTTATATCGACCTCTTTTCTCTCTCCCTCTCTCTCTCTTCGAGTTCTGCTCTCTGGTAAGGTCGATGCTCGAGGGTGGAGCGTTAACCGCGGCATACTCGTGTGCGCTCGTGTCCTATCCAACGAATTCGCTGGTGAGCGATGTGCTCGTCCCTCGCTCGCGACGTTTCCTCTCAAGTGGCTTGCTCTCGATATCGAGTCTCGCGCGCGCGCGCGCGCGAGCCCGCATCGTTTGCCGCATCATTCCACGGTGACGCATCTCCGTCAGTGTCCACTGGCGGTCGCAGTAAAATAGTTAACGAGCGGCACCAACCCCTCTGCTCCATTGACGCTCTCTCACAACCTTCGAGCTGGTCACAGCTTCATATTCTTCTCCCTCTCTCTCTCTCTCTCTCTCTCTCTCTCTCTCTTCAAGTTGTAGATAAACGAGCGGCAACATCTCCGCACCGGTAGCCACCTTCGCTCGTTTATATCCTACCATTTTATGGCTACCTTCCTTCGAGTTGGAACAGCCGCCAAACCGTTCGCCACCTTTCCTTACGTCTTGTCAGCTAGTTGGTGAATAGTCTTTCCGTATGTGTGTGTGTGAGAGTATATTCCACGGAGTGCAAAAGCGCGGAAGACGATTCTATCCCGGAAGGCGACTTTACTACGTTCCATCGCACCGCTAGCCATCCGGAATTCCAACTGGCAACTTCCAATGCCCGCCGTCTTGGAATTCTAGTCGTCCCTAAGCTATTAACCCCTTTTCTCTATGGTTTTTCTAATCCCTTGGATTGTTCGTCAGAAGTATGATTGTTGATGATAGTTGAATTATGAATTTATAATTATTATTTGTTGGATGATGTTCTACTTCAAAGGGGAACTTCATCTATCAATCAATAACCCGTAAAGTCTGAAAGCCTTTGATAAAAGTTTAGGGCTTCCCTGTGAAAGGAAGCGGAAAGGAGAGAGACTGATGATAGAAGACTATGGTTGGGAGTATTAGGGAAATATCTGAAATAGTTTGGTTGAACAAGGTACTCTCTGTTTATTAACGAGGTGGCAGACGGCAATTGTGCATTGTGTAAAGAGCCGCGGTATGAAATATTTTCGATATGTGTACACGTTTCTTGCTTGCTCGAGCTGCGGTCAGCGGCTGCTACCCTCCGCCACTCCCTCTCGTTATCGAGGACCACCGGTAACGAGCGGTCGCGGTCCACTCGTTAATCGATATCTCGCGGGATGGGATGCGTGGCTACATTGCGCGTATTATTACAGGATATGTTGACGGTGCCGCAGACGGTGCGCTGGGAATCGCGTGGCAGTTGTATATGCGTCGCTCCTTCCGGTTCACCGGGTACGAATGCCGCCCGAAATGTCTGCGTCCTAGCAGCTTTTCCTCGCCCTCCCTCCCCGGCAAATTCCTCGATCCCGACGAATCAATAAAATTACCACTGCCGCCGGTTAAATCTTGTGCAACGCGTTCCTCTCTTCTCTCCGACGTGTTCAATGCGAGCACGCGAAGAACGCTCTTAAGGAACCTTTCGTATTATAGCTCAGCTTAATCTCCATTAACGATAAATTCTCTGTCTCGCACATACGTGTTGTAATATTTCACTTGCATTTGTATATTCTTGCCTTTAGTGTCAACATTTATATTTCAATCAGTGCAATGATTTTGGTCTTTAAAGAGATGGTTTGTCGAGGGTAGATCCATCTCTCTTGAAGAGGTAGAACAAGTCGGGTGTTTTAGGTGTACTCCAAAGGAGAGAGTTCTCGCTTCTTCCTTCAGTCGGGTCTTCCTGGCCTCGGCTTAAAGTTAGCCCACCCTCCTGCTGTTCTGTTTCTCTCCGGTTCAAGCGAGATCCACTTTCACGTTTATTCCATGATTAAACCGCGGACTCCCGGGGTAGACGGGCAAATGGCAACAGAGTCATTCGGGGGGAGAGAAAGGCCACGGGTATATTATGGATTCAGAGATACGTATAGTACTGAAAGAAGGGGGTTATGCATGACGGGGATGAGGAGGTAAGGGGGGAGAGCAAAATAAGCAGAAGAAAAGGAATTCGCCTCAAAAGCCTTAGTTCGGTATATATGCGCGGGTATTTACATTTTCGTGGTAGCCGAAGAAACCATCGAGGGACGTCCTCTTTTCCAGAGCTTTCTGCTCTGGAGGATCCGCTCGAGGAAGAGGAGAGTGCTCTCTCTCTCTCTCTCTCTTTCTAACAAGAAAAGAGACGAAGGCCCTTCCAGCAAGCTCGTACGTCTCCGCAGGACGCTTCGCGTCAGAAGCACGCGGGGGATAAGAAGGACGTTTTACCATTTGGGTCAAACTAGTCTAGCATACATCGCTAACGGACCAAGAAGCCCGGCAGCCAGCGATCCAAACTGCCAAGCAGCCAAGTCATCGGTCGGAGAGCCAACCAGCCAGCCAACGGAGCGGCGGGATATGAGCGCGACACGAAAATGTCGAGGAAACGAGGTCGAGACCTGGACTCTCGAGGTCCTCTTATACCTTCTGACCCTTTTGGTACTTGCGAGCTATCCTCTCCATCCGCTGGCAAGATCCCCCTTTTTCCAACCCTTACGCTTCTTGCACTCTTGACTCTTCATGCTTAATATGAGCTTCCTCGCCCTCTCTCTTTCTATTTTTCTCGTCTACCCTCTTCACGAGACGTGCATGTATGCAGCGGTAATTCCCGTTTTCCTCCTTTCAATCTTGGCCTGGTGAGGCAGACGGATTGGTTAATATTGATACTGAGGAAGGATCGTGCGACCTCACCGCATCGGAAAGTTTTTCAGGCGTCCAATGAAATTACTCGACGTGAAAGCTTTCTAGATTCCACGTTCGAAAGAGCCGGCAATTGCATTCTGTAATTTCGGGCAAGCATGACTGTTGTTCGTGCAACCTCAGCATTGACACCGTATTTTCGTTCGTCCATTCGTTCACAGTGTGGCGTGACGCTCGTCTCGCGAGACAGCTCCAACTTTCTTCTCCCTCACTTCGCCCGGCCACCTTAGGTAGATTAGTTTTTGATTCGATTACTAGACGCCAGCTTGGCAGGGTAATTGCTCGTGATGAACTGGGAACGCTGACGCGCCGAAGTGATTCCTGCTCGATTAAACTCCCTTCCGTCCTCTATACATATACAGGACGACTTCGGATTCTTCCACCCTTTGCTTCCCTCTCGAAGATTCACTTGAGAAAGTCGAGAACGAGATGTAACTCATTTTAATGTGTTTATGCCGGATCTTCTATTCTTTCACGAGGCAGTTTACCTCCGAATGATAATCGAGCTGTGTGATCCAGTTGCAAAAGGGGGACGTTCGGTATTCTCTGTACACTCGAGTCAGACTCGTATGATCATAATTCGGGAGTTTGGCGCGACGACGGTGAGAGAATACGAGAGTGAACGGTGAGCGTTTCACTCGCTTCACGAAAACAAGGGTATCTGGGCCAGCAATTCCCACCGCGCTCTACTTTGCAACGTGCTTCACATATACCGACGTATTAACGATTTATCCCCCGACCGCCTCTGCCAATAACAATTGATGCCCTTGCGACCGCTTTCTCACCCTTGCATTCTGCATTCGTCAACTAAGCGAGAGCGAGCAAACGATCGCGCGTTTCTACGTTCGAAAGATATCGAGACTTGAAGTATTCATTGGTGCTATTTCACCTTTGAAACCGAGCTTGGTTGCGTCTCTCTTATACATTCCGTTTGTCTCAAAGAGCCTGGTGGAATCCTCCGCGTTGGGGAAATGAGCATTAAGGTCTTTCGGCAAACAGAGGTGGTACATTATTGCGAGGATGAATGCTAGATAAAAAAGTTTCCGCTGCCTCTTCATCGTCACGTTTCCATCAAACGGCTGCTGCTCTCGATCGAATGAACGACACGACGGGCATTCTCTTATTGCGTCCGAGTCGGTGAATTGGAGGGAAGGTTTCAGTCGGCTCGGTTTTCTCTCTCTCTCTCTCTCTCAATGCTATTGCCAGTGTGAAAGGGCTTTGGCAGAGGGCGTAGAAAAACGCGTGGTTATATCAGGGTGAGGAATGCCCGGAATTAATATTCATGTAATCAGGGCCCAGCCCTACCTAGTAATTGCTTTATCCTTTGACGTTAATTCCTGGCCGATTCCGCAGGTACTACTACTACTGCGGCTGCTGCTGCTGCTGCTGCTGCTGCTCATGCCACCGGGCAAATATTCACTACGCTCGATCCTTGCCAAGCGCCGTTTCTGATCAAAGAGTGATAATTGGAAAGATTTTTTCGCGGTGGACGGGAACTTCGCCCAGCCGGAGCATTCCGCCTGATAAATTCCAGAATGCTGCGCCCGACCGGGGAAATAGTTGGCTCGGATTCGCTCGAAACCGCTTGACTTTAGATTATTAATTTGTCTCTCGGTGCCCAGAAAGTTCTAACCGTTGGTAGCACCATTTCCCAGAAGCGAACAGTTTTCCACTGTCCATTCCTTTTTCTATCTTTTTCGTTTTCGCTGTCTCTCTTGCGTGATGCCTATTTGATTTGGCGAAATGGATAAAGTCAGTGCTATGTGGTAGGAATCGTTGGAAGCCGCCCTTTCAATCCCTCTGCTCTATATCCCATTCTCTCCCTTTTACTCATCACATACCTCACAAAGAGAGAATATTTCTGATACACTTCTCTGACAGAGTTCGGCATTGTTTGCTTTTCATAAAGCACAGCAACTCTCTTTCTCTCTCTCTCTCTATTTCCCTCTCTTTCCTTGGTATTGTTCTCTCACCAGACTAATAACATTCTAAACGCCATATAAATGACATAGTAATCTTTCTATCATAGTTCACCATTGTCTGACAAAAGCGTTCTTTTCCCTACAACGAAAAGGGAGTAGTAATTGCCTCGTTATCTCTCGAGCTTTTTCAGCGAACTTTTTGCACGAGCTTTTAGTATAAGGTTCCTGGCATTTATAGCTTTACACGGCTCTTCCAGCTCTTGCCTGCCACTCCTATTTACCAGGTATCATCAGACGCACATTCCTAGGAACGCTCTTGTAATATTACAGAAAGAGAGAGAGAGAGAAATCAGAAGATTTCAGCCGAGTTCTGCTTTCACCCGAGCATCAGCCGAAACGATTAATCGTTCCTAATTAAGAGAGGCCACACTTCGAGGTCGCCGAAATAGTCCCTTCAGGGGTTAATCATACCCTTGTAAACAGTCTACCTAGACGCTTATAATCTCGATTACTCACCTTCTCGCTGAGGTGGGAAAGGTGCTCGTTCTATCTAGCTCATTTTCGCTCTATCTGGTTGGTTCGCGCTCTATCTAGCTCGTGCTTGGCCTATTCGACACGTGCTTATTTCCGTCTAGCCGGCTGTGCACACGTAAATGTGCCGCGTGCACTGAACTTTCAACTGTAATCAGTTAGCCGCTAACGAGTCTGGCCCTCCGCTTACTATAACGCGTACTACTACCTACGCGCAAAACCCACCACCCCCTTTTCCCACTTGTTCCACATTGTGGAAAATGCACTTTAGATGTGCCCAGTGCGACTCGCTTTTCACAGTTGCATTTTTCATTGGGGCCAGCAGCCTCGTGCATTCGCGTCGTTAAGCGCACACGCTTCGACAATAAATATCGCCATGCCCCGGAACGATATCGTGGCTAGCTCGACTCGCGATAACTCCTATGTCCCAACCGGATGCTCTCAACCCTCCCTTCCTCTCCTACATCCCTCTGCGTTTTGCCCGGTGCTTGCCTGGCACGGATTCGATTAATAATTAACGATGGCCTTCTTTAATAAATTGGTGTGCTTAGAGCTCTCGCTCGCCGTGATTCTCGTCCGCCCTGCTCCGCTGAGTCTTCGAGCTCGGATTCGTAGATACCAGTTAAACCTACCTTCGCATGCCAAGCCTTTATACGTATGTGAATGTATATACCTCTACCATATACTCGTGAGAATTAGAGTGGAGCTTTCCCTTTGGGGGATAAGTGTAGAATTAAAATGTATTAAAATAAAATGCGTAAGAGCGTGTTTCGCGGTAGCTTTAATCCGCAGGAGTGCCCGAGGCGCTCGAGTACCGCAGAAGGGCGGCTCTCTCTCTCTCTCTTTCTCTCTCTCTCTTTGCGCAAAACAAAAATTTTCTCTAGAGGGACGAGCTTAGATTTAATGTGTGTAACGCGTTAGTTAAGCTTGGGACATTTAGGGCCGGGCTTGTTGAGCGACTTAAAGTCGATTTTCCCTTGGAACACTAGCCTGTAATGAGAGTGTTTGGCGGAAGCGTCGGCAAGGGCGGCTGCTTTCCCCGGAGGGTGCGCGTCACAAGAAAATCGACGTCGAGTTTCCCAACAGCTTTCACGGCAGCCTCCTTTTCCCCGTTGCGCGGCACAATCACGGAAACCGCTACAAAGGGCTAATTTGCCGGGGTGCTAACGATATTATCGCGAAAACGAGACGCTACCCTAGGAGAGGTCGTCCTCGCATCTGTTCTCCTTTGCTCTTTCTCTACCACGCCGCATTCCACCCTGCTAATTTCGAACAGGGGAAAGAGCGACACACACCTTCTATACGTTTACTTCGCATCAAGTAATGCGTCGCTTCTGACCTGACGTGTCGATGGTAGCTTTAATGTCTTTAATCCTATAGCTTATTTTACTCGCTTTGGAAATCGAGATCAAGAGACACTTGGGAATTTGTGTCACTTAGGGTATATTCGTCGGCATGAACTGTAATAGAATAAGTATATTAAAATCTGAATTATTAAATCAGTTAGCCGTCCATACGAAGTGAAGAAGAATCGCTATATTTAGAAAAGCTACTCTTCATTCGGTAATAAAGGGGTAAAGAATAAAGTAGAGCAGATTATTTAGAAATAGTTTACAGTATTCATATCTCACTCGTTCCCCCGTTTTCAGTACCAGTTCGTTCAAATAGAATAATGTGCATTAGTTGTTTCAGTCTATATTCCAACAAATAGCTCGAGGCAACGTATCAGGAAATGGTCGATATTACGCACACGCTGCGCGTTTCATTATCAAAATATCCTCACTGCGATAGTTAAGCTTACAAGTAAAAACGATAATTGTTATATAATACCGCTGGAATCGGGATTGCAATAGCTGTTGTTATAATATTGGTTTCAAAATTATTTACTGGTTGTATTACATTATGCGCGAGACCGCACGAGTATGTCGCATATTCTAGCTTAACATTGTTCGCTTCCAAAGCACGATTATCCAAAAACTATCGCTAGTGCGTCATACGAACTTCGTACGGAGTGTGCATGAAGCATTGATGGAGTTTCTCATAAATTGCTCGAAGAATTTCTACAAGTATGCAAACTTCTTGCACACCCGATAGATTGTGGTCTTTCGAACTTAATCGTTTTTATGGAAATCCAATCTTCGCTACTGTTAATGCAGCTTCGTCCAAGATCTTGAAAGATTCTTGAGTCCCAGTAATCAGGTAAAAGAAAAGTAGGTTCGGGTATTAATAATACGGATTGACCTTAGCAAACCTTAGGAAAGCCATTGCGTTAGCATTGTAGAAATCAGCGAACTGTAAAGATGATGTGGACACTACTGGAGTTTAGTGTAGTGTAATGGAGTGTAGTAGACTGATTGCTTCATGGTACATCTCCCGTGCCATGATCATCACGAGTGAGGTAGCATGGAGTAATGGGATATTTGGAAAAAGCAGTTATTGCATGTAAATTTCAACTTTAATTGAAATCGAGGTTCAATTTATAAACAACATAGTAATGACTACAATTGAATCCATTGCTGACCAATATGGGCATTACTATTTGCTATATTACTTCGATTGATAATTACAATTAAAAGGTTTCTCATAAATTAAAAGTTTATTAAGTATGGTGATGATAAAAGATTAATATAGCCTCAATAAATATTAAATTTCTCTTAACAACAGTATGAAAACGGTCGGGTACTTCAAAATGCTTGAATTAATACATTTTTTATCCGCCAGAGTGCGCGTCGAGTGGAGACGATGTGGAATCGTTCACAATATCGATGATATTGATACATAGAAATAACGGAAAATACAATTCTACTTCTGAGAATGTATTGATTTTCCAGTAGTCGTTCTTTTAGAACTCCTTGTGAGTATTTCTTCGTAATGAGAACCATTTTATTTAATAGAAACTCGTATGTTTGATTAACACGTGCATTGTGAGCGCAGCATTACATGACCGAGTAACACGCCATCTTGGAATTATCGTCATTCTTTTAGTTTTTTCGTGGCGCGCAAACCGGTTACTTGTGCTTTCCTCCGGAACGTGTTTCAGTCGTAATTATTTACTGTTAATTAACGTGTGCGAGAGTGTAGTGTGTGTGTAAGAAGCTGTGTTGAAACTCGGAGTACGTAGGAGTCGTCACGAGAACGTTGGTAGAAATGAAGCGAATTTGGAGCGGAATTCATTGTCACTTAGAGCGAATATTGGCGGAGTATGCCGTAAGTTTGTTTTTCGACTTGTCATTTCTTATTTCTATCACATTTCATTAATTGTCGAGTTAAGTTCAATTTATGTTGAATTATGTATCAATATAATTGATTCTTCTTTAATGCCTTGCATTTGCACTATGGAAATTGATCTATGACCAAGCATAGGGGATTGTGCTGTGTTACTTGTCATTGATGTGACTGGTGTCTTTTATCATGATTTATGATACTTTTATGTAGTCTCACAAGAACCTATGGATGACTATGCAATCCTGATTGAATTCATCAATACAGTATCAAGGGAAACTGTATTGATGTGTTTTTAAACTCGTCAATGCAGTTTCAAGAAAGACTACTTTGATGTGTTTACTCAATAATGTATGAACGCAGTTTCAAGAGCAACTGCATTGATACTTGATAGGACAAAGTACGTGTGATCTGCTAACAACTGAGAGTGCACTCTCCTTTCGGTCAAACTAGGTTATACATAAAATAAAACAGTCCATCGATAGAGTTTCAAGTGAAACTACATTGATGTATCATAGAACAAAGTGTATGCAATCTGTTAACAACTTAGAATACGTTTCCCTCATATCAAACTAGGTGGTACATAAAAGAAAAGTGCCGCATCAATGCAGCTTCAAGAGCAACTTCATTAGTGTATTTACACAGGGTTTCTCATGGAACTTATATTTTCTACGTTCTAGATTGTTGTATACTATGTATACGTATATTGTTTTCACACCTGCAAAGTGTCAAGTTCTGTGTTGAATTTCAGTAAAAGATGTATCACTGAGGATAGTTGTGCAACTACCTCTAATCTATAGAATCTATAGAATTCTTTAAATATCTTATACATCCAACAATGTACACTGGTGTTCCATATAATGTTTTGTATAAATGTTCATTGTTAAGAACGCATGAAACAATTCCCATTTAGTTAACCCTTCACTCGCTTATTGTTTTGTACTATCTGGTCTGACTTTAAAGAGAATTCATTCTAAGTCGTTGGCAAGTTACATATGATTTATTCAGGTTCATTATACTTACATGACTTTGTTCTACCTCGAGCCACTGAAATAAAATATCAAAGGCAGAAGAGATCAATGACCACTTGTACGAAGAATATTAAATTAATCATTCTACATTTAATTGAGTTATACTCCCAAGTGAGGCAGCTCATGATCAGATTCTATTAGTTCTACAATACTCATTGGATTTCCTACAGAATCTTTTTCTGTGAACACGAATCCTGTTATCAAAGAACGTAGTTTTAAAAAAGACTTTTTAGTGCGCAGGATCACGATTTTCCACGTTCCGGTGGAAATGTATGAAGGAAAATGAATAGAGTTAATGCGGGCATTTCACGTATTAATATGAGAGAAAGAGAGAAATGTGTCTGTGAGGCTGTCGCGGCGCTTTTTATCCGTCGGGAGCAGTGTCGGCTAAGTAGGGCGTATTGCGTGGAGCACTGTTCAATGGCGCACGCTCTTTACAATACCACGCTAATTACGCGCCGGCATATGTAGTTTCGTACCACCTTCTCTCTCCCTCTCTATTATGCTTCACCCTCCCATTGTAATCGTAGCTAAAATCAGCATATTCCATGGTAGACCATGCGTTCCGAGGAAACAATTGTTACCCACACGAACTCGGGCAAGCTCTCCTCAGACACCCAAGTAACAGCGCCACGTGTTTCTCCCCCTTCCACGATTCTTTTTGCCTTTATTTGGATGGCCGTCTCTCAAGGGAAGAAGGGGCATTAGCGAGGAGATAGAATATCGGCGAAATCAGCATAGCCTCGTAGGGCTCGTTTCTTCAGATTCTCGGAGACGATTATGACTTTCTCGGGAGAGTACTAAGAATGGCAGGAGTAAAAGGAGCTAACGGCTTTCTGCAGCTCGAATCTGCCCATCGCAGTCATTCTCACGAACCCCCCGACACTAATTCAATCGAGTCGTTTGACATAATTGCCAGCGGGAAGAGGCTAGCGGAGGGGTCAGAGCAATCTTTTCTCTGGCGAGCACGCGTCCTCAATAGAACCGACGGAGGGAGGGACACTCGTAGTCCCTGGCGACCATAGAATCAGAGAGTGGATGCTTTGAATCAGCATATCCCATAATGTTTTACGGCCTTACGAGAGGGCTGGACGCCTTTTTGCATGGCTACATGGATCGGAATAGTTTTTTGATAACAGATTGACGCAGCTCGCGCGGTTTTGGGAATCACTCTCTTGCGAGAGCCCGGCTTTAGTGGATGCCTGTGCGGGCAGATAGCACCGGGAATAGCTGTTCTGGCGTATGTAGGTCGAAATAATTTGCTGAAATAGTCCGATCGATGGCAATACTGGCCGAGAGTATCGACATGGAAATGCGGGCATAAAATTGCATTCTGGATTAGCATATTTATCAGGCCATTATCCATGATGAAGTATTACAGAGTATATGAGTGTGGGAGAGTGAGGGAGAAAGAAAGGAAAGGATGATAGAAAAACGAGAGTAATCGGGACACGCCTTTAACTGCAGAGGTTTTCACTGTCAATGTTTGATCATGGAAAATCGTTGCGCTCTTTTCGGCGCGACCCTTCGCTCCAGTTTCCGTAGATACGCAGTGGGCGCGACCCTCGCCCGCTGCCGTTTTGCTCGACGCGTTTATTAATTTGATCGCATCGCTCGATTACAATTTCAAACGATCGGCTCTCTGTGCCGTCGAGTTGCCGGTTGCCGAGTGGTTTGGCCGGCCTATAAATGGGTCACAGGCATTTTCCTCGGGACTTTTCATTTGCATCCGATGTCAAAGGTCAGGCCGGGCGGAAATTTGTTTTCGGGCCGCGACAAAAATACAGGCCGTCGCCGCCGCCGCCGCTGCCGTCACGTGAGTATATGTAGGATACACACAGTGGAGGCCAGACCACATACACACACGGTGTGCGGTAGTGGGACAAAGAGGCAAAGGCAGGGCCAGAGAAAGAGAGGGGGAGAGACAGAGCGACGGAAAATTGCGTTTGGTTAAAAGGTCGAAGTACCGAGTTCGCCGCATCCATCCAGCCGGTACAGCGAGGCTAACCACCCACTACGAACCCACTTGCACCCAACCCAACCCCAACCCACCTCCCATACTCACACCCATCCCACCCCACCCCACCGGTTCTCCATTCTCTCTCTGTTCGCATCAACTGCGCCGATGGCCAGCCTGTGGCTCAGCCAACACAGGCCTCTCTCACTCTCTCTCCCTCTCTTTCTCTTCCACTAACACCGTCGGCCGGTCAAAGCCCGCAGGATGGACATTTTCTGTCGGGTTGCTGTTCGACGGTGGGCAACGAAACGAGAAACAATTCGTTGCGCTTCCACTACGGCGTCCCTTGCTCGCTCCGTCAAGCCACTACTGTGTGCCAGCCATATACTCCTCTTCCGCCCCCTGCTCGCTACTGCCAGCCACCCCCCTCGACCCTGCGCCCGCCCTCCTCGGACTTGAACATCGTGTAAAAAAATTCACTGCCCGCCGATAGAGCGCGTTTTTTGCGCGAGAGCCATCTCTCCCATGCTTGCTCCTCTGTCTCTGTCGGCGCGCTCTCTCCACCGCCACTATCCGCGCCGCTCTTCTCCTATCTCTTCGCCCGGCGAGATCGCCCACTAGCCTTTATTTTCCGCTCGCCGAATATTTTATGGCCCCCCGCACGCTTGTTCACTTGTTAGCCCTTGCAATCGATACTAGAGCCAGTGCCGGCGCCGCCGCCGCCACCACCGGCAGAAAATAATCTTTATCGAAGCCTCGTTGCCCCGATGAAAAAGCGGAGAGTGTAACGAACGGACACGAGTGTGCCGGACGTGCGCGGGCACGAACGAAATCGCTTGGGAATTCCACGTCGCCTGGATTGCCGTAGAGAGCGTAGAAGGACGACACTAACTAATTATGATGTAAACGGACAAGCGCGCCAGACGGCGAAATAAATTCGATGGCAATTAGTCGGAACGACATCGTAGAGCTCGGCCGAACACAGGCGGACCTCGCAATTGGGGCGCGTCGATTAATCGGGAGCTTATTAACGGGTGTGTCAGCGATTCGAGGTGGAGAGCGAGCGCGCGAGGCGAGCGCGAGCGAGCTGCAAAAGTTCGTCTCCACGCTTCCGCAAGAGCCAGCGGGGAAGTTCGTACGGAACAAAAGGGTTTCCTGTTCGAATTGAGTCTTTTCAACAGGACCGAGAAGCAGGACGGTCGCGGGATGAAGAGGGAACGAGAGATAGTAATAAAGTAGAAGAGAGAGAGAAAGAGAAAGAGAGAGGAGGGAGAAGGAGGATCGAGGAAGAGCCACGTTTTCACTCCAGCCACGCGCTGCGCTTTACGCCCGAACAGGCGTTCTCTCGATTTTTCGCATTTTCGTGGTTCTGCCAGCCGAGGAAGTTCGTTTAGGAATTCATTGCCGACTTACACGGATATAGGAACGCTAACGCCCACGCTGAGAGTACGTTCTATTCGGGAAACGTCTTCTTCTTCTTTGCCCTTCACTATTCCTCCTCTCTCCTCCTTGTCGCCCTGGTCGCCTGCGAGCACCGGATCATCTCTTGGGAAAGCGCACTCGTCTTCCTCCTCTATCGATTCTCTAATATTATTCCTAGCGAAACCCGACGATCTATCAGATCGTGATGTGCTTCGTGCGACACTCGCTTCTCTTCTTGACTGTCGATCGACATCCCCTGTCTTTGGATTGCGGTGACACTTTTGCACACAATAATTACTATTCCAGGATTACTTTTACTAGAACTTACTACTACTAAACACATTTTACAATACACGAAACTAGAGAATATAATTACCATCTCATAATTCATATATTTCTTAATTTACAATATAAAATACTAGATATAATAGCTTAAGTATAGCTAATTTTCTGACAAACTCGGAGATAAGTAGCCCACATCATTTCTCTATTCCCAAGTCGCGCGGTGGATGGTGCTCGACATTATCTCGGCATTTTCGCCGTTCGCCGCAGGAAAATAGAATGTTAGGATCGCAGAGGCGAATCTAGGCGGTAGAATCCAGCGATATATCCATAGCCGGCAGTTAAAAAGGTCTCGTCGGAGTAGATAGTAGTATAGAGGGTGATAGAGGAAGAGAGAGAGAGAGAGAGAGAGAGAGAGAGAGAGAGAGAGCGAGAGGATAGCGAGGGAGTGCGAGAAGCTAGAGCTCCGTATTCGGCGAGCATCTCGGCTCGAAGGCGGAGGCCATCCCGAGGGAGGGTACGCCCGTCTTCCTTTATCGGTCCTGATATTATCCGTGGCGAAACTTCAAGCATATCTCGTGCTCGCATCCAGTAACCCTCCAGTTCTCCTCTCACGGAGAGGAGTGTACGTGTGCAGCTGCACCGAGAAGGAGAAGAGCGAGATAGATACACGGATAGAGTTGAAGAGAGAGAGAGAAAGGTGGTTGGTGGCGGCACGAGGCGAGGAGGGTAGCACGGAGAGTATTCTCTCTTCTGGGTTAGAAGTACAGAGTACAGACGTCTGTCGATGGGTTTCCTGTGTGTGCCAGCGACGACGGCACGTAGAGCATACGCTGAGCGCATACGGGCAAATCTAGAGAACAAGAGCGAGAGACTGAACCCTATTGGAGCAGTGGATGCCGCAGGGGAAGGGAGAAGGAAGGAGAGCTAGTGTTCCTCGTAGTAGGTAAAGGGAGATTTATGTCGACTCTATGGACCGGGCGACACGTGCGGGCGAGCTACGATATACCGGGGGGAAAATTTGCCATTTCCCGTTAACTTGGGAACACTGATATATCCATACACACTGCCTCGCCTTCGAGCGAGAGGATATATAGAGTGAGTGAGTAAGAGAGAGAGAGAGAGAGCTTGGATACTCTGTTTGACTAAGCGGCGTAGCTTTAATTGCAAAATAGGATGTATACCAGCAGCTACACTACGCTCGAACCCACGATGGAGCTTCGAGTTCTCGCAGTGTGCTTCAGTGTGTTACCTTGCTCGCGAACAACCCGGTTCCGCAACAACAAATGTGATACAGTGCATGTGAAATTTTGAACTTGTCCACCGTAGGAAGCTTTGGTACCACGTAGTTGGGCTGTTAGAGCGATGGAAACTGCTCTCTTTCTCTCTCTCTCTCTCTCTCTCGAGGGACCAAGCGATCAAGAGTGGTCGAATGGTACTCTCTGGTAGCCGCGTGGAACGGTTTGATTAGTGTCCGTCGAAATTCAACTGAATCTTCGCTGTAAAAGTGAAGATAGCCAGTTTACTGGGAATGGGATGGTGTGCGTGTATACTAAGGCATAGACTCGCGACGGGCAAGTTGGCGTGTCGCGCGTCTGAGCTGCAGTCTATTGGATTTACGGTAGTTAGGGTAAACAAGGGAGCTCCTTGGAAACTCATTTTGGCACAGGGCGCACCACTTCCTCGTGCTGCCTCCTCGCGTCCTCCTAGAATTTGGAGTTACGTGTCTCCGAGAGTCGCTTTTTCTTCTTGGCTCTTTAGACCTGCCTTCCTTCAACGTTTCCTGCTCGTAACGCGTATCTGAAGTTGCAACGCGCAAGGGAGTGTGTTATTTGTCGCCACTTCGATTTACGATAATGGAGATAATTTCCTAGATAAAACTGTCTCTCCTGGAAACGGTTAGAATACGCTATAATAAAGCGTTCTGGAGTGTGAATGAACTATAACGGTATTCCGTTGATGATAGATGGAGAGAGTCGTATGTAACCTGGCGCGAGTAAATTCATTAGTTAATTTCTGTGTTCGTCGAGAGTAAGGGCTCGCGGTAATTGGTACACAACGCAGGGGAGTGGAAAGTAGACCTTTTTCGGAATTAGAAGGGCTAGCACCCGGCGAGAATTGCCGTTAATTGGTTTGCCTATAAATTAATTCGATTGAAAGTGGCCCCGTGAGCGAGGTGGACTCGACCTACTTGGTCGCCCTATTGTAGCCCTTTATTTTCTCCCTTTTCCACCCACCTACAGTCTCACTCTCTCTCTCTCCCTCTCTCTCTCCCTCGAGAAAAAGGAATTCGGCTGTGGGAGAAAAGCTAAGGTAGAATGGGTCTCCGTGAAATTCGTTCGGTGAAACGCACGGCCGGAAGTCGAGGGTGAACATTGTTTCCTGGGGGTGCGCTTGCGCGCTTTGCCTTGCCTCTTCCCAAACCTTAATTACCATGAGCTCGCCGCCACCAACACCACCATCGTACTCACCATCATCACCGTCGTCGTCGTCGGCGTCGTCGTCGCCGGCGCGCTTGTGGCGAAAAAAATTCTTAAGAGCCGTCGAGAAATGCCGGGGGAACAAAAATAGGCCACGTCCCTTTCGAGATACCTTTTCTTTTCATCTGCTTGCGCCGCCAGCGCTCCCGGGAGAGGCTGCGGTTCCGTGCGCACCCACCTACACCCTCCAGCGGTATTCCACTCGTGTTCTTTCGACGTCTATTTCAACCGACAACTTCACTATAGCTACCTCTTATAAACAGCTCTGCTGAAATACTTAAGCGAACTTCGCTCTCTTTCTCTTAACATGTCTATGCTCACGTTACATTGACAATGTTCAAAGTGGACCTCGCACTTGACACCTTGTTTTACCTCCACTTAATAATCACTTTCGTCCAAAAGAAGTGGACTCAATGACACGACGCAAAGCAGCGCGCACGCTCGATTCACCCAGAGATGAGAGAAGATGCGCTTTCATCATTTATCCGAGGGTCCCCGTGCCGGAATAATTGCGAGTCGCCCGTGTCTATCGGTATTGTCACGTGGCGCCGGGTAGTTCATTATATTTTGACCTATATCGAAGCTAAATGAGATGCTCCATTCGACGAGAAAAAGAGGACGGGACTAAGAGGCGAGTTTATTCAACAAGGCTAGGCCGCGCGACCGCGTGATATTGAGTTTACCCTGCGAGCAGAGCGACTGAATTTATCATCGCGGCGGATTTAACGTCGACGAGCAGAGAGAGAGAGAGAAAGTGCAACGCATACTTCTCGGTAGCCTTTACCACTATTGCGCAGGAGTATGCAAGCATATATTTATCAGCCGCGGAGAGATGTTACGCGGCAGGCAGGCAGAGGCAGGCAGGCATGATGTTTTTTACGTGTCTTCTCCTCGAAACGGTCGGTCGGGCGGACGTGTTGGCTCTTCGAAAATAAATCTCTGCCCTGTGAAGTAGCTCGTTTGACACGCGCGCGCTCTCTCCTCTCTCGCTCTGCATCCTTTCAGAAAGCATACTCCCGTCGTCTTTGGGTGTATTCTTAGTGGCTGACACGGAGAATTCTCTCTTCCGGCCTGAGTTTAACCCGTCTTATGCAGATGATCTCGACAGCATCGCATATACGTGTGTCGTACCGCTTCTCTTCTAGATGGAAGGTGTTCCCTTTATTTTACACCTCGCTCGATTTAACGGCAATATTTGCCGAATGGCTGGTGTTCCAGTGCACGCGCCACTATGGATACATATGTATTAGAGGGAGGTAGTGGAGCCCGTTTGAAGTGAATCACGACGATATAAACCTCTTTATGGGACGGCTGCTCGATCGTTTCAGCTCGTATCGATCAGAATTTCACTGTCTTGTTTCTACGCCCATTATTCTCTGATTTCCTCCCTTTTGTTAGTCCGAATAGCATGCCGCTCGCTTTACTCCGCGCATCCGTGAAATGACTATTCACTATTGTCTTGGAATAAAAACTAAACAATCAAATGTTTTCACGTAGTCGATTGCAAAGTCAAGAGAAGCAGAGAACGGAATAGTAGTAGTACATTCAAGAGTGATAGAATCTCTGTTGAGTTGGATGGGCGAATTGGATTAATCTTTTTGCGGGTTCCTTCGATCTTTGCTCTAGCATTCCTAAGGGGATAATCCTAAAGGTATGTGGGAGTTAGAACGGTGTTGGGTGGAGATCTCTGCAACATCGTAATGAAGTGCTGGCGCCCATACAATCTCTTTCTCCATCTCCCTTTCTCCGTTTGGCTGGGGCCGCTTTCTTAGTATGTTAACGGGATATATCGTTTGCACGGAGGCAGCCAGACGGGCGAAAAGCCCGCCCGAGGAATTATGATTTCGGTGCGCCGGGCGTGTCTCGCGCACGAAAGCCACCGCAAGCTTTGCGAAAGCTCTCGGATTTCCGGCGGCGATATACGCGTACTCTCTCAGAGGTCCTGGGAAAAGCAGCGAAGGCTGCACCGCGGTTCCTGGCGTCGGCTCTCTCCTGAACGTTCTCTTTCGCAAGCGAAAGCCGCCACCGCGCTACGCCGACGTCGGTTTCAGGCTCACGCCTAAGTCCCTGCTATTTACGCCGCTTTGCTTGACAATTTTTATGAAATTCCAACGAGCCGCGTCTTGTTTATCATTGCGTCGAGGTAAAAGTTGTCACACGTCCTCACTGTAACGCATCCACACAAGGCGCTCTTTGACCAGAACGATTCCCACTCACTGCGATCACGCAGCGCGCGCGCGACGCCTCCGGCGTGTTTGAAAAGCGATAATTAATCCGACGTATCCCGCATAGGAAATTGAGTATCAGAGTGGCCGGCGAAAAAAATTCGCAATTTAGCCGGCGGAAGGTTGGCAGAAGTGCATCGGGGTGAAGAGAGCGGCCATGCCTGCACAATTTTTATTTCTATCCTTAATAACTGGGTCAGGAGAGACTTTCATCGGGCGAGGCGGCGAACACCGAGCTTCTCTCGACGGGCTCATATTGCCGTCGCTCAAATTGCCCCGACGTGCCAAACGGAGGATGGAAATGCAGATTGCGGAGTATTAAGCAGATTGGGATTGACGAGGAGAGCGTCGACGACGCAACCTTGCCGCTTAACTTTGTGTGTGTGTGTGTGTGTGTGTGGGGGGGGGGGGGGGGGAGAAAGAGTGTATATCTCAGGCGAGAGAAAGAAAAGAGTATGGTGCTGCTAGAGAACCGGAAGCTCGTGAACGTAATCCTAAGTGTGCTCGGCTTATATCGGCTTTTACGAAGCGCGGCGTCTTGATTGGATTTCTCTCTCATCCGATCAATCTTTCACTCTTTCTCACACCCTCTCCTCTCTTTTATACCTTCTGCCTTCCTCTTTCTCTCTCTCTCTCTCTCTCTCTCTCTCTCTGTCTTACATAGATGCAGCAGTATGTCACCTGCTCTCGAAATTTCCGACGCCCCACAAATTGACTTGCTGCTTCCAAGCTCTCGAGAATTCGGGTAATCCTCTTTAGCGGACGATCGACGAGCCGAACGTTTTCCAATTAAATTCGCCGGACAAAAAGGGGAATTTATAGTCGCCATCGGGCGCCCGCTCACCACGTATAGTACTGGCGGTGAAATTCCCCGTCTATCGTAGATTAGAGTCGGCCAAGGTGACCGTGAGCAATAACATAGAAGGATCCCTCGGGCGATCGTCCACGACGGTAAAGATTTTCGCGTGGTCTCTGCTTCCCTCCTCAAGCTCGTATATTTCGTCCCGACGAAAATCAGGGATAGCTCCGAGGGAATAATCTGAGACGAACATCTACCCTGTTTGCGGGTTGTAGTTGGCTCGCGTGATATTATTCGACCAGCATCGCCTTCCGTCGAATTCGTCAAGATTCCAGCTGATTCGATTAGCAGGGCGCACAGGGTAACGAGGTTCCAGTTATCGGCGAGGTAACTTCGGTTGGCCTAGCTCTCTCAACAGAGAATGCGAACTTTTCTCCCATTCTTCGCTCCCTTTGCTCACTGGGGGATGAAGATTGATAGCAAACAATGGCGCCGCGTTTCTTAAATATTTACGAATTCGATAAGTCTCTCCCCGGTCCTGTTGCCAAACGTGGTGGTTGGTGGGAGAGGGTGGTTGGAAGAGGGGTAGTGGTAGAAAAGAAGTCGAGATAAAAGAAAAAGAATAATAGTACTATAGAAAACCCGATTCGATCCCCTTTTACAGCATCTGTACCGATGTACGACGTATCGATCGTGAAAGCCTTCGGCCCTTGGTTCATATCAATTTTATTATGAAAGTTCCATTCAGAATTTCATTGATATAGCTCGAACGAAGTTGCGGCTACGTGTCCTCCCCCGGCGGTGGCGGCCAGGTAAAGATATCCCTGGCGAGTGCACGTCGTGACTTTAAATTAATATGAGACGTTCCAGTTTCAGGCCGAAGTAACAGGGGCCAGGCTACGAGAGTAGAAACATATTCGAAACTTGTCTTAGTCAACTAGAGTTGTACGATTAGTTGGCAGTGCATGTATCAGCCGTAGTAGGTGGTAGCCGTGAGGGTTGGATGGGAAAGCGATATCCATCCCGTAAGGGAAACTAGCAGCCACGATACTTAGCGATCACGTCACGTTCGAGGCCACGAGAAAGTTCCCTTCTATCCCTCTTACTCTGCCGAAGACAGAGATGAAGTTCACGGCGTCTCGAAATTAGGAAGTCGACTAAAACGCGTGAGTGCTTGGTCCACCATGCTCGCACAGCAGCATCAACTCCCTCTCTCCTCCGGGAGACATTTAATCCAGCTTTGCATTCGGAAGATAATATCCCAGCCTCGTAATTATGTCGCAATTACGTGGGATAGATTTTCCGGGTATGCATCCACGTCCGAGGCAGGACAATTCTGGCAGTAGCTGGCAGCTGCCAGCCACCAGCCAACCAACCAACCAGCCAGCCAGCCAGCCAGCCAGCCAACTTCCCGCCCCCAATGCCCCTGCGTTATTACAGCCAGAAGGGTATAAACGCTTTCGCTCTACTTTTCCGCGACTGCATTCGGAGGAAGGTTTGGTGGGCTGTGCTGCGGACAACGCGTCGCAATCTCTCTTCGAAACCATCCCTTTCCCTCTCTCACTCCTCTCCTATCTCCTTCTCTCTCTCTTCGGTCTGCCGTCCCACCCTCCTTTGCGTTTTGTTTATTTGCGTCATTTATCAACTTCTCTCCGACGGTAAAAAAAACTGCCGTAGGGGGCGCGAGAGAGAGAGAGAGAGAGAGTAAGAGAGAACTGGAAAAAGGAGTATCCATAGGAAGGGCAGGGCACAGCGACGGCAGGAATGCGCTCGCTCTATGTTTCTCTCTCTGACGGGGGCGAGAAACTGCGGGTGGTTCGTGGAGTGAAAGGTGGAGAGGAGGGAAAGGGCTGGAGGCCGAGTGCAGTGCAATGCAAAAGGCTCGGCGAAGAGGAGAGCGCGGGCGGGGATGGCTGCAGAAGCGGCGCTCGCTCGCATCTCTCGGTGGGTGCAGCTTGAAAAACGAGGCAAAAGGAGTTTTTGCTCGCGTCGCTCGCTGCCAGCGCGCGGGGGTTGGTTTCACCACGAACGCAACTCGCTGCTGCTCGGCCTTTGCCCTCTTCTCTATTTCCCAGGCTGTCTCGAAGCATTAATAGAACTCGGAGAATCGACGCGTCTATACATACATACCGCACCTCGCTCCTCTCTCCCACTACCTTCCCCGCTACCTAATTTCACGAGTACCCTACGTGTTTCCCATGTAGAGACTGCCACCGCCGCCGCCGCCACCGACACCGCTGCGTTTACCATCCCTTGAGTCGAGTTCCTCCCCAGCATCGTACCCGCCTACGTGCTTCCGTCTGAAAAGCAGTCCCTTAGAACCCGCGGACAGGATGACTTGCCGCTTGATTCGTGACAAATTTCCCTCGCGAGCAACGAATCGGCATTGATTTCCATGGGGTGGAATCCTCCGTCATTTTATCATACTTCTTCCGATTGCTGGCCTTTGTCAGATTAGATATTTCAGTGTATATTTATTATTAATACAGTTGATAGATTAATTGAACGTCTAAAATGTTCAATAATTTAAGTGAGTTTCATCAGTGAATTCAGATCAATGAAAAGTCTAGAATCTGCCAGGAGTAGATTTTGCAGAATGTAATATCGGCACAGCTGGTTGATACGTATCCGCGTGATTCTGTACAGCATGGCGGAAGGGATGGAAGCATAGAATACACCTACAATGAGACTAGCTGGAAGCAGCGTGGCGGGTATTTGCGTAAGTGAATGCAGCCGCACTTAATCAAAGGGCTCCTGTCAGTATTTCAAGGAGGGTTTGTGGGAGGATAGGGCTTCCCTGAGCGCAAGACACGCATTGCACTCGCGTGTTTCAATGGGACTACTCAGCTGTGCGAACTTAAAGCCACAGTTGCATGATCTATGCGATGCAGATACCAGCTTATCGACGCCTAGCCTTATACACAAGGATTGGGAGGATGAAATCGATTCACTTTGGAACGAATTAATTCGATAGACATCTCCACCTTGCTTTAGCCGGATCTCGTTTTTCATTTCCCATCCTCATTCCGCTTGCAATGTAATGTATGTTATGTAAATAATTCGTGACTTATGGGATGGGGTATCAAATATGTAGAGAATTAATATTTTTCCTGGTTAATGGAAGTTGATTTGCAATTAAATATATTCAGTGGAATAAGCGATGGAATACACGACTGTTGCACTCTACATATTGGCAGTGCCCTTAGCAAATCCGTACAGTTTGCAACTCCACGGGATTAGTTGTTTGTTACTATTTACACGTCGATGGTAAATTCTGAAATTACCAGCGTTATTTCGAATATTTCGAAGTCACAGGATCATGGGAATACTGGATTACTGATCACATTCATTAACCCAACTCTTCCTTCCTATCAATTATCCTTGTTATTTAAAAGTCCTTCAAGGGGTTCCACAGTAAAACAGTTTATTTCCTCCTTATCTGAAATTCTCGAACTCACCAGTGGACCAACGGGAAAGGAAAGGGATCAAAACGAAGCGATAGATTTGTCAAGCGGCTTCGCTTAAACATCCCCGTAATTAATTCGATGGGGGTCGCTCGGTGATTCGGTAATTAAACGCGACCGCGCTTGATCGAGTCCGGCAATGAAGTAATAAAGCGGCTTCTCCCGAGCGGCGACACCGACGGCGAACCTGGCGTGTCGGCGTCCGCGCGATAGTCGGCGAATTGTTCTGAACGCGGGGGGGCGGGGGTGGGGGGCAAGCCGGTGGTGCACTGCGGTGCAATTATGCTCCTCGATCAGTCATGGTGTCACGGGCACGGGCGGCTACGCGAATATATATCGGGAGCACCGTGAATTCCAGAGAAATTGCAATTTTTACTACTCTCTCCCCCGTCGCCATCTTTCTCCTTCTCGGCGTTCTCCCCCCTTTCCTTTCTTTCTCCTGGCATAGCTAGCTACAGGCTATTAAAGTGCGCCCGCTTATCCCCGATACTATTTATCGGTTTGATAGCGTCAGCGGTGCATTTGCTCGAGTGTCTGCTATTCCGCGAGTTTAGAGCGCTGTGTTTGCGTGCGTGCGTGGGACGCGAACGGGGGACGCGATTTTGGCAGAGGGAGACTGCGAAATTGCCGGCGCTATTAACGCATTCGTGGACACGCCGGCAATTCCAGGCTTTATTGGCCGGCGGCCTCGCTCTCCCGCGACACACTGCAGTCGTAATATCTCCGTGACTGCAAAACGCGCGCGGACGTGTACGTGTCGCTTATGAGGCAAATGTTATGTCTGTTGCAGCCCTCGCCTGGTTGAAAAGCCGGCAGGCTGCGCCGCAACTTAACCCCTCGCGCGCGCGCGCGCGCGTCAACTCTGTTTGTAGTTTCTACTCTCTCCTCTCCTCTCCCACTGACTTTTGCTTGCATCACAAGCTCTTGCAACTAGATTCCTTCATTAATATTACATGCCCTCCTACTGGTTTGCCTTCCTTTTCTTTATTATCTTCTATTTCACGACTGGTCTTTATTACCTTCAGGGAAACAACTAGATTTCGGATTTTAAGTTTGTTGAAGAAAGCCAACCCAGTTTCATCAGTCCTGAATGATAGCCACCCCTATTCACTGGAGTACAGTGAAGTTTTTACTAGTAGTAAAGAGCGGCAGCTCGCACAAGCAGTAAGTGTAAACTGCCAGCTGTAAACACACGGGCCCTGAAATGATTGGGGTCAGTAAAAACCGGGGGGCTAATAATTCGCAGGTCGTATTACGGTGAGTGCTAGCGAGCGCCATCTACGTCCTCTACTATATTTCCCCCACTTCCAACCGGTGATATTACGTCGTGAATGGAGACGCTAAGGCAACGGGCACGTTTCCTTCTCTTGTTTACAATTTTCTCATGCTTTTATCCTACCATTAACGTGCTTGCTTCGCGCTGCCCAAGAAAATGACTGTTCTTCGAAAGCCAACAGTCGCGTCGTTCTGCGATAATTCCCTCGTTCTACTTATCACGTTACATTCATTAGCTTCTACTATTCTGTACTTCGCCGGGTGAAACAATAAGGGAATGAGCGAGTAGAAGAAAGGCCAGATGGAATGTTAGAGAGTGATAGAAGTTCCTTGAATCGCTTTGTCAATGTGGCTGGCACTTGCGCCCGTGAGATAGAGAAAGAGAAACACCTAGAAAGGGTGAAAAGGGAAAGGGTATCTTCGAAGTCGATTCAAGGAAGAGTCGGTAACGTTTACAAGACGCTGGAGCGATCACACGAAGTACTTGCCCGAATACCGTATCGCCTAGCACTTCTTACTCCCTGCACACACACACACATACACACAAGCATACACTCTGGTCTCTCTCGCCTCTCTCGGCTGTGATCTGGTGCAGTTAGATTGGAAAAAGTTTCTCCCTCGAATCGCAAATTACAGTGTGCACGCCGGCAGAACGAAGGAGAGAACACAGAAGGGCGGTGGAAGGGAGGAGGAGGTGGAATAGGGAAGTCATTTCGGAGAGAATCGTTCGGAATGCTGGTCACTCGCCGGCTGATGTTGCACTCCCTTTTTCCGAGCTTTCAGGGCTTAGCCCATCGTCAGTGGACACACCAGCGGCAGAATGGGAACTCGGATGGGAGTAATCTTGATTTTTAGAATGCCCCGAACCCATCTCACCTATCGGGCTCAATTGAACTCAACAATTTATTGGAGATAAGGTGATAATAACGTTACAAATAACGTTTTCGGATTGGAATTACTTGGTAACTGTGAAGACTCGCGAATAGAGGCCGGTATCGAAGCTCTAAATAGATTAATAGTTAAGGACAAATTATCTACGAGTAAACACACATCTTTGAGTTAAGAAGCGAAGACCTAATTGACCATTAGCGTCGGATCTTTGAATTTAGAGGGAACATGGTGGGTTCACCCTGCTAGCTGATAGGCAATCGAGCTGCTTCTAGTCGAGCTGACCTGACCTACAACAGCTCCTCAGGTCACGGTAAACGAATTGCAGTCGCCCTGAGTTAAGGTCCTGCGGAATCCACGGCAGGATGGTAGGACGTAATAGCCAGGACGACGGGGAGATTTCGCGATCTCCCCTTTGAGATAAGGGATGGCTTCTAGTCAGTCGGGCGAGCGCTTTATCGCATGACAGAGAAAAGTTCACTTCCTACGGGACGTTCCCTCGGGCACCGAGCACCATCTTCTCTCTTTCTCTCTCTCCCACCAGGACTCCATCCTCGAGCGAGCGAATTATCTTTTCGAAAATGGAGCTGCCACGTTTTTTAATCTGCCCGGGAGACATTGCTCGTCGTCTCCCTCGGTACTTTTACTCGAGTTATCCCAGTTTCTCTACTTCCTTCCTTACCGTTGGGAGCGAGGCGTCCGTTTAAACCAGTTTAATTAAGGATCGGTCGAGAAATCAGCGATCACAAAATCGTACGGGGATTGAAAGATCGGAAATTCGCCGTCATGTACGCGCGTTTGAATTAATACGGGATTCGATTTTCCCGTGACTGGTGGTGCATTCGTGTCTCCTCATGCTCAAGCGGCCGTAGAGGTATACTGCTCATTGTCACTGATGTTTATTTACTTTAATACCGGCGTATTTTCCATTCTATCAGCTTGCAATCGTGCGAACGCCGGCAGGCAAGCAAGAGGGAAAGTGAGAGAGAGGTAAAGAGCCGGGTTCGGATAAATAATCGATGATCATGTACAAATCATCCAACGCCGCGTCCTGGGATAATCCCCGATTATCGGCATTACCGCGCCGAGGCTCGAAATTTAACGGCTCGTTATTTCTGTTATTTCGTTATTGGATTATCGACGCATTGTCCTCCCCTGCCTCTTTCCGTTACGGGCGGGCGTATCATCCCGAAAAAAGCAAGAACACAGAGTCTCCGAGAGAATTTCGAAAGCGATGGAAATCCCCGTATGTATACGTGCACATACATCGCGGAGTTTGTTTAACGCGTAATCAATGTTGCCGGCGGCACTTTTGGCACAAATCACAATAATGGCAGCCGCCGGGCATCGCTGGCAGTAACCGTATTCCAATACGATTATATTGGCCGCGGGCTAAAACACTGCATGATAAAACGAACGCCTCCTATCCTCCACTATGTATATTCCATCTCTCAACGGCTCGGGCTTCCACTTCCTTTCTCTTCCGATATCGTACGTCATTACTGGCTACTTCTAAACACTCGATCGGCCACCATTCACACTCGTGAATATAACGGAACATGAGAGTAACGAGGTGCGCTTATGAAACAAGGGAGACTTTTTCATGGAAATACGTAGATATTCTATTGCAGGTAGTGATGGTGAGTTGAGCGAGCAGAACGTTTGCTTTTAAATTTTCCTCGTAAAATCGAATCATGTTTCTATCCTATTCTCTCATCCTTTGTCCTCCTCTGAGCCCCCTTCTACGTCTGTATATGTGGAGCGAAGCCATAAATTTCTGATTGCGGGGGTGGAATGAAAATTTACCTGTGACTTGGCTGATTATAACTGATAGCTGGCCTCCCGTAATACAGTTATCGCGGCCGCACGTCCAGCGATACGAGACACACACACACACACACACACATATACCCATGCGAATACAATACACAGCCGGTTCACACATACGTTGTGCGCGAGGTGGCTTGAAATCGATATTTAAAGAACCGCGCAATGAAATAATTCAACAATGCAGCTGTGAAAGCGAGAAAGAGAATGGTAGGGAGAGCTCGTCGCATTTACCAGGCATTATCACCCAGCAATTTAACATTTACTAATATTAATGTGCCTCGATATAATCCCATTCACGCCAACCTCGCCTCCTCTGGCCGTCCGGGCAATTTGTACTCCCGTTGTCTCATTCTCTCTTTCTCCGTAAGAGCGACCCTACTAGATGGCATTCTCTCACTCCTCGCGCATTTTTCCCACTAATTTTGCGACGAACAAATTCCTGGCTGGGAGGAGGAGGAGGAGGAGGATGCCGCAGACAGAAAAAGGAGAGGGCGAAAGAGAGGCCGGCAGAACGAATCACAGATAGCACGCGGCCGCCAGAGAACGAGGGGCACCGGGATGCTGTATACACAGGGTGTATCAAGTTAATCCTGAAAGACAAAGGCGACGCACGCCTCGCAAAAGCCGGTGGCGGCGCCCGGCGTCCCGCTTCGCATTGAAATAAATGAGTAATGCCTTTTGCAGTTTGCGCCAGCGGCCGACTCTTTTGTTGCCGATCTCCGGCCCCGGTGAACGCGTGAGAGAGAGAAACTTTAAAATATAGAGCGGCTAGTAGTTCGAGCGCTCTCCAACATTAGTATTCCTCCTGCCAATTAATTAGCTGAGTACATGCAGCTCGCGTTCCCGGCTCATTCTTCTTCTCCTTTTTTTTCCCCGGCGCCTACTACTTCTTTCTCCCTTTTCAGACTACTTTTTTCTCCTTTCTATCACATTTTTCCATGTATAAACTTGGCGCTTATGCTGCAGTTGGTTTGTCGCGAAGCAGTGCGTATTGGCTGCCGTCGTCTTCGCACTCTTTAACCTAGTCGACTAGGAATGTTTGCGTTACCACCTGCTGACGTATGCACACGTGTAAAGGGCACACTTGCCAGAGAACTATGCGGGTTTCCATGGATGTCTCGCTGGCACAAATGTAATATTTGAAGGGAAATTTCTTCGTAAGCGTCTTCTGTTCGTTTCTTCTTCGCTCTTTGTTTCGGATTCCAAGTTGTCTGGCAACTCTTTCCTCGTCTTGGCGGTTTTCACATTGCAGTGTTGGGTTAATTAGAGTGGGTGGGTAAGATCTTCTCATGCACCTGGGAGGGTGGCTGGCCTTTCGTTTTATTAAAATTCGTCGGCCGGTGTTTATCTCGCTCGGTTTGCCGCTCCTGTCCTTTGATCTTTCTAGAAATGGTGCCGCCGGTACAATTAAGATTGCCGAGTGCCAAGCGAGCACTGACTGTACTACCGGGCACTGTCCTTTCCTGGCAATCAAGCGGCTCATTTCATCACTGCCGTTCCATCTCACCACCAGGCAGGATTCTCTCCGCGCTGCAGCTAATAATTATCCATTGAAATACTCCGGATTATTGTTAGCGGGAGAACGGAGCTCCGGATTGACAGACGGCAAACAGTTGGGCATGGAAGCTTTGCTTTCTTGTGAGCGAAGCTTGAAGTCGGAAAGTGCCCCCTTGGTAAAGTCAGTCCTTGGCAGTCTCGGGTGTTCTTCTTTGACTTCGTCGTGTCATTCCTCCCTTTTGTCGCTCTTCTCCTCCTCGAGCTAGCGAAGTCGAGTGTGAAGAGTAAGTACTACGCCGGCAATCATCCAGGGCGGCGGCGATACTTCAAGAAACTGGGCTAACAAACGCGTCCCCAGGAAATCCCGGTGATAATCAGCCTAGGAAGTTGAAGGGTGGGACGATTTTTCCTGACCCCCTTCTGTAAAAGTCTGGATGGGTGAACGGCTGCCTTTTGAGCTTTTAATTCGGTCGTCAGTCCACTCGGCAAGGATGAGCCCACTGACAAGGGCAAAGAGAGAGAGAGGGAGAGAGTGTGCGAGTAACGAATTGAATATTTATCGTATAAATTTAAATCGTTAATACCAAGCTGCTCCGGCCAACTCCCGATAGCGGGAGTTCGCTTTGCCCGACCCGATATCCATAAAGAACACGAGCGCCACTGTGGCCCAATAATTAGCTAGATAATCGGTGCCACCGTCGGCGTGGCCGCTTGTTTTAATCTCGAAAACATACTCCGAAAATTGGCAGAAGCCTCCATCAGTTCTCCTGCCCCCACCACTGGAGCCTCTGTCCACCGGGCGCCGCTCTCAGTCGCGCAAATATCGACGTATCGGCACCGTTCGAACCACATTTCGAAAAACATTATGATAATCCCCGGAGCACAGTTCCAGTGCTCTCCCGCAGCGAGAGCCACGATAAAAGCGAGACTCGCGCCTCTTTTCACCTCCTCTTTTATTTCCCCGGTCTACACGTGTAACCGGAATTGCGCAAATGCATTTGGCAAATGGAACGATGGGTTAATGAATATTTATCGGGCGAAATCGAATGTCGGATTTCGTTTTATAGCTCCCTCGACCCCCTTTTTCCCCAACGACCGTGCGCAACACCCACGGTCTACTCCCTCGGTGTACTCGAGTAAGGTCAATCACGTTTGGTACTCACGAAGAATATTAATACATTAATTAGCTGAATATTTGATATCGCGTTACGTAGCGAATTCGCTGGCTGGAAAATACGACGGGAAGTGGATAATTTCGGGGAAACAGAGAGGTTCTCAATTTTACGAATTGTCAATTGGTCCGGACCGGATGCTGTGGATGGACGGCTGGTCCGGAGAGAGATCGTTGCTATAAAAATCTAACAGAGTTCTTTTCTGTATTGGCAAACATCACTTTCGAGAGTAGGGAGCAATTACGGAGAAAGAGCGGCTTACAAGAGTAGTGGCTTGCTGTCACGTATGTCAGGAAGATGTTCGAGTGACCTGGTCTAATGCCAAACACTGACAAACGTTCCTGCCAGCGACATTCCTCGCTCCCTCGCGACTTGTCATTCTTTTTTGAAAAGCTATTCTTCCGGCCAGTACACGATTGCATTTCCCCCGACTCTTTTCTTACTCGCTCAACTTCTGTCTATGTGCGTCGACGTGTCTGGGACTTCCGGGAACAGAGGCGATTTATTGACACGTGTTTTCGAGCCTGCTAGTCGAGTTCTTCTAAAGGTTAATGCCAGTAGTGAGGTCGCGTGCCAGCAACGACTATCGGCTCTCTTTCACACTTGCTATCACGTTCAATCGAAGGTCAGGTTCACCTAAGTCATTGCCTCCATTACCTAGCTATAGGCTGAGAAATCCTACTCGTACAACTACCCTTCTTCCCATTTCAAATGTAGTTTGTACGTGTACGATATTTTCTTTTATCTTATTTCTCGAAATAAATAGAATAGTATAAGCGAATTCTGATAACATTCAATAGTGAATCTGTATTGATGGAAATATAAGCCGATCTTTCTCTTCGAAAGAGAATTAAATATACAAGAAAATGTATCTTCCGTGTCTACATAAGTTTCGTAAGACAAAGTGTTAAATAGTTACACTTCGTTTTTATTATTTCCAAGGAAGAGAAACGAGGACGAAATGCGAGCAGCTTTCACAAAAGTTGGCGGCGATGGGTTCGCAGAGGAAGGCAGTGGAAGTGCTCCGCTCGATGTTTATCCGATCGTCATTTTTATTGTGCATTATGCATTCCGCGCGCACAAGGAAAATCTCTTTGAGAGGCGGTACGGGAAATTGGAAAAATCTCTCGCGGAAAGTTTCCCACTTGGCGTTCGAGGAACTTGGAAATCGACGTGCGCCACCGCCGTCTCGGTCTTCTTCGGCGAAGTCGTACGAAGTTGCAGTGGTCCTCGGGTATCGGGGAAACTTCCGTGGCCCGAAATATCAAAACCTCGGCCTCCAGGGTACGCTGGTAAATTCCTCCAAGTTCACACGAGAGAAGACGACGGTAGTGGCCGGAATCGTGGCGGGTAACCTGGTCACGGCTAGAGCTTTTGATCTCTCGGGCAAAATTCGCAGATAATTCCCAGGGCAATCGGAGAACGCTGTCTTATCTCTTGGAATCTCGGCGAGCTGATATCCATGCCCGACCAATCTTATCTCAAATGCTATGAAGACACCCTTATATAAATTTCGCCTGGCACGCGTGTTCACTTCCTTCTACACTGTCGTCGTAACATCTCGATCTTACGCCAGTTCCGCAGGCTTCTTGCATAAATATTTCAGTAGCAATAAAGTTCGAGGTGGGCGCGAGAGCGCGTGCTATCCTGGTTCTGGCGAACTTCATAACATACTCGGGCACCAGCTCGTACGACTTTTAGCACCTCGTGAGGTTTGGCTGCTTCTCGACCGATAGCTTTTGCGGGGCAACTGGCTGATACAAATATCATAGGAGTCGCGCTTCTTTATGACTAAGGAGGATACGAAGGCCTGGGAATTCATTTGACTGCTCAAGTATTTATCCAAGGCGAAATGTGCAATCCTGTCAGTTCAGCTGGTGCCGCGCCAGCCCTATCCTGCCGCCTGCAATTTAACGTAACTCGGGCTTCTTTACGATGCTTGCAGTCGCCTGCTAGCATGTAACATTCATAGGAGCCAGTAAGTACGAGCTCGGCACCGTCAGGTTTTATATTTTTTTTTTCTCTCTCTCTCCTTCATCCTCCCACTTTTCGCCAACGCGATCGGGAAGCAGCGATGAAATTCAATTACCGCCCCTGCGTTGGCTCTCATAACTTACGCGGGCATAGATCTACTGTTGGGGCGAGTGGAAGGAGAATGTAGATAGAGCTCGTAAACGGGGCAAATGTTTGCATTTTGTAGTTTACGGCAGCAGAGATATGGTTATTCGACCACTCGAAGGCAGCGTAAATTTTCGGCTGCGGTGCGATCGAACTCTCGGGATGTTAGTGTGGAAAGGAGCCCCGGTAACCCGGTCACGCATTTCCATCTTCCTTCGCTGTGAGCAGATCCAAGCATAATTCGAGCTTGCGGCTCCGAGGAGAAAGATGAACATCACGATCTCCCTAGTAATTCCGAGCAAATCTTACTATATTATATAGTTTCATAATGTCTGACGATGGCGAACTCCTCTGATTCCCTGTGATGGGATTTTATATTTTAACCAGGGTGTTTCGCCCTCCAGTTCTGGGTGGGACGAGTTGAAAGAAATTCCTGACGAATAACTCGGTCAGATCTCTTGGTGGAAAAACGTCGTGACATGTGTGAATGGTGGTGTGTGTATGCGTGTGAGGTGGGCGGGGGAAGCTGCCAGAGATTTCTCTGCAGCGGAAGGTGCTTGAAGAATCCCAGATTTTCCCCGGCGACGACACCGAGAGTTGGTCAGCTGGGACTCTCGAGTGTCACTTCATTTCTTTGGTATTGAGAGGCAGCCGCTCTGATTCGTTAAGAAGAAATCTCAAAGCTTTGAGAGCCAGCTGCTAAAACCGACGTACTTCTTCTCTCGCTGCCTGCCTGGCCCTTCTTGAACCGGCTCGTTATCATAATGATTATAATTACCGGGGTTATAACGGGCGCAACTTCTTTGTTAACGAAATTTATTCCCCGACTTAATGGATTTCCGTGGTCTGCTTGCTGGCTTGCTTTCTCGCTCACTGGTCCGTTCTGCTTTCCACCTACTTTTTCTCCATGCTGACTTTATTATGAGATTCTTCTCTCCTCCGAAAGAAGACTTGTTCCAACCGGTACTGGTTTCACATTAATTTCCCAAATTTTGCCCTTGATAAAACGAATCTATGCAAAAAGAGACTCTCCTGTTTCTGAGTATCGCTGTTCCATTGACTCGACACTTGATATTCCGAAGTCGTCAAAGTTCTAATTAGCAGGAGGACCGGAATACTTTTATTCCCTCAAAGAATATATTACATAGAATCGACAGGATTTTTCGACTCGATAATTTCACTGTGATATAACGAGCATAGCATGACTTTTAACATCGAGGTATAAATGTAAGTCCATCTTAATGTTCAATAACTATCCAGCGAACAAAACTTCATCAAGGCGACGTCAGCGAGGGAGTCGTATTTTAATTAGATCAAATTCAGGAACGGTCCGTTGAAGTAAAATAGTAGCAGAGAGGAATCTGTCGGGCCCCGTGCGCAAGTCCCATCCCTCGAGATTTACGTCGGCCGTGGTGACAGAACGCGCACGAAAATCATCTGTATTCATTTGCACTGCTGCTCGCGCGCTGTTGTACCGTTTCTCCCTCGATGTTCCTCTCACTGCTTCACAAGCATTTGCTTCGAGGTCGTTACTGCGGATCGTATGACCCCCTTGTAAGCGGTTTGTAACGATTTAGAAGCTCCCTGTAACGTTGAGTGTTCACGCGACCCCCACTTTCCATCACGTGCAAGGCGAAGATCGAGGCCACACGTTTTACGTGCTCGAATCGTTAACACACATCACCGACAAGAAAGCTATTTTTTGCTACTTACTGATAGCAACACCGACAGGTCGGCTTCATGGCCCTGGACCGTGAAACTGGGCCGCTATTGCCTGAATATTTAACGTTGATGGCACTTATGCTTTATAGTACATCGGCCTACTTTGTACCAACTTCCGGTAACACTGGGGTGTACGCGTTAGGACTTGGAATTTCAGTTGAGAATATCTTATGCAGCGTTTCAAGATACATTCTCGCCATTAGGGCTCGATGCCCAAATATCTTTGAAAGTCGTTTGGGTTAATAGTCCGACATATTCTAACGGAAGTAAGATAAGTAGATGGAACAAGCTACAGGATGTAATACTATATAGTGTATACGATTTATTGACCCGTATGCAGCATGAAACTTGCTTTCTTTCGAGTTCAATACACTTTACAGAAGCGCGCGCAATTTTTGGTAAATGTAAAGCTGTGATTCTTGCCAAGAGGGCGGTCTCGAAAGCTCTATATCTCGCAAACCCCTTTCAAGCATCCGTTTGTTCTCTTTTTACCCTTAAAATAATGATAATTGTACTGGGAATTCTTGTTGTTACAGAATAATGGGATATTATAGAATTTTCGGTATTATTGAAAACAGTTGTGCGAAAACCGTGTGTAAATTCTCACTGTCAGCCTCGCTTTTCTTGTCGGACTATTCAGTAGTAATCCCTCGATCTCCAGAGACCATCCCACTCATTACCGAGTGCTGCCTACCGAATTACTGCTAATCCTCGTTGATTCTCAGCGTAGATTCTGGCGGTAATTCGCTTGCGTTGAGGCCACATGTGGCCGTAACTCCCAATAGAGGGATGTCTGACGGGGGCTCTGACCGGTCACTCTTCTCGTTTGTGCGCGCTCCAGTAATCCGGCGATATTTACATGACAATACAGTGCACGCTCGAATCTCCACCGATTCCACTCTCTTTCGTGTGCCAGGATGCCCGGTGATTACCTAGACTTCCGGAGAAATTGGCCTAGAACCCTCTAATAGAAACGTGCTGCCTCCGCCCGGACGTCGTCCGACTAAGCGCTGACCTATACTACTTGGAACCATTGCACGTACAGAAGGGGATGATCAGGCACGGACTTTTTCCCCATCAATCGTTTTATTCTTCGATTCTATACGATTCTCGGGCTACACACACGATAGTCTACGGTCCTTTCTGGTTCAGGGTTGCCTGTACTTGGGAATATTCAGAGAGCGAAGTCGGCTGGAAAGGTGGCGAGCAGGGAAACTCTGTGCGCAGGAGGGAGTTTGGTGTATGCCGGCGGCACAGGCGGCGGTCTCCAGTTAAAAGATTCATAGTGACCGATGTACGTGGGTTCGGTGTAGGCATACGTGTAGCTACAGGAGCAATCGGGTGCGGCGACAGTAGCGCCGTTCCACGGTGTGTTATTGATCGGCACCCCCGTTCTGCACCCCACCGTTCGAACCTTGCTTCCTTCCTTCCTTCCTTCCTTCCTAGCTTCCTTCCTTCCTTCCTTCCTTTCGTTCTGCAAGCAAGAAGAGTCGGCCCTAAGGCTTCCGCAGCCCTTAGCCCAACGTTTTACCGACCAACCAGACCGACGCGCGAGAACAACCACCGGCACCCCCACAACTCCCCTCGGGAACACAACGTCGCACTCCACTTAGGAACTAAGTTACATCAACTTGTCTCTCTCTCACTCACTCACTCACTCTCTGTCTGTCTCTCTTTCTCCTTCGCCAACCTCCTTAAGTTGTCCCTTTCATTTCTTTGACTTTTGTTTTTCTCGTTTTGTTTTTACAGTCGGTCTTCTCTGTTTATTTTGCAGGACTGTCGAGAGAAGGTATGTAGAGGGGATGCTAGCAAGGATAAGCTAGTTTTAAGGTACTTCCGCCATCGGCAACGACACCGTGAGAGAAAGAGAGCAACCACCAATCCTAGGTGGTAAAGTAGACGGTGCTAAACTGTCGACATCGGAGCCTCGTTATTCTTTGGCCAGCTGTCGCCCGTGCGAAACTCCGACGTGTTCTAGATCGTGCGATTTACGAATTGGAACGCGGCTATTCAATCAGCACGGCTGCATTTCGAGCGCGGCAATAAGTGTGATCTCTGATGTCGTAATGCTGATTTATCCGGCAGCGCACAGCTGTTGCTGTGCGAGAAAGCAGGATGAGAGAAGGAAAAAGTTTTGGACGAGGATAAGGTCCTTCACTGGACGAGGATAAGGAGAAAGGAAGAAAATGATAACTCGGACGCATGCCGATTTTCCTCGTTGAGTCGGACACGCTAGTAATTTGTTGGAGACGAGTAGCTTATGTGCGACTTCGGGAATCGCCTTAAATTGAGCGGCGAACCAACGGCAGGAAGGATCGATGGTTGTAAGGTGTAGTGGATTCGAAGGACAGCGCACAAAGAGAGAGTGTTCACATATGTTCATTCCAATGAACAGGCGGCAGCAATTGAGCAGCCCGATTCACGAAAATCACCGGTACTTGCAGCATGTACTGCTCGTTAGATAGGAAGTACACGAGTTTCGGTAATTCTTGGTGATCGTAATGCTCATTACATAGTGAAGTAAACTTTATAGAATAGTTTCCGTGCCGTTCATACATAGGCGCAAAGGGTACGAGTACACCGTTAGATAGCTTTCGTAGTTGTATTTCCGTTCAATTCAATATTCAGTCTTCGATTTCAATGATTGAGTCTGGTAGTAGGTATTTGCAAGCTATCTTTATTATAAATTCTTCCGCTAGCCCTTCATTTTCAACAGATCTGTAACATATTACTCGCCGATTCGGCACTTTCAGTGCAAAGGTTCAATATCCATTTCTCTCATTTTCTATAATAAGCCCGGTATCGGGCGGTAATGAAGTAAAAATGGTTCGATCTATATTTATAAGGTACCTAAATTACACGGACACCCTTTAACTCCATTTCTCTCTTTCTCTCGCTTTCAATATCGGCTCGTTTTAATATCACCGGGTCCTCTGTCAGCGGACAATTTTTCAGGCATTCGCCGCGCTACTGTTGCCCCACTCTCTCTCTCTCAGAGAGAGATAAAGAGAGAAAACATTGCGCGTGTTTCTTCGAGGGCGATGGCCATGATATTCCCGCGATGTTTTCCCGTCGGCACATAATAATTCCTGATTCGTGTAACAATATTTCAATGTGCTGCGCAACACACGCCAACCCCAGACAGCCAAGCAGCAGCAGCACCACCACCAGCAGCAGCGTTGGCCAGTGCACACACGCCGTTATAAAAGCGAGCCGTTGCTTTTATTTCGACCTTTTTCCACTAACTTTTTTACCCTGCAAGCCCTGAAGCAAGCGCGCATCGTCAGCTGCGCAGCGAGGATATTATATTTGCTCGCTAACTAATTAATAATCCCGGGTAAAGAGCCGCGATAATATTATACTATACGCGTATCAGCCGGGCGCCAGAGCGCGTGCAAGAGGCAGACCCACTTCATTATTCCGTAATAATTGGCGATACATTGTTCTCTCAATTAGCAGGGCAATCGTCGGGCGCCCGTTCGCCCACTTCGTTCCTCTCTGTAAACGTACTTTCTCTATATCGAGAATATTCACTGCTTGGTGACAGCCGCAGTGTTTGGCTGCAATAAGCTGACCGTCGAGTGTAAACAGGATAGAATCATGCGAGAGGATCGAAAGCAGGTGGTGGGTATGTTGACCATGTTGGAAAAGCTAGGTTAATTAGCTAGGATTTATTACTGTGGCGAAATAAGTGCGTGCGTGCAAATGGTTTATCATCAGTTAATTGCTCTCTTGTTAGCTGAGAAAGAGTGAGACGAAGGGTTGACGTGGACGGAAAAGGGTGGCTACCCCTGGAGTGAGGCACTTACGCGATAATATTAAGCTAAAGGATTGTCCGGTAATTCTCGGCAATTACTCGATTTCACGTGGAACGCGGGCACATTTTCCTCTGATAACGAGAAAGGAGATAACGGGAAATTGGAGATTACGTCTCGCAGTGGGACATAAATTTCCGTGGCTGCGGATTAACCGGGCGGGAGAGCTAGCAGCACGCGCTCTCTCGTGAGAGCGTCGCTGGCACTAGCAGGACACGGGAGAGACGGGTGGAGGGAGAGAAAGAGCCTTCCTGTGTTAGAGCGGTTTGCGGTGATAAAAGCGCACGCCTTTCCGATCATTAACTCGCGAGTAAATCATCCCGGGGCTAGCAGACCGGTACTAGCAAAGGCCAGTTATCGGTCGCAATTGCTACGCGCCGCCGGCAAAATAGCACGTCCAACCTGTCGTTGTAATGAACCCCCACTGTCCACTCAATGACAATCACTTTCCGTTTATGAAGTTGCGACCCTCAGTTTTGTCAGCATCGCGTTCACCGAGTGGATTAACCCTGAAGTGTGATTGGTCGAGTCGAGACACGCGTGTCCTCTTAGTTTCGGTCTAGCAAGCATCGGCCTGCGTGAAAGTTCTTCGGGCGAGAATCCTTGTCACCATTTGTCTGCCGCGCGAAGTCTGGAAGCGACGCGAAGTACCTACAGGACACGTACTTCGCGCGCGCGCGCGCGGCACTTAAGGCTGTAATCCTGTGCTTGGATTCGGTCTTAATTCAAGCCAGTCTATGGTCTTGGCTTTATGGTCGAAGTTTCCTGGCTGATCGTTAAGTAGAATCGGTCATTAGCGGTCAGGAAATCCAAGCGATTAAAATCCCTAACGCAGACTGCCATTAGTGACGGTGAAGTAAGGATCGGTCTAATTAGCACAACAGGTTGAGCGATTCCTCATATTTAATGACGGGATTTTCTGTCATTTTCATAATCAAGCTGTGCTCTCGTCAAGGCAGCCGAATAACGAGATCGACGAACGAGCGTGTCAAGTCGTCTCGTTTCATTCGGCAATCGCCGCCAGCGTTTCCGCCACTTTTTACAAACGATCATGTCCTCTCTCTCTCTCTCCCTCGCGAGTTATCAGATTCATCGTTGAGAATTCACGTTGAGGCGGTTTATTCGAGGGCGACGTAGCATCTGAGCGATAGAGGACGAGGTCGGAAGTCGTGGCAGAGACTGGGGCTGCCAGAACGGAGAAGGTAGCGGGCGGCACCCTTTTGTCGGGGCAAACGGATCATTAAAAGCGGCGAAAGAAATTGCTTAACGAGGCGCGACGCATCCCCGGGCTGGTGTTTCGTGTTACCTTTGATTGCACTTCCCCAGAGTCCGCGCGCGAGCAAAAGTTTTAATTAATAGTAGCGAAACACTGCATTCGTTGGGACTGTGACTGGAGGGTAGTAGTTGCCGCCATAAAACATATTTGGAGATTCATTCTCTTAGAGTTTCTGACGCCCGTTTCCCTTTGCGGTTTTCCTTTTGCGCGTAAAGAGTGTATAAGCCGGCCCATTTCCTCGGACGATAGTATGATATTTGAGGTTAGCATTGTATTCACTGGCCAGTAGCTCACTCTTTCTCTCTCTCGAGCTCCGGCTTTAAATCCGATTCCGAAGGTAAAACACATTTCTGCACTCGATGCGGAATTTCCCTTTGAGTCGTCCCTTTGTTTCGGCGGCGGGGGCGCGCCGTCGTCGGAGCAGTCGAGCCGCCGGAAAACGACCGAACAAAACGGTGCTGCCACGGCTTTATAATTCGCCGAAATCGCGTTTAACTTACTTTACGCGCGACGGCCTCTTTAGAAGCGAAAGAGAGCGATGGACAGACAGTCGAGCAGACAGAATGCCAAAAGGGGAAGCGAAGCCACGGTCCGCCAGCAATAGCTCAGGGGAGATTGTCTGTGAAATGTAAGTCACGACTCAATTTTCGAGCTGTTTCACAGGAAACCGAGTGAAAGTCTCTTTCCACCATTTTCCTCTCTCCACATTCTAAATTCACGACAGAAAACTGAACAGTTCTCTCTCCAAATTTCATTGAATCTCGATTCAAATATAAATCTTGAACGAATCAATTATTCGATCGACCATACAATCAACATACTTTTCTCCCAACAGGCTTAACGATCTTACTTATGCAAGCCTGCAAACGAGGTCGCGTAATTAGCGAAATAAGCATCAGCCCTCGAGAGCACACTGACGAACCCAGGGCATGCTGCAGGAGAGAGAGAGAGAGTGGGGTTGGATTTAGGGGTGCGCCTGATATTTTCCCGTCGAGGGGGGGGTGACTCGAATTTGTAGGTAAAACACGTATCGGCGCTCCACCCTATGCGGGATTCCGCTTTGTTTTCTCCCTTTGTGCCCGTAGTCGTCCTGCAGGAAGCCCGCAGCTGGAAAAAGGGTAGTCGCGCGCGTCGCGGGGGTTGCGGCGGGTGGGGCCGAAGGTTGAGCTTCGACGGGGGTGGATAGGTTGTGCTGGGTGGCTCGGACGTTTGCGGGGTGGTTGGGGGCGGAAGGGGGAGGAGGAGGAGGAGGTGGTGGTGGTGGTTGTGCTGCTGCCGTGGAAGCCGCTGTATTAGGAAAAGGGGCGGCGGAGAGGGTTGGAACGCCGGTGAGAGAGTGGATAGCGGAGCGGCTCGGCTCTGTATAGGTAGTCCTCGATTTTGCACGTTGCCGCAATCAGTACCGTGCTCGATATATGCAGGCCGCGTATCGATTTCGACAAACGAGCACGAAGAATAGCCGGACGGCGTGTCCGTGTGTATTTTCTCGACGAAATGCGCAGTAACGTCGCGCTCGCGCATGCTCTGCCACCCCCGCCAACCAGACAGAGAAAGAGAGGGACTCACCCTTCCCTTCTCTCTCACTCTGTCTTTCTTTCTCCCTGTCTCTATCTCTTACTCTCCGCCGCCCCCCTTTTTCCCTACCTTACTCTTACCACCTTACGTACCCACACATTCTCACCTTGGTTTTATCCCTCTGTGTCTGTCTCTCCAAGTCTACCACTGGCTTGATCTGTAGGCATGCAGACACACACACACACACGTGTGCCGAGGATGTAACTGGTGAGTTTGTACTATGTACTTACTCGAAGGCACCTGGAAATGTAGAAAGAGAGAAAGAGAGAGGATGCGACGCACACATGCGCATATTCAGTCGAGTATAAATACGGTAGCAGTCGGATATATGTATCTGTGAAATATAGGGGGAGCGCGAGTATATTTCGAAGACGTATACACGCGTGGCTATTTCTAAAGCAAAGCCGCGCAACCACCGTGTTGCTGTTGCTACCCAGCGCGCTGCTCACTCCGCTCCGTTCCCGCATTACTTTATCCCGTTAATGGGAGAAACGCCGTAATCAACAGATGCTGCAATTACCGAGCGCTAGCCGCAGCCGCGACCGCTGGTCGTTGCCTCCTCTCCCGTAATGTATTTTCCAAAGGTATGCACGCGAACCTGACCTCACAAATAACAGAGCGATGACGATTGTTAGGAGTGAGAGAGAAAAAAAAAGACTACCTCGCAACACTCGGTGATCGTATTCTTTCACAAGGTTTTTGTTGGCGCAAGGCGAAGTCAGTTCATTTTAATAGAACTGCACTCTTGAATCTCATTCGTTGAATACCTGCACAGTATATAGGACGGTAAAAAATGGCTGGAGGAACTTAAACGGGAACATTCACTCTACAGGTCAGTGGAACGCGGGCGTACCAACGTAGTGAATCAGGCTCGAGATGAAATCTTCGTGCCTCATTTGCCGCAGCTACTGAGATTCACCTTATTCGAGGAGAACCGAGAAATTTCTCTGCAAGCATCTTTACTCGTTGCTTTTTTCTCTCTCACCTTGCTCACCGTACTTTAAACGGCAGTCCAGCCGCATTTCTCGTCACTACGGGAGAGAAATCGTCGTCGTTGTCGTCGTCGTCGTCGTCGTCGTCGAGGTTGCCTGACGTCGGCGAGTAGTCGCTTTTCGTCGACGCGCGCTCCCTCCAATTACCGAGCGATGCAGGTGTCGTCCTCGGCCGAGAGATTGTCGATTCACGGAAGAGAGCCTTTTGATTCGAACACGACAGCCGCGATAACGAGGCCGCGCCGCTATTATGCATGCACCTGTACGAGTTTATACGACGCGATATCGGAGGCCGACGTTTCTTTCATTTGGAGTGGAATAAGAACGCGTGTTTTAGAAGTTTACAGATTCAGAGCTGCTGGATGTTTCTCCGCGGGGTAAAGCGGAGAGGTTGAATGATGTAGGAGCAAACGTTCAAATCTCATCATTTCCCTCTGACTGAGACACGCGACCGTAGCTTTTAGACTGCATACTCTACAGTATTATTGGAGAAAGGGAAAGAAAGAGGAAGCTCTCTATCGGTCGACATTTCAAATTCATTTAAAATTTAATGTCACACGACGACCAGCGCCAGTCAGCCCTTCGTCCCCGAGGCACCCTTCGATTTGGGATCGAAGCCTCGTCACTTAGGCTTTCTCTCGCACGAGCGAGAATCGTACCGAAACTCCTCGAAAACGGAAAAGTCTCAGCAAAGTGCAGGAGAGTTCGGAGGGGGATTGCATCGGGGACGACACTCACCTGTCCCGGCCATTTTCCCGGAGTCTTGCCAAGTATATTCGGGCGGGATCGATGCGGACTACCAAGCTAGACGACCGGGGGTAATCAAAACGTCTTCCGTGCAAGCCATAGCCGAGAGAGCGGCTGGAACAAGAGGAGAGGCTTGCCGGCGACAGACAAAGCGAGGAGAGACAGCAAGTGGAACAGAGAACTATGTAGAAGGGCCGAAAATTCAGTGCAGCCTCCCGTTGAGACTTGGTCCTCCAACCCACCCCTTTCTCGAGCCGCTTGACTTGCTCCTCTCCTCTCCTTCCATCTGTCTCTCTCTTTCTCTCTCCTCCAGTTCTCACTCGAAGTCAGTACGTCCCTCGCAGCAATCTTCGGGCCAATCTAATCAGTCGGTGGGGCTGTACAAATCTGCAGGAATTTAGGGCCTTCCACCCGTTATCTAGATTATTTAGTGTCTACCCTGGAGTCGTCTCGCCTCTCTATCCGTCTATCCAACCACCCCGTTATCCGCTCTCTGTCGCCTGCACCCGCGTCTTCTTCATCCGCTCTCCCACGAGAGAGGGTGAATACTAGTGGATTTCATGGGGTGCATGCGCAATGATGCCGGTTTCTCTCCGATCCTGCTTTCGATTCTATACCGGCACCCTTCTCGCGAATCATAGATTCTCAATATAGATCGCTCGAGCTTTCGATTTTGGCTGCTTTCCTCGTGTAATGAGCGAAGCGACACGTGTCAGCGCGCAAGCAAGCCGATTTCCCTCGGAACTGTGAGTGAGCTCTCTCCGCACAAGCTATTAACCGATCCTCCCTTAATTACCGGCCTCCGTCTCGACTACTATGCGCTCCCTGCCGTCAGTGTAATGCGAATTTGGCACGCGAGTACTGTGTACTTACCGGGTAATGCCTTCTACCACCGGAGAATTGATTTTTCCATACTATAATCGGTCGCGGCTTCTGTGTGTTGGTAGCGTAGGCTCGTTAATAGGCTATCCGTACTACTAATGAAGGTACCAGGCAGTGCTGATTAATGCATGGACTCGGTGAAAAAGAAGAGAGAGTTTCGTTGGACATAGCTATCAGTACAGTAGCACTGACAGTGAGATATCGCTGGAAGTGTACATAGGTGCTACAACTTGTATACTGGTTTAATGACCCGATACTTAGACACTCGCGCGTAATTTGACAAGCATTCTAAAGGTGTTACGTAAATTGAACATCGAATCACGAATGTATAGGATGACACATACAATGAAGCTATTATGTTAACACTCCTCTTTGCTTGTGTAATTTTTATCATTACGTCAGCAGAATCACGTTTTTTAGTGTTCGGAAAATAGGCTATTGTCGCAGTAAGCAATCAATAAATGACTCTGTGAGAAATCCTCGTTAATAATCGATTTGGAACACGTTGTACTGAAAGTGGAAACTGACGTCAAGCTTGGTTTCGAATTAGACTCGGCAGGCGCAAGCCATTACTCGTCGGGTAGCAGCAGCAAATAAATTAGAAACTAAGTGTTGCAGCGTGTATCGTTATCGGGTGGGGTTACAAACGCTTAAATAAAAATGCCCCGTTGTCGACGTATCACACGGGAAGGTGGTAGGCAGGTTGGCAGGCAAGCGAGTAGTAGGCAGGTCACAGAAATCGCTGCGAATGCGTGACACGTGTTAGCATCGGTGGTGCCGCGTGCGCGAGGTAAAATGGCGATGTGGCATAGTTTAACCAAAAGAGTGTGCAAGCGCGCACACTCCCTTCTCTCGTGCGATTCTGATCGAGGCTTGATTACCGTCGCATTCAAGCGTGCAGCGGCTTAATTACCGCCGCTTCTTGCCGGTAATCTGAATTTCGCACGCGAGGCTAGCAAGCAAAATCGCCCGGGCAAATCGGCAGTCGTCGACGAGAGAGCACCACGGCGACGAACGACTAATTATCGTCTTCCGCTTTTAATGACCCGGCGCCATTCGTCCGATCGTTTCCCACCGAATCCGAGCTGAATCCCCACTGGATTCCTGAGGGAGTGGGTGGGCGCCGCGGCGAAGGCAGATACGACTTCTAATTCCAGCCATCACTCGCGCGCGCCCAAGTTTTCAAACTTCTCATCGCCGCCGACGTGCTGATTAATACCGTGATACGAGAGATCTCCCGGCAGTTCCTGGAATCCATCTGGAGCTATGCTGCTCCAGATGTTCTCAGGGATTCGCTAGATCGAAACCCTGCTTGGTAACGCTCGCTTAAAATTATCACGAATTGTTATTAGAGCCAGCTCTTTTCCTTCAGAGATTCGTGATAGAATTTTCAACTAAAGACATAAAGTATAGAAAGTTGCTATCAAAAAAGCAAATCATTTCTTCGAACCTTTGTTTTTAAGACTTTTCCTTACTCTTCTTCCAACTCCCCAACTTTTTCCTTTCACCATCTCACAAAAGAAAGCTATACATTCAACTATTTACATCGAATTCAATGCTATGTAACCTTTACAAGTATGGTTCAATGAAGTTCAATACCACTGCAAGGACTTTCATATCTCAGAAATAAGGGTCACCATGAAAAATCAAATGGCGTAGCAGGCGGTGGACCTTTCATAAGCACGATTTGGAGCCACTTTTTCCCCGGCGGTACCTGGTGCGGTCAGAGGGGGGTTGGCGAATGGGGGATGGGGAGGGGGGGAGGGTTTCGTAATCGCTGGGTGTTATACCGCGATCCCCTGTAACACGTGTTACTGACGGCGCTCCAAGGATTTACGAGGTTCGATTTTGCTCCTTTTTCTTTCGCGCTCTCCTTACAGCAACGCTCGCGCCCGTTCCCTCGCCCCGTAAATTATGGTCACCTTTCTCGGTACTGCTCTGCGGCATTCCCACATTCCCGACTCGGGATTTCTCATCCACTTGGACTCCCTACTTTCTCACTCTTTCAACAGAAGGTGAAAGAAGCTAGTTGAACTGCTATCTTGAGAAGCACCCCTTGTACGCGTTACTTATCAGATCTATTTGAAAAATGCAACGTCGTGCAAGCACCCTTGTATTGATTACCGCGAACTCCCTTACTCTTTCTCTCTTTCTCTTTCTCGTCCGCGAAGCCTAGCGTCACTGCCTCTCTGTCTGGTTGCCACAGAAAGTTCCACAGGGAATTACGAACAAAGTGGAGTGCTGTTTCGCTCGGCGCGATGGAGATTGTCACGCGAAACTTAACTCCTTCAGAGTTGACGGAGTTTCGCTAAATGCATCTTCACTCAGCGGGTAGGGACGAGTGAGGGGTGAGCAGTGGGACAACGTCGACGCGGTGGTGTTGCAAGGGGAAAGAGAAGGGGGTGGAAAAAAGAAGGAATTAATGTTGGCGACTTTGCCAATAGACATGAATTGTGTCTTTCGGTGGTGGGCGGCGACGGCGGCGGCGCGCACGCCGGCTGAGAGCGTATTGTGAGGGCGGCTTGCCGGGGTGAAATGCACTCCATAAAACAGGGTGAGCGGGAACAAGCAGAAACAAGAGTCATAAGCGCGACCTAAATTGGCACGGCTCGCTCTAAATTGCTCGACAAAAGGACACACGGGAGAGCGCAACATAAACAGCGTGGAAGCTTGCCGCATCATTTTAGCGCGAGTTAACGGTCGGAAATGCCATCGGTCGTTAAGCGCTTTCGGCGAATCTCTTGCGTTCCTCTCCCTTCGTTCTCTAACCCCAGCGCCACTGTCCCAGTATGTGGAGTATCACGTGTGCATGTGTGCTTCTCCGCTGCTAGCTGGCGAGTGCTCTTTTACGATTTCACGCTGACTCTAGCCGAAACACGTTTCTCCACTGTGTCGTGTTATCGCTCCTAGAGCTGGTTGGTGTATCGACGAACGTATAACAACTAAACGTTCGAAGTGGAGTGGTTGCTCGGGGGCCGATCGGGGACCGATCGGAATTAGCGTGACCGCCGAGCCGAATTACAAACCAATGGCTGTTAAACAGGGTGATCCGATATCGGTCTTTCAATCCCTGCTCCTTCCACCACAAAGGAATACAAAGAGAGCGAGCACCTCTCGAGTCACGCTGAGGGAATTGTATCGATGTCTCCCTCGTTCCTCCTCTTCAGCTTCCATACTTATTCAAGGGGGAGTGAGAGAAGGAGAGGGAGGGGAAATGAAAGATCGAGCGAATGAAAAAGGGGAAGCAGTAGCAGCAATAACGCGCGGCTTTAATTAAAGCTTATCGAAGGCGGCTCTCTTTAAATTCAATTATCGTGCACCGCGTTCCCGTAGCATCGTTACCGCCACCGCCCTGCTATGGCAGATCGATGGCGCGCGCGGCGGCGACGGCGTCGGCACACGGCCATTCTCGGCCACGGAAAAGAACTCTTCCTCATCCTCTCCCCTTCGCCGCCCCCTTTCACCTCCGCCACCGTCGTCTCCTTTGCCATTTAATATCGAGCAGCGGGATTTCGCGAATATGAAAGAGCGAGGGAAACACCGACGCTGGTGATAGAAGCGCACGCGCCTCCAAAGTGGCTACGTGCTCCTCCTTGATTTTCGTTTTGCGTGAACTCGCCGGCTAAATTGCGAGTAGCGAAACACAGGAGGCCGACAAGGGGGTTGGGGCAGGGAGAATCGGCTGCGTCGGCACTCCGAGGGGGTGGCCAGTGTTCAAGGGGAGACAGAGAAATAGTACGAGACACAGAGGAGGCCGACGGAGAGAAAGAGAGACGCGAGAGTGGAGTCGTCGTAACGAGAACTAGACTGGGCAGGGGAGGAAGGCAGGCATGGATTTTCAGCCCCTGCGAGATAAAAAGGCGAGATCGTGCGTAGTCGCTACGTCAACGGAATATCAATTTTTTCGCCAAACGAGCCGTTTCACCTCTCCTTCCTTTTGCCCCTTCCACTCTTTGAAAGGTCTATCTCTGGCTGGGCAGCTTCACTCGCCAACCTCACACCATGGACCAGCCGCCACCAGCATCTCCCCGACTACCACCACCCCTCACTCCACTGTCACCCCACTCCATAAACAAAGCTCAAGGAACCTTTTGAAAGCAAGCGGCCGCCAAACTTTTCCTGGCACGCCGGAAGAAAGTTTCGTGCCTGCCGGCGGGGAGCGTCCACTTGGAAAGCACGGCCCGAGGGCATCCTGGAGTCCTGCGGGGCTAAAAACATTTCGTTATGTCCCGAACGCCGCCCCGTGGAAAGTGAGCCGCCTACCCCGTGGCCCCTTGTACATCTTTGATTTCGTTAGAGGAAGTACGCTAACGCCGCTGTGTTTACTCTCCTGGCTCCCTCGCCTTCACATTTCTCATACCGCGTCTTCCCCTATCTCGCAGGCGAAAGTAAATAAGTTGGCAAACACCGTACGGTGACATTTCAAACTCAATATCAATGATTAGTTGAATAAGTATGACGAACCGTCTTTTGTCGATTCAAGTTTGATTAGCACAGATAAAATCAAATTATAGGCATTTTTAATTGATGCTAATAATGATCTTATATAAGACTACTAGAAGATTGTTTTTCCTCTTCTTAACTTCCAACTTTGTCTTTTCTTATATCACACCTCTTTTATAATCTCTGCCAGACGTGCTAACTCTCGCTTGGCACAACAGTACAGGAATTATACACACCATTTAGGTGTATTCGTGGAAAGGATCTACGTCCAGCTTGAATCCGATCGTCAGTCACGATTATCCGACAATTAGAATGGGAATTTGGAGGGATAGGAGCCACTTGTCTAGATAGTGTCGGTCAGAGGTAGGCGCAAGTAGGGTTGCTTGGTGTTTGAAATCGGGCGAATTGAAATTCAGCACTCGGGCATGCGAGGGTATGCATCTCGCGCGAGATTCGTATCGTTGGTTCTCCTCTGCCTATTGGTCGTTGGTGAGAGACGCATTCAACGGAGAATAGCGTCGGCAGTCGCCGAGTGAGCCGGCGCAAATGGATACGACAATTGAGTACACGGGCGAAGGTCACGCAATATCTCCGGGGCGCTTCTCCGGCTATTGACAGCCGGGCACCGGTTTGCCTGATTGCACCTCCAGCATCTGTCCATTGCCGTTGAATGAAACGGAAATCACGCGTCCCGCTTATTGCACCTTACACTGCCAGCCCAGTTCCTCTCAGTTCAAACCCGACTGTTTTGAGGAATCGTACTGATGTCTCTTTGAAATCCTAGCTGCGTCAGCAGCTTGCTCAGTTGCGTCATTTGCTACGTTCTCCCTTGACGAATCGCATGAGAAATTAGTGGGTCCAGCACGCACCGCTTTGACGACTGCGGCCTCGTTCCGGGATTCAAGTCGGAAGTGGCACTCAAAGCCGGACGTATTTTTTTGTCGGTCTTGTGTGTCGTTACCGAGTGACCTCTTGACCCGTCGCTTCTAACTGCTCGGTCCTTAACCCCTTGCCTTATGACTCTTCTAATGCCAGCTTATGTTTGAGATCAAAACTAATACTATGATTGAAATAAATGGTTTCTGACAAATGATGAGATGATTCAATACTGTCGGATATAATCGGTGCAAATATTGTCCGATAGTCGGAGTAAAAGCGCTATACGAGTAGGGAAAGTCTAAAGAAATTCTTTCTCAAAGGCGACGAAATTGACGGTCGATTGGCGTACTACGGATTGTACTGGTTGCCTCGCTTTTCTACGTCAATAGCTTTCTTTCATCTTTATGACGCATGGAAAGATTCGAAGCGGTGGCGTGGCAGAGCGGCCAGCGCACATACAGACTCACCACATTTCTCAGCAGCCATCACGCACAGGGCACGAAGAAAAGAAGGGGGCTGTTTTGCTGGGGGTTCGAGCGATCGGTATGTTTCCGTGATGCGACGAAATCGCGTTAGATCGGAATCGAGCGATCCGTTTATCGGGTGTGCGAGGAACTTTATTCGAATTTCTTCTGACAAAGGGGAAGGAAATTTCACTGGCGAGGGAAACACGTCGGTCCAGACGATCTGTTATAGACGAGGAAAGGGAGAAACCGAGCCGACCACGTGCCGACCTCAAAGCTTGTTGTACGTCGGAATGAAATAGAAGAAGAAAAGTAGAAACGAAGGGAGAGTTGGCCGTCCGATAGCCAGATTTGTTTTATGCTCCATATTTCGTTATGTTTTATGGATAGCAGTGCCGAGTGATAACATAAAACCGTTGCATAAAGTACTCGGTGTAGTTGAGCGTGTATGCGAAAAGACGGCGGCGACCTCCCTTGCAAGTGGCAGAGCACTCTTTCAAAAGAGCCGCCCTTCGCAAAACTTGCACCAACTCTTCCTCCTCCCTTACTGCCTCTCCCTTCTTTCTCTTTGCTTCTGAGCCGACATACTTTATACCGAGTATGGAAAGGCGCTGTACAGGCGGTGCCTGCAGAATTCGCCAGTAATTCGACTTTAATTTAATAAGGCAGAGAGAGCCGAGTCCATGGAATAGAATGTAAATGTCTCTCGCGTGCCCGGAAGAATTTTGCAATCCAACCGGTGCTCTTCCTCTACAACTTGGCAGAGGCGCGAGCGAGGAAATGGGTGGGGGCGTACGGGATAAGCTGGTCCTCTATGCAGATGCAATCGGGCGTCGCCCAGAATCGGGCCATTTTCCGAAAGAGGTCCACCCAACTGGTACCTCTCTCAGTGAACGGCGAAGCTATAGAGAGTAAGTCAGTCGGTAGGAAATCTAATTGCCGTCACTTTCCGCAATGCTCACTGCTCGGGCCCCTTAATTCACAGGGACACAGCTCTCGACGTCGATTATGCTTTCAATTTCCGGCGCCCTTTTCCACCCTGACAAGTCGTCTCGAAATTGGGATAAAAAATTCATAGTTCCAGGAGTTCTTCGAACGAATTTCTCTCCCTTTTCTCCTTCTACCTAGCTGGCCCTTCAAAGGGAAAAAGCGATGAATTCGAAGTACTGTGGTGAAAAGAGCCTACCAAAGAATTATGTTCGTCCAGGTTGTGCAAGTGGGCCAATCGTTTCGCGAGTTAATCCATCTCGATCGCACGAATCGGCCGATCAAACAATCTATAAATCAAACTGCGCAGGCCGGTATCGTTATTTGCTCGCCACTAGCGCAGCTTGAAAGGTCTATTTGCCAAGATAGGACGTAATTCGGGAATGGATAGGATACACCAGCCGTGCATACGTATACATACATCAGGCTAGTTTGATCAGACTTTCGTGCCACTCCAGTTTTCCTGCTTCAAATTTCTACTCTCCGAACAAAAGGGGGGGTTTCGAAGGGTGGCAGAGACGCGCTCGCGCGCGCGGTATCAGTGGGCAAACATTTAATCGTAGCGCCGAGTGGAGAGCGCGAACTTATCATTCGCAGAGTCAACAGAGCAGCCTGTCAAAACATAAGCGGCAGCCTTCACGAGTACGTAATAGTAGTGGGGCGGAGCTCTCTTGGTCTTGACGGTAACAGGCAGCAGAGCCAGCCAGCTTCCAACGGGACCGAGCAGGCTAACGTTGATTTAACGTGTCTAGCGCATAGTGTGTCGACACACCGCATTACCCAGCGTAGGCAAGAGTAGAATAGTGCAGAGCGGTGGAGAACAGATTGGAGAAGGAAGGAGAGTATCAGGATGACGAAAGCAGGAAGGAGAGACAGGAGAGATGCTGGCAGTGGTGTTGGATTCAGTAGGATGCATCTCGCGTGGTGGTGCTCTGGGTGCGAGAGGGTGAACACCGTTCCTCTCCCTGGTAATAGATACGACAATGAGACACCGAGCCGAAGGTCGTGGCACGTCTCGGCATTGTAGAGCTCCCCATTGACATCCATAGACCGTCTAATTGTCCTCCACCTGGGCCTCCACCCTTCGAGAATACCACACTCCCTGCGCTTCACCTGCAAACATATTATTCCCGACTCTACGCTTGGATATATTCTCGAATCCTGCTCTCTGCCCACCTTTTTTTTCTCTCGTTTTCTCGTTCTCCTCCCGAGCATTAAGAATTCATGAGACAGCCTGCTCTTGTTCCCCTCCCTTCGGTCCGCTGTCTGGAGGTGGCCTCGTAAAAGGAACCACGCTTCCCAAAGCATTGTTATCGTGTTAAGAGCCGGGGATCTTTCGACGCGTGTGTGTACACAGTCTCGAGCACTCTTTTACGAGTCTCTCGATCAATGTCGCGGATGATAATTGGCTTGAAATTCGTTGAATAAGTCTTCTGTTTATACGCGTGTGCTAGGCAAATTTGTGAGAGACGCGTTTCATGCCCCCCGGGAAGGAAGGAGGGAGAAAGAATGGCTGGATTTATGGGGTCATCGCCATAAAAGTATAACATTCCATCAGGGTAGTTTACCTACCGTGGCAGGAGCCTCGCCCATGGGAGAAACTGGGGAGCGGGTTAACGGGATGCTGGAATTTCAGAGCGACGAGTTTGTACACGGATCCCCTAATTGTCCTTCCTCCTCTCATACTTCGCCCATTTTTCTCGCACCCCAACTCTCCTGCTTGTTCGGCCCGCTTTTGAATTCAGCCCTGTCGCTCACCGTCGTCTCATTAATAATGTGCGTCCATCTAAAAAGGGCTCCAGTCCGAAAATGGAAAAGGGAATTTGTACTGCGATTGATAGGTTCAATGATATTTGTTTGAATGCTCTCTCCTTCCTCTATCTCTTCCCTTCTCGGATGATAGAAGCTATATCGTCCGTGTATATTGCTCCCAAGCCGGTCATCCCTCGTGTCCTGGTTAATATAACGCTGTTAGTAAATTATGCGGTTGCTTTCGAACTCGATCGTGCGATATCGCGCTCAACTGGACCACGCTCGCTCGCTATGGTCCTCTGGACAACGATAATACCCTGCCGGAAAATTTACGCCCGATCCCTCTCCTCCCCGCTTCTTCCGCACGTGCACAAACCACATATCTTTCATCGAGCGAACACATTCAACTTCCGAATCAAAACACCCGAAACATTTCCGTTCCACATGCAATTAATTCAGGATGATATCTGGTATATAGGCTCGTACTACTCGTCTTTCGTTTACTCTATCAATACCCATTCGTCTTGTGTTAATAGATATTAGCTAGTCTCTCGCGTCGCTGAAATCCTCACCGCTTTCCCTGGGAAATGTTGGCTGATATATAAGGTCATGAATAAAATTTCTCAGTGCTCCCCTGTTCTTGGTATCAGGCACATGCTTCATCATCGTCGCGCCGGCAGCAACGTGTGATAAGCTGACCGACTTACGTCTGACCCCAGCTATTCTTTCAGCCTTCCTAGCTCCGGCGCACTACCTAGTGTATATTTGCCCTGGGAATCTGGTGCACTTATGCCTCCCTGTACTCGGGAAGCACTTCCGAGACCTGGCTTCACCTATCCTTCCTCGCATCTCCACCCAGCTATCGCGTCGTGTTAGAGAGTGCGTGTAGGCGGCTTAGGGAAGTCCCCAGGGACAAGCGGGCGAATCGTGACAAACGGTAATGCGAACCAATAACCGGGATAACGAGAAACCCTGCGTCCATCATAAACGCTTAATAATTCGTGTCGCGAGAGGCTTCCCTCAACTGGAACACCCTGGACACATTCGCTCGCCGATCCTACAACCCACTGGCAGGGCTCTCTCGTTTATTTTTATGACCGAATGATTTCGTATAAATTCACGGCATTATCCCTGACTCGATTTTCGTTCGAGCCGATCATCCACTATTATCGAGAAATATGATGATGTCGTTCTTGTCATCGGTTCAACCCTTATTGAACAGCAACTGGTACAAATTGGGTCGTTCGGTTCTAGTACCCGCAGAATTCGGGGAATCTCGATACTGTTACAAATTTGGATCACAGCAATGGAGTGGATCGTGTGTGCACCACAGTCAAAGTGTGGTGACAGCTAATGTATTCAATTGCTAGTCACGGGGTAGATTCAGTAACTGTACTAGTCAAAGTGTCGGAAGCGATTACTCCTGTATTGCCATTTATCACCGAGTTTATGCACGCAGAGACATCGATGGAGCGAGTGATTTTTCTGCCATAACATCGCTTTACTTTTAAAAAGCTTTTAGTTCCCTCATCGTGAAATTAACGAGCCAGTGCACCACTCGGTGAATCCCACACGAGTGTATTCGTGATAATACGCAGTTGGCTGGGCGCACAAAGCTTAGAGCCGCATGGAAATGCGCTCACTTATTATTCTCCTAATCGTCACTCCGCTCTCTTCCTCTCCCTCTCTCTCTCGCTGGCGTAAGCCCCTCTTCGGCCTGGTTATACTAGCAAGTAGGAAGCTTCCATGAGTTCCAAACTGAGTACAATATGGGTTTCGCGCACACTACTTGCAAAGTAGTCTTAAAGATCGACCATACGAAAACCAGCTTGCCTACCACTCCATGTGCATAGATAAACACCAGTGTCTTTCCCCCCTTAAAACTAACGTTTTCATTTCCCCGGTACTCTGCAAACGTCTCTCCAATTAATGCGAATCATTTACCGACTATCTCACGCGACATCCAGATTTTTCACATACGCGCCAGACTACGTGCAATCCCAGAGGATCGTGGAGCTCAAATAGTTGTAATTAAGCATGCGAAGTTCACTCGAAGCGACTGCAGTGGCTCGTGACGTTCGGGATAGAACGTTCCCAGGTGAGAGACGGCGAGAGAGAGAAAGAGAGAGAGCGTGCGGAGTGAGAGTTCTAAAGCCTGGAGGTGCGGCGCGATGGAAAAGCTCGATTAGGGCAGTCCATCGTGCGAGCTCCGGTGGTTGGCGTGCCCGTAATTCCGACAGATATCGAGGGACACTTTATCGCGAATCCACTCTCACCTCCCCGCGCTCGCTAAACTCACTCCGGTGTAGATTCAAGGGGTAGAAAGGTAGAACGAGAGGGATAGAAAGCAGGACAGAGAAGACTAGAGGAGAGACTACTGGCGGTAGTGGTGGCAGTCGATGGAGTGGCCCGGGTTCTCAATTACCAAGCGGAGGAAGTTTTTCTCGCGACACGTCAAATTGTCGGCAAGGATAATCGACGGGATGGTGATAGAGATGGGATAGGATCGCTCGCTCTCTCGCTCGCTTACCAGCATCCACCACCATCCTCTAGATGGACCACTATTTTTCCTCGTGAGTTAGCCGCGCGCCGCAAAAGTGCGCCCTAGTATCATCCTCCTTCTCCTCCGCCCACCTCTCGTTCGCACTGCCGTGTCGATGAGCCGGCGAGCTCATCAATCAGCGTCATTGCTAAAAGAAACGATAGCCCTGGCAGCGGCCTCCGCTTCTCGCCGACAGTTAATTCCGCACGAGTGCTCGCGATCCTTCGCTTCCCTTTTCCTCGTCTCTCCTCTCTCTCTCTCTCTCTCTCTCTCTCTCTCTCTCTCTCTCTCTCTCTCTCTCTCTCTCTCTCTCACTCACTCACAACTCTTGGGAGTCACCGTAGACATAGACGCACGGGGCTTTGGACTCTAGGATCTAGTGGAGCGAAAGAGATGCTGTGCTCCTCTTCGCGGCTAGACCTTGATCGAAACCCTCCAACACATTGCCAGGTTTCCCCTTCTTCCTTCCACTCACACTATGTGTAATCATGTGTGTATACGTTCCTGTAGATTCCAGTCACCCACGAAGGCAAGGCACGTTCCATACTTCCTACCGATTACACACATACACTGTGAAGAGAAGTGTCTGCGAGGGAGAAAGAATCAGGCTTATCCGCCGGACAATGAAAAAAATTATCCGACCGTTCGTGCTGCAACGGACTCGAATCTCTTACAGAAAAGGTAGCTGGATACAGTGTAGTAGTAGAGGTACATTGTAACGTTGTATATGTAGGTTCGAGAAAACCTAGCTTTGTAGAATCATAGCCAGAGGGCCAGGATACGTATTAAGAAAATCAGGATTCCCCGCGAGTATGTTCCTGTCAATGCTTTATTTTCCAACGATATCGAAACGATGGATATACGTATGAGGGTGGTCGAGGGTGGCTTATACTCCACTTTCAATCGTTCGATTTTCTCCGAAGCGAGCTCGTCGGCACAAAAGTGAATGGCTCGGGTTCGAGCAACGTTCCTGGATCCGACTGCAGAGCGAAATAGTTCATCGAACGTTTTGTGATTTCGGAGTAATTGGGGATTATAGTCGCGACCATTTGCATTCGAACTCGCTCCGTTTGTGCGTCAATCGGCCTCGGCGATGGATCGTTTTTTATTCGAGCTCGCGTACCTCGCCGTACATTCGATTACTTCGGAACAAAGCTTCTCCCTTTCTCCTTCTCTCACAGTTACCCCGGACACACACACACACACAATCTCTCTCTCTCTCTCTCTCTCGGTCTCGGTTGCGGTTTATTCCACAGCGATAGCTGCTCTGGCCGTAGGATATATTCGGCCAGCCGGCAACACGATTAATCGTGGCGGGTACTTGCATTATTATGGGGCATAATCGCGAGATGCAATTACGCGGTCATCGATACAACTAGCCTGGCGCTTCGGCTAGACCAGTGGAACCAGGCCAAATTTATGCCGGTAATATGGTGTTCACCTAGAACGAGCGCAATCAGAATTCATTCCCCATCACACTTTCGTCAAGCGTTTCACTCGGACTATCAGCACACTCCAATCTGCATTTCAGATTCAGTGGGAAAGTTCTCGTCCGAATATAGCTGACTCTCTTTTAGATTTTCCCTATTTTACTAGCCCTCGACAAAAGCTCGGCCGGATATTTGGCACGAGGCATCCGAATAGAAGCGTTCTTCTTCTTCGAACGAGATTATCAACAAAGTCGATTAGAAATATCCTGTATGGCATTAGTGGAAGAATAATCCTGTGGTTATTTTCTGGCTGTCGTAAGAGGCGATTAATAAGACTTTTAGAAGGATATTCATAAGATTATATTGTCTTATATTACAGCAATGAATACAGTCAACTTGTCATGACTGAGTTAGAGTTAAGAAGGACGAGTATTACGTGGCATCCAGTCTGTATCGTTTCTAAGCTCCCAGCAGGCCGAAGTAGCATTAACTGTATGTCGAGCGATCCTCGGGTGCACCCTGGGTACAAAAGCCTAGCCGTGTATGAGATCACATGGCAGTTCTCTGGCGCCGATTGCCAGAGGACAATGTCGCCTCTCCCTGCCTTCCGTGGTTTATGTGACACGGCGAGTGCAACAATTCCCAGTCTGCCCCATCCCGGAATCATTTCGCAATGCGCGCCATTCGCACACAGTCCTCCGCCTCCTCCTCCACCTCCTCTTCTTTTTCTTTCCCGTCCCTCGTAAGGTCTGACAGGGTGCACAAGCCCGAGCGATCTCCAGCGTCCCAGCAGCGTTTCGCCAACAGAGTGGAAAGTCCGCCAGCAAAACGAACGATGAAAAAGGAGGATGACGGGGCCGGCGAGGGCAGCCAGAGTGCACGGACAAGCGCGAGAAGGCACGATGGAGCGAGCGTAGAAAAGAAAGAAAGATTGGCGAGCAGAAATGTCTCTCTGCCTGGAGCCGCCTTCCTTCCCATGAAATCTCGTCTCCCAGCTGTCCCGCAGTGCTAAAAATCTAGCCGCGACCGCCTCTGCTGCCCTCTTCTCATTCTTCTTTTCAGTCTTCTCCTTTCTCACTCTTTTCCCTGGCTGACGATGCTCGCGAAAACATTTCTTTCCGCCGTACCAGCCGACGTTTAATTGAGTTACTCCTTTTCACAAAGAAGCCGGGCATCCGCTTGCCCTTCCCGCCAGGGGGGCGGCAAGATTGAAAATGCAATTGCGATCTTCGTAGTCCGACGGCAATTGTGGACCTATGCGGTCCTCACCAGTTGCCCTTCCAAGATGCACCCTTTATACTAGCTGTAGGTATTTCTTCTCGGCAAATAGTCAAAGCTAGCACCTCACAGTCAATTTGAATATACCATTAAAGCTTAATCTTTCTTTGCATTCCCTTGAAGAAGATTAATGGATTGCCCAATTAGTGATATTAGTGTGAATCGACTCGTGGTTCAAAGCAGAATATGCAATTACTAATATTAGTATCTGTGTCAGGAAATCATCTGAATAGCGAATCCGATAAACAGGGAGTTAGTATGCATAGCTCTCAAGAGCGCATAATCAAATTAGTTGATCTGGCTCGCCGTTATTTGCGCATAATCTGGATTCGCGAATTCCAGAAACTTGGTGTACGCGCGCGTATAGCGCATAGTTGGATAAACAGGTGGTTTCGTTTCGTAGAATCGCGAATATGTTGATTAATTTTAAGGACACCGCTAATGGAAAGTGGCAACTGGGTAGCCAGTGCTTGCTAGTTGAATTTTGGCTTTCGAACGGATGCCGAGTGGCTTTCGTTTTTAGGTTGAAAATGAAGGAGAGGGCCACTGAGAGTAATGGAGAAGTGGATCTCGGAAATGCGGACGAGCAAGTATTCAACTGAGTGCGATTGTCAGTGAATGCACAACAGTCGGTCTCAAATGATGCTTTTGCACAGGAGAAATTGCAGTTTCTCACGGAATTTCTTCGTGTTTTGTGGCCGCTCCAATTCCCAGGCGTGTGAGTGTTTGCGTGTTAGCTACGACTTACATTGTTAATGAGGCACGCGTCATTCATCTGCAATTCACACTCGCTTTACTGCAATCAGTATAATCCGAGGTTTCTTGGGAATACATACCGTTAGTCAGCGAGCACTTAGAACGATTTGGTTTCTCGCCTCCCACGCTTCTTAAAGAGGACGGACATGTTACCTAGTACACTCAAAGACGAAGAGTGTCTCAGTGGCAAACATTTCGAGTGGACAGGCACGATCGGATTTGCACTCGAATTTTTCCGGGCAACCGGTCGATCAAGAAGGAGAGTGGATGATTCCCCTGGAAAGATGATCGTCGGTTCTCGTTTGCGGTCAAGAAGCGAGCTGCTATCTCTCATCTCGTCATTAGAGCGCTCACCGAGAGTACCCGCTCGGCTTCTGCTTCTCCTCCTCCTTCTCTTCCGTAGCCCATCAGAGTTATGATGCATTGCAAACAGCAGCCGGGAGGAAGAGAAGCGCGGACTTAAGAGGTTTCGCAGCGTTTCCTTCGCCAGTCGATACTCTCGGCCTCCCCACACCACAGTACCAAGATGAATTTCAAAGGTGCAGTTTGTATCGATATACCTGTACTTGTAAACGATTCCATTTCACTCGCGGACAGCTCTGGCAGCTTACAACTCGGAAGACTTCGAAGATACGAAGTAAAACACATTCGTTCGCTCAAGTAGATCTCAGGGAGAAGTCGTGTCGAGAGAGTGAGAGAGATTCCTTGACAAGCGCCGGTATAAAAAGGGTGCGACGGCCCTCGCCAGAGCAGGCAAATAAACAAATAAATAAATAAATAGCTGAACCAACGAAGGGAGAGTGCGCTCGCGTGCTTCTCGTGCAGTCAAATATTTGTCAGTGCTTCGTTTACGCATTATCCGGCAGGCCAAAAACGCCGCCGAGATTTAAAGTACGAAGAGCAAACATTTCGTCTCGCGCTCTCACACCGCTCGCATCTACTTGCTCTATCGTGCGCGAGCGTCGCCGGCGCCGCCGGGATCGGCAAATATCGGTGGCGACGGGATATATTTGGTGAAATGCGTCCATCGCGCCGAGATCGGTGTGACGGCTCTCGTTTATCGGAGCTTCACGGGGCGATCCGTCAGTGGGCAGGGTTGCTGTCGCGCGTACTTTTTAATCGATCACCAGTGTCAGCGATAGGAACGTAAGCCCTCTCTCTCTGCTCTCACTCTCTCTCTCTCTTTAAATGGAGCAGGCGACATTAGCGCAAGTCCTCCGGGTCTCTTCTGTGTCTGTCCTCTGTCGGCTTCTCCATGTCCACTCTCCTCTATAATGGAGCAGCCAGCGTTAACCAGCTATTAGCGACGCTCAATTACCGAGTCTCTTTAAGCCCTCTGAATTATTAGAGAGCCGGCGAGAGCTGACTTTCTTTGACGTCTCGCACTGCTTACACTCTCCTCCTACTTGCTCAGCTCTCCGAGCAGCTGCGTCCAGGGACACCGACTAGCCGGTGTGTCGCGCACACCCAGCATCTATCAGGAGCGGCTGTGTTTCGCTAAAAGTATCAGGGTCGTGAGCTCGAAATCCTCACTGCTGTGAAAAGGGAGTTCGTCCTGGCAAACGTCAGCCTCCGGAGAATGGAAGAGAACACCCGGCTATTCGGCGAGTAGTGCACGTATCCCAATAAAATATCGCGGCTAGCATCGCATTCGTGCCCAACACTCTGACAGGAATCCGGCCATTCGTAGCGAAATATCGACTGGTACTTTTGCTTGGTACGGCAGCCTGGGCCATTCGCAGCTCGCTTATCCCGCTCGATCCACCGCCGATAGTTCGGCTATCCATTTTAATCTCGATACCTCGATGCCAGGACATAGTCAGCGAGAGGGCGGACGACAATTTTTTTCGGCTTCGACTACGACATGTGCGCGCGGAGAATCGATTAGGGCCCATTGCCCGACAAAATGCCTGCGTGACTGTGGTGCTTGGCGTGACAGCCGTCATCGCAGCTCGCGTGTGTCCTTTCCACGTCAAAGTATCGGCATCCTCTATTTGCCCCTCTCACATTCTCCCTCTCCCTCTCTCTCTCTCTCTCTCCGCTCTCTTTGTATGTAACTCTCTCGCACAGAAGCAGCTCTCTCCACTGTACGCGAATCCCGTTGCACTCCCTCACGTGCCACTTGTTGATGCGAACAATTGCCGGCTAATGATTAGGCGTCCTGCGTACCCAGCACGCACGCAATTGTACTTGCTCCCGACACTTTCCTTTCGATAGCAGGGCAACCCTAGTATGGCAAGTAGCGCACCCTTCGCTCTTCCACCCTTTGCCAACCACGTTCCTGGCACCCTCTCGAGCGTGACCATCGCGATCACCCCCCGATTCCAATAAAGTGCATGCCTCCTCGTTGCTTATCGTCCTTGCCCGGTGACCCCGAGACAACCCTTTCTTTAGGGACAGTGTGTGACTTCCTTCCCATTCACGCTAGCTTTTAGTTTAATTAGTAGTGACACCGATAAGAGCATTCGACCATCTATGAATAATAGAAAGTACGAAAGTTCGTCTGTCGATTAATGTATCAGAATGATGTGCTAGACGGTTTTGAAATTTGGAAGAGTGAATTACGGTGGATAGAATAAAGCTCATTAGGAAAGAACATGGTTTCGAGAGAGCGGATTCCCCTCGAGAAAGTAACACATTGGTAACATCGAGACGACTTTTTCTTCGCAGCCCCAATTTACTTTGGCCCGAGCAAGGGCTAAGAATTTCGAGTGCGCAGTATCCTTTGAAGAGTCATCAGTAGCTTTTTAATAAGTCGGCCGCTCTCAGAGGCGAATAGTTAGCGGGCTACCAATAGAAGGTTGTTGCGGATGTAGTGCTTGCTGAATACCACGATAGCCCTACAAATTGGGTAGGGGTGAAAGAGCGAGGAGGAGGCACACACACGTTCTTGAATAGTTCTTCTCAGGACCCTCGACGCCCGAGCCTGGTAGAAGAGTTTGGCGCATCCTGAGGGTCTGCTCTTTCTCTCTTTCTCTCTTTCTCTCTTGCTCGTTCTCGCTTGGGAGGAAAGCGCAAACACTCGCGCGGCCAACGATAGAAGAGCATAGCGTAGCTGGGTTGGTTCGGTCCGTAGGAACGCCAACACACTTTCCTCGAAATCCGCCCTATTTCTCTTCTCCTCGCCGCGAGTGCTTGGCTGGAAGACGCCGACTATCCCTCAAGCCTCTCCCTGCCTTCGGTAAATAAAGTCGTTGCGAAAGTCTGCACACCAGCGTGGCCTCTGCGTCACATCCCCTCCCAGACATACTCGCTAGCGACAACGAGAGACAAAGGGTTGGTTCCCTCGGCAAACATCCTCTTGCAGATCGGGAAGCCCGCTTGTGTATCCTGTTCTAGGCCAGGGACAGAAGGAACAAGGGAGGGAAAGGACGAGTTGGAGGAGCGAAGGATTCAAGTAGAATGGGTCGCCCGATCGAGAAGTGCCTCGGTAGAGTTGAGTGATAGTAGCTTGAACCTAGTCCGCCAAGCTCTCTATTTTGCTCTCTCGAGTTCGCTCCTGTTACGGCTGAATAGGGATAGTGCGGGGAGATGATCCGTCAAATGGCTTACCAACTGTGAACGAGCGGAACTCCGCTCTCCAGAGTCTTGTTCTCGATGCTGTTTAAGGAATAGCTCGATCTACCCTGGCATGATCACACTCGGTGCACCAGCACCGCTGCAATAAAGCAGTCATGAGACCCGGAATTCATTGTGCGAGACAAACGTGCGAGAATGAAGTTTGAACATTACTTGACAGAGAGGAGGACCTGGCTGGGAGAGAACGCAATTTTATTCGCCTTACCATCATCAAGATTCACAAAGCCCGCACGGATATTGCTGTCTCACGGACTCATTTAGTGAACTGTGTGATGTAACTCTTGGCTGGAGATATTTCCAGGGGTCTGGGGTTTTCGCAGTGTATATATTCTATCGCTGAAAGCTTTAGTCCGATCGGGTATTCGCCGGGCCCGTGATTAATTAGAGCACAGTGAGCTCCTGGCTTCTTGAAAAGACGTTCCCGTGAAATGAGGAGCATCGATCAATAGCTTACCTCTGCGAAATCAAGTGCTATCTCCCGCCAAATCTCTTCGCGTGAACTCATACACAATCACTGTTTCATACAGTATATCTTCGTTTTTAAATTCCATCCCCAATAGCATTAGAATCACCAATAAATTCCGAATCCGATGTTTAGCAACATGATAAGCACAGCAGTACAAAAGAATTCACAGTTCGATATTCTAAATTTATTCCTCTCACAGATGTTACTCGTTCAAGCAGTGACTTGTTTCACAAAAATAAGTCTGCTCGTTTTCTCGTGTGTTGTACGAAAATCCATTGGAGTGACCATTCATTTCAAAGCATCAGCAGACACCGGTAATACGTGGACGTGGCAATCTAGTAGAAGTGGAGTTGGCTGGCATCCCACGATTACCATCAATAACGATAATGCGTCTGGTATAATAAATTCATAGTCTGGCCAGCGACATAACGCGATTGATTTATTAGGGCTATACGCGTCGGTATTAAGACCGACAAGCACCCTGACTAATCCAATTAATCCCTAAGCGAGCCATCTTGATTCCATGGTGATGCTGTCTCCGATCGGCAGATGCGTGCATAAGTCTCGGCTTGCCAGGGTAACCGCTACGCCTAATTAGTTCAATTATCGTTTACGCATCGGCCCTTCTCGCTACATAAAGAACCTTGGTGAGCCTAGTTACACGTACGCTGCCTTCAGTTCGAGTCATACTTGGCTTAGAATGATCCCCGGTAATGCTGGATTAGTGTTAAGCCGCCCAGTAGATTCAGACAGTGCTCGCCAACCGGGTCGATCAACAGCGGCTCCCCACTAACGAGCTTAATACCAGGCGAACTTTTGTTTCTTTAGCAAGCCACTTCATAATCAAGTCGGATTCGTTCCGGGAATACTCGGGGCGAATATAAAATGCATCTGTCACTTGGCGAAGACTCGGAGAAAAGCTAATGGTTTAATGTCGTTCCAAAAGGGTTCGTGCTCATCGGAGGGGGTTGGTTTCTGCGCTGGCGGCAACGATCGATATCGCGCGACCAAGTTTCCAGCTACGCTCTCGGGCTAAGTTATTAGCGTCCTCGAAAGGTTTTATCTTGAGAGGTGGATTTCTTCTGCTTGGAAGTTCACAGGCTGGCATATCTGTCGCGAGGATCGGTGTCAATAGTGGCAAGCGTGCGCACGCATCGCTTGAAATATCCGAGTTTACATGCCAGTCAGCTGAAGTTTTAACCGGGAATAAAATTAACCCGGCACGATCCATGTCGTTGATTATATTAGGAAAAGAGTGGCGCAATCGAAGCGACAGGGGCAATGAACGAGGAGGTATGGAGAGTGAGTTTGGAAGTCAGGCCCGAAATTAGATCGATAGGGTTCTCATAAATTATCAGAGGGCAACAGAGTGCGGACCAGCTAATCAGGTTGGTTTGGTCATTGGCCAGTGAGTTTACTTTACTACGAAATTACGCGCTCACCTTGCCCTCGGTCGCGGCGCAGAGCGGAATGGCGCGTCGGTCGCCACCCTCTACGAGTGCGATGTTAATTTCGTCGGACAATCTCCATAAATTATTCGGCCATGTACCAATCAAATTAGCTCGCTTACCTATAATGACCGCCGGATTTATTCGCCCGTGCTTTAATGCGCCCGCCGCCGTGCATTCTCTCTAGCGCACTTGAAAATTGATAACAATACACCGGCGGTCACGCGTTAATTCGCTTTTCACGCGAGCACGGCGCGCTCGGCCCGGCGGTCATCGCCGGATACATTATCTGCCCGGAGGCGATAGAGCGATAGAGTTCGTCAGTGAATTTTCCCCAGCGATTCGAGGAAAGGTATCCGAAATCGGCCATCGATTTCATGGAATCGTAATTACGATCTCTGGATTCTCGGTGAGCGATTACCGAGAGCGCCGCTGCGGCTTTTGTGCTGGCGTTCGGCACGGTGGTGGGAATAAGTCGACGATCGAATTGCAGCGCGACCCTTAATTAACCGTCGTGGTTGATGGCAGTGCGACGGGGCCGACACACACACACACACACATACAGAGAGTACAAGAGGGAGTAAGCGTGAGGGACACGTAGAGCCGCGTCCGATTTGAATGATTAATCCGACATTTCCGTTAATCCGCACGCACGCCCGTAGTTTCGCCAACGATGGTCACAGTGGCGTCGCAATTATTGCCGTTGCCGCGGTCGAGCTTTGGGATTAGCATCGCTTCGATCGTTCGATAAAAGTCTCTCCCTCTGTACCCCCTTGCATTCCACGTTATCATTAAAATGCAACCTCAATCCAACCAGTAGCACTTTCGACAGCTGGAAAAAACTTTTAATAGCACGACAAATACTAAGCTCGACGGGACACCGCTACAAGTGTACATACTAGTACATAAAGGTGCGCGTGAGGGTGAAGGGATGGCGAAGAAAGAGGGGCGAAATATATTTCAGGGAGCATTTAAAGTCGCGCAAAGTGGCAGAGCCTGGCGCAGATAAAGAGGTCGCGAATATCGTCGCTCTTCTCGCTGTACGATGAGGAGTAAGAGTTGGAGAGTGGGAGGGAGTGACAGGGTGCGGTAGGATGTGTGTGCTCTCGGTGCACATTGAATTTTTAAATTATGCCGCACGTCTGCCGTTGCCTGGCACAGTGGTGGCGGTGGCAATGGCTTGCTGGACGTTTTTTGCTCTCTCGCGGAAGTACTTAGCAAAATGGGAACGGAAAGTCGCGCGATAGAATTCTATGGGCCGTCGCCGTGGCGGCAAGGGGGAGGGAGAGAGAAAGAGAGGAAGCTCGCGTGAGAGCACGTGACAGTGGGTAAGAGGGGCCCTTTTTTCAGGGCAGCTCGTGACACTGTGCAGGGAGAAGCGAGGGCTAGCTAGAGGCGAGAGGCCGAAGAGAAGATTGGCAGAGGAAAGGGCTATACTATACGGAAGGACCGCTGATTCTCCCTGGATGGCTCAATTTGGCTAGGCTCTTTCGTGAGCTAACACGAGGGGAGTGCAATGCTATGTAACGCGAATGTATCGGCGCGAGAAATCCACTTACCTAACCCGATACGCAATTCAAGCCTTGCCTCGTGTTTACTGCTATCGCAGCCCGTATATTCTCGCAAGGCGCTTCCTCTGCGTCACCCGATACCGCCACGAAAGAACGAGCCAGCTAGCGAGCGAACAACCTGAGCGCTTATCCCTGGCTTAATGCCACACTAGAGATACACCTCTGTTCCAGCCCACCGTTTTTATGCTTTCACCGATATCCTAGCCCAACGCTGACCGACTACTTCAACGTCCCATCGACCTTCGCCCGATATTCCCTTCGATTTGCATAGATACCACTTGCCAATCGCTTCTCATGGAGTATAATCATGAGTTAGTGGATAAATCGTGGAAAGATAATAGAGAGAAATTTGAAGGAAACTCTACTTTTTCCCGAAGTTTTTCAGTCTACCTGACTGATTTACGTATTGTTAGGAACATTTCTTTATTAATGCAATATTTATATCCGATCTCTGTAAAGATATTTATAAACGAAGGATAATAATAGTGTTTGGAAAAAGATTTCATAAATTGATGAGGCAGTGATATTCCATGGGTTTCATGTCAAGATATTCTATCGGGATTTTTCTCAGTCATATCACGGTCTCCTGAGGTTAAATAAGACGTTCCTCGTGTCATCCGATACTCGCTTTACTCGTTCACCCTCTGCCCGCTCGCCAGCTCGCATAGAGACAGGAAAGACAATAAGGATCTCTCTGCCGTCAGGTGCCTCGGGGGAATTTATTTTCATCGGCGAGGAGCGAGCGGGCGGGCGGGCGGACGAGCGAGTAGAGCCGCCCTTAAATCTTTTTAATTTTGCACAGGGATTAAGAGTTGCTCGGCTGTCGCTCCCTATTATCGTAGCTGGGAGACGTTGCCGCCATTCGTGCTTGGCATTCGAGTCCTCTTGGCGTAGTTCCTCGTCCCATTAGTAAGACAAATCACGTAAGGGTTCACTTTACTTTCCAGCTTCCCATCCTTACTAGACGCCTTCCCATTGACAACGCCATTCGAAGTAGTTCTCGCCAATCAGAGAATTACTTCCTCGGCATGCGAGACTAGCATAAGCATTTTTTGACAGTCTCGGGCGAAGCGAAGCCGAGTGCGAAATCGGCTGTGCATTGGAAAGGAAGCCGGAGGGTGTAACGATTGGACAGGCACGAAATAGCATTATCCACGTGACAATGCAGATACGAGGGGCGCACTAACGATCGGAGTGCTGATCGTGCAGTAGAGCTCTATCCAGATCCCTCTTCCCTTGGAGAGCGTGTGTATGTGTGTAGTATTCCAGACGTCCAGAGATATATCCTCCACCTCTCGCTTTCCCTTCTTCTACTTCTTCGACGGCTGTGCGTCGTACATTTCTGAAATGTGCAGCGGCGCGATAAATGCCAGGGTCAAACCCGTCGGCCGAAGTTCCGCCATTTTACGGTACGCTACGTTTTTAGGTACTCCCTGGCGAATACCACTCGCTCCTGCTTCTCCCTGTATTTCTTCTACTTTCCTTATTACCTTTCCACCCCGTTTCTGCCTCTCTGTCTCTTCTCCTCTCTCGAGCCTGTGTGCTGAGCGGGTAGACCAGTCGCAGAGAGGATGAGTTAGAGTCTGGCATACTTCCGGCTGCAGCGGTTTCCTGGTGCAGCCAGTTATCGGGGCCAGAACCAAGGAGAATTAGCTAGCTGGCCCGACTCTCTAGTCCCCCTTCTCTCTCTCTTTCTCTCTCTGTCTCTCTGTCTCTCGCGTTCTCTCGACTCTCGTGGCTTGGAATTAGCGTGGGGAGTGGAGGGCTTTGGAGCAAGGCGCGCGGATACGTTCTCTCGACGGTAGTTATTTCAATTCGAGAGAAGCCGGAACTTGGGGGATTACGTGGATGGCTTCAAAAAACGATTCGAGTGGGACGAATCGGTAGTGGAGAGGGTAGCATTATGCCGATGGACAGAGCTTGCTTGGCTGGCACAGGGTACAGTTGAGAGCGGTTTCCCTTGGCGTATCTAACGTTATCGAGCCACGTAATTTCGCTTCGGAGTGGAGGGCCAAACATTATCGGACGAAGCTAACGATCCAATTCGCTGGCACAATGTCGTTACGCTGGAAGACGTTTCCTGAATGTCCTTGCTTCGTATTTACCCTCTCGCTGTCGTCCACTCTTTTCTGTTTTCTCCGCAGGGTTTACATCGCTAACGAGGGACACCAATCGAGACACGCTTCTCGTTTCACCCTCTTTCTCCTTTCTTCGTTCACTCTGTCCCACGCACTGATCAGAGAGTCTCGACTATAGAACGTTACCTCTAAATGCTTCCGACACGAATAAATCGGTTGGATTCTCCGCGTTAACCCCTGCGAACCCTTTATGCATAATTGTGTTGCTTGATTTGACACCAGCCACCCTTTCAACTCACCGTGAATTTTCCTCCGCCTTAAAGCGGATCTTTCCCGGCCCCGCTTTTTAAGCTGCATCCTGTTCCGCAATTCTATCGGACTTTCTATTCCCGATTTATCGATTTCACTATATTTCCAATATAGAGAGTAAAAGCGTCGCTCTTCATTTTTGTCCACCTTATTTCCGTCCGGCGTGGCGACTGGCGGCGGCAGCAGCGGTATTGAATTACATTGGGGTTACAGGGGAATTGGGGAGGACGCGTGCAAGGTTGATCGCCAAGCCGATTACCTAGCAGAATCATGTCGAGATTTGAATCTGTATTCCACCCTTCTGTATTTCTACCGGTGCTTTCTTTATTCATCGGTGTCCTGACTGCTCTGGGCGGCGAGCAACTCCTTGCCAGGCCTTTCTCCGGGGATTGGCTGCTTCGAAGGAGGCACACGTGTTGTCCCAGCGAAATTGAAGTGCACCCGGCAGGCTCGGCTAACGTGTCGTCTCTAGTGTCTGGGGACTCTCGCATGACTGCCCTGAAACACAGAGCCCGGCCGTTCTCTCTCCACGCAAGGGTAATTTTTGAGAAATCTCTTCTCTCTCGAGCCGCGCTTTAACTCTCGCACACAGTTGCCTGGCGTGCATCGAGCCAGTCTTCTTCTCAAAGGCATCCTTCAGATATGTGTGCGTGTGGTATATTCACGCGGTCGCACGTACACGCCGCGCGCACGCCGGGCGCGCTTAATTTAATTAAAAGTTAAATTGCGAGAGGTAGCACGATAATTAAGTGGATTCCCTCGCCTGGGCGAAAGACAGCCAGCCGAGGTTTTCGATGACGCCTGCGTTACACTGCGCGCACTCTCACTTGTCTCTCTCTCTCTCTCCCTCTCTCTCTCTCGCTCTCGCTCTCTCTTCCCTCTACTTTAGACTAACGATGCAACTTTTGCCCGCCGCGAAAAGTTGGCTCTATTACATCCATCTTTCCACGCACTTTACTCCCGGCCATTATTATTAAGCGCTCCTTGAGAGGCGGCCGTCTGATGGAATTCCCTGCGAACTGCTTTATTTAGAGCTCGGCCAGAGGGGCGGAGAGAAAGAGAGAAAGAGAGAGTTATGGGCTCTCGAGTTAAACCGCTCGAGGAGAGTAGCATCAGAGAATCTCGTGTGCAGGCGTGCGTAGAGGTACGCTGGATTAGACAGTAGCCGGAGGCTGCAGCTCGCTTGAAAAAGTAATGGACGTACGTGGATGAGAGAGCGTCGACAGTGGATGACGCGTGCGAAAGTTTAATGACTTTTTTGGCGGGAGCACAGTAGGAGAAGGACCACCCTCAGCATCCCTTGGACCAACGGTTCGTGTGGTCTAATCCAAGCATAGCGAGCGAGCTTTCTGCGTCAGACGATCGGATCGTTGATAACTCTCTCGCTCTCTTTACTCATTCAGACCACATCCCGTTTCTTATCTACACGTCCCCTTGAAGGCCTCGAGGCCGCCTGCAACTTCCCTGTAAACGCTCAAAGATAACTTTGCGCCTCATGCGGATTACCAACCCCGCAGGCTACTCGGCACCTCCATTGGCCCGACAGTACTCTCTCTCGGTCTGCTGCCTGTCTTTTAAGATTATTGGAGAAATAGCTAGGACTCGCCTGCCATGCTTGACAATGTCCTCGTCGATATCGAACGATTCCCTGATTCCACGATACCACAGTGACTCTCGGTGGAAGAACCCTCTTTAAATGATTGCCCTGGAAACTGGAATGTCGCGATCGCCGCTGATTTACTGGCATGCTATCTCACGAGCTCTCCATGTACTATGTACGATAGGGGATAACATTGGATGACCGTCGATGGCAAAATACAGCGAGACATTTAGTCGATTTCATGGCTGGGAAAAAGTGATCGCTCGTCGGTGAGAACATTAGACGATTAACGCTGGATCTCTGACTACCTTCGGGATTACACAGCGACCCAGTTCTTCCCCTTCTTTTTTTTTTCCTTCTCGTCGATGATCGAGCGAGCCGACAGAGGAGCTAGAATTTCGGCTTAATTGCATTTGGCAGAGAGAGGCCTTGTCACTTGCAGCACTCGAGGAGTTCGATTGTGTCGGGCTCTTTTATCAGTAGCATGATTTGTGGGAAAATAGATCGTCTTGTGAAAGGGCGGAGGCTAATCGGTGAAAGGAGGCTCGATCGAATTGAGGATATCGGGATCGTGCGTTTAATTGGCATTCCCAGCTGGTCCAATTTATCGCCGATAATCAGCCATCCGACATTTTCACAGGTCGAGCGTGGATCTCATTCTCATCCCCTTTGGAACAGCCTCTTCTCTTACCTTTCCTTTCTCGGGCTTCTTGAAACATGCTTCGATTGGCTTCTGCCACGCATAGCAACATACTCAGTGTACAGAAAACGCTAGCGTACTATCTATCGTTCTCTCTCCTGCTCCATTTCACGGAAAGTTCGATGGTGCGAAGTTTGACGGCGAGTCGTAACTTTGGACGCGTTCAATATTTCCGAATCTCGGCTTTTCCTCTATCTTCCCTGGACCGCCAGTCCTCTCGGGTAACTTATACCGTACGTGATTTGTGGTGGCGCACCGTGGCAGCGCGCTCACCCGCCAGATAAATCCAATTCGCTCAATTTTTTAGTATCTCCAGGAACAATCGCACTTGCCGCCATTCCGTACATGTACTGTCATTCCCTGAGCGGCAGAACTGCGTGAGTTAGACAGGTGGTTCTTTCATGGTTCGTTCGAGAAAAGTTGCCGATATTATAGCGCATTCGGATCACCTGAACCATTTAAGAAATAAAAGCGGTCATCTCTACTTGAATCAGCCAGACATGAAAACCGATCTCGCGTGTCTCCGCGTCTCTTAGATTTTGTATCATCTTTCACGCGCGGAGGCTGAAAGATTCTGTGCTCTGTGTGAACCGCAAGTGGTCGGCAGATGCGTGTCATCGTTGCCAGGAAAAAGTCCCCTTGGCGAGAAAAAGGCAGTGAAGACATTAGTCTGGAGACATTACACATGCCTATCCCCGGAGCCACATTGGTGTCAGATTCCGTCTGCTTTTAATTACGGAATAGGAGCACTGCTCCGCCCAGTGACATTATTGTATTCGCTCTAGTGAGAATTGGAATGAATACGTGCGGAAATTAACAGCGGGTGGAAAAAAAAAAGGCTGGGCAAGTGGCGGAAGAGCTAAAGGCAGAGGCCGAGGTAGTAGAATTCACGTGTAATTATGAGTCGCCGGTAATAATGTAGTCCCCCGTGTCTCGCAATTATCGAAATACAGTAATGGGACTGGTCCAGCCGACGGTTCGAGCGTTTTAAACATCGCACTTTACGAGACAGAGAGACCAGGATTTCACTTCTCCCCGAAAGCTCTCTCGTGTCCGAGGACGAACAATGCAACTGGACTGCGGCTGTCCACCATGTACTAGCAGGGGGTACGTCTGATAATGCAGCAGGGATGCTGGGTTGAAGGGTGATCTTTGGCTGCTGAGAGCAGGCGGCAGTAGACACGCGATTGGTATCGGTCGAGCCGCTAATTTTCGAGAGCGATAACTCGCTTGAGCCTAGGGCTGATGGAAATTCGGCTGCAACCCATCTCTATCTCTCTCTCTCTCTGTCTCTCTCTGGTTCGTTTAATTTCAGAGCCAATCAGGGAAAGAGGAACTTCCATCTTCCGCAGGCTTCTCGGTATATGTGTGTGTGTCTCGGCATCGCCTGACATCCGCGTTTTCTTCGATCGACCGTCTACTGGGTGCTCGGCGAGTGAAACTCTTGGTTGCACCACACTGTTTGCACTTGCCTTATCTATTTCTTTCTCTCTCCTTCTCTCCCTCGCCGGTCTCCTTACATCGATTCTTTTCAACTTAACTTTCTTTGAAAAGGACTGGCGCACCGGAGAAATCGGTCTTCCGACAAAGTAGATGTCATTGGGCGCTATTAACGAGTGCAGAGTTCAATCGGCTCAATTTGCGGCGAACCGACCAAGCGACTGGATAGGAAAGAGAGGGAGCAACTCTCTCTCTTTCCCTCTCTCTTTCTATCTCTCTTGGTTCGTGAGGGTCTGTAACTCTCTGCGCGTCGTTTAAAACGAAGTCGAGCGATACCCAGAGCCGTCCACTTTTCATTTATAAAAGTTCGCCGACATCTTGCCACTCACGCCTCGTCGATTGGCGATCACGAGCTGCCTGACAGTAACGATCAAATTCCTCGAATTAAAACAGTCACTGGAGAGGCGGAATCAGCCTCGAGCGATTTCCGATAATCACCAGAGGCCGAGGGACGTATTCGCCCGTAATAAAAGTGCCAACCAGTCAACATAAGTATCAGTTGGTGATCTCTCTCAGGCTAGGCTCATCGCTCGACCTGATAGTGGAGGTTTAATTTTCCAGAGAAATTTACGGCACACCCTGTACATCTGTTTCCGGGGGGTGGTCGGGCCGAGCTGCAGAGCAGTGATGTCCGCCTGTTACGAAGGCAACTGCGAGGCAACATGACGTTAATTCGTTTCCACGGGAAGACGTATGATCCCCCGATAATAATGGTCAGCATGGCGGGCGTCAAGCAATCGGGAGACGAATTGCATCTCTGATCGATATCGACCAGCATTGGTAATTCGCATGCCGGCTCGTCGTTAATTCACCGGAGCCCGAGCGTTTCTCCGCCCTTAATACGCACGGCAATTCGATTTCCCCGATTTCTCCGACATACACGCGCAGTTTGGCGAGTCGTGTCGAGTTGTAAACAGTTGTTGAAAGATCGATCGGGCAATGCCGAGCAAAGAGAGAAGGTTGTAACGGTAATGGATATATCTCCGGTGCTGAGAGAGAATCGCTACCTTTGACCAGAGACATTTCTTGGAAGTCTCGATCGAGGTGTTCCATCGAAGTGCCTTGGGAGATGAAGAGAACTCCGGAGACAGCTGTATTCGCGAGGCTGGCTACGCATTCACGTCGCTCGCTCAAAGGGCGAACGCGTCCCCTCCGCTCTGCTCCTGAAATTAATCGTTTGAACCGTGAAGAGAGCAATCCTCTGCTCGTCTCTCCATTGAAACTGGCCGTCTGGCTATCTGGTCGTGCGCTTTTTTATGTATAGAACCAGCAGTACGTTGCATAGAGCTGTGAGACCATTGCGGCTTCGTTTCGCCGGAGTGAAATAGAGCCTTGGAAGACATGCATCTCGAGATCCGTCGCGTACGAGAACTTTTCAAAGACAAGTACTACAAGTTTAGAAGATCCGCTTCTCTGGCGGCGGGGTTGGGTAATACAGACAGCCACGCTGAAGTTGGTTTAGCTTGGCGTTAATTACTTTTCCGACCATTCCATGTACTCTCTCTCTCTCCCTCTCTCTCTCCCATTCTCCTACCCTTTTCCACCATCTCTCTAGGTTTCGAGCAAAGGTTGCCACTAGTTCCTGTGGGAGAGATAGTACACGGCTCTCCCTTCGACAATACCTTGCCTTCGCCGTGGTATCCGCTCATTGTTACCGTTGATACCAACGCGTGCTTATCTCTGACCCAAATTGCACACGGCGGACGCGAGGTCATTGACACTGACTGATGACCGAATTACTGATTGAACTCCATTTGACCCCTTCGGCGCCGGATACTTTTACTTCTGGCTACGTTCGCACGGCCATGTTGCCGAAAGGGTTAATGAACATATCCATTAAGTGGATCGCAAGGAATTTTATACTTGGCTAAGATTTCATTTGTAAATCTACCACAGAAGTCAAGGTAACTTCCTTGAGAATTCATGAGTTAGTCCTCCGGTTAATTGCTCGGGGATATTAGCTGTCCATGACTAACTAGTGGAGAACGGGACAGTATCCATTGTTCTCCGATTTAATCCAAGAGCCTCCATAGTTTTCCGAGCACTCTCCTCGGTTCAAAGGAGAGGACAATTCATCCGGAGATAATCGAGTCACTCGGGAATGAATCTCGTAAAAGATCTCACCTGTTAAAGCTGCCTGTGGAGATATCTTTATCTTATAGATGTTTAAAGCGATGACTATAAACTATCCTTCCATCGCTATTGTCATATTTAGATGATATTCGAAATTATATCGATTTAGTGGTATATTCCGATGTGTCATTACCCGATCGCCGCCAGATACGGTGTTTAGGTTTGGATGCGTGTCCTGCTCCTAATGGAGTGCGGTATATCTGTCGGGTAATGATGGTGGGGTGAAAATGAATAGGTGGGTAATTAGGGGATAACGAATTTGCCGGTGAAGTTGGAGCGAGTGGGCTTTAAAAACTCGCCGATTGTCCAGGCAGATCGGTTAATGATCGATCGGCCCCATTGTTCACGGGTGCTCGCGGTCGATGGGAACTTATTACGCTTATTAAGTCGCTCGCGACCAAGAGGACGAGGAACTTGACGAGGAGGAACTTGGCAGGCCTCGTTCTCCCCCTGCTACTCTCTCTCTCTCTCTCTCTCTTTGTCTTTTGTCCTCGTTCTCCCGTCTCGATCGTCTCCTTCCACGGTCCTCGTCAGGTCGCCACAAAAGGAGCGACGCTCGACGGCCGCGGGCTAATTAGATGAATAAGATAATTCCACTTTTGAGAGCGGCGGGACAAAAACCAACCAACCCCTTTCTCTGCTTTCTTTTCCAGGCGCGGAAGATGTGTTCAGGTTCACGGGGAACGAGACGCACACAGACTACTTTCGGCTGGTGCTCAGGGACGGGAACTATCTTCTGGTCGGCGGAAGGTAAATAGAGGATTCATTTGGAGCGAGTGCTTTAATTAAGGGACCGCTTCTTCTACGCTTCGTCTTTGGTAGACCCTCCAATGGCTACTCCTGCACGATCGACTCCCTTTCCTCACCCTCTTATCCCTGTATCCTGTCTCCCAACTCATTCTCCTTCACCGAAACCCTGCTCGATCTCTACTATATCGGAGCTCGTTCATCCACAAGCTTGCTCGTTCAGATACGATGAGCTCCAATGAAGTATCGAGCAGTACTGGTAAACTGGTGCATGAACCAAGAAAATTGGGACAAATTCGTAAGCAGAGGATGAATGGAATGAGAAACATCCTATCCTTCGGTATCTTTGCCTGGTATTCGTAGAGATTTCTCTTGGCCTTCTGAAATATTTCTCAACCGGTAATGAGATCGGTGAACTTTCTTTCGAAAGGAGCGGCACTCCTCGCATTGTACGATAGCGGCGGTGTAAAGCATGATTTCGATTCATCACCGACTGGCCAAGCTCTCATTCGCGAGGTTAGTTAGAGGTATGCTACCATCGCAAAAGGAAGCTCTGGCTCCTTTCACCTCCGAGGCCGTAATTAGAAAAAGGGGCGGCGTGCATTTCTCCCCGATTGCAGTGGCTCCTTAAAAATGTAGCCTATCCATTGCCGGGCTTGAATAAATAACGGGCACGCCCGGCCATTTTCTAAGGGTCGGTGGCCCGTGAACTCGCGATCATTAATCGAGCTCTCGTTACCTTCGGACAATTCGGTTCCATCCCGTTGGAAAAATAGGGTCGGGGTTGCTGGTGCGCCATTATCTTTCGGTGCCGGTCGTGGGTTCGAACTCTCCTCTCATCTCTCTCTCTCTCTCGTTCGATCTCTCACTCCCTCTCTGCAGACCAGATAAACCAATTGAACCTTGCCGATGATCGGCAACAGCTCCGGCTGGGCCCTCGTCACCCAATGTCCATGCGAAATCAGGCTGCAGAAAGGGCGATAATCCGCTCCTGCGTGGGATTAATCTGGCGTACGTGTGCGCGAATGGACGCCGATATACATAATGCAGTGTCCTCTCTGCCTATTGATCGGATTACGCTAATTGCTTCACCGATTTCCTGGGAATGGCACGTCAGCCGATCGCCTCGGCCATTCCACTAGAATTTATTTCTTGCCTTCGGTAAAGCCGGAGTTCAATTGTCGGGAACAGTCAACGGGAGAATCCCTGCGTCACTCACTCACTCATTCTCTCCCTTTCTCTTTCTCTCTCTCTGTGTGTGCCGTCGGAAATGACGCCTCGTGATTTCGGCTCGACTCCCGCGCCTCCTAATGAAGTTTGTCGATTGCGTCGGCTTTCTTTCGCGCACCAAAGAATAGAAGAAACCCGGAGAATACGCCCGCCATTTTAATGGCCCGCGAAACCGATTCTTTGTCTGGAGACACAGCTTCCTTCCTTTCGAGTCCCCGTTCTCCTTCTCACACTTTTTCTCTATCGTGCACGTCCCGTTGCAACGCGCGCTTCCTTTCAAAGGTAACGAGAGCACAATGTATTGGGCGCCGCGATCCTCCGACGCGATTTTCAACTGGAGCGGGAACAGGCACAAGTACTATCGGAAAGTTTCTACGAAAGATAAGTGTGTCGGCAAAGAACGAAAGGAAAAGAGAACTCCCTATTAAGCGGTGTACGATTGCAATGCGATTCCATCGAGTGAATTTACTCTGTTTAAGTGAGAAGCATCCGCCAGTTGCAATTAGACAAATTTACCTTTGCGTCTCGTTGTACATCCCGATCATTTCATGTAAATTTGATACTGACATTCTCCTGTATTCCCCGATATTTTTAAAAGAATCTTTAAACTCGCGTTATTGGATACTGGAATCCTATTTGCTGATTCTCGGGAAAAGGAGTTACGAACTTTAAAGACTCGTGACCCGACGATCGCTGGCTACCGGATGTTGTAATCGACATCATCGGAAAGCTTACACTCTCTGCTTTTTGTACAGATCAAGCTCGTTAACAGATCTCGTACGAAGTACCGTTTATCTCAGGATATTGTTACACGGACTTCCAATACTCGTATTTCAATCAACAAAAGGACACAGTTTCCTTCCTTCGATATAACAATCTAATTATAATGAAAGAGGATACATATAATCGGGCATGACAATACCCTTATTTTAAAAATTCCCACAAGAAATCCTTCCATCAAAAATTCCAAATATACACATAACAATTTCCACTGAATACGTAAATTCGACCCAACCCAATTTATCAACGACTTTGAAATCATTGACTTTTGTGTCTACAGAAATCTCGTGCATAATCTGAGTTTGACGGACCTCACTGAACAACAGAGGCTCACCTGGTACTCGACCGAGTCCGACGTAAAGATGTGCTTGGTTAAGGGTACCCCAGAAGAGAATTGCCAGAATTACATTCGCATCCTGGTGAAGACCGGCTCGAACACCCTCTTCGTATGCGCGACAAACGCCTTCAAACCAATGTGTCGAGACTACGTGGTCCACGCTGGCAATTACACGATCGTGAAGGAGAAAGCAGGCCAGGCAAGGTGCCCTTACGATCCAAGGCACAACAGCACCTTCGTCTACGTCGACGGCGAGCTTTACACTGGAACGGTCGCCGATTTCGCCGGCATGGATCCCATCATTTACAGGGAACCATTGCAAACCGAACAGTACGACTCGATGAGCCTCAACGGTGGGTAACTTGAGCATCAGGTTTATTGTATCAATTGGAAAAATATTCTCCATCCTACGTCAACGTCCACAGTTGTTCAATGAAGAGAGTCTTTTTTCTGGAGGAGCTAAAAGCCAGGCGTGAATAGGTGCTGCGATCTCATGTTTAACTCTGTCTACTCACGCGTGATTAATGACCGTGGTTGGTGGCTCTGCGCGTGGTTTTATCGTTGAGAAAAGACGAGGGAGGAAAAAGAGAGCGGAGAAGTCGAGAAGCCGAGAAGCGTCTCTAGTGGCTGCGGTAAAGAGGTCGTGTAAGATTAATTCAAATCAGTGAAATGCATTAGGCGCGCTTTGCTCGCTGCGAAATAAGAATACGCCTCACCGCAGCGGTGGAACAAGGGGCGATCGAGGCTGGAAAGAAAGGGTTTACGGTGGAACGGGATAAACGAGTGAAGTGCTCTCTCCGGTAATAGTTAAGAGGCAGTGCGAAGCAAGAACTACTGCCGGCTGGGAAAATATTTATTGCTCGCTATACCAAAGCAGAGCTTGGTAGGTTGCTCGCAGTACGTCTCTGTCTCCGGTGGTGGCAGCCTCAACCGCGATCGCACGCGCGTTCTGGACCAACTTTATATTCTCCCGGGGAGCATTGCCGATTAATTAGCGACGAAACTGGCGGTCGCGTTAGGCGTGCTCCAGAGTTATTCAACCCCTGTCAGATTCCACCTGACAAATTGAGCACGAGATTTCATTCGGCGCTCTCGCAATTTTACCACCGAAACTCCTGCTAGATCGGCCCGCTCGAGATTGGCACGCCGACTATCCTGCGCCGGGAAATAGTCTCGAAACTGTTGCACTTTTCCCGCGCCGCGTTCTTCCGCTCGAAAACACCCGTATATACATTCGTATATGAAGATACGTACGGGAAGAATTTGTGAGATGTATCCCAGTGTTATATAGCAGTCATATAACTGGGAAATAGCGCGCGTGTATATTCATGTCTGATAAAGTTGAAACTGCAGCTTGTTTCGGCATTTACAAGCCGGGCACAAAATTCAGGGCCGCATCGTTGAAAAGTTCCTAGTTTTTCCAAGTGAGACCGAAAGTAATAGTAGCGATTGTTAGCAAGTAGACTATTACTCGGCGAGTCGTAAGCACGGAGAAATTATTCAGAAACGTCGCGATCGAGCGAGCGCTGCAAGAGCTTTAATCCGCAGGGTGTAATTCCGAGATTAACCATACGTGCACACGCGGCTTCCACAGGCGCTCCCACACATTACGTGCACACACATACGTACTACTGGAAGCAGTGGGAGTATAGAGACATAGGTGTGCGCTGGGACCCGAGATTATTCCGAGGCTCTTCCATATCTCTCTCTCTCTCTCTCTCTCTCTGTCTGTCTCTCTGTCTCTCTTCCTCTCTAATGACAAAGCAGCCGCCGCCCGCTGCGAGCGAAATATGTCTAAGCGCCGATGAGAGATTTTAATCCGGATGAAAGAGAGAACAGCGGCAGCAGTAACAGTAGTAATAGTAACCGATGCTTCCCTTCCTGGCAAGTATCCGTGAAACGCTTGGCCAAGCGAACACAGCCAGTGCTAGCTTTCCCTCCCAACGATTGTTCTTCCTAACTACGTTATTGCTGGCAGGCAAAAGACTGAAATCGATCCTCGCTCTCCAAGCATCGGCGACACTTACACTCGCTCGTAATGAGATAGCGAAACAAACCAGTGAAATCGAGTTTCGTCGTTGAAAAGTTCATTTTTGGAGATAGGGAGAAGACTGGGAAATGGAATTGTCGAGTGATCCGGGTAGAAAACTATCACCGAGCCAAACGGGATTCTGTCGACAGGGTTACTCGGCCGAGGCTCAGCCGAAATGAGTAATTAGCAGAAACACGTGGCACGAAATGGACATAGAAATTTGACGGGTGAATTGTGGGAGTGAGAATGGTGGCTCTCGGTGGAATTTCGTGGACTGGTCGAGAAGTGAACGCATCTCTTCCCAGAGGGGTCGCCCCGAAATTGATCCGTCACTTTGTCCCGCGCGACGCATCGTTTCACCGGAGTATTTTAATTGAACGGTGTACGGCCGCTAATCAAGTTTCACCGACCGCGTTGGATAATATTGATTTTCCCTCGGTCCCTCGAAAATTCAAACCGCTCTAGACTCGTTCTCTCACTCTCCCTCGGCTCAGTCACCCTTCGAGCCCACTGTGACACAGACTCACACCACTACCATCACCACCCACCGGGTGTTCCTCTCGCTCGCATCACGAGCTGCGGCTGTAACGCGGAAATTTTCACCTCTTCGAAAATCAAAAGCCCTCGAACTCGATTTCGCGATTGGGGATGAGTAGCGTTTTTCCGATTCGGTCGCCGGTGCCGGCGGGGGTGTGAGTTCAATCCTCGTGACATCCGGATGTGCGAGAGGGGTCCTGGTACTTTGTCTCCGTGGGGGTGAACCGAGAGAGCCTAGCGAAAGCGGGACAGCTCGGAGGATTTTACATTCAAAAGAGAGACAGGTCGAAAGGAAGAAGAGACAGAGGCTAAGAACGGCAGAGGGAGGAAGAGAGAAAAGGCGGTAAATTTATGAGGGCTCCGGCTGGTGGCGGTGGTGTGGCTCGTGTTCGAATATATACAGGGCTGAGCGGGCGGGCGGCGTTCTCCTCGCGTGAGATTAATATTACTTTATGAATCCTAAGAAGCTTATGAAAACCCTGTCAAGTTAATAAATCGATAAAGTTTTCCCACTTTATCGGGCGCGGGTTGGCGCGCACGCCGCGCACCAGAGAGAAGAGCCAGGAGAGAGCCGCTCTTCCTGTTAGTCGCCTTGCAGATTAGTCAGAGGGAAAACGGAGGAAACTGGGAGGACCAAGGTAGCTCCTGGCAGGCTGGCATGAGACGGGAATAAGGGCGAAGCGTTTTAGCACGACAGCGTTGAAACAACCTCCTAGAAAATAAAAAGCTCTTCCTCACGTACCTGTAGCCAGGCTCATTGCTCGCTGCTGTTGGTGCCGCAACTTCTCCCCGCGGAGAATGAAATTGATTTTTATAGCCGCAAGCCGCGCTTGAAAGTCCCGCTCTACCTGCTAACCTGGCAGTTTCTCTGTCCGATAATAAATCGCCGACTATAAGCTGTGATTCTCCTTTTCTTTCACTCGCTCCTTTTCATCCGGAGCGCAGGCGATATCACTTTTCATAGATTGTCAGTCTTAATATCGCGCTGACATTCTCGACGAGTGAAATCATAGCGTTATCGAGTCGACCAAGCGCGAAATGCGAATGCGTCCTGTCGTTACGAGCGCAATATCAGCCAGCTTTGTTTGCCAGAGCGCGCAGGCGTTATCTTGTTTATTGCACGAACTGTCCATTGTGCTCCTCTGGGTAATTATCCCGCACGCTTATTTAGATGACGCGAGAGGGGCGTGCGGGAAGCCCGGAGAGCCACGGGGGCGGGTGGCTAGTTTTACGAGGAACGGCCACGTTTATACCGTTGGATAGCAGCGGTGCAATAACAATAATAGAGGCAGCTGCATAATGCATGTGTATACCTAATTGCAGCACCGAACTTTGTGAGCTCCATGGCCCAGGGAGATTTCGTCTACTTCTTCTTCAGGGAGACCGCCGTGGAGTATATCAATTGCGGCAAGGTAAATAATTAAACCTGCTTGTTATTCACGCTTCCGGCAATTCCCCTCGCGGCCACTCTTCTAGTTCCAGTAACGTCAGACTCAGGTAACCGTGATATTTCACTTAACTCATGTGGGAAAATAATTGCACGAAATATCTGTTTGTTTGGTAATGTCAAGTCTGGTGGGGTCCGTTATTCCAGTGGTGAACTGGTGGATTAAAATGAGAAAAATGAAAAACTGCCGCAGAGGCTGTCATTCTATCTCGCATACAACGTGGGCTAGCGTGCATTAAGGGAGCCCGGGGATAAAGGAGACTGGAATCAGTGCTGACAGGGCCCTTTAGCGACACCAGACTTTATTATGTCAGGCATCAGTGCTCGGTTTTCCTTTCCGTAATTACGCGTAACTCTATATCGTCAGGCTAAGCCATGGTATTAAGAAAGAGTGTACGTCCGGGGAACGTGACATTCTGTCACGTTGCGCGATGATTACTTAACCGCGAGGGGAGCATTTGCGCTTACGTGGCGAAATTGCGAGATATACACTTGCAAAAGCACGCAATGCCAGCCAGGGATGTTGGAGCTGAACGAGAAAGATATACTTTACACATGCTGCCCCGCTTTACTTTGCAGACGGTGTACTCTCGGGTGGCGAGGGTCTGTAAATATGATCGGGGTGGTCCGCATCGTTTTCGTAATAGGTGGACCTCCTTTCTGAAGTCCCGGCTTAATTGCTCCGTTACCGGAGACTTCCCTTTTTACTTCAACGAGATACGTGAGTATACCAGAGCGGTTTGTTGTCTCATCAATTATTCCCGCCGCGGCCGGCGACGTCGCACACCGCCGCCTCTCGGCGTATTTGCTCCAGCGGCAGCCAGTCAGCCAGCCACCTCTCTCTCTCTCCCTCCCTCCCTCCCTCTCCCTCTTTGTCTCTCTCCTTCTCAGGCGAGAAATTCGATTTCCTTTTCCTCGCCCGACCAGCTGATAGAGAGCTGATGGCTGCAAGGTGGCTGGAACTAGTCGGCCGCGGAATTGATCACGGCTGGCCATTAGTTTTAAAAATTCCCTCTTGCCCTGGCTCCGCCGTGGCCGCCGTGGTCCGGGAAATAAAGCAATTTGTTAGCGAGCCGTCGGTGAGCCGCGGTCGCCGGAGCTACGTGGGATTGAGCTCCATCGGCGCGCTTGTTATTTGCAGAGTCGACGACGGAGCTGATATCCGGCCAATATGGCAATAAGTCCGCGCAACTCATATACGGCACGTTCACCACGCCGGTGAATAGCATAAGCGGCTCCGCTGTGTGCGCCTTCTCCCTCCAGGACATAACCGATACCTTCAAGGGTAACTTCAAGGAGCAGAGTGCCCTCAACTCAAATTGGCTGCCCGTTCAGAACACCAAGGTGCCGGATCCCCGTCCCGGGCAGTGCGTCAATGACTCTCGCACCCTGCCCGACCTAACCATCAACTTCATCAACACCCACTCCCTCATGGATGATCTCGTACCGAGCTTCTTCGGCCAACCGATTGTTATTCGCACTAGTTTTCAGTATGTATTATATTCCCATTTGATTTTGATATATATAAGTCGTGCGAGATAACCGATTAATCGGATTGATTGCATGCAGTTATAGATTCACTCAGATAGCAGTGGATCCACAAGTAAAAACGCCTGGTGGTAAGACTTACGACGTGCTCTTCATCGGCACCGATAATGGCAAAGTGATAAAGGCAGTTAATGCAGACTCAGCGGATAGTCACCTGAAAGTGAGTCCTGTGGTAATCGAGGAGATACAGGCGTTCCCCTCGACTGTTCCTGTGCGGGGAATCAAAGTTGTGAGAGCTTCGCAAGCCGGTGACGGCCTCGAGGATGGTCGACTGGTCGTAGTGGCGGATAGCCAGGTGCAGGCTTTGAGGCTCCATCGTTGCTACAGCGACAGGATACTGTCCTGTGGCGAGTGTGTGGCCCTGCAAGATCCTTACTGTGCCTGGGACAAAGTCGAGGGCAAATGCCGAGCCCTCGTTGGTCCTGCTGCCACAGATGCCAGTAGATTCTTGCAAAGCGTGGCTACAGGCAGCCACGCATCCTGTCCACCGAGCAAGACTCTTAATAAAGATGCTGGCAGTGTGGGAGCCATTTCCGCCAATCAAAATAAATTCCCTCAAGATTCAATTCCCAATAAAGACGGCCAAGGCGGAGAGATCATCAATATCATGCAGAATGAGGAGCAGGATAATTCAGGTACGCGAATCAGTTGGATAGTTCGGCATTAAAGAGTTTAAAGTGGGTCCAAACAGTAATAATAAGATAATTGTACATTTTTTACAATATTTCTTTAGGTCCAGAAGTTTCCGCGGCAGATTCGCCACTCGCCCAGTATTCCGTTGAAACTTTGGTGATGGCTGTGGTAGCTGGTGCATTGGCAGCTCTGCTAGTCGGTTTCATAGCTGGTTATCTCTGTGGCAGGAAGTGTAGAAAAGACGAAGATGACAACCTGCCATATCCAGATACAGAGTATGAGTACTTCGAGCAGCGCCAGAATGTGAATAGGTACGTAAGGATTCGTACTTAGTAGCGAGCAGTCAGGATATAGGAGTATGAGAACACTGTAACACAAAGATTTCTTTACATGTTCAGCAGGTTAGCGCCAGAGCCAAAATTACTGCCACAGGAGGAAGTGACATACGCGGAGCCGGTGTTAGTTCCGCAACCCCCGAAGCTTCACTCGCCAAAAGGTACCATGAGGAAACCACCGCCAACTCCAACGGAGACTCTTTTTCAGTTTCCCGACGGCTATGGGTTTCGAGGTGCCAGGGACAACTTTGGGACCCTACGATCGCATCAGGGGGACGCGTATCGACGAAACGATGGATTTGCGACCACTCGCAGCGTCAAGAAGGTTTATCTCTGAGAAACGAGCGAGGAGGGAGGTGGCCGGCACCGCAGTCTAGGTCGGCCAGCGCGAAATCGCCACAACGCGACGGCCGGTAGAACGAATAGTCGCGCTGTGACGTCCGGGGGACAGTCAAATCGCGAGCTCGCAGGCCCTCGGGCCTTGGAGTCACCTTCGCCGCCTTCGAGTGTCTCCTCGAGCTCCCCCTCTCCTCCCTCCTCGTCACCCTCGCCCACCCTCGTTCCGATGGCCATGAGCGGTTCGCCACCACCGCCGACGCCACCCTGCAGTTATATCTATCGGTCATAGTCCTCGCCAATTCCGCAACCGCAGCAGCCGTCGGTCCAGTCGGCGCCAGCGCAGACAACCCTGAAAGCCACCACCACGGCTCACCACACCTCCTCGGCTACGTCCTCGAGGTCCTCCAAGTCCTCGTTGTCGTCGGCGGCGTCGTATTCGGCCTCCCACCATGGGGTACGGGCCAGCCGCAGATCCTTCTATAGTCCTATTGCGCGTTCCCAAAATGTATAGAGAGATAGAGAGAAAGGGAGACAGACTCCCCTCGATTTCTCGGGGGATCATATTGCTTAATGAACGTATTTTCTCCTTTTTCTTTTTTCGCGATATATCCTGCATTGCATAATACCGATAAGAGAGCAGCCTCTTCCACGCTGCCGGTTTTAATCGAGCCTAGAATGAGAAGAGGGACGAAGGGTGCCCAGAGGGTATTCGTTGTTCCCTTCAAATATTGTGTTTCTCTCGCAATGGCGAGAGATCCGCCGTGGTAAACGCATATCCACGCGCGGTGTGAGTTCGACCGCACTCAGGTAGCCTCGAGGGTTTGTTTTGGGGTGGGTGGGAGGCGACCCAGCTAAGATCCCGTACACCCGGGATCCTTTATCTATCGACCATTATAATTTGATGGTCGAGGCAAGCGGATGCAGGACCTCCCGGGCTCTGTACAGGTAACCTTTCAGTCTCAGTTCCCATTTTGGAATCGCGACTTCTCGTCTCCGGGATTTTATTCGAATTTGTACTTTTATATATATTTTATTCTAAACGACACGCGTGGTATTACGAAAAGGCTTTTCTCGTAAAGTCAATTAAAAGAGACTATCGTCGGACTCGACTTATACCATTTTTCTAACGTTATACTATTTAATACGAGTGATTGATAGTGCCATTATAGTTCACGTAATACTGTTGCGCGCGACCCTTCATCGGAGCTGTTCCATAACGTTTTCGGGGATATTTCTCTTGATGCCTAAGATTTTTTCTTTAGTTGTATTTATTGGTCGGTCCTTATTCACCGAGTTACCAGTAGGTTTAATTGTCAATTACGACTGTTTCGTACAAATTATAGATAGACTGGGTCTTTTAGACTGTACTGTTTATTTAAATTGTAATTATTTTATTTTTAGAATCGACGAGCAATACCAAATTTCTTTAGGTATCCCCATTTTAACTAAAATCACGGAGACAGATACGGAACATATGATACGAGATAAAGGTAACCGACAGGCTTGGGAGGTACAAGAAACAAGGGGTTGGGTTGTATTCACGGGGCTAATTTCCTAGTTTTCGGTTTCCCATCATCCGCACATATACGTAACAAAGAGCAACGAGAGAAGTGGAGAAAGAGAGCAAGTGAAAGAGAGACAGTGCGAGCAAGAGAAGTGTGAGTGCGAGAGGGTGAGAAAGCGAGAAAGGAATAATGAAATAGTGTGAGCGCGCCGGTTATCAAAGAGAGAAAAAACTAATAAAAGAGCGAAAGAAGGAGAAACAAGGCTCGACTGTAAATAGTACATATTATATAGATACGAGGAGAAAAGAGAATCATATACAGCAGTTAACAGTGCGTAGGAGCGAACGAAGTAAAGAGTCGAGTAGGCAAAAGGAGGGAATCAGTCCATCTGAACCTGTGCCGGATATGGTGTACACGTAGACATCTATCTTAAAGTGCTTCTTATTTCAGTGTGTTTAGAAGTAACGCGTATGTGATATATTCTATATGACGAGATGTTTTCTAAAGGTTGGGAGAGACAATGAAGGAAGGCTTTTACCTAGGAGATCTCTCTCGACGAATTCGAGATACGATAGAGACATTTTAGCGATGAACTTCACTACTCCCTTAGCGTTACAAGCTGTTACCAGTCCCTTGTTTAAGACTTGATTTTTCTACGTTCACGCTTGTGCATTTAGAGCCTGATTTCCCAGCTACGAACTGACTTTGCATTCCAATCTCCCGATTAAAGGGGTTGTAACAAATTGTAAGCTGAGACTGTGGGCTCATCGTTTTTCGACACGCACACGATTACACTCGAGAACGTACCACGGCAACTTTGCCAGTTAAAGAACTCTTTGGTTCACTGTTGATTAGTCATTTGGTTGAGGCTTAATTGCAGGTCCGCCTAGAACTCTCATTCCCAAAACAGTATAAGACTGAAACGGCCCCTGACTACTGGCGGGCCTTCTTCTATCCGTTCACTGTATCTTGCTAGGATACCGTTAGATCGGCACTTTCCTTTTTTTACCAACAGTACAAATTCCCGCATTTTTATTGAGTAAGTCCCAGAAGCAAGCACTTCGCTCGCAATCACAGCCGGCCGACGAAACTTATCGATTGCGGCAGATTCATTTTTTCCTACATATCGACTCATCTGGCTTTCACTATTGGGATCTTCGTTTTATTGTCGGCGCGTCCGATACTTTGAGGGCGAAGTGCTGCCGATAGTAGGCAAGAAAAAAGACGTGACTCATACAACCGGGGAATACACACTGAGGGAAGCGCGTCTTTTTAAACGCGCGTAACAAAGCTGCCATACATTAATCGTCAACCCGTCAGTTCTCGGCGTTCGCAGGACATACATATATATGTACATTTCCCTTTTACCTTCACGGAAACGTAGAAATAGCACTTTTTCCGATACAGCGACTCCTTCTTCATTTCTCGCGTCGAGGTTACTCGCGATATTCACAGAAGCATTTTCTAAGTTTGATACGATAATAAGTGAGCGAGGCCGAATTTTGTATATCCGGTTAAGATTCTACCGCGCTCTACTACTTGTTTTTAGTGGTCGATTCGTATAAAAGAACGGAAGACTCAGGCATGATACCAAAGATATTACTAATATTAACACTAGGACGCATCCGTTGGTCTTCGTGATGGTCGAACGTTTCTAGAGACGCACAAAACGGTACTCTCGTCTTTATGGATTGAGCAGATGGCCCCTTGCACAACAGCAACAGGATATCAGACATACAGCGCTTTGTCGAGACATAGAAGTTTACGAATTGAGCGTTGACGAAAACGAGAGGAGAGAGGCTAAAGAGAAAAATAACACATACTTGAATCGAGGGACTGCGACTTATTCGCGTTGTACTGCCTATACGTTACCAGCTAGCTCATTTGCTTACCCTCTTCCCCTCTTTTCACCAGATATTCATATGTCTCGAGAGATCCGTACCAGTTGCTTTCGTAAAAAAAGCGACCGAAGCTTCGTCGGAGACGAGGGCGAGATGGTCTCAAGTTCTTTCGGGGAAAAAGTGTGTTCCAAGGTATCGCAAAGTTTTCCGCTGGACATTGGCAGCCGCATCGGCTGGATCGTGTTCCGAGAGGCGTCACACTGTAAATAGGAGATCGCGCATCGTCACGAGAGAAACGCAAATACACATTACCTTACTTATATTGTAGATATATATTATACTCGTGCCGGTAAGCGTGCAAGGGATTTTAGACGCCTCAATCCAATGTTTACGCGCGTGAAGACGCGAGGAAACGCGATTACATATTTTAAGAATAAAGAAAGAAAGAGTGAGAGAGAGAGTGAGAGAGTCTCGCTGCTTCGTTTCGCTAGCTCGTCGTCCGAGATTACGACAGCCCCCAGGGATATGTCTGTAGAGCAAACGCGGGAAACAAATGTTTTATTCATTGATAATCAGCAATGTGCAGAAGTCGAGTTAGGTTTAAGGCTCTCATTAGAATCTGGTAATTAACAGGTAATACTAATACATGACGAAAAACATCAATATGTTGCAATTAATCCTTGAAAGGACGTGCATCGATATGCAACATGAGAAACTAGTTTTTGCGCCCCTTCTGGTGGTCACACGTATCTCAATTACAGAGCAAAAGTCGTTGCGAGAAATAACGTCATAATCATATAAACGACGACTTAAGTAAGACGAATTAAGACCATATGCCAGAATGAGCGATTAGTATGTACAAGTTTTCAAGCTACTCGCGTCGGTTAAGCCAATAAGGAACGGATTCCATCCAAGCGCAACTTCGAAACAAAATGAGTTGATTCAAGTTCCGCGGGAATAAAGAAGGACGAAAGAAGGAACATTTGTTTTTCAGCCATCTCGTGGTAGCAGTTTTTAAATCTCATGGAATAAGTGCTGTATCGAGGTATAGAGAGTGGAGAAAGAAGAAAACATGGGACACTCTGGAAAGTCTGCTTTATCGCTTTGTCGCCCTTGATAGGAATACACGCGTTCCTTGCATTATTTCATTTCAACCACACTCGGCTCGACTTACATATTTCTCGGAGCAAGCACTTCTGATACACGCGACAGAGGGGTAATAAAGGAAAGAAGAGGGATCGAACGAGCAAGCGATCGAGCAAGCGAGTAGAGTCAGCGAAACACAGGCAGAGGACGAGAGAGCATGTAGAAAGCAAATAAGCGAAAAGAAGAGCATAATTCACTGACAAGTAATAGTTGCAAAAAGCAGTGAAAAAGAGAGGAGTGCATGCGAGAATGGTGAAGAGGTTTAGCCAGTTATTAAAATACGATTATAAAATTGAAGATATAATAAGTATAAGTAGAGCAGAGATACGCGCGCGGCCAACCCTTTATTTCGAAAGGGAGGAGCGCGGCTGGTGGTAGAGATTGCAAGTATGACACGTGTGCGAGAGGAAAGAAAGAGAAAGAGGAGCACCAGAAACAAGTGTGGTGTTTGTGCCGGTGGGAAGAGATTAGCCCGTAAGTAGAGGATTAGCCACGGTACATATACATAAATATATATATATATAAATATATATATATATATATTTAAATAATATAAATATATATATATAGAACGCTTGAAACGTATATTAATAATATTATAACTTTTTATAAATATATTTTTCCGTCGAAGTCTAGCCTAGTTGGGATACATACACAGTTATTACGAACTATTAATTTATCCGATCTGACTATTATATATATATATATATATATATATAAATATATATATCGAGGGATATTCTAGCGTTAATTCGAAGCATTTTAGGCATCACGCATAGTTTTTACAAGATAGGCGAGAGAGAACGAGTGAGCGAGAGAGAAATTGAGTGTAGGGTGGTGGAGAAAATTCACACGAGAGTGTAAGCGACACGTGTACACGGAATATATGAAGGAAAGGCAAAAAACATTAGTACCTAATGTTATAAAATTTACTAACTAACGTTGAGGCTCTTGAGAGTAGGAGGAGGAAAAGGAGGGAGTTGCAGCGACCGCGCGAAGATCGAGTCCGAAGTTAAAAGTTCAATACGTCAAACTCGAAGTCTCCAAGTGAGAGGTATGAGAGTTTCGAATAAAGATGGCAATCGATCTACGCGGTCGCTTTTATACCCTCCTCGCGCTTTGTAATTAAGTGAGGAAGAGAATGAGAGCGTGAGAGAGTGAGAGGGAGAGAAAGTGAGCGTTAATGAAGAATGATGTATCGAGCGTGGAGACGTGTTTCTCCCTCCGAAAGGAAGATCCCTCCGCCCAAAAACCGAGTTGGTGAGAGAGATCTGTCCTCGAGATTTTCTTCTCCCTTGATTCCGTTTCTTCTCCACACGAGAGACAGAGAATCTTTTCCATACTGTGTTTGTCGTATTTTTGTTTTCCTTGCGTTCTGTTTGTTTTCTTCTATTCTCTCCTTTCTTTCTTGCTGACTGCGCGCGCGTACGGCGTGTCTACACGCGTACGTGCGACGTATTACAAGCGGCCAGAGCCCACTCGTCAACCCCACGAATTCCGCGAGTTTGTTGCGAAAGGAACGAACGACTCCTCGAATGGAATGGAAGGAAGGAAAAATCGGGAGCAGCACGCCGGTCTCTCAGTCTCTCTGGCGTTGCGTTTCCCTAGGGAAGAAATACGCACTGGAGAGCACTGAGGACACACGAAAGAGAGAGACTCTATACATTGCATACATAGATTATATTAATAGTGGACACGCACGACGACGATGACGATTGAATACTAATTGATAATTAAACGACTTATAATCATAATATAATATAACAATTGACTAATAATTAACGATACCGCGAGAAAGAGAGAAAGGGTGTGCGAGAATGAGTGAAAGGTAGAGGACGTGTGTTACAGAGCGAGAGAGGAAAAGGAAGTGGAGAGGGAGCGCGAGTGAAAGCGATAACAGAGGATTTTTAATGAAGAGAGGAAAGAGAAGCACTATAGTATTTATCAACGATAAAAATAATGAGAATGTAACATGTATTTTGCTTCTTCCTAATACAGTGCCGTTTACGCTATTTTTTACTGTAACTATTAGAACAATTCGGCCGAGGATGTGCGCGTGCGGCATCGTCGAGTGCTTGCTGAGTATGCGTGCGACTTTGTCGAGTGCATGTGTCCTCTGGGAATAACCCAGAGAGGCGGTGGCTATCTTGAGCGGAAAATGGGCCGGGCTCTCCACATTTGACCAGGCGCATCCTTATACGTCAGTTCCTCCGAATTGCGACTCTCACTGATTTCTTTATTCACGAAGCGGCGGAAATGCTTACGCAACTGTTATTCCATTAGAGTCCGATGAGTTAATATGGCAGGCGGTGCTCGAGTGTTTTTTTACTTGAGAACAGACGGCCAACACGTAGCAAAGAAGCGTGTATGTGAAAAGCCTAGCTTGCAAATCGAATCTCTGGACACGAGGAATGTCATGAGAAGTGTAAACGATTGGATCAATCGCACATTTCTCAATTGCGCATCCGTCATTATTGCGCCGCTAGGATTGGCAGTTACCATCGCATCCGAGTATATTCCTCCTATTAAAATTTTAAAACATTCGGTGGTCGTTAACAGGAATACGAAATTGCGGTTTCTCATTAAATTGATTTAGTAGCAACGACTTATTTTTCGGTGAAGAACCGGACTTTAAACTACCGGCGGGGATTCACGGTAAAGATAGTCCAAAGCTCTCAGAATCGATATCCAGAAATAAAGTTGTTAATCAATCGACCAGTCAATTGTAGATGAAGAGTTTATGTTAATCTTAGCACCGCAGGCGATAACGCGTAATCGCGATCGTAGTTTAACAATACGATTGAAGATAGTAGCAAAAAATTGAAGGGTGACTGGTAACGGTAAGAACCGGTCATAATTTCGGAGAGCCTTGGATTCGTCATATATTTGCTAGTGAGTGCGATTCCGAATTAATTAATGCCCAGGAGACGCCAGAGTGTACGAGGTTGAGTGAGTGTTAAAAATTCTGCTTCTGAATCTGAATCTACATGAGAGAAAGAGCGAGAGGTCAGCAGGATGAATCCATAACGAGTGATAGAACGTCATGAAGAACCTGAATTCGGTTTGTTCGTTTGTACGAATCCGTGGAAGTTTTATGATCAATTGATTTGAGAGAGGGAAGAGTATGCCAATCTAAAAGCCTCACATAGAGAACGTTGACAACACGCGCATAGGAAGAGAAACACGCACGCCAGTTTTTCCCTGGTACGAAACCGAGTTAAATACGGGGAATGAAATAATAAATACTAACGATAATACTAAATACCGATAAATATAAACTTATAATTACTAAATAATAACACTAACGATATCGCATTAATAATGAAGGTATATTATTGCCGATAATTAGATTATAACGACATGAGAATGATAATTACACAATACTCTCTTTATAAAAGGACGATGGCAAGGGCGGGACGGGATAGGAGGGGAAGGCGGCGTCGTTTTAAAGCCTGAAGCGGCAAAGAACCGAGAAACGGAGGATGGCGGTCGCGAGGAAGTGAGGGAATAATTGGCAAACGCGGACAACCAGTACGAACGGCTCTTGTGTGTAGTATTGCATGATATGGCAGAGTGAAAGAATGAATTGTGACAATTTCTGGTATGATATCCGACAGAATGACAGTGTGAAAGCGTGCATAGAAAGTGAGAGAAAACGAGAACGGCGAGCACGAGATTAGTAGTTTTTCCGTAGTAGGCTGATGGTAGGCAAACACGGCACGTCTAATATTAAACAAGACAAGAAATATAATTAAAGAAGTAAAAGTAAACAAGATATCATAACGCGAAGAAAAGGTACAGTAGTGATTTACTATTGGCTGACACGTAGTGTGAGAATGCTGACTTAGGAGAAGCATGCTGGCAACGAGTGCTTTTGTGGAATTTCGCGGTGAATGATACTTGAGAGAAAGAGAGTGATTCTATGGGTGAGCGCCTGCAAGAGAAAGAGAAAGAGAGAGAGAGAGAAAGAGTAAACGAAAGATGGAAACGAATAGAAGAATCAGTCGCTTCAGGGGTAAAACAAGCTGACAAGATTGCTAGCGATTCCTGCGAGCCTAAACTTAGCGTTCCTTAAGTATCATATTAGCGCAGAGTTTCATCGGATGATTCACTCATTACTCACTAGACCAGTCAATATACTTACGATTTAGAAAGACTGGATATCGCAGCCCGACGGCAATGTGGCAATTCCTGCGTGCACTAAATAAGTGTTAACTATCATGTCGTATCAATCGGTGGTAGTTACTGTTACTCTATTGTACTATTACTATGTCTCGAGTAGGAATTGGCGCATTGCCGTTCGGTCGGTCGACTTTTTATACAATTGTAAATTAGCTTGTCGCGGGCACGGTGTTGTCCCTACTGCCAGCGCGCACACACAAACATACACACGGATGATATACACACACAGACAGAAACACACGCGTTATACATTTAGGTGGAACGATTTTCCAGTCGGCTCGCAGAATCCTCCCCCGATTAACGGGATAAATCCTTCGGCGACTAGTGATCGACAGAAATCAGCCGCTCCAAGCTTACGAGAAATCGAATCTCCCAATACCCATGTTGCGATTTTATTATCCGTGAAGGAGAAAGCGCATGGGTTGCAAGACTGGCGAATATGCGAGGGATTAGATCAAGGGTGCGTGAGATGTTGTATGAGAGAAAAAAAGAGAAGGGACATATGTGACATTAGTTGGAGATGTGGAATGAAGCGAGCCAGGAGCGAGGGAAGAAATTGAGAGAGTGTGAAGTACGAATGAGCGAGGAGCGATTGTAGATTCGGAAAGTCACTTAGCCAGCAGACTGCTGTTCATAGTGCCCTGTTATAGTGGGTTCCCTAGGCAGAGTGGCAGAGACGACGCGATTCATAGGCGAAAACGAGAGGAAAATACGACGCGGAGGCCAAGGAGTACACATATAGAGATATGGATTGTACGTCAAGTTCGCGAGAACGCGTAGATTACGAAAGGTGCGGCTGAAGGAATGCCGGAAATGGAAAATGTTAAAGTGGCACTTCGTCCGAGCTTCGCAGAACATGTCAGTTAGAGAGAAATATCTGTAGAGCAAACGACCATCAAAGAAAACAAAAAAAGAAGGGAGAAGCCAGTAACGCGGAGCGAGTTTCGAGCGGCCTTTTTATCGAAAGTCAATGTCGGCGAGGTGGGAGAGAAAATTAAAAGTATTGTAATATCGTATTATCGACAACGACGACGTAGATTTATTCTAAATCGCGACTCGCCTGGCAATCAGGGACGATCTTCTTCCCGAACTAATGGGGTTTTTTCCTCGCGTCGGCCCGCTGTGCTAGACTGCCTAATCTCGGGTGGCAAGAAAACTTGACAAAGAACCAGACATAAAAGTGAGAGTCGAATTAAGAGAATGAAAGCATTTTTCATCCAAGGATTTATTAGCCCACTTTCCAAAGGGGTTTTAATAGATTTCAAGCAGCCGCAGTAATAATGAACTATTATCCACCTAATTACGGGGGCATGTGATCGAGAAAACCCCCAAACTGTCTTAGGGTGTAAACGACAATGTCTTCCCATCGGGAATTTAGTCAAGGATGCAGTCGTTTGCTTAAGATATCCCGAGACGTATTGAAAGAATCATGGTATGCAAAAAAAAAACGTCATGACGTGCGAAGCAAGCTGATGATGTGCAATTCAGGAAAGGAAATAGGAGTTAAAAAGTAAGGTGAAGCAAGAAATACGAAAAAGATGTGGGTGAGGAGGATTCTCCGCCCTCTGCCCACGGGACCCTGATCTATTTTTCAGAATACGCTATTGTGATTATTACTATATGATAACATTTAAAAAACTAAAACCACAAAAATACCTTGTACTATTGTTTATTATACGATTCCGACGATTATTATTTATAATGTTAATAATCTATATTAACGATAATTACCGCATTAATACCATTATTATATTTAGTACTATTAGAGGAGTGAGGCTGCTACTATATTAATGACTTAAGTACTAAGTAACGGATTAAGTAATTCATTAGACTTTATATATAAATATATAAATATTACTAAACATACACTCTTCGCGTCACTGCGTTTATCGGTTCTTCTTGACACAGACACACACGGACGCACACCTACACGCCTTTTATTTTATCTTGCATCTATATATATATATATTTCAGAGATATATATATAGATCGACATACGTACATACATACGAACATGATATTTAATCGACTACATGACTGCCTCTGACTCGAGATTTCTTTTCTGGGCGCGCTTATTCTGTCGGCGTTTTGAATCGCGGTTTCTTTCGTTCCTCCCATACCTTACATTCTCGAACGACTACGACCTTATTTTATATATCATAATAGACATAGACTGTACCATGAAATATTAAGTAAAAATAAATTTGATTAGGTAATGACGAGCGATCCCCTTCTCTTCGATTAGCTGCTGACCGGCCATCATCCAACATTGAAGTTTCCACTTCTACGTCGGAACAGCATTCCTCCTTTTCTCGAGTAATTCAATAAAAGAGCTTCGAAAAAACTTGCTACCTCCGGTGATTGGGGGAGCTGGATTTCATATTTATTTCTCACGATGATTTATTCGCACTACTGGATAGTTTTTTGCGACTGAATTAATTCCTGTTATTTCAAGTGTTGCCGATTAGGGTAGAAGGATATTCAGCAGTAGATGCCAGTTTCGTGTTAAAAATACTCATTTATTTATCTTTAACAAACGAGTGAGTGGGTACATACAGTCATTTACATAATTGTCGTACGCTGGCTTGACACGTACATACGAGAATTGTCATGCAGATCAATTTGCACGATAATTAATCCCGGTGTTCATAAATGGTAGCATGACATGGTTGCCATCTATCTTTTCAATAACTACATGCGGGAAACCACAGTATGGGTCTCGGCTTATGCAACGAACGGCCGATTATTCACTCAATTCAACTTCGATATGAGGAAAATCATCGACAGCTACCCGTAGCACGCAACCTTCCATGATCCTAGGTAATCGATGCGGCCGTTCCATTTCCGCGTTTTGACTTTCTCTTCAACTCGCGCCAGTGATACGTTCGTTTCGCGACAGCACGTGCTGCCCTTTCGTCGAGGAAGCCAGATTTAATCTACTTCCTGTTCTCTTCCTATAATCAGTATAGCGTTTATGCGCGTATCTTCGAACAGTGACTGGAGGAAGAGGTTCTGTCTTGGTCGTTTACAGTCTCTCGCAACCAGATACGCACAAATTATTAATGGAAGATCGTCATCATTAATTTCCGGGCCACCGAGAACATACCGAGGAACAGGAGGCATTTGAGTGCCATGTGCATCCAGAAGTACCTGTGGCAGAACAGTGTTAAATCTTTCAAGGAAATGTCATAATGCGATTGAATTGGTTTCAATTAATTAATTGCCTCTCAATGATTTTGATAGATTTTAATTAGATTTCGGGCTTGTTTACCTATTCATTTTAGTCCTGCAGGAAGGAATCGTGCTGGGATCCTCCTTCATTAGGAAAGTTCGAACTCCCATTACATAATCGTCAAAGAACTTTGTCCAATTGAAACCCTTCATGCTGAAAGGAAAAATTGCCTTGTCCTTGGTACTGCTCCTCTGCCACATAGCTTGTACATTCCCATTTGAAAAGGTCCAGTCGTTCAAGCTGAACGGTGCCATGGCAAAGGACATCTTACGAAATTTGGTTTGCGCCTTCCACATTCTGAGAGAAAGTACCAGAAACTTAGAAACTGGATGTCAAATGAAGTTAAGAATTTGGGCAAAGTGTACCTTGGCTCTCTTCCGACACAGAGACCGATAAAATCGTACAGGAGAGCAGGTAGAAAATGGCTAAAAATGTCAGCTACGAGAAAGAGTATTTTGCCAGCCGTCATTGTAATCGAGACGTACCACATGGCTCTTTCCAAAGGGTATTTATAAACGGGTCCTATCGTGAGCTCCTGGAATTTTCCCCAGTTGACGGATGCCTCGACCGATGAGACGTAATTGTAAATGGGAATTGCCTTATTCTTCCTAGAGTTCGAGACATTGGTAGCAGAGCAGGATGAAGATGGAGAGCATCGTCATTAAGGAGGCTAAGTTACACAAACCTTTGCCTTTGGCAATAAACATCGTAACCGCTCACTATGAGAGCATTCACCGTTAAGTCGACTGGTACCATATTAGCGTTGGCCTTACGATTGCAGTAAACAAATCTGACAAGACCGTTCATGACCGCCGCCAAAAGACCAGTCGGTCCGTAGAGATTGTCGATCCATCCAGGAACAGGTTCCTCGCACGTGGAAACCACTATGATAAAATCATCCGATTGAGATTCGCATAATTAAAAATCCAGATTCATCTGGAGTCAATTGATTCGCTCGGTTCCGGTCGTTCTTTTACTGGGATTCACCTACCTATAGCCGGCCTGAATATACCCACGGGTAGATTGTGATATTTGTCACGTATAAGGGATTCGGCGATAGCTTTGGTGACGGTGTACGTATTCGGCCAGGCTTGAACATACCTAAGGAACGTCACGTATTGCATCAACAGTCGTGTCTGATTGAAAGAGGTCAGACGAACGATAGCGAAAGTCGTGCATGAACGATGAGCCACTTACTTGAACGTCCTCTTCTCGAACTCCTCCTGCGGCAGGGTATTCGCCAACTCCATGATACCATCGTAATCGAATGGATAGTCGTAGAATTTCTCGCCGATCTCCTTCAAGTGGCAATTTGCGTAGGCAGTCGACACATGAATCAGAGACTGAAAAAGAAATATATAGCGGTCGAATTGAGTACCTCCTCCTTTTCGAAGTCGGTAAAAAAGCGCGGATTTCCTGCAATTTCCAGAGAAAAGAACGTATTGAAGAGGTAGATTTGTTTTTGAAGGTGGTTTTTGTCTTGTGAGTTCACGAGAAGAAAAAGGCAAACTTTATTATATTGGCGCGTGCCTGTTTGTTGAAGAAAACGTCACCGCTTCGCGGAACGGTCAATATTGTCGGGTCTTTTAAGATCCGTTCGTCTATAGACCTAGTCGGCGGAATAAACCTGACGCCTGGAAAAAGCGCCGAGCCTCGACACTGCTATGACCTTCTTACTTCGACATAATTACTCATTATTATAATGGAGACAAATAGTTGCCGTACATGGCGGTGTACCTTTAAGTTAGACATTCGCTCGCACAAGGTGAGAACCTCCCTGGTGCCGTGCACGTTGATCTGCAATGCCAGCTTCAATTCTTCGTCGAAGCGCACTGTCGCCGCGACGTGGAACACGATGTTCACCTAAAATAATCGAGGTGAAAATAAATCAACCCTCTAATTACACCTGTCATTGATAGGTCTGACTTACTTCACGAATGAGAAGCTCGACGTCTTCCTCGGCGAGCGACAACCCCTTGGTGCAACAATCTCCATGCACACGCACGATCTTCTCCCGGAAATTTGGCATCATTTTTCGCAGACGATCGAACACCTACAAACCCCGTATATTTCACTATCACGATGCTACTTTAACAAGAAATTTCCAATTGCTTCATCCTGAGATAAAGAAAAATTCTCACTCGGCCCTCGAACAATTCTTCAAAGCGACTGTCGGCATCCTTGCCTCTCTTCGGACGCACCAGGAGATATATCTTGGAAATCCTTGGGCAGGATCGTAGTAATTTTTCTACAAGAATCTTCCCTAGGAAGCCCGTTCCCCCTGCGTTTCACATATCGCGTGTTAAAAAACACCCCTTTCTCTTCGTCTCACTTGATTAAGTCACTTATACGTCGTAGTACCTGTGATGAAAATATGTTGACCGGCGTAAAAATTTTGAACCGGTGTCTCGATGAATTCCTGTGACTGCAGTTCGATCTCCTCGTTATTATTATCGTGATAATTGTTGTTAGTCTCGACGTCACCCATTGTTGCAATGGTCCGTAGAAGCAGCGTTGGAGAAAGATAAGAGAGCGCGCGATGTCCGGCCAAGTTGGTCAGCGGGTTTTATCTAATTGTAAGGTCCAGCTGCGGGAGAGTAGTGCTTGGTGGCGGTACGAAACACACACTCCGTACTCCTACTTGCCGCCAGTGGCGGTCTTCCCACGAGGTGCGTTGATAAGCAGTCATTCGACTTTTCAACGAAACGTGCGCACGAACGGCGCCCGCCCGGGGAGGAAGGAACGGCTGAGAAGCGAGAAGCGGTTCGTGTCTTACGCTCAAGGATTCTCAGCCGAGCTGCTCAAAGTCGTGCGTCTCGTCCGAATTGGTTTACAGTTAGTCGGCCATTAAGAGAGCAGCAGTCACGACCGATTGGTCTACCCACAGAAAGATAACGGGTGTTCGCGTTGCACGGCACGCGTCTATCAAAAAAGATTCTCGTCCAAGCTAGGAAACGTCATTGACATCATCGCACGACATTGGCGACGATGCGATCCTTCCCCGCTCAAGGCCTGCCGGACTATTAGCCAATCTCTTTCTCTTTCTACTTACCCCCTGAATAACAGAGAATTCTACTAGCCGCGTCCACCTCGTACTCGAGTACTCCACTGTCACCGGGGAAGACTCGGCCCCGACTTACTTGATAAGTCGTCACTACTAAATTGCTTCGACTCACGCAAATGCCCACCCCACTCGCCTATTCTACTTTCGATGGCAAGCCGAAATCGGCAAGAACTGTTGCGAAATCATGTCACCCGCAGCGCGTTTCCCTCGAGCATAATCCCAGCCGGGCAAAAGGAGAATGCGGAACTCTTTGGGTCCGATTACGTCGATTACGTTAGCAGCGATACAACTGGTTCCCCTTGAAATGTCTTGATGAGAGGGACCTACTCGGACTTCGCAAAATTTGTAAATGATGCGTCCGACGGCCACAGACCTCTCGAAATGCGCAAGTGCCGTGAGATCTGACCGATTAAGACCATCGGGAATTCGCTTATATCAGTGCTATCCAGCAGAAGGGCCCCTACCGAGCAGGGTTCTCCCTCCACGCTACCTGTGCCGAGCCACCAGCTACCTAACTCCACGCTGTAGCAGACGCCAAGACGAGCGCTGCTACCGAGAGCTCCAGGAGTGGGGGAAGCCCAGTGCTCCTGGGTGCAGCTCTAGGACAGCACTGTAAGACTTATATGTACATATAACGAACTACTTTATTACGTACCATTGATGCAAATTAAGATTAACTGCCCTGTTACACGTAAGAACATAATTACTTACTTCGACATTGAGTAAATTCACGTGTCAAGATACCACATTATCGTGTAGATACGCATGGTAATATGCAATATATTGTAAAGTAGTTAAACATATAATTTGGTATTACGTACTCAACGGTTTTGGTGTAGATACAATTTACAAGTTTGTGCAAAACATCATTTAATTAACCTTCGATTATGATAGTGTGCATATGTGTAATAGCGTTGCGCCAGAAGCAAAGGCCATGGTCATCTTAGCGTTCATATTCAGACACCTAATCCAGTAATCCACGTGGAGAGTACATGATCGATGACAATGTAGATGGAATACAGCAGCGCGAATACGATACCGTACCTTATGCTATTCTGCATAAATGTCAAGCTACGCAAAAAATGTGTCACGAATTTCAATATGTTATTTACATTTCCCCTGTTATATTTATCATCTTACGCTCTAAGATGCTGTAACACATAAAGTACTTACGTCCGTCTCGACCTAAACAATGGGAAGTTTTTACTCATGTAGATATCGACGCCATTAGAGTATTTATCAATATAATCATGCCAGTCAAAACTTTCCATGGAAAATGGAAATAGCATGCGATCCCCATCTTCCAATCTCCTCCAAAGTTTCATGGTATTATCGCAGCCCAAATCCCATCCATTTGTCGTGAAAAATGCCACTCGTTCAGAGTATATGTGCAACTTCTTGTACTGCTTGAGGAGTCTGCAAGAAAGAAACAGGTTTATTCGTTGCGATTCATTAATTGCAAGCTCGGCTTGTTTACAGATATAAACGAACTTAGGTTCGCGGAATAGTATCTTCGCGCCGATGTCAATCAACAGTCCCGGTAATATGTGCAAAATCATTTGAAGGAAGTAGACAAGGTAGGAAGGCTTAACGAAGGTAAACTTAGTGTACCAGCAGCCCTTAGATTTATGTGTACTCTTGCCGGTGCATCCAGTAAAATATAGAAAATTGCCCCAAGTTATTTTGGAGCCGCAGTGCGTTGAGCCGTAGTTGTAAATCTTCGGTTCATTACCCGTTGGCCTGTAAAATTGTATGATCGAAACATAAATTATAGTCCCGATTGAACGTGGTTCGTTGAAATTACTTGCCCCGCCGTGGCCACTTCCCAAGCGGCAGTGATAAGCAGATTGATGCTATAATCAGCTGGTACCATCTCTACTACTTGACTCTGATCCATGTTGAAAGCTCGGAGAAAACCGCTATAAGTGGCTCCAACTATTGTCGTAGGTCCTTGAGCATTATTCAACCAACCCGGAATAGGTTCTTTGTAGGTGGATAGTACTATAGAGAATATAGCATAAAAATTGCAATTGGTCATTTAGTTACTAGAAAAATCTAACATTCCTTCGGAATTTAAAGACATCACTTTTTCCGAAATTTCCTTGATCAATCGACCAGACTAAATATTACCAATGGCAGGTCTGAAGATAGCCACGGGAAGTGTTTTCCCATACTTCCGCACTACACTCTCCCCGATACATTTGGAGTAGATGTAAGTATTTGGAAATTTGTTAAGAATAGACTTCTCGAAGTTCTTTAGTTCATTGTCCGAGCGTTTCTCTAATTCCAAAGCATCTTCCACTGGAAAAATCGCGTGAGTTAATATTGAGATCGGCTGTCAGGACCAATGAAGGATGACCAAGTACCAGTAATAGATGGACTATAAAATCTCTCGGCAATTTCCTGGTGAATGCAGTTACTGTATGCGGTCGAGACGTGCATCACTGCCTACAAGGAAGAAACTTGTTGAAGCTGGACTGTTTGGCTTTCTCAATTAATTACAAATCTTTTACCTGTAAGTTCGGCATTTTCGAGCAGATTTTCAACAGCTCATTAATGCTTTTGACGTTAGTAACAATCGCCTGTTTCAATGGCTCATTGAATTTGACAGTCGCGGCGATGTTAAAGACAATTGTGGTTTGTTGCACCAGTGTTTTCATATCCGAGTCAGATAAACCCATGCTCGGCAAAGTGCAATTGCCCGTTATCAGTTGCACCTTCTTACGGTAATTCGGCACTTGCTTCCTTAGTCGGTCAAACATCTTCGCGCAAACAGATAGTGGAATGAAGCGGTAATGGACTTGAAAACTCGTATGATATTATTACAATACGAATTATAAACAAGAACTATAAACTATTCACGAGTAGAAATGCTGTGAAACTCTTGATTGCAAGAATTTATAATATTAATTCATGATTCAATAAATTTTTAATATATCGGCAATGCTATGAAAGTAACCATCCGTGTCTCAAACACTACCGGATTAGTTTCCTTTTACCTATTGTTACATTTGTTGTAACAAAGTAGAATGGTATCAAGTATATATCTATGATACCACATTCATTAGGCTCAAAGATGTTATTTGACGAGTACATACTTTCTCCCGAAACTTACGCAATCCTCGAAGAGTTTATTCAGTCGCGCACTTGACTCTTCTCCTTTCTTCGGCCTGATCAACACATATAGCATCTTGAGATCACGACAGGTCCTCAACAGCTTCTCGATCAAGAGTTTTCCAAGAAATCCAGTTCCCCCTACTCGACAGTTGATTAGTAAGGTGAGATATCAATGGGATCGATGATAGATCTCAATATATGGGTGACAGGCGTAGTCATAACGCAGTCGATCCTCGTACCTGTTACGAAGACACTCTGGCCAGCGTAAAACTGCTGCACGCGTGACCCGTACCCGATCGTGTCCAGAATATCGTTGTCCATCGTCATAGCTCGCGTGCCGTGAAATGCGACCCAATTCACTCGTTTGGATATCCGCCGATTTTACTCTCGCCGGGAAGGTAACTCTGTCCGCGGAACAGATCTTTCGCACAGAGAAATTATCTCCTAGCCGACTGGAGCGTTAGATCTCGATTGCGCCTGCATCCACACGCGCTGCACTTGCAAGTGCGTTTCTCCGAGCGTTGTGCAATTCTGCGCTTATATATGCACGCACACTTTATGCACGTCAAGCGAATGGTCTGAGAAATTTAAGGAGAGAAAAATCTCGAATGGCCTGGGTCATGGCGACGTATTTTCGTTGTGTGTGTCGTGTTTATGCAGCCCTCGCCGTACGGAAGCGCATGTCATCCGCATTTTTTTCACCCTCGCCTGAAAGTAAAAGCGTGGACACGTACGTACCTACGCCTTTTTGCTATGGCTTCTTTTGCTCCCTGTATTTTTATTGCTATCACTGTAACGATGCTATAATATTTTCATGATTTGCAACTCAGTTTTTTCACTACCAGTGACGCAATACTCTGAGAAATTTGTTGACTTAACTGACTGTCTTTCAATCAGTTTATATTTACAGGATCATTTTTTTTTAATGCCACGCATTTCTCTATTTCCTTACATTTCACTGAAATCAAACTGGGGATTGGAAAGGACCTTCTTGAAGGACTAAATATGGATAGACACGTTCGTACAAAGAAGTGTTCTTTATTAAAAATTACAAGCAATACGCGTGTGTGCGCGCGATTGAGCTCGACAAGAGCGCATAGAAAATAATAACAAAAACGTGGATACGCAAGGAGCGCGCAAGTTCATTGCATTCTTAGAGGGTGCAATTAAATATTTACAAGAGGATGGACGCCAGGGAAGATCGTCAACTTGTCGACGAGAGAGCACAACCACCCTTTCGTCCAGCCTTCGTCTCTGCGTTATGCGGACATCGGCAATAAAATCAAGTGTAATTGTGGGCAAGAATGCTTCTCGTCACCTTTAATTACTCGAGTGAGCAATAAACAAAATCGACAGAACTAGATCCAGCCATATCTTTCAGTGCACTTTCTCTCAATTCTATCGAGTTGTTCGCTCTTCCGGCATTGGAAACTCGAGTACTTATAGGATTTTCAGAGAACAGTTTATCTTCCGGCATCGTTCGAGCCCCTGAACCTCGGATGAACACAGGACTCATTGGTGAATTTCGATCAAAGGTAATCGAAAAATCGTAGTAAGCTTGATAACACCGCCCAGGATATCCGTAGGGCGCAGTAACTCAAGATGAGTTTTGTTGCTTGATGAATCCAGTAGAGCCTGAAGAATAAGACGATAAATAGTACTTACTTTCTTTAAGAGTGGGGATGATGGATACAAAAAGAATGAACTCGGAATACCTCTGCCATTTGACCCGCGCCTGCGGAAGTGTCTCTATCGGGTCCTTAATCAGATAGACTCGGATACCCTTTAAGTATGTCTGGAAGAACAAGTCCCAGTTGAGCTCGCGTATGTCGCAGAAGAAATTTCGCCGGTCTTCCGCTGATAATTTCCCCTGCATTCTTTTCAGAGTACTATTCTCGAAGTTCCATTGCTTCGTCGTGAAATAATCCAAGACATTCGTGAACTTATGGATCTTTTTGTAAATCTTCAATAACCTGTGCGGAGATCAGAAGATAGGTGATATGGCAAGGCTGCTCGTTAAATTGTTCACCCGCGACCTAAGTAAATCGGAATATTCATTGGCAAAAGGAATCATGAGGAATACCTCGGTTGTTTTCCTATGCAGAGTGTTGCTACATCCATCAAGAGAGCTGGTAGCAGGTGGAAAAAGTAGACGTAGAAAAGGTGGACCAACCGGTGCTTGTTATTACGGAAACTATAATACCAGATCGCCCGGCAAGTCGGTGTTTGCATGCCATACTTTGCCGACATGATCTTCAATTCATCAAACGTTACAGGATTGTCCTGAGAGACATAGTTGTAGATTGGTACTTCGTTCTCACAGACAGGACCGGTTTCGGTCTGCGTCAATCTGAATCCCAAGAAAGCCTGTTTAAGGAGCCGTTTCAAGGACATATTCCACTTAATTCTTCGGGGGAACCGACCTTCTACAATTCGCTGTATCCCATGCGCTGACAATCAAAGCATTGACAGTCAAATCTGCTGGCACCACGTCCGCCCTGATGGAGCCATCGCAATGCATAGATCTGAGAAGACCAATCCCAGCACCCGCAGCGACTCCGGTCGGCCCATACATATTGTCGATCCATCCACGCACCGGCTCTTGGTAAGTCGAGACCACTGAAAGATCGAAGAGAACCACGTGCAAGAGAGTGAGCCAGCATCTTTCCGAAATCATCGTCCCGCAGGGGTCAATGCACCCGGCTGGCTCTCCCGCATTCCTATTGCCCATGCGCCGAGCTCTGGCAACCGAGGGAAAGCGAGACAAACAGCAGCCACGAGGAAAGAAGTGATTGGAAGTCGAGGAAATGGAGAAAAAGAAGAACATAGAGAAGCTTTCTCTAGGCGGAAGGAAAAGTCGTAGACCTTTAAGAGAATTTCTCTGCCCGGAACTGTCGCCAAGCCTGCAGAACCGGCCGAGCATGTAATCATCGAGCAATGTACTGACCGATTGCAGGACGAAAGACTCCAATAGGCAAGTTTCCGGCTTCCTTCTGTACTACGTTCTCTGCGATCGCCTTGGTGTACGTATAGGTATTTGGCCACTGCCCCAGGAGCCTATGGGAGAAGCCCGAAATGGACCATTAGCATTCTACCCTGTCCAAACCCGCCAGACATAAAAGAGCATCGCGAGTACTTGGAGCCATAAAAAGGCAACCTTGACATTCTCAAGGAAACATACTTTGGTGTGATCTCGTCCAGGAGTTCTTCGTCCATGCAGTCCAGAAGAGTTAGAAGTTTGTCGGCATCGGTTGGAGGATCATAAAACTTTTCTTCGATCGTGTTATATGGGCAGTTAGCGAATGCCGTCGACACGTGGATTACAGCCTGAACGTACAATCATATTGACGTGTAATAATGCATGACAATTAATGTTATCACAGCATAACAATGCAAACATTACAGGAAGTACTCGCCTTGATATCTTGTATTTCTCTGCTGAGGCATATTATGTCCTTCAGACTGCAGACATTAATGGCGGTGGCATATTTTATCTTCTCGTCGAACCTAACAGTAGCAGCAACGTGGAAGATGATGGAGATCTCCTTAATGAGAGTGGCTTTGTCCTCCGGCGATATTCCTAATCCCGGCTCGCAACAGTCGCCAGAAAGGGCAACGATCTGGTGGCGGAATTTTGGCCTCTCATCCTTCAACCTCATGAACAACTATTTCGTCGGGAGAAAAAAGCATTCCAATGTTAATAGGATGATTTAAAAATAGAAGAATATAAATTAAAATGAAATATTGAGGCGTACCGGGTCATCAAAAAGCTCCTCGATCCGTTGATGAGCATCTTTACCCTTCTTAGGACGGACAAGAATATAAATGGAAGATATTCCGGGACAACTCCTGAGTAGCTTTTCGATCAACACTTTGCCCATAAAGCCAGTGCCGCCTGTGATAAGAACACTCTGGCCATCGTAGAACTCTTGAATCGGGGTGAGTTTCGCCGGCTCAACGCCCGACACGTAGGCATCCGCTGCCGAGAAATTGGACCGGTTTTGCACCTTGTATCCATTCCCAAGGACCGCCACTTCCTGGGCGCAATTCTCTAGTAGTGCCTCGACCATCGCTTCCTCGACTTCTGTAAGTAAGAAAGGCTTCAGTGCACGATCGTTCACTGTCCTATGTAACACGCGCGGTAAAGTCCATGCATGCAGCGCAGTGGAGAGAAACGGTTGCTCGGCTGCCGGGTGAAAGTTGATCGTGAACTTCGACGATTTCGGAACGTAGTCCGGCACGAATTCACTTGGCGATCGCGCAATGCTTTCTTCTCCTTGGTCGAAGAGAGCGGGTAGGAAGTCAACGGGAGTCTCGGAGGGGCGGTGCGCATTAAAACATAATCGCTGATAAGTCGATTTCTCGGGTGGTACGTGCGCGATGGTTATTTGCGAAATCGTCCGATTACGATAAAATGACTAAGACATTATCACGATATTGTAAAACGCCTCCGCTCAGGGATTACATAACAGCGAGCGTACCTGGAAGAGGCGCATCTCCGTAAACGCGCATTTGTTGAACGCATCGGGGAAAAAACTATACTTATGCGGCCAGCCGGTCAATCTAGTTGGCCTGGCACAGACCTTTCCGGATCACCGAAATTCCAATGCGTCAGCATCACCTTCGTAAATCAAGAGGTCGAGTTTATTTCTGAAAATGCTCGCGTCCATCGGTGCATCACCATTGATTCCAGTTCCGAGGGCGGCCGTAAAGCAGGTAGAATCATTCTTGCATCTTTGTTGATCACCTCGATGTATTGGTATTCAATCGCTTATTAATGGGGATTCGTTCGCGGTATGCTACGAGCAAAGTTCCGTACGCGCGCGCGCGAGTTTAATTATTCCTTGAACGAGACCTTTACGATACCAAGTTAGTATTAATGCTAACTACCGTAACCGGACAGTATGCTGCAGGCAGTATTTCTTTCATTACGAGGGAACGGTATGCTCCTCGATGCACAATTAAGGCAACTAGTTGGCGCGTGCCGTATCAGCTATGTGATTAACGGGCAATCGGTTTTCTCAATATATATCGACAAACAACGAATTAAAGAAGAAAAACCGGTTAAAGTTTTGACGACTCAGTGCACTCGGTCGAGGACTCGGGCGTGTTCTTGACGCTAGCTCGATATGGTATGAACGCTTTTAGAATACATAGATCGGAACTGCGTCTTCCTTTCTTTCTTTCACCTTCTCGCTCCCGCCTATTCTCCTTCTCTCTTTTCCGATGTATAAAACTAGTATAACGGTACCTGTGTCGGAGAGTCTGTTGTATATGCGCCGCACAAAGTGATGAACTGGCAGGAGGTGAAATTCGCAAGGATCCTTCGGAGAGTGCGCGTACGCAGCATCCAAACGATCTCGCGCCACTTGTTAACGAGCAAACGCTAAATAAACCAAGGACGAGCGTCGTATAAATGGACGAGACGAGTTATATCTTCGCTCGGACACGATTGATCACGAAACGCGTCGAGTACGTGCTGTGAGACGGAAGACGACGACCCCCGAAAATCTATGAACCTGTTACACGGCGTAACGGGATGGATGCTGCACCTATCTTTCCGGGTTTAACGGCACCTGTCATCTTTATTCGCCGCATACGATTATACCACGTGTACTAGTGTCTGCCTCTCTTTCTATCCTACTACCTAGTTGAATACATTTCGAACGACATCTTTCTCGAAAACGACGAATTGCGTTGGTCGACCTGGTGCTGGGAATTCCAATGAATTCGGAGATTTGATCGCGGGGAATCCTGAAGGCTCGCTAACGCCTCTATTATATTCGTGTTCTGACGAAAGATTGCAATCGGTCTCTTGGCTCGCTGTAATACTCGAGGAAAAATCTAATCGGTCTTATGGGATACTTAAATAGCTAAGACTAACGAGAGTTGGAACTTACGACTGGTAGATTTCAATTTAGGACTTGGTTGCTGAAGGTTGAGTCATGGAAGACGGGTGTTGCAACAAAGAACTTGGGACTCGATAGTTAAGACTTATGACAGGAAGTGATACTAGATGACTAAAGCGATGAAAGACACGCGGAATACTTGAGTCTTTGTATGCTTGAAAAAGACATTCTTTAAATTCCAGTGATTGTTTAAGATCCGAACCGAAGGTGAAATACACAATTTCCTCGGGGTGGTGGACGCGCGGCGTTTAATTGCAGCAGCGTAAGCGAAATCGGCGCTCCCGTTTAAACCTCGCAGGTTGAAAGAGTTGTCACTCAATTGTCGTCGGTGTCTCGCGCAACGGCTGTCGTAACATTCAAAAATTTCACTAACCTTATTCGATGTGTGCTCCGTGAAATCACGTTCCCGCTCACGACACAGAAGCGGCCGGGCGGCGTAGTCACTTCGCGCTGCCGAAAGATTACAAAAGCGTCGAGGGAGCGATCGAGGCGTGCTCGGGCGACGACCGATCGGCTCGTCGGGAAAACAGCTGGACGATGTTAAGAATCTTCGGCTGACTTTCTCCTCGCGCAAAACTCACCGATATATTCGCCTCTCAGGCTAGCACCGCAGTCTTTTGCGAGCCTTTCAGCCCGGAATTGTCACTCGCACCGTGGTCAGTCCCGCTTTTCCTTTCTCCTCCTCCTCCTCCGCTGCCACCTGCACCTCCACCTCTTTCGTTTAGTCACCTCCACCTCCACCTTGTACCACAGGTTTGCCTCTCTGCTACCTACTCCTTCCTCCTACCTCACCTAAGTCCCCTAATTCTTCTTCACCGATGGATCTCCCTTCTCGCTGCTTCCAATCCTCGCGCGCACCTCCACCCCGCCCGAGCGTCCGCTTGCCCTTCCACTTCTCTCTAACAACAATTCGAATCCTCCTGCTTCTCAACTCGCGCCCTTTCCTCTACAAGCAAGGAGATTGAACACTTATTGTTAGTTGTACTGGCAGAGTAAAAAAGAACTGCTCAGGCAATCAAGAGATCAAGGAGCGAAGTCAAAGAAGTCATCGGTAGTACGTTGGAAAGCGAGTTGTCACACCAAGTGTGTACGTGTATGCTTCGGACGTGAAGCGGCTTCGCGAAAGCGGGCGCTCTTCCTTGGTGGGGATTTAAGGACGCCCCGTAAGCACAAATTGCCGACCCACCATTGGCAGAGAGCGTCTAGCTGACCGCTGACCAACTATCACGCGACTGTTTTGCCGAAATAATTCGCGAGGACCGGTCGCCGCGCCTCTTAACCGACTGGTATCATCAACCAAATGCTCCAATTCTGCTTTGTCCGTGAAACAAGTGCCGAGAAGTTGATGTCTAACTGATTAACCTCGACTTCATAATACGATGGACTATTATGGTCCAGGAGATTTCATACCAACAACGTAACACCGATGTAAGCAACGGCTCTTTCTCTTTCAAAGCGAGTTTCCCTTTCAACAGTCACCGGGATCGGAAAGTCTAGCGAGCGACTACCCCATGTATTGCGATCTCATTATCGAACTCTCGCCAATCACTCTCTTTCCTCTCAACTAGCTAATTGTTTTTCAAGCTCGAAAGAGCCATCGTGGGAAGATTCAGGAAGTTATGAACTTGGAAAGATATTACATGGCCAATTGGATATAAAGTGGAATACTAATACATTTCTTATCGGTATGTACCGTCAAGTCGTAAACAGAGTGGAAAAGATTCAGGTCTATTTAAGTATACTGGTAAATGAAGAAATAGATACAATCCTTATAAACGTGTACGCATTCATCGTATGCGCATGAAGGAAGTACGCTGCGTCCGTATATTATGGATTACTACATCCAATTATATTTATTATCCTACGTTGGCTAATGAGTCTACCACATCAGCAAATTGGAAAGAGTCGTTATAAGATAATCGATCAGGAATTTATATATTGGGTAGACAGGAAATGATAAAAAAAAGCAGAGTCATAGGAGTGGTAATTTCCAATTATAATTTTCTCTTCAACACATACCGCGAGTGAAGGAGATAGAGACATGTATATATATATATATATATGTATAAGTAGAGGGGATAAGAGAAGGGCAGATAAACGAATAAAAAGATATAAACCTTACAAATATACATATTCATCGCGGCGCATAAAGGAAGTACGATATAACAGAGCTACGAAGACGAGGCGGGAGAAGGAGAGGATTGGAGCGGCGCGTGTCGCATACCCGATGATTTTCGGCCGCGAGACAAAAGGACCGACGAGACTAGGAAATGATCCTGCTCTCGGCTTCGGGGCATATGACAAAGTTTCGCCCGCGCCGGTCAGTAAAAGTGATCGTCGTTCACAACAAAGCGCAGTCCGCTTTCAGCCGATAAGAAAAGACGCATTATTTACAGGCTCGTTACCACGCGCTTTACGGTTTCTCTTTCTTTGAACACTCGGAGAAGAGCAAAAAGGATCGGGCAGCAAGTGAAACCGTGAAGCAGCGCGCCAACATGAAGAGTGCGAGTTTCGTAAGCGCGTTGGTACTTGCATGCTCCTTATGGCGAACAACGTCATCCTGGTGCGCGCATGTTTACTTGCGTGCGCGCACGCTCTCCTACAGAGGCATAGTCAAGGGGACGAGCGCACTCACATATTACCTATTGTGTCATTGTGTACTGCCTTATGCGAGATGGAAAACGATCGCGCGACTTCAACACTACCGTGGAAGAATCGATGATTCCGTAGCATCACCATGCATCAGCATTTTTTCGCTATCTCACGATGACTCTTGGCCGCGCAATTCATTCGATATTGTAGCACCGACGTCATTATGCTTCTCGAGATCGTCCACGACAATGGAAAGCCACTACACAAGGAACCGAAACAGGTCCTGATCTAAATGAGGATCGCTCCAATGGAAATATGACAAATTTGAATTCCACTCTGGAATAACATGGTAACGGTTCCTCCCAGAATAGATAATGATAATGATGTTGAAATGGTAGCTCATATGAGAGCTTGTGTGAAAAGTATTACTGTCAATAGATTAGCATAAACTCGAGACCTATGTAATGCGTCGAAGGTGGTTCGACCACATTTTTTGCATCCAATCTGTGCATAAGGATTTGCCTCTTAGCGTTTCGCAATTTTATGGGATGTGAGGCTGACAGTTGTCAATAGGGCCGTGTACAATAATGCAATAATACCGCATCATCTTAGTGACGGAGTGACCCGCAGCGGGCATGAATGACCCACGACTTAAGAATCACATCGCTCTTCCAGTGAGGAATCGATCTTTTACGATCGAACGTTGAGCGAATAATAGAGCTCGGCCGACGCAAGGAGCGATTGTAATCGTTTCGTTCCTACATTAGAATACTAGAATATTAGAATATAAGAGCACCATAGATACGATATGATAGAAACGCGCATTTTAGAGAGGCCTACTACGTTCGCGTCCCCATTTGCCATTTGGTCTTTGTTGGATTGGGTCGTGGCATTGTACTATGTTTGTAGTACGTGGATCGGTGAACCAAGACGTTGAACCTCGGTCGGTCCGCCGTGAAGCGATCTCCCCTAGGAAAACATTCATTTGCAAGGGCACTTGTGAGAAGGCACACATTAGTTACATAACAGTATTCGGAGTCGTCGTAAAGGTGCGTAAGGCCGGAGACGCGTGTACCTCTTGAGGCGCGAAGAAAGAGATGCTGGACAGAGTGTACAGACAGGTTTCGAAGGAAGGAACGATCGAACGTCAGAGTGAGCATTATCTTTCCACTCTCCACTGTACTTTAGTCGTATTGATAATCTAGGCTTTTTCTTTCATTGAAAAACGCCTCATTTATATCAACACTCTCAAGTTAATCCACACTAATCTTATTGTTGACGTAGGTATGTCAAAGTCGATTAATAGTTTCTTACTCCAATTGAATCCGCAACTCGTTCACTAGTTTTCTTATTGTTCCACGCATACACGAGTTTTTTGTAAACGTCTGACGCACGCTAGGTTTGCTTCCCGGCAAAGATGATGACCCTGATCGAGTTTCGCTTTCCCGAACAACATGCGATATATATCTGAAGATTATTGAACACCCGGTTTTAATTGAATAGTCGCAGTATTATTCCATGATAACTGAGGAATTATGTCCGGGAACGTTTAGCTCGTGGTCTTGAATAACTCAGGCTGAAAGTGGAAACCGGAGCGATAACTGGCGCACTTTTCTGCAGACTTTCGTTCATGAAACGTGCGTGTTGAGAGTTCCAGTCCCGAAGAAAGATATCCACCAATTGATGTCTGAGACTCTCTTGACTCTGTGGACGGACGCTCTCGAAGACCAAGCCGATTCCTGGAAGAAAAGTTCACTCTCATATCTCACTGGCGAGAAGACATTACGTAAAGTCAGCACATGGAGGAACCGAGCGGTTGAACGGTGCTCATTCGCACTCTCTCCTCACGCAGTGAACTCTCTTAACTCGTAATGACTTCTGTGCATCAAATTACCTGCGGTGTTGGTAAAGTAATCGCCCGACCAATTACTCGTGCCTACATAAGCGGCCACATCGGTCACCATGTACTTATTGTGATTCACTCGTGCAAACGGGATCCTATCCAGGTGTGAGTCGCTCGGCACGATGAATCGTTTCTGAAAAGGCAGAGGAGACAATCGTGGGGAATCACGATGAGAGATTTTTGTGCCAATAGCCGATCAGCCTATCGGAGATCGTGCATGTCCGGTACGCAGACCGATTTGCATCGCTCGGCCTTGCACGACCGCCAATAAATACACTTACCACTTCGACCTTAACGTTCGAGTAACTATTTGTCAAGTCCTCGAGCGACTTGAGGAAATAGTCTTCCGATCTCCTCGAATGTTTCCACGTGGAGATCAAAAGGCGCAGGTGGACCTTACGCTCGATCGCCGCTGCTCTAAGGGCATTGTCTATTACCGGCCAGTATCTGTAATCAAGCACCAAGCCAATTAAGCACTCGCCGCTTTTGTGAGAGCGGTGTTTTAGCCGAGGCTCGTGAAAGTTTAATGCATTCAGGACGTACTCGACTTTCGGGGTGTATATCATCAGTGGGAAGTAGTCCATCACAGATATGTAGATGAACGTCTCGGCCTTTTCAATGCAGTGGAGTATCGCGTCAATATCGTCTGTTCTGCCCTTCGGCGAGAAGGGCGGCGGTGAGCTCTGCATCAGAAATGTACGAACGAGAGATGGAATAAAGATTGCCTTCTTTATTAATAGAGCTTTCAGTCGATAAGAGCATACGGCAAAGGATCACTCACAGCGATGAATGTTCTGTATCTATCACCCATGTAGGAAAAATTCATCGGACTCTCGATGTTTATGTTAGTATTGAGGGACTCGGGCCACGTAGCTGGTACTCTGCCGTCAGCTCCCACTTGCCAGTAAACCTGCGGTAATTTATCAGTGCCAATACCAATTAGCATTATAACTCGCCTGGTTTGCATATATTGTAATGAGCCAGTACTTCTGTACGAGTGCACTCACGTCGAAGATTTTCGCTAAGTCGTTTGCTAGGCAGGAACAATTGAGCGCCATTAATCCAAGCTCCTTCACTTGCGAGAGAGATCGCCAATCCATGTTCGCCGAGCCTACGTACAGGTGCTTTCTGTCCACCAGCCATAACTTCGTGTGCAATACGCCACCGCCGAACAATCCAGCGAAGTTTAAGCTTCTTACCTGTTTCGATTCGTAATTAGAACTCCTACGCTCGACCAACCAGTTCATGCATACATTCTCCATCTCTGTTTCCCTTTCTCTGACGCACCACATTCAAAGCTTTGCGTAATCGGTGCATTCGTAACGTCGGTGCAACTACGTTATTGTATTTACTGGGACTCGGCATAACATAGTAGTTACCTCTGCGTTCGCTTTCTTCGCGAGGATCTCCGTGTCGATGTTAGGATTCGTTTGCGACGGTTGATTCTGAGCAATCTTCAACGCGATTCCTCTGTCACGACCGGCTTCCATTAAAGCCCGCATAACATCTTCCCCCTGAAAGTAATAACGTTGTTGCATTTATCCACTGATTATGCACAGTCGCATTAATTAGAAGGATAGTGCTAATGAAGTCACACATTTTTCGCACTGTCGTCTGGAAAGACATCCTCTCTTTTGAGTGTCCAGTAGAAGGAACCTATCTCTATCTTACTCTCAGCGAGAGCGATCAGTTCCATCCATGAATTGTAAGTGCTGGTGTGCGAGAGACTTGAATTCTTGTAGGTCAAACCAATTGGTATGGTTTCAACGAAGGATATCTTGCAGTCGTCCATACACGTAGCATCTCGATCTGCGAGAGTCGAGTTGGAGGAATACTTGTCAGCCGCGTGGTCCAGCAGGGGTAGCAGGACGACCAGGACGATCAGTACGAGGATGACCGTGATTGGAATGCAGCTTGGCCTGCACCATCCCTGCGCTCCCCACCTTGCGGACAGTAGAGAAGGACGCACGGTGAGGTGTCCGTAACCGGAGACAGGGAAATTTTGTGGAACGTGCGACAGCCAGATGTTTAAAATTCGAGCGGCGTCTTGAATCGTCGATCGAATTTCGCGATCGGTAGCCTCCTGGTATCTCGAGATGTATCAACATTCTACTACATCCATATATATACTTACTTGGCGTTTGCCAGAGGGTCGTCTGTATCGCTTCTCAGCATGAATCCAGATTGGTCCCAGAGTTCGAAGTCGTCGTCAGCGGATCCACCGGCACCGGCTACCCCGGATGAATTAACATCAAGGCGCGCATTTTCGGAAACCGTCTGAAAACGTGGCCCGAATTATTAAATCCACCGAGGAAGAACACGCACAGCCTGTTTTCCTCCCGAGCGGCCCTGAGACTTCCATCGGTCTCCGCGACTTCGGAAAACAATCGTTCGACGCTGGCACTGGCAACGATCGATGGCATGCATACTTTTGTCATACAAATAGAGAGCACTCGGGGGAAAATGTCGTGGGTGCTGGCGTGAAACGGCGACATGAAAGACCGAGGGATGAAGTAGGGCAATGAGAGAGAAGGGGTGGGTGGTTGGGTGAGAGCGGGACACGTGCTATGTTGCTATCTAGGTGAGAGCCTCTATTAGGCGAGAGCGGCACGCTAAACCTACTGACAACTTGTGCTTGACCAGAGGCGTCCTGCTCTTCCTATGCGGTAGCAGGACCACCACATCCTGATCTTTGCCTCTTTCAGCAGCATATTTGGCATAAGGCTTCCCGGCGGTTGCTCCTCTCGACGAGGACGATCCTGCGTGACTCGTCGAACCACCGTCGCTCGAGCACTTGGTGTAGGCAACATTCTTCACGTGGTTGTTACCCCCGAAGGATACGTTGTGCGTGTTGTTCACCTTGGCAGAAGGAATCGGCAAGGCGGTTTAGGACGATCGGCACGTGCCTTTACACACCGGGATGCATTCGAGTCTGACAGAATTCGTGCCTTCTCGAATTCAACCCCTGACAAGGGAGGACTGGAATTTCAGTCGACCGTGCCTGGAATCGAGGCTCGTTCAAGCATGGGCTTGCTCACCTGTACGAGAATGTGACAGGCTTGCGAGGCGATTTGAAAGAGGCCGTCCTGCAGATTCCTACCGGTGTGTTCGGCGCTCTCGGAGTCCCTGGACTTCCTTCGTCCGAAGAAAGACATATCAGCAGTGGGCGCGCGAGATTTTACCAAACAAGGCGGGCCTGCTCCTTAGTCGGAGCTGAGGTCTCGAGGCCCGGATCTTGCTTTTCCCGGCACATGGAATCAGCCTCGTTTCTCGCCACTGTGTCACGCAACGACGAGGGTTGCTTGCTCGCTGGCTCGCTGAAAGTACGCGTGTCTTTGGGATCGCGCGGCGCGAACAATAGGAGGGATGAATGCCGATCGATTCCTCCCGTATTCCCAGCCGAGTGCCGCGCGCCAGTGTGTGAGAACACGGCAATCCCGCGGAGACGGACGACCCCTCAACCCTCTTCTGCCGATCGAAACGCGCCCCAGCAGTCTCTCTCTACCCTTGCGTTACCTATGCCCATATCCACCCTTGTCCTCGTCCTCGCCTTCGCGTCCCTCCTCCACATTTCCACCCCCGAGAAAATGCTTCGCCACTCAATTCCTCCGGCACCTGTTCGGCTTCCGTTTTCGCAGCTTTACGGGCCAGCAGCCGTGCCACCGCTCGAGCCGAGTTGAGCCGCTGGCATGCGAGCGACGCGTGACTGCTCGATGATCGGAGTCGATGGCAGCCGGCGTAAGCGAGACGATCCTCACTCACTTCACTGAAAACATCTCCTGTTGCATCTCACCGATCCTACTGTTCAACCAAGGGTGATAATCGTAATTCTTCCACAGAGCCACTATTGGAACGATTAATCGACGGAGTAACTGTTCTCTTAGCTATGCTACGACTCGCGGACTTACATCGAACCTGGGCAGCTGGATTCCGAGAAAAAAGCACCGATCGAAAACTCTCACACCCTCTTTTTCTAGTCGACGGTGCTTTCACCTTACTCTCTCACACTCTCTTTCGTGTCAGGTGGCGGCGGACTTGCGCCTGAGCCGCTCTTCCTCGCGACCTATGTAAAGAAGACGGCTTCGAGGTCGCTCGTCGTAGCTAGCGCGCGCGCGGGTCACCCCCTTCGCTCTTCGGGACAATAAAATGCTTGAACATCTGCCGACCTTATCGTTATCTTATGATATTCCGGCGCACGCCTCGATCTTTTCTTTCATTATTCCGTACTTTACTCTCTGCGACCAAGCACGCTTCATCGTTTTACGAGCATACAAGTGCACGGTGCTAGCGGGTAATTGGGTCAAAGGAAATTCAATAAGTAAACTGACGTATCCTTTGAAACCGCTATATTTATTCCCTTCCGAAATGTACACATTGATCGCAATCGTTTTAGTTCACAGTCGTTTAAGGGGAACGTTGTCTTTTCATTTAAGTAACATGCCGAGTCTCGCCTGACTCATTGTCGACCCCGTACTTATACGGCGCGCCTGGGAATTAGCTGATACTGCAAACCGCTTCCGTTGAATTATAACACTAGTAACGAGTTCTTCGAAAGCCATACTTAAAAGTGCAATATTTGTACATAATATATCATTGAGAATGTAGTGCGTCTGCGTGATTAGCATAACAAGTCGAACGAATAACAGAACAGGGTTTCATTTGTACACATTCGTTTGTATTAGTTTTTCTAGTAATATTCTGTTTCATGTCATCTCCTATGAAATGAGGTTGAAACTTTATTCGATATTCAGAATTGTTCTTAAAGAATCGCATTTGAAAAAGTGCCGCGCATATAAAAACGGGGAGCACGGCTTCATTTATATTAATTTTCCATTACGCTCGTCATTTATAATAATGATCCCGATAAAGTATGCGGGCAGCAGATGGGGGGAGAAAAGGTCGCTAAATAATTCAAGCGGGAATTGGCCCGGCTCCCTCCGAGGAATTCCAGAGCTATCCATCTTATTCGCATTTGCGAGCACGAGACACGAGTAATACGAAAGAGGGCGAATGCGGGACAAAAAGCAACAAAGAGAAAGCCGCTATCTTAAGCTAAGTGTGAAAACAAGTGACCCAACAGCTTTAATTCGCGCAAGCGTTTATGCCGAAAAGGTATTCGCAGTTCATAAAACCGCTGGTGCGTGTCCGCTTTGACGTCGGTCAACTCATAACGCACAGAGAACCGGTTCAAGACAAACGGAAGGGCGGCAGAAAGGCGAGAGGGCTCGCTCGCTATCTCCGTCTCGGGTTTCGGGTTTCAAGCTCGGGTAGAAGAGCCATAAATTTTCATGAGCTCGGTCCCAGTGACGCTCTTTCACTCCTTTTAAAACAGGTCCCTCTGCCAAGCAGAACATTCGCCTCACAGTATTGAGAACCACCTGAGCGGCTTCTTCTAACGCCCCGATTTCCATGGGAACCCATTTATACCGTGAAAGCGCGCGAATTAGGCAAATTCGACTATAATTGTCAAAGCGAAATCTTCGTTTCTAAAGACAAGCATATCCCCTGTTGGGACATTTAGTCATCGTCGAAGCAGACAGGCCGACAGGCAGATTGACGCGAAGGCGGAAGTACAAGAATAGAATACTATGTCGTGTGTAAAAGCGGGTGTCTCGGATGTTTGCAGCGCGCGCGTTAAGTAGAGTAATAATCCGAAGCAGGGACGAAAGGGTGGAAATAGAGGTGAAGGTCAGAGGGTGACATGTGACACGGAGGGTAAGGAGTGCAGATCCGCAGGGGTCGAGCTTGCGATTGAGAGGTGTGCATGAGAGTGTGTGGTAGTCGCAGCCACTTCGAAGACTCGGCTGCCACCTATGAGGAAGAATTCGGCGCGTGCAGTACACGTTATCGGTTGGCGGCGACGGCTACCAACGGTGATAAGGTCGGTAGGCGAACGATCGCTTTTCCAGCGGCACTTCGCGCGCGACTATCTGATACCGGTCGATGCACAATGAACAATATCACGAGGTCACTGCCGTCACTAGCCACGGCAAACCAGACCCGTTTCTCTGTCCTCGGAGCGTGCAAATGCACTCAGGCCATCGCCCACTTTCCGCATGGTATCTCTCAGGGAAAGCGGTCTCCTCCACCTATGGATTCCACTCGGGCGAAGCAACACGTGCGGATCGAAGGTACATACATGCATGATTGCGAGCACAGTCTCTTACCGATCTGGATGCCATGCGTTTCGGATGTCTCGCTTTCCCGACATCATCGTCGTCGTCTTTAGGGAACCAGCGACGGAAAAGCCGAGGGAAAAGTGTCACGAAGAAGACGAACATGACGTATCAGTGAAGCGTTCGAAGAGAAATGCAGCACTGCTACCACTCGGCTGGCAAGCTGTCGTTTCAGGCAACACGAGTTTCAAGTTCGATGGAGGGACGAGGGTGCAGTGAGGAGGGTAACGGGCACACTCGCCAGGGAGCAAAGTGCTCCGGCGAACGAACAAAGAGCCATGCGAGCAGGACTCACACTGCTTTTTCTGTGGGGAGTGGAAGGAGGGCGATTTTCCCGCATGCTGCTCTCTCCGGACTACGCCCGTACTCCAGATCGCGCGAGGCATTGGGGCATCAGGTCCCTGGCAGTTCTCTGGCTGTTCTCTCGTCATTGTTAGCCATCGGAGTTGAGTAGGGTCGCTCTCCACTGGCTGCTAGCTTCCGCCTGGCCGTAGAGCCATGTAGAACCGCAGCTGCCGGGCGCATTCGAGCGCATACCTCTGCGGCGACCTCGTAGGTTGGCCAACCTTTGCTGCCTCTCTCACTCTCGCAAGCCTTCCTTTGCCATCCAAGCCACTCTCCCCCTCTTCCTAGATGCTGAGGTTGCCTGCTGCTGCTTGCTTGCTTGCTTACTTGCTCTCTGTCCAGTGTACGTGTGCATGTGTGTGTTTGTGGCTCACGGCGAGGTCGAGCACGGCGCACTCCAAGTGGCCGCTAGTGCCACGGGAAAAGCACACGGCGACCCGTCGAGCGGTTCTCTTGGAACGCGCGAACACCAAGTGTTCTCTCTGTGAGTCGTAAGTTGGCTATAGTCGATCTATAAAAGGGTAGGGAAGAACTCGTGGAAGAAGCGTAAGCGCCGGTTAGAGTGACATTTGCGCCGGTGGCTAAGAGTGTCGAGAGAGTGGTCGCGCCGCCTGTCATCGGCATCAGTGAGCGAGAGCGACGAGAGTAGCGCGTAGTAGTGCGTTAGCTGGCAAGCCGCAGGCATAGATAGACGCACACTACACGTCGGCCTCTCCTCGTTGATCGTTCATGTCGCCTGGCAGTCGTGCGCTCTGGCCGCGGTGCGCAGCGAGCACGAGTTTTAGTCGGGCTGTGCTGTGCGCGGCGTAGCGTCGCGACTAGAGGCTCGCGCGATCGCAGGAACGCACACGGGACGCCATTTCGTCGGTTTGGTGCGGCAAAAGAAGAGCACCGCCGGAAAAAGGGAGGACGGGTCTTCTCCGGCGCCGCTTGCGTGCCTTCTCGGTGTGTCTTCCTCTCCATCAGGGTGAATAGTTAACCGCGGCGCCTTGCCAGTGTATCCTGTGTGCAGAGTGGTGGTGTACGTGGTATGCCGAGGAAAAAGAAGTGCGCTCGCGTCTGATGCCGTCGCGACGCCTCGCGTGCGCGCCGCCCTTGCTCGATCCTCGCCGATGAGAGCGGCGATGAGCGAGCGCTGATTCAAGCACGCATCAACGACGACAGGGACTTCCCTGCTCCCCCGGCGAATCATCCTGCCGACTCAGCCAGCCGCGGAGCAACGTCGGCGTCCAGCCAGCCCGATAACCAGGTTTTGCACAGCAAGGAAATCGTCCGAGGACCACTCGATACGATACGCCCTGAGCCACCGCCGCACGGTGGCCTCTCCCCGCAACACCGCCCCTGCCTCTGCCACTGCCACTGCCGCCTCCTGACACTCGCTCTCGCTCTATCTTGCCGTTCTCTTATCGTTCATGTACTGCATTGTTCGACGGAGCGCAGGCATTGCTTGGAAGCGGAGCAGCGTCGCATTATGTGATTCCTTCTGGAGCGAGCCTCCTTCTTCGACACCCCGTCACCGTCTCCAAGCGAGCGAAGGTTTGTTTCTCACCGGCTGAACGCGCCGAGTAGCGGATCAATCGATTGAACCAGCCCAATGTCTACCCTCGGCTCTCCGCCGCTCTACCACGACCCTTACTTCTCCGCATACATTCATTTCACTTCCCTCCTACCCTTCTTTCTTCTCTAGGATCCTCTCTCTCTCTTTCTCTCTCCCTCTTCTCCTCTATGTTTACGTCGACCGCCCTCCGGCGCCCGGTTTTCTGATTTCCCGAAAGCATCGTCGGACAGCTGTCTTCAACTTGTGACTACCAACTGCGAGCAGTGTGTCTTGTTCCACCTATGGGGAACCAGTTCCATACTCTCTCTCTCGCTCACTCGCTAGCGTTTGGGGTGCACCCGAGTGCTGGCAAACGGGCGTGTAGATATGCCTCTGTCTCCTTCCAGCAACCCTCAGTCCTTGCAGGCCATCTCTCATCCGTGCTGCTGCCCGCCCCTGCACGCGCGCTCATCCCGACGTCTGCTGATCCCGGAAACGAGAGAGAGTACATACTGAGTTTTTCACTCGACAGGAAAGGAACGTTTTCCTCGTAAAGACGTGGAGTGAAAAGAGGCAGAGTGTGCCACATTCCTCTCGTGTTAAGTGGAGATCGGGTGCCGACAGGATCTCATTTACGGGCTCGGAGCTCATTTCGAGTGTTTGAAAGCCGAGCGTTTCCTCTCTCATTTTCGGAACGTTATAAGGGTGGCGGGTGTTGGGGGTGGAAGGGAGGGAGGGTGGGGGGTTGGTGTAGGAGGGAGTTGGGCCGATTGAAAACGCGTAAGGGCCGGAGTATAGTGTCGTCAATGACATAGTAAACGCTCGGGCCGGGAGTCATGCGCGGGCGGACAGTGAACGCGCGTGTGTATACCGTTGATTGCTAGCCGAGAAACGAGAGCTAGAAGGAAATCGGTGGACGAAGCGCCGTGGTACACGTGTATCTCATTGAATAATGCATTCGCCGAGCCTCCGTAGTGCCGATGCACTTACGTGGACTGCAGCAGAGTTGTTCTAGTCGGCATAGTGTCTGACTCGAAGCCGCAGTGTTCCCTTACGGATTTTCTACCTGGATTCTCTTCTCCTTTTTGGGGGCCCACCTGCCGCAAAAGATACAAATTTGAAAGAGGGGCTCGTGCATCTCCCATTTGCCTCGCCGCAGATTCCTTCCTCGTTTTCATCTCGGACGAGAACGGTTGCGGTGGTTGGTCCTTGGCATCGAGGGAGGCAGAGCTCGACTTTTTCGCAGCCGTCGCTCCACCGATTTTTCAATGAACCCTGCGGGTGCTCTTTGTCACGACTCCAACTCGGACCACGACTTCAATGCCTCGTGAACTTCTACGAGATTTCGACGAGCCTTTGAAAAGAGTTGTGTTGCGAGGCGGACTCTCCTCTATTGCCGTGAAATCGGAGAAACTCGGCGCCGCGCCGCTACGGACTCCGGTGGGGTGCAAATTGTCGAATCATTGTTAAAGTCCGCGCACTAGCGAGGACGAAGGCTCACTCGCCACCAGACCTTCTTCGACCTCCGTGACGCGTGTACGTGCCGGTACTTTCCGCCGGAGGATAGAAACTCTCGCGAGGTAGTCAGTCAGCCAAGGAATCCGTACTTTCCATCGAGTGATTCAAACCGTGCAAGGTACGCCGTCGACGAGAAACAAGTATATCCACGTGTCAGTGATAAAATCTCTCCCCGATCTGACAGTCCTGTTAACCAAAATCTCCCGATCAATTCCCAGAACAGCATCCCCTAAGTTGTGGCAAGCTTTGTGTCCGAGAGCGCTTTGTTCTTGAATGAGGAGTCTCCGCACTGGCCGTGAATGCTTTCAGTGAATGATCTCGTTAACGAACCGAGAGAGAGAGAGAGAGAAAATTCGTGCATATGTGTGTGTATGTGTGTGCTTGGAAGCGTGAGAACCCGTGTGCCAGAAAGAGCGAGCATATGCATCAGGATATACTGAGTCCGCCCGTGTACATATGTTTCAGGATGCAGGGAGTGACATCCCCACGACGGAAAGGGATACTGTGCCCGTGGTCGGTGTTGGTACTGCTCATTTTGCCGCTGGCCGATTTACCCTCTGCAAATGGTGAGTCACGTGTCCGTGATTCTATATCCAGCGTTGCCTACCGATGACATCGCTTCGCCTCGACGTTATTTCATGATGATTCCCCGATCCGCCTGTTATCTCAGCAACCACGCGATACATCTAGCGCGCTCCTCAGATAACGACAGCCTCGACTTTCCGCTCTCTTTCTCTCCGTCTCTCTCTTTCTTCTTCTGTATTCATGATTGCGTCACCCATCTCCATGAGGGATCACTCACTCGTTCTGTAGCGAGCGTTCCCAAGATCGCTAGCAATTTTCTAATCGTTGGACCCACTTAATTAAAGCTGAAATCGGGCCTCCTTAATTTAAAAGCCCGCCTCTCTCTCTCTCTCTCCGGCATATCTCTCGTTCCATTGCCCCAACGGTGTATCGTCGATCTCCTCCCCCTTGTCCTTTCCTTCGGAACAACTCATGGGGATTGGAACGTGCATATACATGTATCGTCGTCTCGAGTACATTCAGTTTTGCCATTGAATGTGCGCCAACACCGATATCGTTGGAACTCACTGGCAAGAGATAATCGGCTCTCTGTCCACCGCTTGCTAAAGATAGCGCGCGAAGCCGTGAGTCGTGGGAGTGGTGTGTGGCGTTGAGTCTAGACTAAAATCGTATACAAGCCCCGCGCGCACATACATACGCCTCGTCGTTTCGTCGGCTATGTGTACATTGGTACGCTCGTTTATATGTACAGATACATTAGCCGAGTAAAATACGCCGTGAGAGAGAGAGATAGACAGAGATAGAGAGAGAAGGGGAGGGAGAGAGAGAGAAAGATAGACGTATTACGATCCGGAACCTTATCGATTTCCATTGGCGCGCTTCGCCGGCCATTTGTCCGGCGAGACAAAGCGCGCAATGCCGAAGAGGATGGGAATGGCAATCGCGAAATAGGGGATATGTCGAGCAGAGCTACTCATTTGCTTCTGGGGAAGCCAAGATAGTTGTTATACCGGTTAGACGGGAATATTTCTCGGAGCAGCGATCTCAGGTACACGCCCGAGCCTAGTGGATCGAGCGAGCGTTACACACCGCTTGGTTGCCGGGATTCGCGCGCGGTAGCAGCGAGCTTCATGTACACAGGAGGAATGTCGCCGGGAGGAAACGGGAATCATCTCGGTTTAGCTGGGACCGAAAATAACGGACGGTGGAAGTTGCCGGGCGTGTAAACGCCCTTCCTCGCGGCACTCGTCTCCTTAACGCTTTTACTTCGTAGGTTCCTGCGAATTCCCAGCGGCTTGGGCCGGAGAATGGTATCTCTCCGGGCAGCCCTCACCCGTCCTCATCAATTCCACCTTCCTAGGTCAAAGAACATGCGTCGAGAAGAATAATGATATCTATGTAGTTTAGTAAGTATCGCCGATTAATCTTCACCCTCCCTCTGTAAAAAGAGTGAAAGAATCAATCGATGATTTACAATGCTACCGATTGTTTCAGTGGTGAGAAATGTTTTCACTGTATGATCATCAATGCCAGGCACGACAATGTCATTCAGTATCGCGAAGGTATGTGTTAAGGAGGTGTTACGGCTTGATTCAGTTTCACGTTCTTTATTGCCTGAGAGGGAAATCCGCCACTTGACGCGCTTTCTTGCCCGCTAGGATGGTGTTCTCCCGAGCAGACCAGCTTGGAGGAGCTCTGCGCGGAGATTCGCTCCGACGAGACCCTTTACTCGATGTTCCGGATGAATTCGAACTCGATTCCCTGCCCCTTCTCCGGATCGGCCTTCACCTTCACCTACAACAAGGGCTCTGAGTGTACTAACCCTATAAGCTTAGCAGAAAAGTGCACTGACGAGAGCAAGCTCTTGCTTAAGTATCAAGCATGCCCCGACGTCGAAGGCACTGAGAGTCACAGTGAGTTTCGTTGTCTTGTCACATTTTTCCATTAAGTTGTTCACTGTACTGTACACGTTGTTCAATTAATCTGTCATTTTTTTAGCCGACGAACTACAGTGTCTGGCAATCTGGAAAGATGGGCACAACAAGTATTTAGTTGGAACGTTGAAAGGAGGCTCCGCCTTGGGCAACGGCAAGACGTACAGGTGAGCTAAATCATGCTTATGGGGAGTAGTGCGAGAGCATAGAAACTCGTCGTTTCACTTGGGGCGAGACAGTTTTTTTTCACAACGAGGTCATTCTCGACAGATGCTTTCTGTACGAAGAAAAAACGCACCACCAGGGGAAAGTGGCGTACTTACTGGCCCAATCGGGCGATCCATCTTGTACAGGCCTAACATCGGTTTCCGAAGGGGCGCCTACGATAAAGCTCACGAAAGGTAGAACAAGAGTTCTTTCATTCTTTCTTGCTTTCTTTCTTTCGCGCGCGAGCGAGCGAGCGAGCGAGCGTTTCTCTCGTAGTTGGAATGAGAGCGTGCCGGGTTATCGTTGTGCTTATCGTTGAGTTCATTCTCACGTGTTTCCCTCTTTATCTCGATCGCCACAGTGGACAAGGAGCACAACAGGTGTAAATATCCATCGTGGGTTACCGAGCACCACGACTGGCACTCGTTGGATGGCAGTAAGGTCTATCATTTCACAAATAAGAACGCCACCCTAAAGGTCAAAGTGCAGGAGTCTGACACCGATGACTCCCATGAACAAAAGATCGTCTGCCACAATTTGGAAGAGTTGTATCCGAACGACAATACCCAGGGCCAGAAAGTCAAATTGGTTGCTCACGTCACTAGCGGCTGGTACGTCGAACTCTTAATTTCATTTGACACGTACATATTCGTGTATGCAAGCACGCTGTCACATACATGTCATTCAGATTGGAAATAACTCATACGACGTTTGTATTATTTCTCTTTTCAGTGATACCGGTTACGTCTGCATGATATTCCATAAGAGAGATAACCACGTTATAGAGTTACAGCAATCGAGTAAGTATGCTTAATAGGTCATTCCAGGCCTCTATCATTCTTTTTCTCTCGAGTTTCACTAATTGCTTCAAATATTTCTTATTCAGATCAGAAGGCGATAATGCCGGATGAAGCCTGCTCACTTTGGGACCCGGCGGCGATGCCGCATACAACCCTTATAAGTATGAATTCTTTTCTGAGAACTGTGTTATATATTTTAAAGAAATGATAGATCTATTGTCTGACAGATTATACTCTTTTATTAATAGCCTCAGTACTACATCGAAGAAAGTGCCCAAGCCCAGGTAGATACGCAATCTTGAGCTTCGACCGAGCCCCGGTGGCCAGTGTACAAAGTAGACATCGTCGTAGTCAAAAGGTCTCGGGACAATCCGAGAGATTGACATGGCCGGAGGATGAGGACTACGGAGCTTGCAAGAGCACGGATGTCCAAGTAGGCTGTTCCTCACCGGACCAAAACGAGATGGTAATCGAGAACACGTGTGAGAGTGAGGAAATGGGTAAGCATGCTGGATAAGGAGCCGCTAGGCGATCTGTCACGCGAAGGGGGTGAGAACACGACATGCTCACGGAGGGCGGATACTTTTTTTCCCAGCATACTACTGTCACGGAAGCTGGGAGGAAAGGGGCACGTGGTACACGATCATTTCGAAAAAAACGGTACAGCCTAGTGCCGGCCTAGGAGAGACCTTCTGCTTCTCCATGCGTCCTGGCAGCTCGATAGAAAAAACGAACAGCCGGGGAAACCGAGGAAAATTACTGGAAGAGGAGGTCTGGTTATCCAAACCAGAACATTATTGCCGGAGACATCCGAAGGACGATTGGATCTATAGGCTCTCGAATCAAGGTCCTTAGTTGTGAATAGAGTAAAATAGAATATACTTGCTATATGTATTAAAGGACATTTACTAACGAAGATTGTTATTTCTGTTACAGGGGTTTGCGAGGACCTGACCAAGGCCTATTCCAGTCTGGCTTCGGTATTCTCGTTATCCAGGATTCTATTCGGTCTGGTCATAGGCAGCTGTACAGCATACAAACTCCTGTTGAGATGATATGCGAACTGGAAATGAGATTGCGCTCGCTTTAGAAGGATTTTCGCGCGGCGTTCAACGACGTGCAGATCCTTCAGCTACAGGTCTCGCGTCCGCGATCTTACTCACGGCATTCTGCTGCCCTTCAAAGGGAGAAATCGTAGGGACGAGGAGACTAGAATCGAGCGCAGCTCGAGTGCTTAGTTACTATTGAATACCGGTGATAGAGTAGATCTTCGAGGCACCTTTCTAATCTCTGGTGTGGGCAGCTAAAGCCATCATTGAACGGTACATTTCTAAACTCACCGAATCGTCTATTTTTATCTCGTACCCTCTAGGATCATCGAAGCTTTGCACTTGGAGCCTGGGGGTTCTGGTGTAGGGCCTTTCGGACGTTCTCGCGAGAGTCTGTTCGAACGTTCCTCTGTTCGTCCGGGCACAAATAGGCGAACACACCGTCCGGTCTCGTTTTTTGCAGCCCCATGTATTTATATAACGCGAGTTTACATTTTTTACGTACTGGTAAGGGAACCGTAGACTTTTCTAGCAGGAGAATGGCAGCTCTGGCAGTACAGGACCGATTCCGACCGGCGGGAGAGGGAAGGTAGCGTGTGGTAGACGATCTCGTGATGGCAGACGACAGGTTCGGAACGCGCGGTGTACATTAGCCGGCGTGGAGGCCGATGTAAATACTACCAGGGTACATGAAAGATCGAAATCTCATCTGATGAGCCACAAGTTAAATTGACGTAACGTGTAATTACGAATTGGCTGGTAAATGCGTTCAGAACAAGGGTTGGGATGGAGAGTATATGTGTGAAAGGGAGGGAGAGACACTTTTTACCTCTTAGCTAGCTGTACTCTGTATATATTAATTTAAGCACTGTATAAAAGACTGTTTCTATCAAAGTAAAAGGTTTTCCACTCTTAATCGCGTTTGGCTATCGCTCGCGCACCAATCGGTGCAGAACTGAGGGCGTCCTTCAGATTGACCTTTGAGTGGGTCCGTACTTGAACCAAGCGTGCACACCGCACATACCATGACATTTGTGCGGGGTGCGCGTTCCATCAACGAGAAGCGAGTTCCTCGAATAAGTAGGAAATTGAGAGACGCGCACGTCACAGTAATCATAACAAAATGCGAGCCGTGCTCTCCTTAAACGAGAAAACACTGGATGCTGGGAGTCGAGTGAGCGGGCGCCGTTGATGGATGACAGTCTCATTCACCGTGGGTGTGCAACACAGAAGCCTCTATTTGTCCCAGTGACTTTGATTGAGGGTCTCCGTGGCCTAAATGCCTTGATATAACTTCCATTTGGAGCACAATTGTCCTGACACACGATCGACCTACCGAGGCCTATCACTGACCCGAATTGGAGATCATTCTTTGACCCTCCGGCTGCCTCGACTAATCACTGCGTCTCTCTTCTCCCGAGACAAAAGACGGCAGGTAATTTTGCGGCCATCTGCGTGCGTGTGTTTGTGCGCGTATCTCGCTAGTCCTTCGAATGCGACAATCCGATTTAGTGTATGATCGAGAACGCGGGAGTGCTCATTAGCTCTCGAGAAGCGCATACAGTAATGTATGATGCTGCAACCCACACAGAACACGCCGCCTCCTCAGCATCCAGCAGCGGCTCCATTGTACTCTCGCCTACAATAAGACGGCCAAAAGAAGCGACGAGGCTGAAAACTCTCAAAGCATTTTTATTGTACATATTATGCGTGTGTATATATCTATACATATACATATAACATAGTATATATATACATACATATATATATATATATTTTATAAAGAGATCGGCCGTCCCGGAATTCAGAAGAGGGACGCACCAAGAAAGAAGCAGAACAGAAAAAGAAAAGGGGGAGGGAGATAAGCAGAAGTAGAGAGGAAGCCGGTTAAGAATCCACGAGAGATTATCGAGCCTTCGATAGCGAGATAAACTGTTATTTTTATACGCATAGAACGATCGTTCGCACTCTTAGCGCCGATGTATCGTACGCTTGTACGAGGGGGCGAAACTCGTGTGCGGTAACAAGCTCGCCTCTCGCATCGGGCGCACACGTGCAGCCACACACAGTCACGCCTCACTTGCCTTCTAATTAAGTTTATCAATTCGAACAGCAGTGCGCCCGATGTGAGTGACGGTGCAGCAGCAATCTCACCACGTACCCGCACCGAGTAATCTCGATGTGGCCGTGGCAGTGTGTGACGTGGACCACTCGGGAAAGGTCAACCGTTTCGAATAAAGCAGGGTCGAGCGGTGATCCGTAACGGGGGTTGGTGTGTCCTTGTAAGCGAATGGTACCACGGTGCATACACGCACACGAGTACCAGATCATCCCCATGGCGTACGATACCTCGGCAGGTATAATCTAGATCGCTGATCATCGAGTCTACGACGATGTACGGCCACCCTGAATCCCATTGCCGGTGATATATCCCGTGCCCCGAGAAGCCCCTTCGAATTCCGGTGACAGGTGTCGCGCGAGCTCGTAACTCTGATATTCCTAAGATAAATCGTTATTTAAGCGGTATGACGGGAGAGAGCGAGAGAGAGAAAGAGAAAGAGAGAGAGAGAGAGTGGGAGATACAAGGGAAAGAGAGAATAAAGCACATTGGATGGATGCGCGCGGTGTGTACACACCCACTGCGCTATGAATGCATGCTCGCGCATGCAGGCAACTGACGAATCTTTTCCACGTATGTAACACGAGAGTTAGGGGATGAAACAACGCGGAGACAGGCAGCTACGGACTCACGATCGCGCGCATGTGAGTGTGAGAGAAAGAGAAAGAGTGAGAGATTGAGAGATTGTGTGCGAGAAAGAGAGAAGTCGCGAGAAAAATCGACAAATACACGTACACGCATACTTCTTTTCGTTTATCACTGTGATGATCGTGTAATTATAAATATTAGCCTGTAAGACAGTTGGCGTGTTGCTTTTCTTGCCGTTCGAGCGTGCTGGAACGAAGGCGGAACGAGACGGTATCGCACCATCGAACTTCCAAGAATCAGAAAAACCCTCACCCTTTTCACCCGAGCGTAGAATATCTAGCACAAAACGAATAAAAAGGGGATGTTTGGAGTGCCTTTTTAAAAAAAGAGGATGTCATAATCAAGTGTTTAATATTTGCTACACGAGGGAGGAATCGTGCAATCGTCTCTCGAGAGTGCAAGCCTAATCATTTGAAAGCATCCACACCCCGCAATCCGAGGTGCCAAAGGGGAGGCTGACATGAGAGCGCTCTCGAGGGACGATGAGCCTCTTTCTTGCAGGCGCTTGCCGTGGATGTCATTATGGCAGTGTGTATGCTTGTAATGAGCGCGGAACATTTAACTAAGAAGGATACATCCCGGCAATGATCCGACCTCGAGGAAGGGAACATTAGAACGGCACTCCGAATGAGAACGAGGTCGAGTTGGGAATAAGAGAGAGAAAAGAGAGGGCGAGAGAAACAAAAGGAGTAGAGTCAAGAGGGTGAGGGTTCAAAGGATAGGAGGAAGAGAGAACTAGGATTCAGTCTTGATGGAAGGCGATAGCCGCTGGTTCCGCACGGGGCACCCTCGAGCCCGAGACGCGCGGCACGAATCGACCTCGTGCGCGCAAGGTTTACCATTATATTTTGAATATGATGAAATACATATATCTACATATACACCAGTCTTTTCTCTACGCCGGAACAGCCGCACTCATCGCTCATCCCTCCCTTCCACCTGATAAAAGCTTGGACGTACAGCGGAAATTGGGGGACGAATATACCTGCATACAGTAACTCAGTACGTTCGTGACTTAACACGACTGAACCACGAACTTTACTACTATGCAAAGCAGAAGCCTTAAGCGACGCAGTAACCTGCAAAGAAACATCGTGGCAAAATCGATTTCTAACTTCAAACCCGAGAAATACCTCCACTATTCCTGCAATTCAGAAGCATACGAACAAAAATGTATGAGTCATTGTAGAAAGTCACCCCCAAAAGGATAGCAGAGTGGGGATAGTTCGATAGAAGTTCTTAGGATGGAACATGGGATCTTAGCCAGTTTATTGGGAAGAATTTGAAGAGGAGAGAATATGTCTCTGACTGATTAGCACTATTTTTCATACGGACGTGTCTTTCCGGCTGAACTCCCCAACCCACCACCCCCCGCGAGGGTTATCGATCTTCTTGGAGGAGAACTCGCGCTTCCGAGTCGGTGCTTTCGATCGGCGCGAGGGCTCTCGGGTCATGCCGCGTTGTGTGCGGCGGCGGCGGCGGCAGCAGAACGCGTTGCCGGAGGAGAGAGAAGCACATCGCGTTTGATATTGGTATCAAGGGTGCGGGTTGCAGTACGAGCCTGCGTACTCGCTCGCTGCTGGTGCTATCTCCCGTTTGTCGGGATAGTGCTTCCCGCGCCTCACTCCTCCTGCGGCTCTCTCGCAGTATACATACACACGCAGAACAGTAGAGTCGGCTGGCGCGATTGTGGCATAGCTGATACAAGTCGAGTATGCGAGTAACACCAGGTTAAATAGATCGCGTAATAGTGCTCGTACAGGGCGACGCGAGAAACTACTAAAACTACTAAATTTGCTGTATTCTCGCCGGGCGAGTTAAGCCAGGATCTTCCTCCACGAAGACGCATCCTCAAGCTCGAGGTAAACTCTGACAAGGATAGTTTTGTTTCCATCTTAGAAAAATTGCCTGCCCCCCTCTTTCGATGCTTGGCATATATGAGCCGGTAGCATCTTCTCTATAGTATTCCGATAGAAGATAGAGTAGCATCTCATCCCTGCAATGGTTTCGTCCGTTGGAGATTATAGTCTCCGGCGAAGCGTGACTCTTTCCTATCCTGCCACGCTCGTGGTTGCACGTCCCATGAAATCACGCTGCAAGTTGTGCACGCGATGAGTTACGCAATACAGAGTTGAGATTGTAGTAAGGAGAGGCATGGATGTAGATATGTTGCTGTAGATAGTGTGGTAAAGAAGGGGGATAGTTTTGCTGGTGGCGAAGCGCGCAGAACCACGTGGACGCGGAATCGATAGCGCGCTGTTTTGCCGGAGCGGTCGATCAACTCGCGCGGTTCGGGTCAGCTCTTCCAGTGTTGGGAGGGGGGGGGGGGGGTGTGATGCGTTCGCTAAGGGTAGTAGCATCCCCTTGTCGAGGAGGGAAAGCCCTCTCTCGTTGGAGGCTAATGGTAGAATCGAAGCCAGGAAGCACGAACGATGTTCGAACACTCGCTGATTGGATTCGCTCACTCGCGCTTCGTATGCCAGGGTGAAAAGCTGCATGCGCTTTGTAATCTATTTAGAGCTCTGCCAATTACGCTTCCCTTCTCTTCGTTCCACCCCAGTCGCGGGAGACAGTGTGTCTCTCCGGAGTTCCTCTTGACCCGCATTCGACCCTCCGGGCGAATCATTTAGCGTGGGGAGTCGAGTATCGAGCGGGGCACCGGCAGCCCTTTAATAAGTCACGGTGACTCGCCGCATTTATTGGTTCACGGTAGTAGGCCTCAATCTGCGTTGCAAACAGTGGATACGTCGGGATAGTCGTTTTCGGGCTGGCGTGCCCCGGTCGATCGTTGCGCGATATAGCTCGCGAGAAGGGGGTACGTTGGAACGCTAGAAACACCGAATGTAGGGCAAACGCGATCGAGGTGAATGGCACCAGCCCTCGCTTCGGAGGGAGCTCGCGCAGCCGCGCAGAGAACATCTCCACGAAATTCGCGAGCTCGATAATTTGCCCGTAACGCAGTACGCCGTTTCTCCGATTTAGCGCAATCGATGAGTGACTATCGAGGGGCTTCGCGAAAAACAGACGTAACTTTCTGCCACTCTTAGCCTACTGGCGCCTCTCATTGCGGAGGCCATTCTTGACCTGCATTCGTGCGCGCCGCTCTTCCCCCCCTGCATCCACACATGTATGCATACGTATGCGCGCCGAGGGATGCGCCTTCGTGATTCTAGCTTGAAAATGCATGGAGTGCACTCGAGTGTTATTAGTATCGATATTCCACGGGGGTAAGTTGTGCAATATTTCATTACGTGCCTTCAGTCAACCCCACCCTGCTCGCGGTCCGTCTGCTGGCTTGGTTAGTGCGGAGCTGCGAGTTGGGGGTGGATCGGAGGGTGGGGGGGATGGTTGGCGCCGAGGGGGAGGTAGGCGAGTCGAGGTGGTGGATGGTCAGCGATGAGACAAAGTCGGTGGCCACGGCGCTGCTGTTTTCAACCCCTGGTAGGGATCGCGAGGGCGCAAGCGCTCCCAAAACACGCACTCCACGCCAGTAATCCGTGGAGCGCGAAAGCGAGAGGTGTGCAGAGCTTTTCCAACAGAGCATAGGTATCATCATCATCATCATCATCATCGTCATCATCATCCATCGGGAGGAGGGCCGCTTCTCTCTACCCGGTTCCACCTTGCTCGCCGTGTGTCGCAGTGTGTGACCCCGTGCACGGCCTTGCCTCTACCCTCTCCGGCTACTTGCCTGCGACCCCGTTCGTTCAACCACCCTCTCAGCCATGCTTCACTCTCACCCCACCCCACTTGGCCTGCTCGCCTACGTGCCTAAACGTTCGTTGTACCCTCTCGCATGACCCATTCCATCGCGAGGCTTAGCATGACCGACTTAGATAACAGCCACCCTCAAACACCCCGAAATGCCCGTACTATCTCTACGCTCACCCCTTCCCAATCGCAGTAGTCCTATCTATCTCGGTGGAATGGTCTCGATTTAAAAAGCTCCCTTCAAAACCTCCCCGATGACCCCTCTCACAACTCGACTCCCAATTACGCGCACCTGGAGTTATTTGGCATTTGTAAAGGGTATCACGGATCAAGCGATACTGTTGCGAGTTGAATCGAACCGCCCGGGCAATTAAGATGAAATTGTTGATTCGTGAAAATCTGTGGAAATTAGCGAGGCGTCCTGCATGACCCACTCAACGTCAGCAGCCGCTGTGTCAAGCCCCTCTTTACGCTATGCTGCTCTGTGTACCACCACCACAACCCTCAACCTTCCTCCTCTACCTCCGCCACTGCCTCCTCCTACCAATCGGCCAGTGTTGTTCCTTCGCTCTTTCTCTCGTGCACGCTTTAAAACTGCACGAGCTTTTTCTCCTGCAAGTGCGTGTGGTCCTCGCCCTCGGAACCACTGACCCTGATCACATTTACCTTCCTTTTTTTCTTTCGCTCTTTCTCTTTCGCCCTTTCGCCCGGTCACTTTTTCTCGCTCGACTGGCTGACCACTGGCTGACTCATACTACTGTCCCAGCAACGACGGCAATGCAGCAGCAACACCAGCAACACCAGTGACACTGGTGGCGGTGACCGCTGCCTCGCCTCGTTAACAGGCCTTTGTTTTTTTTATCCAAGTACAAAGTTCATTATTATAGATCTTGCATGTAGATTGGACCGGCGTTAGATCTGATGTAGCGAAACGCGAATGCTTCGGACTTGAGAGGTTTTTTAGCTGTCGAGGCCATTATCGATAGTTTGGCCTACAGTTGAGCAACATGTGCTTTAAATGGGTCGGTCCAACCGATAGCCCTCTTTCTTTTCCTCCTCCCCTTGTCCGCAGACAAATCGATTTCGTGGATTTTAGCGATAGAAGGAATACGACGCGATACTAATCCATTAGTTTGTCTCTTGAACGTTATTACATCGTTTATGAACAGTGTAGTATATTTTAGTTAATTTTAATTGTTCATCTATATAGTTGTACGTTCCTATTGAAGAATAGAGAGTACGTGACTTCCGTGTCGAGCGGTGTACAATAACTCCTCCAATATTTATACAGCTTTTGAAATATCCTCTCGTAACGACATACAGTCAAGTATCCCGAATTCGAAAATTGTTCCGACCTCGAGTGCAGCAGTTCTCCACTCCACACAATCGAGCGCTCGTTCTCCGCTTCTTTTTGCAGGATCGCGTCACACGGCTGAACTCCGCTATCAATTAGAGTAACTCATTAACGAGAAAGAAAGCGGGGGAATCATCAGTACCAATGTAGAACGCGCCGTAAGCGTGTAGTATGACTGGATGGACCAAGTTGAAGACGAGTCAAGAAAGAAATGATTGTGTCTCTCAAAAAATCAAGCAACAAAGGATCATCGTCCAGAATTAATAGACAGTACGTGCAGTACTCGTCGGAGGATTCACTAGTAACAACGAGCAGTGCTCTATTCTGCGTGGGGGTCGTCGCGCCCGAGTTCAATCACCGCCGGGAGCTGTGCCCCTTGAGACTCCGCCAGGAGAAGTTTCTCTCGTAGTGGCGGTGGCTGGGAGGGCGCCGGGGTCCATGAGAAATATCTTATCCCGGAGGGCCGGGCCTCAGGACACTCGTCGGGCGAAGAAGAGGCTGTGAGGGAGAGATTCAAGTCGAGTGAAGATAGAGAAAGAAAGAAAGAAAGAAAGAGAGTAAAGCTGGTGATTCGGATTGCGGCTGGTAGAAGCCGGCCTTTTTTCGTCGCTGCGAGCCCGGTGACAGTAAGTGGATGACGGTTCGTCCGTGGAAGCGAGCTCTAGTTGGTACGAGCTTAGAGAGAAGGGCGAGGGGTACCAGGACCGATATAGATCACCTGGGAAGAAAGTCAAATCGGAAGAGGCGGCGGCCGGTGGCTGCGGCGGCGGCAGCGGCGTTGAGGGGGAGAGGGAGAGGGAGCCGGCGGCGACAACGAGGAAGGATCGAATAAAAGAGCCTCGTGACGGAGGGGCTTCGTACGGCCCTGGCGCGACTGCGGCATTGCACCCCCACGGGGGGTTCTCTGCCAAATTCACCGAATCCACCCTCTACCCCGGAACGCAAGACGCACGTAAGTAAGCCCTTCCGAAGAAACACCGTCCTCGGGGAAGATCGAACCCCCTTCGTAGGCCCCATCGCAACTTCCAATCCGATATTCTCAGCCATCCCGCACACACGCCCGTCCCCCCCGCTCGTAATCGCTCCTTTGTCAGCGGTAACCGAGGTCACCCTGTATGGTACACGGTGCGCTCGTGCGAGCTAACTTCTCTATCTCCGTCTCGTTACGCGCGCGGCACGCGATCGCGCGCTTCACGCACGCACCAAACATTCGAGTGCGCTCGATTGACATTCAGACAGAGTCTGATGCAGAGCCCTGTTTAGACATGCTGTCCCTTAATACCGGCGCAATACCTGTCTCCCTCTTTCTTTCGACGCGTCTCTTTATCTCTCTCTCTCTCTCACGGTGTCTTCGAAGTGGGACCCCCCTTTCGCGTTGCTCTTTTAGCGATTAATCGAGCGCACTCGCCGCGATCGATGCCATGGCTGTCTCGGCACACGGGGTGTATTAATAGGGGCGATGGGTGGCCGAGTGCCGCGGCCGAAAGGAGTACAAGCCGATCGATCCCGACATCGGCCCAAGAGACCGGGATCGCACGCTTCTTTCCTTGGGGTGGGCTCCGCGCCGCCTTAAGGGGGTTCTCAGGATAGCCGACGATCAGTCATGAGCGGGACAACTCGGCTGTAGGAAGGAACCCTCTCTATCTATCTCTCTCTCTTTCTTAGTACTCGCCACTTTCTTCAAACGCGTCTTCTCTCAGTAGTACGATCTCGGTGAGTCAGCTAGAATCGTCCTCCTCTTCCTTTACTGCCAGCTTTACGGTGGAAGGCCACTTTATCCACTAGTACCATTTCGTGGAGATTTCCGGCGGCGCGTTAGGTGGCCTGTGTGTAGTGCGAGTGGGACGATGTGGGGGTGGGCCAACAGGTGAAGAGGATGCTTGAGGTTGAACTCGAGGGCGGCGAAGTCGGGTTCAGTTGGACGCGTGGCACGGCGGTGGACGGTGGTGGCTCGCATGTACAGGCGCGGGCCAACTTGTTCGCAGGGATGCTCGAAGGGAAGCCGCTCGTCGAGCAGCAAGGGCGGAAGCCCGCGGGGTAAGGGTGCCGATTCGCCGGCGGAAACGCAGTCGCAGCCATCATCGCGAGCCGGTCATCGAGGTAGCAATGCCGTCGAGAAATCCAGAGACGGCGACCTCCTGTCGCACGCGGCCTCCGCGCTCCGCAGGCTGCACTTCAAGTCAGCAGGCGGTAGTCGCAGCTGCCGCGCGGTACCCAAGGTCGTGGTCATGGGCTCGAGCACGGCGTCTGAGACCACGATCAACACCAGCACTGATAGTGCCAACACCATGCTTACCATGGTAAGTCAACACTTACAATCAGCCACATCTTTTTTTTCTCTGTTTTTTTAAACAACCCTTGCGTGGGGTGGACGTCGCGAGTTTAATTAAACAGATGCGTTCATCGTGCAGGAAAAAGTCTTGCAAGGAAAAAGTGTTCGGTAACACGAGCGTTTTTTTTAGACCTGTTATGACTGTGACAAATAGGACCTTGATGGAGTGAATGTTTTTTGGAAAATTGTATACGTGTGTATGTATAGGCTGAACTGGCCGGTAGTTTCGTATAATCCTACATTTCCAGGTTTAGTTATTCGCAAATAATATGTTCCACAACCCTGACACTTCAACTTTAAAGGCCGGTTGACTGTTTGCTCGTTGTTTGCCCGGTGAATGTTATTGGCGGGTGTCCCCTAGCATTCAACGCTAGAGCGACCAACATCGATTTCGAGTATTCCGGTATAGAGAACTTTAATTAGAGCGGTTGAAGGAAAATCATTAGTGTATCGGTCAGATCTTTTATCTCCTTGAAAGAAAAAGTGTTTGAAACAGCAGTGGCTTAAGTATTTATACAATGTCAAGCAAGAGAAGTCTGGGATCTCTCATTTTCACGGATGTCTGGTTTAGTGTTAAGAAGCATAAAGTTTCAGGTCTCGCAGACTTCTCACTTTTTGCCAGACAAAAAGAGACGTCTCAGCATCCCTTTAAAGCTTGCTTTCAAACGAGATTTTTCCACCCGATTTTTCCGAGCGACCGCAGGAGTTAATTTCCTCGCAAAAGCCGGTCTTTAAACTGTCAAGCGCCAAACGCTTTATCATTAGTCTCCGACGACAGTTCTAAAGTTTACAGGGTGGCTGGCGTCTAGTAGCTTCGACACGTCTCGGTGTAAATCACGTTGTTCACAAGTCGAACTAATTGTACCGAGGGACTCGAGCGAAGTTTGTATTGTTGGCTTAATAGAATCAAGTGATAATTGGGTCGAGTTAGTTGAGAGAGGCCGTGTGTTATGGGTGAATCGCAGGTGACGACAACCGACGAGCAGATCGACGAGGTGTTCGATCTAGTGGAGGTCCCGCCGGAGATGTCCTCGCCGACGGGAGGTATTCCGGCGACACCTTCCAACTCTTCCATGTCCGCGTCCTCGACGGCAATACCCTTGCCAAGTCCCACAGTAACACCCAGCCCCCCATCGCCCTCGCCACCGCCCCCGCCTCCGCCCCTTCCGCCGCCACCCTCCTCCCCGAAACATAAGTCCACAAGGCGAGGATCCAAGTGCAACGAGTCCATCGAGAACATCAGCAACACAGGAATTGAAGGTCGATCACCGACCGAGTCACCAAAACTTCTTCTCGATGGGAAACCCAGGGTTCGTTCGTTGTCCTCGGCCTCGACCGGAACCACGCAATCGAGATACGGTCACGGCGGAAGGACACCGCCTCTTCCGGATCTCAGGGCTACAGAGTTCTTTAGGTTCGTAGCACTCAACACTTGCACGGGTGACCCGAGTCCACAAGGGATTCGTGCCTCTCCGACTAATTTAAGTTTTCCAATTAATCGACGCACGTTTTCGTTCAAGGTGCCTTTATTAAAATTCAACTATCGTAAGCTATGTATACCACGAATTCTGGTACGTGATACTTGGAGGTAGTGCACTTTGAATGTTAATTGAATGTCGAACTAATGTCAGTTAGTTTGTTGAGTTCGAGCTCTTAATTGAAATCGAAGTGCAGGGATGTGAGTGGCACAGACTTTATCGTTACTTTATCGAAATTAATAGCAATTGAGTTTTAAGAATTAGTGTCAATTTAGTCGCCGTAATTGGTTAAGTAATTCTAGGGCTAAAAATAAGTTAGAGTTTTTATGAGCCACTCATAACAACAGCACGCCAGTCCGGGGTTCAGTGGACGCGGGTCAGCCGGACACAGATCTAAGCAAGTCCCTCATGAAATTGGTCGCAACCGAGGAAGAACAGAGCGGAAGTACAAGCGGTAGCACTAGGAGCAGCACACAATCGACGAGCAGTCGCGGCAAAAGTGTGAGTTCGAAGAAACACAGTCAGAAACGTCCGAGTGTGAACGTGACGACGAATCCCTTGGACATCTCCTTGGTCGAGACTCAGATCAGTGGCGATCGGGCAGCTCGAGAACGTCAGAGCAGCGGGAGAAGCAGACCGAGAGCAAAAGCTACTGGTGAGTCAGTGATCCCATTTGCCTCCAGTTCGTCCCTTGGTCCAGTTAGATCTCTGAATACTAAACACCAGGTTCTCGATTCTCCGTTGAAAGAGACCAGTCGTTTCCCTTTTCTCAATCTACCAGGTCGACTCAGACGTACTTGGTCTCAGCGATCACTTATTTTCCGTATCTATACGTTTACATATATTTTCTCCCTGAGATATAGTATTTTTCTCCTTGCCCTTACTGACACGAGTAGAGAGCACGTGTATACATATGTCTGGTAATTCTTTTTGTTTGTTGCTCCGTATCTTAATCTAGTTAGTGAACACACCCTCCCCCCTTTGTAGTGGCAAGAGAGAAAGGCGATCGAAGGGGGGGTTGTTAAAGTGACGATGAGCTCGCCGAATGTTCTGATAGAGAGCGGGATGATGACGCGGTGAGAGTATAGGCGAACATATATACCCGCGCTTGTTAGATCGATTCTCCGGCGAACTGCGAGGTCTTGTCCCCTCCGCCTCAAAAAAAGAGAACTGAATTGATGTTCTTTTCTTTCAGAATCTCATCCCCTCGTTTCAACCATTCATTCCTGGATCAGGCTCTTTTTCCCGTTTTGCGCAATAGGTATAAAGTCCGGAATGACTTGGAAGCACACAGTGGTTTTTAGTTGAGACGCCAATCGGGAGACCACCGAAACTCAGATTAGAGCTTTGATCGTATAGTGCGCGTTAACACGAGTGGTAGTATCTGGGCTTCGCTTTTGCCGCACTCTTTTCGGGGGTCTCTTCGTTTCGGCGATTCTAATGTGGAGTATGAAGTAGTGCGCGTGACAAAATCGTGACTTTTGCGCTTCGGCTTCTCTTCTTGCTTACTCGCTACCTTTCTCCCACCTTGGAAACTTCCTCTTTGCACTATCTACTATACTTTCCTATTCCTTCTCTTCGCACTTTCTCTCGCACTCTATCTCTCTCTCTCTTTATCTATCTCTTTGTATCTCTCTTTCTCTGCCATTTTTGCTCTAACCGCTGCACCTTCACACCCAGAGCCCTTGACTTGGTACCATGACTTTTCTTCTGGCTTTTCTCCATTCAACCTCGCACGTCAACACTACCACCCTTAACCCGCTGCCCCCAAACCCTGCCACCCCCACCCGTCCCCCCATAATACTTTTGCCCTGTGTGTCTTTCTTTATCCATTGCAATCTGCGCGTCCCCTCCTCCTCGGCATTGAGCCACGGTGCCTCTTCCAGGGTAGCTTTGACGAGCCACGAGTGCCTCTAGGCTGAACCCTGAGGTACCGTGCAGTTTTAGTTGGAATGCTCCGAGTGTCGATTGCGCTGATATTGCGATGATAATTGCGAAGGGGGATGATAGCGGGTTAAGAGAAAGGGTTTCGTTAAGGAGAAGAAAGGTAATCGTCGTTCAGTGCCAACTCGAGGGGGTGGTCGCTCGGAGTAATAGGCAGCTCGATGCTCGAAAGAGACGCCCGCGCGTACAGGTGCCTTTTGCCTCTTGTTTGCACCGACCTCCTTTCTTCGCCACTCGCTCGGAATCCTCATCTCCCGATATCTTCCGTAGCCCACTCTACGGAATGCCGGAGAGACTTTCGATTCTCTCTTATTATAGTATGTATATATACATATATATATATGTTTGTATATATACGTATACATATATGGTCGACATGGTCTTATCGTATTCGAAAGAATTGCCGTCCTGTCGCGCCCTTAACACATCGAGACACACATACACAGACAGACATACGCATACACTCAAGCAGACCTTACAGAACCTCGAGTTTGCCCTTAGAGCGTGGCGCGCGAGATCCTTTGAAAGGAGTTCCTCTCTTCTTTGTCAGTAGCTGGGTGGATGCTGCGGTGTGTAATGGGAGCAGTGGGCGCATTGGTGCTTTCCATTTCTGCGAAATATGCTCCATTGGTTGGGTTGAGAGTGTGTACCACCCTCTGGATCAGCTTTCATCTCATTTCTTCTCTACGGCAGTTCTTCTCTCGCTCTCTTCCTCTCTGCCTCTGTGTCTCTTTCGCTCTCTTACTTTCTCTCATTCTAACTTTCTCTCTCTCTCTCTCTCTCTCTTTCTCTCTTTCTGTCTCTCTCTTGATCTTTCGATCTGTAACTATGTGTCTATGTCTATGTCTGTCACTACGTCTCGTCTCTCTCTGTTTCTCTGTCAACTGACGCCTCTCGTGACTGACTTCTGGTCGTGTCGATATGTCATCTCTTCCTTGCTTCTCGGATTGCATGTCGCAATCACATTTTGGCACAGGGAGGCGATAAGGGGCGGAGGAATTGGAGGATGTGGAGGAGGATGAGAGGAGGAGGAGTGGAGAGGAGCGGAGATTGGCAGCAGAGATGGAAGGGTGGTACGAGTACTGTCGCAGCCATCGTTGCGTCGTAGCCCGGCACTTGATGATCGGGATGATCTCGAACCAAGTACACGTACGGCCTCGGGCTGCGAGATGGAGAGCGGCCGGAATTCTCCGACTTCATTGAGGGATGCGGGCGCGGCGGGAAGGGCGGCAATTCTAGCCCGAAGGAAACGCGGATGTGTCTAGAGTTGTTGGGCGAGAGTCCCTCTTAAAGAGAGTCTCTCTCGCAGACATGCCCGCGCCCTCGCACCGGCAGGCACCGATCCTCGCCGGATGAATCAGGCAATCGAAAAAGCAACGAGAAGGAACGGGAAACGAGTGGAGAAAGTGATAGAGGGAGATGAAGACGGCGGACGGAGACTTGGAGCGAGGGAGATAAGGAGGAAATTGGGGGTGCCAGGATGACAAATTGACGGCAGCGGGGAGAAAAGAGTGCTCACGGGCAGCGTCGGTAGCAAAAAATGAAAGGGTCACCCGACTGTGTGTGTATCGTATCGGTCACTCGGCCGCTCGCGTGCTACGTCAGACGATCTTTGCGATAATCGCACGAAGAAAGGCTGCCGGCAAAGCGGCGTAGAGAGGAAAGGGCGCTCGGTACTCGGGGGTCTTTTAGATTCGCTACGTAGGCGGTATTCCGATATATCGCGCGATTGTCCCCTCAGCCGTAACGGATCTTTGCTTTCTAATACCGAAAAGGAGGAAACCCCGCCGGCACCAAGAGATCCGCGCAGGCTACCATCGTCGTCCAACAACCATCGCTCTCCCTCGATGGCTCCGCAGCTACGATCCTTCTTAATCCGGATGGAGATGTGAGAAATCGGGAGGAGAACATGCGCCAATTACTCGACGTCGCCAACACCCTCACACTCCAAGAAATCCACGATTTCGAGATGAGGTTCGTTCGTTTTTCCTTGACGATTATTTATACAAAGAAAACAATTACGCTCGTCGGTATTACCAATAATTCGATGGTAGAAGATTGATTCCAAGTCTAGTACATCACCCTGTACCATCCAACTCTAGCAAGTACTATTCTCCATCGCAGATATGGCAGCCCACACCACAATCGATCACAATCGGTTCGAACACCGGGCAGTCGATCATCCGGCCGACCAAATTACCTGTGTCTTCCGCAGCAAAGGGCGAGAGTGGCTAGCATGCCGAACACCGGGGTCGAGGAAGAATATTACAGGCTTCGACATTTCAGCATCACCGGGAAAGTCGTGGTGAACAGAGGTGATTCTCTTAGAAGTCGTCGATCGAGGTCCAATAACAGTGTCGCTTCCAGTAATTCCAGGTGAGCCCTATGAACTTAGTTTATTAGAGATAATTGCTCGGTCGTACAAACGCATCTGCGAGAAGATTTATTTTGGTACACCTCACATCCAAGTATCGAGAAATGATTCTGAGGAAAAATAAGGTTTAATGACGAGAAAAAATAGTCGACCTTAGTTCATCGATGTGCGATGGAGTGCATCGACATTCAGTTTGAAGAATTATACTCCGATACTTGGATATCTTTCTCACCCGTCCGAATATAGAAGCCGCAAATACCACCTTGACCACTCTTGTATTATCTTAAGTTAACACTACCAAGGATAGGATAGGACGAACATAAACATAGTCGAAATAGGAACAATCAAGATAGATTAGAAAGAGAAACAACACAACGAAAGTTCCAAGTTAACAAGAACGTAATAAAGAAGCAGAGAGTTTCGAATGAAGGTATATCTAGATCGACAATGTTTCTCCCGAAGGATCGAGGCACATTTAGGTTGACCAGAGACCCTTGCATTAAGGATGAAGGATAAGGGACGACGACCCGATGGTCCGCTTCTCTAGATCGAACACGTGAGTTTACGTGTGGTGCTCGAACGACGTAGACACACGTGTTGGACCTTAGAGCACGGTCTTCGCCGACCTTGATAGACCTCGTCTCTATCTTACTGCTTGAGGAAGAAGCTCACCCGTGTGGGAAGTAATCCGACAAGTCAGCACTTCTCCAGTTTCTGCAATTGATTTATCGAGCAGTCTTAAGTACACATAGAGAGCATGTAGAGCATACACAGACTGAGTGGAGAAGTGGTAGCGGTTAAGGGCGGGAGAGAATCAGAGGTCGCTTTGCGACCCGGAGAATCCGATTGGTTCTGCGGCGTTTACCTTTTGTGCCTTTATCATTTTCGGGCCCCCCAGCACGGAGTTCTTGACGGCTTCGAACCCCGGCTCGGCGAGGAACTCGGCGGGTTCGCTGGCGAGTTCACGCGAGAGCAATCCATCCCAAGGTCCAGCGCCCTATCGGGTCCTGATGCTGGGTGCACCAGCTGTCGGCAAGAGCTCGCTCGTCTCCCAATTCATGACCTCCGAGTTCCTTCATGCGTACGATACGTCCATTGGTACGTAAACGTACCTTGAATTCATCTCGAAGCTCTTTTATAATATAAGACACGAGGTAGAACCTCTTTCCTTTGATTGTAGACGACGAGTCGGGTGAGAAGACAGTCAGCGTCCTTCTAGGCGGTGAGGAGTCGGAGTTGACCTTCATCGATCATTCCTGCGCCGAAATGTCGGTAAGTGGATTGCAAAGTATCGTCGCATATACTCGCGAAACTTGCATCGGCTGATTACTAATCTTTCTACGAAGAATGATTACGGATAGTTCTCTCGGCCCGCAGTCTCTCTCTCTCTCCCTCTCTCGTGCTCGCGCGCCCTCCCGCCGGAAATCCATTTGGCGCGGCGAGTCGTAACCGGTCTAAAAACGAGGTCGTTCTCAATATCAGTGATCCGGCGATGGAGTCGGACGGGCGGCTGTATCAGTGAAAAAAAGTGCACCAGGTTGGGGTAACATGGAGAGGAGATTGGAAATAGAGCGAGGGTGAGAAGCATATGTCGTTGGTTCGTGTTGGAGAAAAAGAGAGTTGGTATGAACGATAGCTAGAACGAGCAGGTGGTAGTTCGGTTGACACAGTTCGCTGAATAATTCCGATCGAATTTTCTCTTTAATTAAATCATTCTCTAGCCGTGCTCGCGCGCTCCTGTATCCCGGTTTATTGGTCTAGGGCTCATCGATGCGGTGAAACTCGAGGTACACGAAGCCTCCAAATGAAAGAGCCCTTCTTCCCCCCACCACCTCCCCGCTTCCTCCCTCTTTCTCTCTCACGAAGGAGGCAAGTATGTTGCCCTTTACAATGCCTGACACGAACTTCGGCCTTCTCTAATGAAGCGTGCGCGGCTAACTAAGAAAACTGGAGCAGAACCCTTGCACGTACGCGGATTTATTGGATCAATTAGCGGCTCGTGGAAGCGAGTAAGAACCGTGCGAATCATCGGGAAGGATGGGGGAGGACGGTTTCGGGGTGGTTTTGGGACGGTCGGATTGGGTGTAGGTGAAGTTTGGACAGCCCGATGGCCGTTATAGTTGCCAACAAGCTAAGTATTTGCGTCGTTGGAGCAAGGGTACGAGAGAAAGGACTTGCAAAAGCAGCGAAGCATCGTTGGAGCAATAACGAGGCAGATTACCGACGAACCATTGAAGAGCAGCGAGCCGTGAGGCGCATTCGGCCGTGAAACGATCGATCGAGCCACATATATTCGATATGTCGCGTGATAAACGCGAGTCCGATGGTCGTTCCTCAAAGGGATTCGTTGTACAAACCGCGCGCGGCCGATTGGGAAATACGGTTTTTAACTTCGATCGTGGATGACTCGAAGCGATTTGGCCCTTTTTCACACCGGTCTCGCATGGGAAAACAATGGTTTTGGTACTTTGGCATTTCAGCCGGAGTCCTGCATGGCGTCGTACGAGCCGAACGCTTACTGTGTCGTCTACTCGACGACCGACCCCGCTTCACTCACCGTTGCCGAAAACGTCCTTCGCACTCTCTGGCGCTCGGACCATATTTCAGACCGAGCAGTCATCCTAGTCGGGAATAAGGTCGACCTCGTCCGCAGTAGGCTCGTGTCGACCCAAGGTATGCCAGTCGTGTCACCCTCCATCTCCTAAGAATAGATCGAGTCAGATCCAGGCCTATTTGGGGAAATTGTTTCGCTTTTCGGGCCTCATCTTCCACAGTGATCCAGGAGAATGAGATAGGCAAAGCACGTCCCCCCTTCCCTTCTTAGTCATGTGTACCTTCCAGTAGCGATCTTGGAAGATAGGCTCCCGCAGGAAATTGTCCCTCATCCGAGAATCTCGTTCCTTTTTATAGAGGGTAAGTCCACGGCAACGTCGTTCGAGTGCAAGTTCATCGAGACTTCGGTCGGGATCAATCATAACGTCGATGAGCTCTTGGTTGGACTGCTCACGCAGATCCGCCTTAAGTTGGAGAACCCGGAGCGCGCGCGGGACATCTTTCGCAAGAGATCGCAGAAGAATCGAAGCAAGTCACCGGGTTGGAGCTCGGAGAACAATTCGCCGAAGAAGTACCGTGGCAGGCGTTTGAGTGCCAGTCTGAAAGTGAGGACTCTCTTAGACAGGGTCTGGGCAAGGGACAGTAAATCGAAGAGCTGCGAGAACCTGCATGTTCTCTAGGCAGTAGTAAGGAAAGGCCAATGGCAGGAAGAGCTGTCAGTATTCATCATCTTCAGCAGACCGGCCTCGCCTACCACTTCTCTCTCTCCGTGTCTCTCTCTCTCTCTCTCTTTCTCTATCTCCGCCCTCCCCTACTCACGAGATCTCCGCAAATTTGTCCTGCACTCGATTGATTTTTACCGACAGGCTTTCCGAAGATGGAGGAGGCGCCGCGTATGCCCTTTGAACTATTCGAAGGGGATGCTTGCTAAGCCGGCGCTGCGAAGGGCGAGAAGGAGATCAAGGGTGCTTCCGAGTGAAAGCAGGAAACGGAGAATGGTAGGTGTAGCCGAGCGAAATCCGGAAGGCACTTGGGGCATAAGGTCGGGAGCGCGCACTTCCGGCCTCCGGAAGTATCTCGCAGAGGCCGATGCGATACAAGGGGTGCGTAATTCCAATAGGCACGCGTGTCCGCTTCGATTGTGTTTTAGTAGGTGATCTTGGCATTAAGCTTCTTCTCTCTCTCGTACATGTAGTAATACCGCCGATCGACATTCACTCACAGGAACACACATTTCAAGCGCGCCTCCTCCCGATCCCCCTTGTACTCCTTCTTCACTCACACGCCACCCACACACCTACACGCGCACCAATTATAAATCTACAGTCTATCGTACCGTATACATTGTACTATTGCATATAATATTGTACGAGTGTGTACGCGCCTGCTATATCGTGCAAGCGCGACACACCGGTTGTCTTACACGGACGCACGCATACACGCGCACACGTCTTTACGCGCGTCCCTCGAATCGATCCTCCCCCTTTTACTACCCTTCGAGAATCGGCGGATTCCGATTTTTTACGATTACTATTTTGTACCTTATCGATGGCCAGTCGTATTTTTAAATGGGCCCGATTTACCCTCGCCGGAGGGAACCCTGCTCGTTCGCTCTGACATTCGAGTGTCCGGGGGTGTGGAGGCGCGTGAAAACTTGGCGTGCAACTTCGGAGATTCGTGATTCGATATCTGACGAACTTGGACACGCGCTCCGAGTATTTCCGTCTAGTGTCACTTGAGATTTGGGAGGACGGAAACTTCCCCAGGAAGAATTTCCGAAAGATAAATTTCCCACCCTCGTCGCGATCTTCCTTTCGAGCCATTTCCCCTGCGAACTCGAGGTGCAGGAGTATGCGTGCGTCCAGCCTGGACACGAAGAAGAGGTTTTGCTAGGACATTTGTGGACAGATGTATCAAGGGATGCTGCGAAGGAGAACGTATACATACTCCAGAAGTTCTTCACTTCCGCAGCCGCCTAGGGATTAATAATCATTGTCTGAACACGCTTCTCATTAATCCGATAGCGAGTTATCAATGATACATGCAGCACGCACCGAAGGGAATTAATGTCCCCTGGAATTAAAAAGCGTTACGCGTCGCCGAAAGGACAAGTTCTTACCTACAATTAATTAATACTTATATCGAATTCTCTTGTGCATTAGATGAAAACGGTGAGTGGATCAAGTAGATTTAATTACGCCTGCCGAAGTCTCGCGCCATCGCCTATCTCCCGGAGATGCAACAACACCCCACACTTGCTAACACATTGCCATAAGCAACATAAACACGTATGTATGTACAGGATGATCTGGATACGTATGATTCAACTCTATCGATATTATTCTTTGCATGCATGATTGTTTCGTCCGTGTGGAGTGTCATCTGTAATGTGCTTCGCTTAGTACAAGAGACAATCCACGACTTCGATAAAAAAAAAAACTTAATAGAAAGTACAGAACTTGTTGGAAGTCAAACTTTCAGAGTGCAATGTCGTGCGCAGTTAACTCGCACGTAGCTGGATCGAACTGTACAATGCCAGCACAGAAATACTTCTCGAAACTCTTGCTTTTTCGGTGCAGCTATTATTCCCCGCGATATTCAAACGCCTGCCAGCTATTAATCACACTAATTGTCACGCGAACGCGGTCTTCCAGAAAGTGGGTGGACATGAAAGTTCCATCCAGTCGACAGAGAAATTTATCGATATTCCGAGGTGCATTCTACCACTGTTACATCGTTTAGCTTTCGGTAGTACAAGAATTTGTTATCTCCATGAGGCTGGTTATTAAGCGCGAGGCTTCCGGCGCAGCCACGTATACACGCGCGCAGTGGTCGTCTCTTATTAAAAAGGCACGAAGCGAAAGGGTGGGATAAACACGACGAGAAAGCGCCGATAACTTTGCGCCGCGAGATTGACGTTTCATTGATCGTGATCATCGAAGGGTAGCACCGGACGATGGTAGCGCCTTCGTGCCTTTGGAAACCCGATTGGCGCGGCAGAGACCAGAACAGAATCTGTGCAAAGAAGCATAGAAGTACCGCGCGGGTAAGACTGATGTCGCGGTTGATGCTGTGTGGTCCATTGAACCAGGGGGATCAACGATCAGAGAGACCAATCTAATCTTGGCGTGACAGCCTCCTCTCGAAAAAGCACGCACCTTCGCTCGTCCGTCCATGCGTCCGTCCATGCATCGGCGCATGCATCCCGAAATCTGCGCTCTCTCTCACCGAAACCATCCCCTTTCATCCCGCAAACCACCCATCTCCATACCCAAATCCCACGTTCCAATTCACACGCCGTATTAGCATGCACATTTGGATTGGGTATCCCGTGGTTTCGGATGCGGGACGCGCATGAATTCGTCAGCAACGAAGAGCCAGAGAGTATCGAGAATCGAGAGTGCGAGATGTCTGCCGAGAGGGAGAAAGCGACGCTTAAAGAAACGATTCCAAGAGGGGAGAACGCAAGAGCTTGGAGACTTTCCGTCCATCCACGAGAGAGCGAGGGTCTTCCGCTAGCGCTAATCGGGTTTACTTTGACGGGTGGCTAATAGAGAGAGCTCTACTCTTCCCAGAGACTCGCCAGAGAGAAATACTTTAGCAAAAGAAAGAGAGAAAGAGAGAGTGTGAAAGTGAGAAAACAAGAGAGAAAGAGAGAGAGAGAGAGAAATGTGTATGTGTGAGAGGGTGAAAAAGATGTGCCCTTAATGCTTGGAGCTTTCGAGCTTTTGCCGGATGGGTTTGATTAGTCTGATAGGAGGATTGGGGAGAAGAAGTCGGTATCTCAAGCGCAGCCGTGAAGTCGAAGTATACAAGGGAACTTGAAGGCTTGCGTCGTAGGACACCAACGGATACCTATACCGCGGACCATAGCCTAGCGATTAGGCGAACTTCTCGAATCGATGTTATATATCCGTACCTGTAATAATATCGTAATAATACGTCGCATCGATTTTCTCGTCTCTTTCCGTAAATGTACCGTCGTCGTCGTCGTCGTCGCCGTCGTCATCGTTTGTACCGACATTCCGAGCGGCGGAAGTGATTACGATTACACATAGTAATTCGACTTGACACCACCGGGTGCCGGGAACGAAATACACGAGGATGCGATTAATTCGCTCCCGATCGTGTCACCGCGCGACCAACGTTCTTCCTTTCCAATTTGTATTTCTATATCTGTGCGTCAACGTTCAAAGTACACATACACACACATATACACAGACCGAACGATATGTCGGCATTCGATTTTTCTTGCGTACATTCGGGTTTTTCAAACAGGTGTATGGTAGAAGGAAATGCGAGGAATCGAAGATAAATTTCCTTCCTTTCGAAAGTGAACAGTGTATGGGATGAAAAGATTCGTGCGTGAATAGTTTGATTGATTGCCGATGCTAAGATGAGGACGTGTACTAAAGGATTTTGCTATTTTTCAGTCAGTTTGTTAGTTATAGTAAGTTAAGTTGAAGAAAATGTTTTATTCGAGAAGTTTATTGTTTACAAGGATGCTGGCTGATTCGTTCCGATTAGGTATCATCAACAATCATACTGTCAACATGTTTTTCCAATACATGTTTTCCATTTTCTCGAGCAAACTGCGCTAGTGTTTTTCTGTTGATACAGAAATATAAGCAACCCCGTTACTATTGATTCAGAGGGATAGAATGGAACGAATGAAAAGATTAATTACCTTTCGTATTCCCTGACATTTTCACACCCTTGGAATTTCTATTCGATGCAATTGAAAAACGGAGGTGTGGATTCGCAGATGCTTTTAGTACACGTACTTAAGAATTGCTGATTTTAAATTAATGACACACGAAGTTTCACATCCTGCTCGAAGAAATTTCCGAACGAACGAGTATCCAGTCGTTCGAAATAGGGGAACGAATCGCAATCTATTGCGCCCGATACATCTCGTCGGCAACGAATCAATCTGCTAGCCGACAGTACGCGAGAAAAAAAAACAACACACGTGTAATCAGCGAAATAAAGAAGATTCCAATTTTTCTCAATTCCCTAGTCTTGCCATTTCCGTCCGCCCGCGGCTGCCATTCAATTTCAAGGTGTCGTTCTCCACTTGATTTATGGCTTTCCACTTTACAGTCGTGACACTCGGTGCTCGGCCTTGACACTCTGAAAAATAGAGGAAAAATGCAAACTTCGAGAAAAGGTCCTTGTAAGTCAGGCAGAGAAAAAGGGAGCTCGGCTACCTGAACGAATCAGTGAATGAACGCACGTTCTCTGTGTCTAAAAGCGTCTGCTACAGGTGACGTCGGTACGGCGCTTGTAAACAACACCTTCGCACTCGTGCACTGTCAAAAACAAGTTTATTTGCATCAGCGATTATCTAACAGGGTCTTTATCAGCCGCACCTTCGATCAGGCAAAGTGCGCGTGAGTTTTGATTGATGCTATTATCCGAGATCATAATTCAAAGTAATAAAGTCAATAGATACACGATTCCCTTCTGTTTAATAAGATTCCGACAGTCTATTCGTGCCAATTGCTGTCGTAACATTGAAACTATTTAGTGCATGAAGAGCCACTAAAATTGGCAGGCTGAATTGAGTTCAATTATAACTTTCAAGTAAAAGTCATCGGGAAGCACAGTAACCATAACGTTGTCTAGTTCAAAGGCTCTAGAGCAATTCTATAAAGGGAAGCCGTGCTGGTACACGTTCAATCCTCTCTACCTATATAATTCGAAGGATTGCGTAAAAGTTATTGCGGGAGCGCGCCAATAATTATATGGATCCACACACGTCTGCCACTGTTCGTAAACACAGAGAGTCCGAGAGAGAGTAATAGAAAAGCAAGCGATTAATCGAAGCGCCTCGTGCTTCGACTCGATATAGAAATAATAGCAAAGATAGCTGAGAAAGAGGGAGAAAGTTGATAATCGCTGAGAGAAACGCGGGAGCAGGTTGTTTGACAGAGCGTCGCACGCGTATCTGGTCGAGGGGAGACAGTATGAAAATTGCAGTTTAATGATAACGGCTGCTTCGATAAGGCAGAATCTTTGTGGCGGGAACTCGTGGAGATATTCGTAGCGCAGGGAAGAGCCAGGCCGCGCTCGGAGGGAAACAGCTGAGCGGAGCGGAGAAACTGGTGTGGCAACGAGTGTTTCGAGGCACGGAATTAACAAGACATAACCTCTGTGTGCGAATCTGTTCTATACTTGCTATTCCATCCAGATGCTTTGCGTAAGGCATACGAGATGGACGAACTCTTCGGCTCTGATTAGTTTCCTCCAGAAGAAGCGTTACTCCCGGCGCAGTGACAACAATACCAGTTCCTACAAAGTTGTCAAGAGAAACGACGATGCTTTTGACGGTAAACAGCCTCCCTTTGCACTGGCAGCTCTTCTATAAGAGCATTCCGTCTCAAGACGTTCAGTCTGTTTATGCTTGCAACACGACATTCGCTAATTTGCTTTAGTCAGCTGTTAAGTGGCAGTGATTAAAGGCTTTGCTGTTGGAGCATTGTGGCATGACGTTTTGTTGGTTTTGGTTTAGATGTCGATGGTACTGTTCTTGGAGTCGACTCAAACTGGGAGCTCCTGACACCAAATGGCTTTCGATTCTACCTACCAGGACGCGTTGGCCCAGGCTGGTCCGATGCGTCCACTACCGTTCAAAGAGGTTCCAGTCTTTTGAACTTTGCTGAGAGAAATTTACAGCTGGGGAATAGAAATGTTATAGATAAGCCTAGTAAAAGAGCGGAGAGGACTGATCAGCAATTATTAAAATGTATGGCCCAAGAGTGTCCGATGTTGTTGAAGAAAGGTATAGAAGAACTCTTCCCTGGATGTCACGAGTATAATTGCTCCCAGATCACCGTAGTCACTATAAGTCAGCCAACCAATCATAGACTGATGAAACGTAACACGGAGATTGAGACAGAAAAATTAGCGAAACATGTAAGTCCATCAGTGAGCCGGGAGTTTCTTTTGTACAGAATAATTTGAGCCATGAAGCATCGGTATTACATGTGTAAGGCAATAGAATTACAATTTATTTTGATAGTTCATATTGGTGGCGTCGGATATCTGCTCAAAGCTTAAGATGATTGGGTTTTGGGCAGACTTTATTAACCCCTTCAGTGGGAAGCCACACTTAGGTCCACAGAGACAAAAAGCTCTGTTCATCACTGACGAACGATTTCGCTGCCTCGGTTTTAAAATAGACCAGAAAAATAATTGCAAGGTCATCTCCTGTGATAGTAATATGAAAAACTTTGTAGGTAAGTGAATGATGTTATCCCTAGGCAAAGTGAAATCATTGTACAGCTCGCGTATTAGTCGTGCGGTGGCCATTCACGAGTTTACATCGTCCATTGACTTGAACGATCCCCTTTTACTTTCAGGAAATCTTTTTACCTCGGCTCCAATGAATACCGATTTTTTCAAAGAGATCGTGGACGATTACGTAATTGTAAACATAAAAGAGGACGAATAAAAAAAGATTCCAATAACAAATGACGAAGTATATATATATTTCAGTAACACAGTCTCGGGTAGCCGCTGTATGCCGCTTTTGACAAGCCGGGTACGAATAATAGAATGAAAACTGGCCTTTTGGTATTTTTATTTCATCACCCGCTTCCTATCATCCGAGCTTGGAATCGGATTGCTTTCAACCCCACCCCTCCCCGAACTTACTATAGGTTTTTGTTAAAAATGGCCGGGATTCTTAAGGTTCGTTCATCAATTAATTAACTTCAATTACCTTCGGTGTTTTACATTCATTTTAATAGTAACAGTTTTGTTATGTAGTCTTATACAGAGTGTTTCCACTAGCTAATTACAGCTATAAGTACGTGTCGATCGGCGCCGAAATGGGCTTAAACGATTCATAGGTAACTATTTACCACCAGGCAGAAACGATCGGGTGTAACGCGCGTGCATATGCGCGTCAGAGCGAGACAAACTTATATTTAACCGCTAGCGTTCGGGTCACGCTGCATTTCACGAGATCGTCGAACAAATAGTACTAATAAGAATCTAGTAAGAAGACGGGACGAAGCTTCTCGTCGCGTGGCCTTAATTAATGCTACGTACGTGCTAACGAGTTAAAAAATATCAGTATGCGCTTCGTGCGCGAAAGATCTCTCGCGATATTATCGAGTGACCTACGATCAAACATAACAAGATAGTATTATGGGAAGAGAAAGAAACTACAAATACATCAGTCGACTTCTAATTTTCTGAAGGAGCCAGGAATTCCGCCGAGGGAGTCATTTGAAGCGCTGTGACAGTCCTTGGGAGATATTTCAATATGCATATCATCGAGCGCCTTTATTCGCTCACGCTTCTCCTTCAGTGTCGCTTTGAAAGCAGCTGCAAAACATAAAATGTTTTTCGGATAAAGTTCAAGGGTACATAGCAAGCCAATGATTCTTCATTCCCATACAATTTGGTATTAACATACCAATCATATCGGCGAGCGGTATTTCTCCACCGTATTCCTTTGGCAGAATTTTAGGATCTATTGCCTCCTTTAAATCCTGGAGATTCTTGTGGACCTGTAATTGTATAAATAATCATCATAGCATTAACACGACCAAGAAATTTCTTTGTATTATTAGCACTTCTTAAACACTTACCAAAATCCGACCACGCAGTTTCTCGCTCAGCAGCGAGATAGCGAATTCAATAATTTTATTCGCGCACATCGGGATATTAACAAAGTGGGTTTCCTTGTGGCGCATAGGCGTACTATTTTGTATGCAGCGCAGCATGTTTCGAATGTCCGTGAGTGACCAAGCACTGATATGACCCATCGTCAAGCCGGACTCGTCATTGATGTGTGTATACCCTCGTACTTGATTCTCCTCGTCATCCATAAGCGCCTCGACCACCACACTGTGCGCACGTGCCATTTGGGTCGACGTGAACTTGTAAGGATCGAAGCGACCTGCAAACCAAGAGAATTGGGAAAGCCATTCACCAGTTGGATTTCGGTCAAGAGACTTCCAAGTTTCTTAAGTACCAGCGCAAGATAAAATGACTCTTCGTCCATGACGATCGCGTTCCAGAAGGGGCACCAAGTAGCCACTATCAATGATAGCTTCTATGTTGGGATCGCAAACATCCAATTTTTGGAACCAGTCGGGATAGAGCTGCCTCACCATTAGATATCGCTCCAACATTTCTTCTGCCATCGGCAGACTGAATTTCTTCGTCCTTAAGAATCTCAATAGAAAAGTAGCGTCTGTACGACACCGTTTTATAGTAGGGTGCTTTCGTATCCATTCTCTAAACTGTTCCAAAGTCTGCCTCCTTATAACATCGTCCTCTCGTAGTTCTTCCCGAGCTATTTCCTGTGTACTCGTACTTAGAGAACATTCGTAGTCCGATTCCTCAGCTTGTGCCATTTCTCTTAGGACGTTCTGCAATGATATTTACAGTGCTCGGTATTGAGATACATCGTGAGGAAGAGAGAGTAGCCTATGAAATTGGGTCTCCGATCATCACGCATACTAGAAGAAAGATCTGAATAGATTTCATGGGAGAAGCAGCTAGTATTTCGCAGAATATTTGAAAGAGTGTTCGATAGGACTGGGAAAATTTCGTTCTGGATATTAGATACTCTAGATTTCAAGAGATTTGAAGGAGAACCAAGGAAAATCAAGCATCCGAGAACGGAATTGCTCTTGCGCCATTCTCCCGGTCGGCTGGAGGAGAAAGCGCGATAAGCAGGTACGAGGAGTAAGGCAAGGCCAGCGCGGTGCGGCGTGTGACTTAGGAAATCTAATCGCAATAGAGAAGACTGCTTGTGAAAATCAGCACCCCGCTTTCTATCCGAAGTGCTCGTAACAGAGGTCTTACCGAACTTGTAGAAGATTTTCAGCGCGCGAAACCGTCCCCGGTTCGTCGTCACCGTCGTCGTTGCCGTCGCCGTCTCCCTTTTCAAGATTTTTCTCCCAACACCTTTTCCACCGAACGAGCGATCGAATATCACTGCTCCAATATGTGCCAATATTTCAGAGATTGGAAGTCACTGAAGCGACACGTTTGCCAAAGTCAAGATACGCTGTGGAAGTTGCCTTGCACTGATTGATTTCCGTTAATTACAGAATTCCTTAATTGGTTTCTTCGGGACTTGCCGTAAGTTTGATTTTGAAATATGAGTTCACTGCCCGTAATTCTGATTGCCCTAACTTTGGAGGTTCGCGCGTAACTTTTGAGTTTTTTCCGATGAAAATGACTCAGCCGGAAGTCGACGGCAGCCCGACGACGGAAGGCCGACGACGGTAGGCGGACGTCCGAGGCGAAGAGGACACCTTGGTCCCGAAGTAACTTAGCGCGAAGTAAGACGACCGGTTGCTCGCGCGAGCAATTTAAGGTGGGATCGTCGACGGTGCACGGTGTGCTTTCGTTCCGCCTCTCCTGCTCGCGCTGCCCGACTATACTTACATACATACACACACCACAGCTTGGCCCTCTTACTCCTGCTCCTGCTCAACACTCTCGTTCGACTTCCACTCCACTCTCCTTCCCGGAGACCTTTGCCTACATAACATCCTCTCCGTCGACGTCGACGACGACTAATCGCACTGGAGAACGGCTTGAGATGCCGCACGTCTTGCAGAAGAAGAGGATCTCAGCAAGAAGAAGACGATCCGAGTCCCGTTTCAGTGTACCAGATCGCTCTAGGAAATAGTATCACTTGCAACCGAGTGAAAATCCGCTGCGGACAGTTTTATCTGGCACACGTTCTATTCTCGACAACTTTTTACTTCATTGTGACAAGATAATTAGAGCGACCATTCAAGAGTTTTCGAAACTTTTGGCGCGCCAATGACTTTCATCGCCCGAAAAACGCTACCCACGAAACGGAGCGCGAGCAGAAGGATTCACTTTCTTGTCGTAATCTTTCATTTTACTTTCACCGCGAGCCCACTTTCGTTTACTTCCCCGAACAACGCCGACCTATTCTTTCCGCTCGTGGCGAGCTTGGGTTTCCCGCGATCCCGGAATTCACCTTCCGGAAATCCAGAATTTCTTCTATCCGAATGTCTGGAAGAGTGTCTTTTCGATGTTATTAATTATTATTTGTAGTTTTGATAGGAGGGTGACAGTTTACGAGCGAGCGAGTACATCGAGTCATCGTCTCTTCCACGTGACAAGCGTTTCACGTTAGCCCGATTGCGTAATCGATCATCAAGGCACCGTGCTTCTCCTCGACCCGGTGAAAGTTCCACTCGGTGGCAACACACGTTGCCAAGTCTTTCCACTCTTTCTACATCGTGGCCAGCTGTGAAGTTGCCCGGGCCATTCTTCGAATTATTCAAAGTGTCTATTGAAAGCTTTCAGACGATGAGCGCTCATCCTCGGAGTTCGGAGTCCAGTCTTCCGCACCAAGAACCTGACCAGTTCAAACTCGAGAGCCTCCGAGCGTGACGAAACTCATTTAGCATCGAGCTCTTTCAGGGAACCGCTAACTCCGAGTCTTTTATATTACCTTTTCCGTCGGCCAGGAAGCTGGAAGCGGACGCATTGCGCTCGGAGACGAATCATCGGCAAGGATAATACTGTACTCTTCTAATTTAGGGCGCACGGTCAAGCGTGCTGCCTCGTTCCCCTTTCCCCCGCTGTGCAACCGACCCAATAACTTTCTCCACCGATTCTACGTGAGCTTATGCTCTTTCGTAGAAGCAGGATGCACAGCCATCTCAGTTTTTGTAGTACATTCTACCGTACTTCCCCTTTAATAATGTCTATAAGTGGATCTCGTTTGTATAGATAAAGTGGTTGAGATTTCGTAATAGGATCGAACAAGGTATGAATGGAAAATTCGGATGTAAACGTTCAAGTAGCAATTTTATTCAAACAAAATATAACTCCAGCTTGACGTACATACTCTTACAAGATAAATGTATATACTCGGTATCATGTAGGTCTATATGTACCTGCTCCCGTCGCTTTGAGAATAGCACACGTAACTCCTATATCTCTTTCGTCGATATCGGACATTCCTTCGATTCCCAAAGGATCCGATACGAAGGGAAGGGATTCTCAAGAACGACGAGTTTCCTCGGGGCTCCGCTATAAACCTCACATATAATATATTATATATGTACATCCGCGAAAATGCATGAGATTCGATTCGTTGCTCTTTCGCGGACTCTCGGAAGAGAAGATTATCGCTTCTTTGCATTTCCTCAATCGAGAGTGCGGGCGAAAGGTGTCGCATTTGACAGATCATCTGAGAATGACATTATCGAACGCGAGATCCCTGCTGTCACGCTGAACACCAGACTTCTTAAAAGGATTCCAAGGAAGTCTCCTTGCGACGTGAGCGGTCGTCACGGATCCCGCAGGACTCGGTTGTCCTGACGACACTCCGGATGAGCTGCTCGCCGAAACACTCCCTTTATCCTGCTGATTGTCTTTTCCCGGCCTCTAGAATCATTACATTCAATGTTCGAGTCCTCGCGAAGGTTTCCTTGATAGACAAATAATCGTTTCTTTCACTTGCCTTCAGATAATTTCTATCCATTGGCGTAACTAGCTTCAAATTAATGAAGTCGCCGGACTGCTTGATTAGCCGTACCACCTGCTCGTGAGAGGCCCACTTCACATCTTTATCCCCAATGCCAACGATGAAGTCGCCCTCCTTCATGCCTCCCAACTGAATCAGTAAAAAAACGATTCGGGTTAATGAGTTTCCTGGCGCATTAAGGATTACATGGCCAAGGGTGGATATAGTTCGCTTACGTCAGCGAGAGAGTTATGGTCGACCGCGGCAATGATTACTGGGGCATCCCCTCGTACGCTAAAGCCGAAACCTTCGCCGTCCGGACCCCTCTGGAGCTGAATTAATCGGGGGGCGGTCCAGTGTCTCTTGGCTGAGAAGATTGCCACCGGCCCCAGCGATCGGAACAGATCCTCCACCCCGTGTTGCCCGAAATCAGGATGGGTAATACTCAGCTGGAACTTTGTCGATGCTGGAAGTAGGAAGATGGTGAAATTAGTATCCATTAAACTGTACTTCGAGATCCCAAAGGGATAGTCACTTACCTATAATGTCGGGCGGGTCCAGCAATCCTCGGAAGTCGTCCTCTTCCCCTATCGTGTTATAAGTTTCGTGGGTAGTTTCCTGAACTTTTTTCAAAACCCTCGCTAGTGCTTGCTTTCCTTTTAGATCACGGCACATCCTTTGTAAACGCTGACTTTCCTCGTGTAGTACCAAAGCTTCCCTCAAGTGGGCTTTGCCTACAAAAAAAAAGGTGCAAGCTCATTGACAGATCATTAAGTCTTCGGGCGCTGAGGTGTAAACATCGGAGATCGTAGGTACCTAAAAGTTTTCGCTCGTTGTCATCCCTTGGTACGACTAGGTCCATTTGTGTCTTGCCATCACTCTTCTGTATGTGCTCCAGTGTTAGTTTCGTCTCAGTTCTTAGCTCGGCAACAGTTGCATCTAGCAAACCAACTGCTAAGTGCTTGTGTGCCAGGGCCAAGTGGTGTTCGCGTTTTACAAGTATCAGTGATATCCAAGTCTCCGGCACGTAGTCTCGTACAGGCTCGCGCGATATTAGTCCGTGCACGTCATTGTAGACCGCCGCAACCTGATCGATTTTGTTGAATTAGAATTTTCCAACAGCCTTTATTTAAAGTTCCGTGCAATTAATATTACTACAGAATTAAGTGATTGAAGTGCAAAAGTATATGGAATTTTAATTCGTTAATTAAAATTGTATTAATCTTATAAATTTCAATTCCGCTTCTTTGTAAAAGTGAACTTTATTTTAATTAAAAGAATCTCGCCGGCGTTTATGTAGATGTTTGTAAGTGCTCGACCAACCTGTGCAGCCTCTTGTGCAAGGTCCAGTGCGATGTCAATATTTCTCCCTCCCCTAGATTGAAGCTCCAATTTCTCAAAGAGGCACTCTCTTGCCTGTGCCTGCAATAAACGTAGTAAAGTTTTTATTTCTGCATAAATTTTCAATTATTTTAAAGACAGAATGATTAACACGTACTAGCATTAATTGCACAAGCATTTCGAGCATATCAGGTCCCAGATCCATGCTAGGGGCATTGGTGAAGTTCTCGTGTATGTATCTGAAGGTGCCTGCAGCCCTTAGAAAAGCATCAATAGCTTGATCGAGACCACGCGTAGATTGCCTGTCTTGTTTCGCTGCCAATTGAGTGTACAAAGCTCCGGCATTGAAGAGAACCGAAGCCTTCTCAAAGGCAACCGTTCGTTGGCAGCTTGGTACACCAGTTAAAGAATCGAACCACTCGAAGTAGATCCCTAGACTTCTGTCTGGTGGGAAGAATCGCCTCTCGATGAAATACAGTTGATTGTAGTATCGAAGAAGTAGTGCAATCCCGGCGGCGTCTCTTGTGGGCGTCCTCGTCGCCTGCATTAAAATTGCTTTTAGCTCTTGGGATTCTTGAGAAAACTTTCTATACTTGAACTTCCACTCACTCACCTGCCTCGTTTCCATAAGTTCGACAATGGCCTCCTCATAATGACCGCCATCCTCGCTGTAGTGCTCTAAGATGAAATCCTGCAACGAGGGGTGAACTTTATTCCAAGAAGCACGTCTGACCTTTCACCGTCGGTCGCTCCCATCATTCCTTCGATATTTTCCACATATTTCGAAGCAAAGGTGCTAAGTAAAAAGCGTGGTAGCGTTGTTACATCGATCCGAGCATAGCAACCGAGGAGGCAACCGAGGAGGCAACCTCCTAGCAAATCACTCTTGCCATTTCAATCGAGACGAGAAGATTCCCCGAGAGAAATGCCAAGAATCACACTGGAGCTGATACGAAAGCGAAGCGAGCACAATGAGGGCGAGATCTCAACGTTGGAGGAGATTTCCCTCCATCAAGAGAACATTGAGAAGATCGAACTAATAGACAAGACGTGTCGGGATCTAAAGATCCTTTTGCTGCAGTACAATTTGATCTCAAGGATCGAGAACCTTGGCAGATTGAAGAGACTGGAGTACTTGAATCTCGCATTGAACAATATCGAGGAGATCGAGAATCTTGAAGGCCTCGAGAGTCTAAGGAAGTTGGATTTAACCGTGAACTTCATCGGTGATCTGCGTGGTCTGAAGAAGTTGAGGTAACACACTCAAACCTCCTCGCTCGATTTCAGAAGAGCTTAATACCCCTCTTTGATCTGTCAGACGCAACGAGAATTTGGAGGAGCTCATCTTAACTGGCAATCCTTGCGCCTATTACGAAGGATACAGGGAATACACGGTAGCCACTCTCACACAGATTAAGGAGCTTGATGTAATCGAAATCACCAGGTCAGAGCGAATCAAAGCTCTCCAGGATTACGCGACTATCGAAGGAGATATTATCAGAGCGTACAAGGAGTACAGACGAACCAGAGAAGCCCAGATTAATCATCATCGAGAGCAGAGTGCTTTGGAGAACTCTCAAGTAAAAATTGACTATTCTTTTATCAGATAATCAGTTATTACCAAGAGGTGATAATGACATTCAATAGGAAGCAGATAATGAAGACGAGGAAGCTGAGAACGAAAGATTCTGGAAACAGCCCAGTCAGCATACTCCGGAAGACAGAATCGCCATAGCTAAACGTTGTATGGATAATGAAGAAAAACGAAACAGCAAAGATAAGAAGAACGAATCAGTTAAATATGTACCGAAATTATTCAATGCTAATGGAAAAGCGTACAATGTAAATCAGCCAAAAGTTAAGTTCAGACTCAACGATGAAGATGATCCTGATTTGATTATCCTGGAGATTGAAGTGTACAGGTAAAGAAAATATGCTAAATTTCTGTTACAGGATATTAAAATGTACTAGCAGTTATTACGTATCATTTTCATTTCCTTTACAGATTCTTGGACACTTCGTACATGGACGTTGACGTACAACCGGAGTATGTTAGAGTCACCATAAAGGGGAAGGTCTTACAGTTGACACTTCCTTGTCAAGTGTTAGTCGACAAGAGTTCCGCAAAGAGAAATGTTACTAATGGCAATCTTGTTGTAACGATGCCTCGTTTGAATCCAATGAAAATAATCGGTAAGAAAGCTACCGGAGATTCGGAGAAACATAATGAAGTTAAATCAACGTTGGTGAAGAGATCGGGCATCACAAGAAGAGAATATCTCGAAATCGGACCACCAACGGAGGATTATGATTTCTCGAATATAGTTAATCAATATAAGAATAGACAATTAGCTGCAAAAAGCAATTTAGTGAAAAAAAGCGCAGTGTCCGATATAAAGATTGATAATCCTGATGTACCGCCTTTGGAATGAAGGATAAGACTTATTTGTCAATTAGAGCAAGTACAGATAACGAACCGTTGTTCGACACTTACCTTAAACGGATCTCGCAAGTCGATATCTTTGGTTTCCTTAAGTCCCAGTGGTATCATGGGCATTACCGTCTCATCGCTGTGTACAAATAAGATTCCAGTAGTGTCAGGAGTGGGGAACTAGACACACATTTGCATACGTAAATGAGACAAGAGAAAATATACCTGTCACCATTTTGGTAGAGCTCGACCGAGCTGTTAAGCTCGGCGAGCTGCTCCTTCAGTAGTTGTAAATTCGAATTGACGAAACTCAATTCCAGAGCTACAGTTTCCCGCAATTTACGATTGGTCGTCGCTCTGAAAATCAGAGAATATTTGGAGTAGTTTTTATAGTTTTCGATTATATTCTTCATAGATCAGTGAAACTCACTTAAAGAGATTCTCAGCACCAGCTCGGAGGCGCAACTCCTTGTTGATCTCCTGATTGAGCTTGCTCCTCTTATTCTGCAGCTTTCCCCTGCAGGTCGCCACCCTGGGATCCGAGCCCTGAAGTATTTTAATTACACGTTAACGAGAACAAAAAGGATAGCAGGTCGACAACTGGCGAAGCAGTCGAAAACGAAAGGAGTTCTGGAGGGAAAGTTGCTTTTTGTAAATGCCAGTAAATTCGAGAGAGTTTCAACTGAATTCCAGACGATTAGTCGGTAAAACTTTAGTATGATTGAAACATGTTTGACAAGTCCTACGATGATTTCTCACCCCAGTATACTTTCTGGCAGTAGAGTCACGCGTAAGTCCCATTTCCTCAAGACGCGTCTGCGGATTCTTGCTCAGCCTGGCATATCTCGGCACGCTCGCATACTCTTTGCTCCTCTCGCACTCACTCTCGGCGGCTGCCAGGTCTACGCGAGATTTTGGCAGCGGCGAGCAATGTACCCACTTCAACATAGTACCCGAAACTCCACAGTCATCCTATCGTCTTCCTTATACTTCCAATACCGATTCTACAGTCCTATCAATCGAAGCAGCACTAAATCGAGAGCGATTCCCTCGCAGTTGGTACTCGGATATCCAAGAGTTTCCCAGCTAACGAAGGATGAATCAACGGCAATGCGACCCAGCTTCCGACTGCGCTAGCGATTCTCGGATAGTACGAGCAGCGCGGGCTGCCATGAACGGGCTGTATTACCGTAACTCCGTTCCACTCCAATTAAATTATGACCGATGTGTACAACAGGGCCGATAGTCACGGGAACTACTAGTTGGCCTATCGCTTCGGCAGAACCGATTGGCACGTTTCGCCCGGTTCCGCGTGTACACACGCTCGTGTCTTCCTTTCGCGAAACCGCTATTGACGTTCTCCGCGCGAGTGTGTCCTCTTTTCCACGAGAGGACGAGGACAGAGTTTTGCTCTTGCGGAAACGAGCGTGTCGCACTGCCAGTTGGTACTTGGTCAGCCTTCGATAGCCGAGGACAATGTTCCTATTTGGAGACCACTTTCGCGACCTGTTACTACTATTTCTCTACTAACATCAGTCTCTCTTTCTCTCTCTCTCTCTTTCTCTCTCTCCCTTTTTTCCTTTGCCTTTCTCTGTCGTTTGGAGCACAACAGTAGTATGATTACGCGTTTGTACGGCTTGCGAGGTGAGCGGATACGATATCCACGGATAGCGCGAATTCCACGGCAAATAGGATCGAATCTGGCGGCGACCGGCGCTGCCAGTGCATTTTAGCAGTTGGACGCTACTCTCCGGCACCAACTGCTCCTTGCTCTTCTGGTTACGTCTCTGGCGGACTCTCCGGTGGCAAGCGCACCCGGTCGCCTAACTGTAACGCGTTCGATCGCGGAAGCTGCTCGCGCCCGCCGGGCCAGATGGAGCACGAGTCTAACACACCAGAGTTTCCTTAAGACGCTCTAATGTCTGGTTATCATAGAAACGAGATGATTCTTGCTTGCATGGTGTTCCGTGATATTGAACTTTACTAGAATGCAATTGCCAATCGGACAGCTAAGGCTTTCGGTACGCAGACCTTCTGGAAGCCGACGCTTCTCGATTAATGTCGGGCACTCGCGGCACTCCAAAGGACAAAGCTACATGTACAGTGCACGCGGTATGTACTCGGCGACTCTCGAAGAATTCCCCCTATGAATTCCTCGTAGCCGGCGCTCCACGCTCCCGGTGAAAGGAGAGAAACTCTGGAAATAACGGTGGGGAGGATAATCTGTGTTCTGGCTGTGCGTTGTCCCGCGCCGGCTCTCCACGATTTTAAGGTCGCCGCCGATGAAACCTGAGGTCTCCCGATACTCTGCGTAGCGGTCAGTTGACTCCAATAATCATTGGAAATTAATCGAATTGAACTTGAAGACTTGGAAGAAATAAGGTGACTCGAGAGAGGCCTCTTGAGGAAGCCTTGCCGCGTCCTTCACCTTTCCCTGGTCGACCATGACCCTCGCGGGTGAAGGCACCTTTGCTCCGGAAGATCATAGATCAGTCGGATGCTGGCGAGAAAGGACCATATGAGAATTGAACACCGGAATGCATCTTGGGAAAGCCACTCCGATTCCCATGGCGCTCCGGGCGTTCTTGGCGCGCGCTTTCTCGCCTGGTCATCTTGGGCGACGAAATTCTTCGGAGAGTTGGGTCCAGACGTGGAAATCAACGGAGACATCTTGGTGGCATGCGAGGAAGGGGGCCAGTAACGGTATCGACTCTCAATTCCCCCCTTCCTCTTTCCAGATGTTCGAATAGTGCCGATATATCCGGACGCAGTGGGGCACGCTGGATCCAACAGTGAGAAGAATAGGGTGCCACGACCTTTCTCTCATTTCGGCCGCCCGACGACGACCGCATTCGCTCAGTGGCCTCAACATGTGGATAGAGTCAACATCGCTCCTCAAATAAGAGAGGGTTTCACTCCTAATTAGTAAGAAGTAGTAAGTCAAAGGAGCAGCTTTATCATTCCGCTCGTCATCGGTCCGGAAATAAACAGATAGTGTAGAAACAGTTTTAGAATAGTCCAAGGTAAAGATAAAGCTTGGCAATCCGGATATCTTTGGGTTCAACTGTAAACTTTAGGCAGTCTTATCAGTACACTGCGGAAGTTTATGTTAAATAAATCATATTTGTGTTTTTAACAATGAACCATATGTAATGGTAATAGCATACATTAAACGTTATCACTTGAAATTCTGGATGCGACAATTGTAATAAATAAACAAAAGTTTCTTTTTCCACGAACATTCGCAGTCGATTTACGAGGGTGTTCGTTACGGCAAGGTAGAGTGTCTTGCCAGAGATTCTTACAGTGTAGATATTTCTCGTTCGTGTTGGGATCTACTCCAAGAAAGTTGCAGTCGAGGCAACACGTACGAATGGCCAAGTATCCGCGAGTATCGACGCAACAAATTCGCTTTTGCTGCACATTGCAGCTGACTGGGAAGTATGTAGTGGTGTTGAAGAAGATCGAGGATACACGTAAAAGGAGGGCTCTCCGGGATATCTCGACTTGTACACTCGCCTTCGGCAAGCTCACCTACGTCTCACGTTATACCCACGCTACATAGAGTTTAGCGCAATGCCGTATAGAGTCCGTCAGATTGCAGATTCTCTCTCCTCTTTTTTCCCCCGTCTGGCAGATAGAAAGAGACGAGTGGAGAAGTTGCAAGGCGGCAGGAAGAAGCATTGCGAGTCTCGCATAGGTTCGAGCCAGTGAAACTCTTGGCGTTCCTATCGTCTATCAAGCGTTCAATGCACTTTTCTCCAATCATTTCTTAAATCATCGTCTTTCCTATACACGTCTGTGATAAGGCGATCTCGAATTAGGGTCGATCTCAGACACGCCGCGAGTTCATTTAGCCGCAATTAAGTCGTCCCGCCAAGCGGAACGCTCTCGCGCGGAAGCGCTTGCTACGAATTGCGATACAGTTACGAATCTTTCGTGCTAACTGGTTCTACAAGCTCCGAGGAATGTACTTTGATAGATACTAGACGAAAAGATGGCTAGAACATTTGTTCCCTTAATTGATTCGAGATATTGGCGCTCCTTGGACAAGAATGGACTTGATTACCTGGAGCTTCACATCTGGCAGGATCAGCATGGTTCTTTCGCACGTTGAGGCGTCCAGGTCCGCGTCTACTTCTCGATCCGTGACGGTTCGAGCCTGCGGATGGAGCGTGAGCCTCCGTTACGCGAACCTTCCGAGGGTTCCTTCTCTCTCTCTCTTTTTCCCCAGGTGAACTCTCTTTCTCCTTCTCTCTTCTGGCCGAAGACCGGAAGGCGCCGTTCGTTGACGCGCCTCCAAGAGAGAAAGACAGAGCCTATTCACAGGGAGTCACTCGGCTTTTTCTTTCCCAAAGATTGCGAAACGAAAGCCGAGGTTTCCTTTTTGCACGGAGGCACCTGGTCCCCAGCGTGCTGCCGCTCTGGTCCATGCCGCACTCGGCCACGAGATTGGAATGCCGTCGGTGGTCAGATCGACATAGAACCCAGTAGTGTCTATAATCCAACGATCGATTGGATTCGAAGGGTCGTTGATCGATCCCGAGCAATTTTACCCGGCTGCCGTTCACTTTTCCAGACGCGACCGCCACTTACACTCACTATCCTAGCACTCACTGCGCCATGAACGACCTCGTCGGACCAGTAATCCGGCGAGAAACGAGCGTTTTCGCGCTGCGCGTTTCTTTTCGACGGGAAAGCTGGATTCCCGGCAGCTGGGGAACGGTGTTACCGCTCCTCTTCCGCAGCGGTGGCCGCCCGGAGGGGAGGAAGAACGGAGAGAGAGAAAAAGAGAGAGAAATATCTTGGCAGTGGGGGCGGAAATCAGGGGGCCGGAAGAAACGATCGTGGACCACCGATCCACCTTGCACCGGTGATAACTTTTCGCGGGAACGCCGGGTCTTCCGGAACCACCACTCTTCGGTCTGCGTCGCGACGCCCAATGTCTTATCAAGGTATAGAATAGTTGGATGCGCTCGACGGTAGGATCAAGGCCCTACTTGTAATTGTACCTGTCCAGTGGCACCGTACCCACCTGGGCTTGGGCCCCCCTTTCTTCCTCGGCTAAGTCCGCCGCCTCTCGGAACTACTCGCTATAGATAGATGGAATCACCACAGTCATTGTGACTTTAGATCCGCTCGAACGACGCACAGAGTCGCTAGCAAGCCAACCAGCCAGCCAGCACCAGGACACGCCGACATCGGATCGCGTGTTCCGGGAAACCAAGCCGATCCTGTCGTCACGATCCAACGAATCTAATGTATATATCGGAACACCGGCTGCCCCACGGTTTCTCTTTCGCTCCGGCCACTGCTCCATTACGAACCGCATATTCCATTACTGTCATGGAGACAGGGTGTAAACTTGTAAACTTTCTTGCGTCAATTTTCATAGTAAGTTGTTAAACGACTATCGATGTACTCGTGTTTCTTTAGATATTGACTTGTACGATTCTCGAAGTGTCATTTTGCGAGGGCTGTTTCTTTAGTATTGTTTATTTGTAGATATTTTGTACAAATGAATGGGAAAGTATATTAGATTATAAAATGGCAGTAGAATTAATAGTTTAACGAGGATGATCGTTGGTGACTATCATGACAGTCAACGTGTGAGCCTTCCCGACAAGCCCACTTTCTAAGTAGCACTTTAATACAATACAACAGTTAAAAAGAACAGGTATCCGCCGAAAAGTAGAGAAGTCGCGCTGAAATTTCGCAGGTTCTTCGAAATTCACACGCACAGTAACTAGTTGGAGAGTCGTGCAAATTAACATTGGCGAAATCGTTGTGGGGAACCAGGCGAGAGTCGTCAGGAGGATTGCGCATTCCTTCAAAGAACTGTAGGGTTTCTCTAATCACGTGGATCGAAAGCGAAAGCCAATTTGCCGATAGCAGTCGTTTTATACGCATCTAGTCGAAACCAGTGATTCGACTAAGGGGTTGAAGATCATCGACGAAGTACGCTGATTGGTATTCGTCAGTTGCATGCCAAGCACCATTCAAGCCAAATCCTGAGCGGGCACCGCCACCACGCGATTATGTAACCGATTGCATAACAGCACCTATCGATTTCTACGTTCCATTTCGCGCAATGCATCGAGTGCCCGGCGACACTACGCATACGTCGCGACGCCCGCGCTTGGCTTCCTGGCAAAAGTCTCGCATTCTCATTAAACGCCCCACCCCGCTTGCCAATGAGCCACTTGGTATGAATGGCCAGGATTAAAGGCCATCGTGCATCTCGAAGAACGAAGCGCGAAAATCAAGGCGTTTTCACTCGGCATTCCTCGAGAGATGCAAGCCATTGGCCGGGTATGCCAAGGGGACACTTTCGAAAAGGTTGCGTGGAATTCATGCGCAAGTCCCTCGCACTTTATGGAACAGACAGAGAGATAGAATGGGAGAGGGAGTGAGGCATTGTTGAATGCGACAAGGCGAGAGTAATTAGAATTGAAGGTGGTAGAAGCTCGTTGGCCGTTCGCCAGACGAGACGATCAGGCTTCTCCGATGTACCGTGTACCACGTACACTGCTCGACCAGGCATTATTGACTTTTACGTGCAGAGGAAATTAGCTGGAGAGTGTCTCCCGTGACTGATCGATCGATCAAACGAGCCCTTCGGCTATGCAGTGTCACCTGAGACCGGATATACCATACTCGACCATCTAAAGTCTTTTCCAAGCTCCATCGACTGGATTTGATTTCGTATCTATAATAGGTCTCTTAACGATATAGCATGTAGATAGGTGTACCTGTCCCAAGCCATTAAGGAGGAGAAAGTCACCCTCGGTTTTCCCGTTTTCCGTGTTTCCATTTCGTGCGTTTCTACGATTTTCAATTGCTCGAGGCGTTCGGCTGTCGCCTTGGAAAAGTGTCGGCTTCCGTAAACAGGCAGTTTATCGTGCGGCGGCGACACGCTTAATCAGATGGTCCGCGTGTTTAGGACATTAGGGACGGAGAGGTCGAGAAGACAGGAGAGAAACGGTGCGAACGACCAGCTGACGACCTTGCGCCCGGTAAGCCGCAAAGTATTCCACTTTCCAACGGAGTCAAATGGTGTACCGCGAAGTGTTACGAATATAATCACATCCACACTCGGCCTCCGCGTGCCACCGCCTCCTTTCGGTTAACGTAGCGGGCAACGCGCGCGCCGCCGATCTCGGTGTCACCGGCACTTCTTATAATTGACAACCGGTTATACGTCCATGGAAGGTCGCTCGCGTATGAGAGAACTTTCGACATACGCGCGCCGTTTGCCACGGTGATCGCTGTCTATTACAGTGAGCTTTCCCGTTCGACGCTCGAATAGTTGAGCAGCCGATAGTAAGTTTGTTTTTGCTGGAACCGGGAAGTGCCAATCCTCTGACACAAATGTAGTTTGCGTTGATCGAATACGCCGATCTCTTCCTATCAAATTATAGAATCGTTGATAACCAGTAGTACATTTGCATTGAATACTTATGGCACATCCTTTTACATAAACGCAATATACGATAATGATAGCCACGTATTGCAGTGACTCGATTGACGTACTCGTCGGGTATTAAAATCGTCGGGCAGTTGATAGTGGGTTTGCATTACGCACTTGTGGAAAGTGCCGATCCTTTGACAAGTGCAGTTTATATTCGTCATCTATTCGAGTGATGCTCTTTTTCTCGAAGAAAAATGGCGTAATCTTTTAATGTAAATATAAATAGTAGTAGTATAAGCGAAGAGATAATTCATTTGCATCGAGTTTCTCCTGTGCGGTGCATGTTAATTATCGCTCATAATTCTATTCTATTCCATTCTGTTCTACATTATATACTTGGCAAATGCACGCCCCTGTAACGCAAGCAATTTAAATAATATTTCATATCCTTCAGCTCGAAATATTCTTTCAAGCTTTTTTCCAGGAGTCGTCCGTGAGTCATACTTTTGTGTAATTCCGTCTAATTCGCTCGAAACCCAAACAAATGCATGCTAATATTTCTAATGCGTAGATGAATGTACGACGACTATGTTCGCCGTGTAACGTGGCCTACTTGCTACAATCGCAGTTGCACAAATATGGACACAAATTCGAAATCAAGTATCTTGCCTAAAGCAAACAAGGTTTATGGGAAATCTACTAGCTTAAGTGGTTAAGCTTAACTGGCATAATCTTGACACCCATAAGATATATATGTACCTATAAGAACGAGAATCTCTCTCTCTCTCTCTCTCCTTTTCCCTCTCTCGACAAGAGAAGGTAAGAGAAAGATAGAGACAGAATGGAAAGGCTTGTGCCGGAAGAAATGGAGCACATGTCAGAGGAATTCATTTACGCAAGAAGCTGGAGGGCGTGCGCGGCTCTGCGTGTAGCCTTTTTTGAAACCGGCAGCGCATAGCTAGCATCGAATGCCGTTGTGCGTGGAACGACACGGCACAGTTTCCACGCGGCCCCTATCGCAGCCAGCTTTTCCTTATCTCGAGATAGCAAGCGCGCTCATTAACTCGCCGAACGCCTTTCGGATCCAGCTGTTTGGCTGGAATTCCGAAAAGGCTGTCGCGCCGAGCAGACGGCTGCGTGATCCGGTGAGGCTGAACAAGGGCATCCGGTCACTCTCCCGATCCAGGATCGGCTCTCTCGAATTCAACAGCAGTATTTCGCTGGCAGTACGTGACACGCCTAAACTCTCTCGGTGTCCCCTCATGCAATTGCAGTACTGGCGAGGCCAGTTCGCTGATGCTAGGTTGACGGGGAAGGTTCAAAGGTAGCATCCTTTCAGATGGGAAAGGTCAATCTAGGTAAATGATGGATTTCTAGGATGATGGATTTACTTACCCGAACAAAACGCGGCTTCTGGCCATCGTCTTCGGCAATGTCTCCCGCCACGATAGGGACGTTCATTGTATCCGCCGCATTCTATCACTGATATCGTAGACCGATCGGTATTCGAACTCGGCCTCGTAACACAGCATTGGATCACCGTCTCCCTCGCTCTCTCGCACTTCTGCTCGAGGCACGACGCGCGCAAAAACGCAATCGCTCCGGAACTCCTGAGAGGTAGAACGCGCGCTGGAGAGAGAGAGTTGTCCAGGTAAAACTGGAGATCGAAAGCTGCTGGCCGATTTGACCCGTGCGGCTTTGATGATCGGTCCAGGTGGATTATGGGCGCAGTCAGAGGACGGGATTATTCACAGGAGCGATGCCGGTGAACCGTCAAGGAGAATCGATGACAGTCACGTCGCGATGACGTTGGTGCTCAATGACTCGATAAGCAGATTTTCCTCGTCGACGACGGGGACGAGCACGACGAAGTTGCTTGGTGAGTTCGCATAGTGATCCATGCGTGTCTTGTGGTACCTGGCGTATCTTCGCTTTCCTTGCGGGTTGAACTTCCTTGGCCAGATGCTATCCTTTCAGTTCTAATCCTCGGTACTCGCGGGATGGAAGGCTCCTCACTCAGGGTAGATTTCGGCGTCGTAAAACCCGGTGAGCGTGGACGCGCGCGAGCGGGAGAGCGTGCGGACCGCCGGTGGAAACGCTGGAAACACTGGAAACAACACGCCGTACCTGCCAGTCGTCGCGAGCGCACACCGCTTCAGCGGGGCTGCACGTGTATGCCGAGAAAGGTGCGCGTACCTGTAGCCGAGCTACGTGAAGGCACACCTTCAAGAGGAAGTGGGTTTGTGGTGGTAGACGATCGGCTCAGCGGTGTAGACTCGTGGGGCTTCACCTTCCCCCTCGACCCCTCGCGACCACTCTATCATCGTACCGGCTGATCGCATAGACTCTTCACCCCTTTTACCGAACGCACGTCAATACCGGTGATACCAGACGCTTGCACCTTTCGATTCCAAAGAGTCCCCAAGAGCCCAAGTGTTGCAGGCCTTTCACATGTAAATTCGATGATTCATGCGGTGCGAGCGAACCGATCGCTCTTGGCTCTACGCTACGCCACTGACTGAAATGCCAGCTCGTTTCGTGGCTGCGTTCTACCTACGGCGATCGCCTCTCTGCGAAATACCAATCTGTCGTTTGATCGACTCTCTAACACCGCAGGATCAGGCTAAGATTTCTTAGTGAAAGGCTTAAAAGTTTCATGCTTTTTTAAGCGAGTTGAGTTGATGTTGTAATGTTGTTTTGGGAATAGGGAAGTTTGTGTCAGGAGGGAGACGTAGTTGGGGGCCGGAAATACAAGCGGGAAGGCAGATGTTAAGCAGCGTCTCGGCGAAACGGGGTGGAAACGGTTTCCAGGCTGGCTAAGCAGGTGGCCAAGGTCGCTTCATCAGTAATTACGATCTTGCAGGAAGATCCCGGTCACGTACCGATGCACAGCAGTCTCTACTCGAAATCATCATATGAATATGTATTTGTCTCGCCGCGTACTACTCCTTGAGGTGAGGCAGCTATTATAAGCGGAAGGAAAAGGATAGCATGAAGCAGAAGAATGAAGTAGACGTATTATTATTTAATCGCAATTTATTCGAGCTATCTATGTTCACGTATTCACAAGTATAGATACAGTCGCATTTAAAATTCATTATTACATACAATATAAACAGAGTGCCGACTTCGACCTCGAGATTCGACGGGGGAAAGAACAATAAATTTAATTGTACTATGGTGTCGTGGCCGTAGTTGGAGCGGCAGGCTTTCCACGATTGCCTTCCCTGACAGGGAAGGCGACACGATGACGCGCTGATGATGGTGCATCGATATATTTGTCGGACACGCGAGATCGGGGCGAAATACGTGCGCCTCGCTGGATTTAGCACAATCGCCGGCGTTTAAGCTTCCTGCACGAAGTCGCTTGGATATCTTTCGCACCGTGTGCTCATCAGCTCGTGCCTACTTCCAGGTAAGATTTCTTGCAGGAAAAAAGAACGCTCGTATACGTTTCCCTCGGTTTCAGTCGACTTCGCGTTCCGCACGCGCACTTCATTCTCGTAGATGCACGGCCTGTTCGCAACATTTTCATTCGTTTCGGTCTGATTGAAAAAGATGCGAGTAGGCTCAATAAAATGCATCGGTAATAGAAAATTGGTCGATTGCTAATCGTTAGAGGGAATTACACATCCTCATTATGTCTTGGATAATCGACGTTTGCTCACTGAATCAATCATTAGATCGGTTTGTAAGAATGAAGAATAATACGTGCGCAATCTTGGGTTGTGCCTGACGTGCGAGCGTACTGTATCTCTTCACGCTTCGACAATCGTTGCCGACTATCATAACTACTCTTTTGTTTCATCGATCGCCTGATACTTTATCACCGTCACTTCCATTAGACTTTATGGAGAACGTTATGAGTTATGACGCATTGCGAGCTGAAGGTGCCGTTCTATTAAAAAAAGAAACACATTGCCAAGGGCAGTCGGAATACTGTTCGCCCGTCGTATAATTCCAATTGCATCGTGACACGCTTGGTGAGCAAAGTGTAGGCACGATAGTAACTTGATAAAAAAAACAGCATATCAAAATTCTTGCAGAAAGAGCAATCGCGTGCCTCGACGTTTGTATAAGTTAGAATCGGTTCTTCGTAGAAAAGGAGAATATCGTGATCAGTGTAGCCTAGTCATTATATACATATTCCTAATAGTAGCATTGCGCGCAGTTCGTTGAACGGTCGCCGAACATACGGTGGTCATACAATAGAGAAAACCCAAGCGGTCATCTAAGTACATAAGGGTCAGGTAGAGGAAGACTTTCGTTCAGTTCAAGCGAGACCAGCAGCGGCGTCACATCGACAGGGGTGAAGGTCGGCGGCAGTCCTATAGTGTCGCCAGGTCGAGTGTATTGTTATTTGCCATCAGTATCCCTTCTCCCTCGAGACGACTGGCGTGGGTCAGGTAGATTCGAGTGATCACAGTTTTGAGTTTCGGACGGAAAACGAACATTCCACATATTACGCTGAACTCAACAGTTCGCTGTAACAACGGTGAGATATGTCGTGGTGATTATTTAAAGAGTATGAGTTCGCCTGTTGCGAAAGCGCGCCACGACTTTGGTGTACTTGTGCTGATTAAGCTCTTCGATTGACTAATCGGCGCGACATCGTTTACGACATCTTTCCGATACTTACGTTGACAGCTCTCTTCCGAGTAAACCAGATCCCACCAATCCCGTTCGCGAGCGGCTTCTGTTGAGCTGTGCTCTTCTTTCCGCTGGAAAAGTAAACACACAAATTTTAACGGGTTAATACTCCTATCGATGTGCTGTGCACTTGTCGGTATTTGTTTTTTCGTGCGCTAAAGCATTTACTCGTGCACCTTCGATACGGAGCCAACGGCGTCGCGCCTTGTGAGAAGGATCGTGTGTCATCGTTATAAAAGTTTGTACACATAACTGTCATATCGGTCGAGTACTAGGGAAATTTCATAAGTATGATTGCGCTGTGCTATCTTATCGGTCGTGATCGAGGGGTAATTATGGGACCAGCAACGGATATCAATCTACAAGTTGTAACTGACGCGTCACTTGAATTTTGTAATAATCTAAGTCGGTCAGAAAGAAGCATCGTCGATTTTATGGGTAGGACTTGCACATAATTCGAGAAACACAATTTCATTTTTCTTAGGGTGAATTGAAGAAAACTCTTGATAGAGAGGTAATGCATACATTTATTATAAACCATAAAATTTGCAATTTGTAAAAATAATAAAAAATAATATCGTATAAACTTAACGCGTTGATAATCGAGATCGTAGTCAGTCTTACATCGTTCACAATAATTCAGTCGTTTTGTCTCACTTATACTTTAGCTTCGAATAAATAAGTAGTTGGCTCTCGTAGCCCGGTTAAAATTTGATTAAAATTTTCATTGCTAAAATCCGCCTATTATTATCGTGTGTCATTTAGATAACTGGCCCTACCAAAATTTCCATATTCGCTTTATGCGTTTCGTTCGAGTGGCACTCGTTGCGCGGGCAGTACTATTTTTAGTGAGTGAGAATGTAGCCGATCTTTGTGGAGTCGATATTTCAACGTCACTCAGTCTTTTTTCCTCGCTTGTAATACTCTGGAATGGACTAGTCGGTGGAAGCAATGCAATGCCACTAATTTCCACGGGTTTAGCAGGCGAGACTTTACTTGAACTTAAGTCACTTTTGTCGAAACTCAATAACAATAATTTAGCGGCCTCAGAGAGGTCATTCTGGTTTTCATCTTTGCAGCGCGATATATCATTGAAATTTCTAGTACGCATTAGTTTAAGAGGGGAAGCAATGGTCTTGCCTAGCTTGCAGGTGAAAGTATCAACAGACTTAGATATTCGGTCGCGCATTGCTCTAATCGAAAGTGGTGTCGAGAATTCCTTCCGCTCAGTACCCGGTAAAGATATAGTCATACTTGGCGGGCTACCCAGGTAGTCAAAAGTATTTCGAGCCCTTCTTGCGTATCGGCGAGTCCAATATCTTAATTTACGTTGTCTAGTAACGTGACGCACCATACTATTCCTTTTTGGTCTCTTACTAACGATCACGCGTTTCTGTTTCACTGGCGTTAATTTGAAAGCCTCGCCTATTAATATCGTTTTATATAACGAAGATCTCAGACTTTTATCAGGAGTGCGGATAGGTAATTGTGTTTTAGAACGTTTAAATTCATCTACTACCGACTTGTATGAAGCAAGGCTCTCGTTTGCATGTAAGTGCGATGAGATTGCAGAGTAGTATGTTACAGAAAGCGATGATGTGCTAGGATCATGCAGAGAAGAAGGGGAGCATTGGTTAATAGTATTGGGAGATTCAATATCTTGGTAAGAACCAATATCATCTAAATTGCGACAGATTTTGGTAGCAAGATCCCTTTTCGGTGTTTCGCCGAGTATCGAGCCTTGCGCGTACGAGCATTCAGCCCAAGATTCATTTTGTGCGATTCGTTTCATAGTGCTCACTCTCGACAACAATTTTCCTTGTCTAGGTGCTTTACTTGCTTCATCTAGCAGTTGTTGCCTACCTGCGCCCTGGTCATCATCAGGGGTAGTGTACGAGTTCGAATTGATAGGTACATGAGGGAGAGTTTCAAGGATACGCGGTGAGTGTTTAGCGATCTTCGCAGGGATCGCATTCTCGATGTCGCGAGTTAGTATGTCCCCGAGTAACTTACGTCTACGCGCCACCTCCTTCTTCAGCGTTTGTTTGGAAGCGTAGGTAGTCCTATGGAACTTACCACCAGCAGCGCGAGTCTGCCGTTTGCGCCGTTGATCCGGTCGACTGAACGCAGAACCAGTTTGAAGAGCCTCCATCAAACTATCCATAACTCCTTCCTGCGTTTCGTGAGCATTCATATCCACGAGGGCACGCTTACGTGCCGCTCGCGCCGCTTTCTCAGCTTCCGCCTTTTCCCTCGCTTCCCGTGCTCTCCTCTGCTTCTCTTCACCTTCTTTTAGCCTCACAATCTCCCTTTGGGCGTGCTGTACAAAAAGCAATGTTCATTCGTCAGCTTTCAATAGTCTTTGAGCTACTTCTAAAGCGCATGCATTCATACTTACCACAAAGTCATCTTTGAACGTTTTAATATCCCCAAAGAACTCTTCTATAGTGTATTTCTGCTTGTCGAACGAGAAGAACTCCGAAATGTCTGTGTACAAGGAATCCATATTTTTGAACATATTCTGCATTACTTCGTAAGACTCCCTCGCCTTCTTGGCGAATGGCTGTAAACAATCTATTAAGGAAAGTATCTGTATGAAGTAATCGTGCGCATTATATAACCTTTATTGAATTCATGTTTAAAGGATACAGCCATAACTTCGACGAATTTATCCTCATCAGTTTGAGGGATCTTGGCATTCAATAAATCCTGTTCTAAGTTACGTATATTGGAGTCCATTTGACGCAGTATTCGTTGAACATTCTCTAAAGATACTCGACTAGCTCTATCCACGTGTGCCAACTCTTCCGTGAAGTTAATGCACTCGGGGAATTTCCGTTCTATCGTATCCACCAAGTAGTGCATTAAAGTTTGTTTATTATCTACGTCTTTTGTGCTGGTGAGCTGTAATAAATAGATCGACGTTTATGCAAATTATCTTTGCTTTTTAATAAGTTTGGAGCATTTATTATAACTACCTTGGTGAGGAAACTGATCTCGAAGCCGAATGCTTGCCCGTTCTTCGATCCAGAGTTCATGTAATTCCCGAGCAATAAGATTAGTTCGAGAATTCTTGCGAACTTTTTACTTCTCTTCACTTCTTCGCAGGCCGCTGTGCCAGCTACTATATCAGGTTTTACATCTTGCACTAGCTCTTCATATTTCAACATAAAACTCAAGGATCTCAGTCTAGGTAATAATCTCTTGATCGTTGATATCGTGACGCAAAACTGTTCAGCTTCCGTTAAGTCCTCGTATTGCTCTTTATACAGTTGTAACTTCGACAGTTGATCGGGTGGCGGTAAATATTGTATAAGTCCTTGCAATACATTATCAGACACTACTGGCCCATCGCATTTGAGTAGACACGACTTTACATCTTCATACGACATGTGTTTCAGAGTTCCCCCGAGAAGAATTGATATGTTTTGAGCAGCTTTACTATCCAAGACTTTAAGATCTTTAACTTTCTTCGTTGGAGCAGACCTATTTCAATCGTTCATCATTAGAGGTATTGCAGTGCAACATATCATAAATTCAATTATAAAAGCCTATAATAATCCTTACTTATCTACAACGTCGTCAACTTTTCTACCACTCGGTTTGGAAGCGAACTTTTGCGCTAAACCATCTAATATTTCCGGACTCGCCAGTCGGTCCTCTTGCACTTTAGTCCAGAATGATTTCTCGGTAAGTTTGTGGGGCAGAATCTACATTAAGAAAAGTGTCATCATTTTGTTTTCAAAGTATTTCGGTGCTGACATTATACGAAGCACTCACAGCTTTCCAGTTGGCTCTCTTCAGCGGTCCGTGTGACGCAACTTCCCATTTTTTCTTTGGCTTTAAGCCAGGTGGTAATTGTTGCATGGGCGGTGGCGCGGGTGGTGAGAACATTCCTGGACCCATGGGGGGTGGTGGAGGGCCCATACCTGGCATAGGTGGAGGTGCGGGGCCACCTGGCATCGGAGGTGGCGGTGGTCCACCCATTCCAGGCATTGCTGGAGGCGGTGGAGGCCTTGGACCACCGGGTGGCATTGGGGGTGGAGGAGGTCCGACAGCATTTGGCAATGGCGGCGGAGGCGGTGGCCCGCCACCCATCCCCGGAAGGGGCGGAGGTGGTGGACATATTCCTACTTTCTGCGTAATGGTAGAAACCCAGAAATGTATAGCTTAGAAATAAGTGGTGGGGGATTGGGTTTCTTAGAACCTCAGGTATAGAAAAGGGGCACACTTACAGCACCACCGCCAGTTCTCGTCGTGCCTTGCTCGAGTTCCCTTATTTTGTTCTCGGCGTGCTGAAGCTTAGCCTCAGCTTCCTGTTTACTAGCAATAGCTTCCTCGAGTTTTTGCGACACCTCAACTAGTCTACGTTCTTCTTCCGCTCGGGACTTTTCTACTAGTGTATCTATGAGCGGTTGTACGTCTATTTGAAATCTCTTAGTTGCACTAAAATCTGGGTCACAGCCTGAGCGATGCAGTACGATTTGCGATACGCATTCCTCTATTAACTTGTAATACGCTGGCCTGAGAAAGAAGGATATATAATTAGAGTTCATCGAGAAAGTGAAGCCCAGTTTTGCTCTCAGCTTACACGCGACTAGGCTTACCTAACCAGAGCATCGTCTCTAATAAATAATAGATGCTGAAGAATTGACAGAAAGTACGGCTCGGCGGATGTCTCCATCACCATATTCTTTACCACCTCGAAGCAGTCGTTTACGTCGTCTAATTCTAATCGCACATGATCGAATCTTTGTACAAACTCCTCATAATCCTCTTCTTTGTGCTCGTTAAATATTTTCAGATGCGTCGCGAGATCATCCGACTCGTCCTTCTCTAGACTTTCCAGGATATCGGCTAAACCAACACGCATGATTTCATTTCGCAAGTGTAATCGGAAGTCTAGCTCCTCCGCCGACGAAATTATAGAATTTATCAGTTGCAGACAGACTACCTGCGAATGAAAACACACTTTTAGTTTCAAATTTATCATACGCATTTAGACAAAAGTTTCATTTAATCTACGACGTACCCTTAGATTTTCATTCTTTTTATTCATTAGACCTTGCACTATCGGCAGAAATCTTTCTCTGCCTTTAAATTCACCGTTCATAGTAATTGCATCTAAGACTTTTTTGTGGCTATCGCTCGATATCAGGCAGACTGCACCTAATAGTTTTACGGCTTCAGACATTACGGACGGCTTCGATGGCTCCAGTGATCTCGCGACAATGGTGAGGGCTTCCTGGTGAGCCAACATCTCTTTTATGCCAACAGTGTTATTCATAATAGCCTTTAGACATCGGATGCACTCGTACTGTATGCGCTCGTATCGATTGTCACTGTCAAGAGTATTATACCAGTTAGAGTAGAAGGCACAGCACATCTAGGAGTGTGATACGTTTACTTCTAGGCAGAGCGAACAGGCCGCTTGTCATGCAAAAATCAAAGTCAAATCTGTGAAACTAATCATCCTAGCTCCTAGTTCTCGAGAAGCGCTAATTGGTAAAGCAATGCTCCACGGAGTCTATAGTGTCCGTAGATTAAAGAAACAGGCTGATGTCATACGTGCGCCAGTGTCATTTTCGGTGTGTTCACCACGCTCATTGAGGTAGTACCATAGCGAAAAACTCGTTGGGGTATAGATATAGGAGGAAAGTAAAACGTATACACGTATATGTGTAGGGGGGGGGGGGGGGGGTAAATGCTGTGGCGCTAAAGAAAAATATCAAGCGAAGATAGTAGTTTCACGTGGAATTACCTATCATAATATATGAAGGCACTGGAATAGAACAATACAGGAGCATTAGAAACTCTTTGTCGAGTAAGAGTGGACGTCTAGTGCCATGAATACTTAATACCAGGCGCGTGCCACCACTATCGGCCTTACTTACTTTCGATAGCACTCGTTGAGCGTAGCTAACACCTGTTTCAAGCCCTTCGTGCCGAACTCTTGAACCCAGCTGAGAGGATTATTCGTCAAAGCTATCCTTAACGACTCGATACAGCTGTAGATCTTATTGACGCTTAGGTCCGGCTGCGCCAGGTATTGAATATAATCGGCAGGCTTGTCGAATTTGGATCGGTTCTCTTGGATGCTGCCCTTGTAGTGCAGCACCAACATCTCTTTCTTCTTGGACTCCGATTGCTGGCGTAATGGTTCCTTTTTCTCCTCGGTCAAATTCATATTGGCCTAATGCGCAAACGACAGAGTGAACTTTAATCGAGGAAGCTTTTACGACTGCGATAAGCGCGGCATAATCGACCGGCCTTCGCTCGCTACTGTCACAATGCCACGCATATAAATATGAGTATACCTGACCATTCGGCACTTACAAGCATCTCCTCGAATTTGTCGTTCACCGTCTCCTCGTCCATCCTCTCGATGATGCATCGTTGTTGTTCGATCTCATTGAAATCATCGCCTGAGTGCGGCCGGGGCATCGTGTGATTTCCCGAACCACTTCTGACCCCACCGCCACGCGCGGACTTTTTGGGCCGGCTGAACCATGTGTCCAACTAGGATATACAAGGAATTTAAGATTAGTATGTCATTCTCATGATTAGTTTTTAGTCAGACGTCTAGACATTCGGCAAGGGACAAGCAGTGACGAAGTCAATTGCGAAATTACTCATGGTATAAACTTTTACGTGGAATTACTTTTAAGTAATACTTCTTGGGCCTGAGATAACAACGTGTACCAAAGGATTTGCAATTTGTCTGTTAATAGGGAGTTATAAATTAGAGGAAACTGCGACTGTAACCTGGTAATTGGTGATACATATAGGTAGTGACTGATTCGTTTCAATTAGTCGTCAATCAGCAATCTAATGCAAGTGCGTCGTTACCATTAGTTGTTTCAAATACGCAGACCTTGAATTCTTTTAACTTGCACCAGCTATACCTTTGGTACGTGTAGTTTTTTATCCTCAAGAATTCCCGATTCAAATTAACACACAAAATTTATACCGAGTGTAACAGTCAACCACCTGTTAGAGACATAATATAATCCCGAAATAGGTAGTAGCAGTTCGCAATCAATGGTTCACCAATGCACTTGTTTTCCGATTCTCTTATCAGTACAGCCTTCGGGTGCAGATGGCTTGACAAATAGTCGTCACTGCTCGTTCCTCGCTCCTGGAATTCCAACTTGTTGTTCTCGAAAGAATTCAGGCTCTCCTTACAACTAACGAAGGACCTCACCTCGAAGAGATTCAGGATTCTCTGCCACGACGTGCATTGCATTCGCGCTCGGGATTTTATTAAGAAATTAGAGTGTGGTATTCGGAACGGAGTCGCGCGACGACCGGAGAGGAATGCTCGTCGGCCTCGAAAGCGCGCAGGCAGGCAGCAGGCACACACTGGGGCGCCTCGGCAAATTTCATGTGAGCTAACGTTTCTGCGTAGGGGACAGGCGGCATGAACGAAGCGGGGACATAGCGGACGGACGTGCGTGCCTCGGGCCGGCAGGTTCGATCGAAATTACAAAGTCGATCGTTGCCGATGCCCCCGGCGTACACTTCGGCCGCGCGACATAATAGGAAAACAATAGACTAATCGCTGATCGAATGGCATCGTTGACACGTACACTTCGCGCTCTGATACCTGCTCTGGCTGTCGCGCGAAAACTCGAGAGTCTTGCCTAAGACGCTACCCAGCGCGCTACCCAGCGTAAAGTTTCCTCTTACGGAACTCTCGGCGACGGCGACGCTTTCCAAAGCATTCCTCGGTCATTCGTTTAAGAGGAGGGAATCGGTCGGTCAGGTCAGTAATGAAAGCCTTACCCAATCTGTAATCATGGCTCGCTCGGGATTCAGCACTTCTCTTGTCAAACTGCTGCTCTACACTTTGATTAAGCGGCGCGATCTCTTTAAAATAATTCCCTCGTCCTTGCCTGTCCGCATACTTTAATTCCGTAAGCCCTCGCAGTTCCGGAATTTCGTCCAATTGCTCTTAATTCGGCACTTTAACTCCAACTCCGCGGCGAGCGAGCGGCAGCGCGCGAGCTTTTACCTTCTTATTTGCGTTACACTTTTCGCTCGGCGGGAAGTACCGTTCGATGCACCCGCAACACGCCTTCAAAATTCGTACAGCACTCGAAAGAATTTGTGTCAATAGTATCCTTTGACACTTGAATCGCAGTAATTTGTTGCGGTGATTTTATAGCATTCGTGTCACTGGGATGATAATCATAGCCATCCGCAGATGGTATAAACACAACAGGAAGCGGAGTGTTTCGGGTTCAGCACAGTTACTCTTTGCTGTCTCTTCGTTTTATATCCTCTTAGCTATTTTTACCAGAGTGGGAATCCCCTGACTCAGTTCACAGAGCGGAAGTAGAGGCCGGTCCTTTTCTCCCTTGGGATCCTTAACAGGCCACTTATCAAAACGCCGAAATTCATAGTCCCAAGTATCTTCTATTCCTTCGGTCTCTTGATCCTTCGTGTGCGGTCGTTCCTACTCGCCAAAGCAGATAATTAAAACCATCCGTGGAAGAGTTGAACGGCAGTCATCGGCTGTAACACGCACGCACAGGAGGAACGTCTTCCAAGCACAGCAGTTAGCGCGGTTCTCCGGGGCGTAACTCAAAAGTACTCTGCCAGAGACGATCCGCAAAGCGTAGGAGTCACCACAGCGCGATGATGGCACGGACCGCGAGACACGGATGACGTTCGTGACTCCTTGGCGTGTTTCCCTCGGTGAGTTGAGCGAGCGCGCGCGCGCGCGAACTCGATAAAGATGGCACGAGTTGGGCCAGAGCTTTGGGCCGGAGATTAACTTAACGGCATATCGCGGGGTCCGAGAAAAGAGAGGCGGGTACCACCATTCGATCGTTGCGTTGGCCGGTAAGCTAAGAGGCAAGTACTCCTCTCGGACTCTCGAGCCATCCCGGAACGGTTCTCTCCACGCTGCGCGCTTATCGGGAACGAGTTCGGCCAGCCTTAAACTTCTAACTGTCCCATCGTCGGCGTCATGATCACTCGAGGATACTAGCTCTATCACAATTAGTTTCTTGACTTCGAGGCAGGCTCCACTCGATAATCGCTGGTTTATTAACTCGCTGTTAGGAGAATCCTGGCTCTATCGTATCGCCGGGTGCCTTCGCACTGGCGAGAGCAGCAGCACGTGAACCCACCGGGACCACCTGAAGATCAGCGGAGAGAAGGTGAGGTGCGCCTCGGTAGAACGAGAGGCACGCGTGAGTTACATTCTACGTTTCGTACGTCGGAATAAGCTCGATCACGGCTACGTCACGGCTGCGAATAGCCCAAGGTTCCGGCAACCTGGATAAAAATGTCAGCGAGCTTCAATTCGCACGAGGCTCGCTCCGCGCGAACGGGACAGAGAAACAATGGGACGCAGGGGGGGGCGGAGAAGGAGGTAGTTTGAATAGTCTGGAGATCACGAGATCAGTCTAGAGTCTAGATAGATCGAAGGCCTACATTCCTCCATTGATACTCCAGTGTCTGTTTCGCAAAGTAGTCATTCGACATTCGCACTTCGCCTGAGTAAGGTGCCCTGGACTCACTCGCTCGCTAGATCGCCTGAAGCTGTCCTCGGTCCAGGGGAGGCTGACGAAAAAACTCTCCTCGGCTACATACTGCTCTCCGTCGCGATTAACGCGTCATGGGATATTGGATATGCCAAGTACGGTGTCAGTTTGCACCGGTTCCCGAGACAGACGGATGCACGCAAATCAAACTAGGATCTTATTTCCCGATCAGCAGGCTCAGCCCTCGTGATGAGTACTGCTACCGTTTCGATCTTAGCTTTACCGGGTTCTCCTTGGAGCAGAGAGAGAGTTGCCAGAGAGACTCCTTGAAGCATGGAGAGTTCGGTATAGAATAAGTTAAGTAGCGAGTTAAAGAAAGGCAGAAGTAGAGAAGTCAAATGGCACTGTGAAAGTGTGGGCAATGTTTTCCGCTGGGAATTCACTGGCGCGAGAGTAATGTTCTGCCACGCCTTGGAGTACTTCCTCGATTACGGTGCAATGGCTTTCCACGATAACTGCATTTTTGATTAAGTTCCCACTATACAACTCGGTCTACTGTTTTCTAATGTATGATATACCGGTGATAGAGGATGTGGAAAAGGGGGAGGTAGAGAGAAGCGTGGTTCTCTAATGAGGATTAGTAGTAATTACTTCGTTAAACGCGTCAGATGAACGACCTTCCGCGGACAAACGGGAAAAAAGTTGTGCGTTCGGGTGAGATCATTTTGCCGAGCGGTCGATGATGTAAGCGCGCGACCTCTTCTTCTTCGTCTCCTTCTTTCGGGTGTCCGGCGCTTCGTCCTTCATGAAATCGTTACTCAGTCGTCAGTTTTGGCGATGGCGAGCACACGAAAGCTCCTTGTTTTGATGCACATCGTCCGGGGGCGTGTGTGCCACGATCACAGGCAAAAATACGCGGCGTCGATATTCAGGAAAGTGCGAACGTGCGTTTCGCCGATCGGCGATGAAAGTCCGATGAATTCCTGTTAGGCCGGCAATCAAAAAGCCGAGCTCTCTCGGTTGCCCGTGGAATGCAAGGAGAGAGGACCGGTTTTCTTCTGGCAAACGCTCCATAGACTCTCAAAAATATCCGATTTCATCGCATAGACCCGCAGGCCCTCTTTTGCACCGGCCTCTCTTTAGTCCTTCGGTTCAGTCACGTTGGAAAAGTCTCGGCGACAGCGCGTAGTTCCGAAAAGGTGCGTTGCTATAGTGCATCGTAACGCGAACTCGTGCAGCCAGGAAACGCGCGATTCGATTTCAGTATTTGTTCTAAGATTTCGTCGAGGGCGGATCGATTTTTGCGAACGGGGCCTTTTTACTTGGACATAGCGGGCTGGTCGCCTTGGGTGTTGCATGACTCATGCGGAATAACGCGCGCCAGCCAAGCCAACGCACGCCAGTTATCCTTGATTACGTTTATCGAAAAATCCTCTTTACCGTGCGTGTAACCGATCGCTCCCTCTCGTCCACCTTGGTGCTGCGGCGCGAAAAAAGCGCGCGCACTGCTCTGATAAAGAGCAGAAATCCCGGTTACTTGTCCTGGCTAGAGTTCCTCCCGTTATCGCATGTCACCCGCTTATGAGAGTGATAACAGTCCAGCAGGAAACACGGAACACCGGTGCCCACGTACGCGCGATGTATCACTTGCTCAGTTATATCTGCCTTTAATACTTCCCGCTCAATCTACTGAGCGCCTACGATACTCTCGTCGAGCTAGTCTTAGTTGCTCGTCTCTTCTGCCCCCTGCAATTACTATATTCATCTGAGGAAAGCTCTCGTAGGTGGTTGCCTCGAATGCAATGGCTTTGTCGGAGCTGTCCTGCCTGACACTTCTTTATTTTCAACCACTCCCGCGTCGTTCGTGACACCGATTTCTGTCTCCTGTACTCTGCGTGACTCTCGGTTTTTCACAATGCACGTCGTGCCCGATAACGCCGTTTGCCGATTCGTATCGGGAGCATAATACTTTCCGAGTTAACCGATAGAGTATATAACTTGCTAGTAACTCACACCCGTTTTTAGGATATACATATGTAGATGAGTAGGCGATAAATTTTTACAATTCTAAGTCATATAGATACTGCTAGTTTCTATATTATAGTTTGGCAAAGGTTTCATGCCTTACGTGGTAGGTATGTCGGAGGTACAAATGTACTCACAAAGCCGCTGGATGGTTTGTCTCTCCTGTTGGCCATGATCCGCTATTCTCGATTGGTTACCTTCTCTGATACATCTTTACTTCCCTAAAGAAAATTGAAGGTAAAGCTATACTAGGGAATGCGGTATGACTCATCAACATGGCTAGCATAAACAGCTGAGCAGGTATGTAGAGGACTATCTAAAGATGGTTTAGCAAACTGTGTAGTTCAATACTTAAGTAGCAAAGGAAATATGAATAATGGAACAAGTTAGCTGACATGTAATGAACATAGCTATACCGTGTCTAAGAAAAGCTACACTAAAGCCAAGCTATAATGTAGACAATCGTACTTCAATATGAAGCATGACCTAAGGCATTCGCTGCTCCAATATCAGAATCTTATCATGCAGCAATGTTATACCGGAATGATTACACAGTGTTCTCATTGTGGTTATGGTGCGCTTCCACCAAGTAGGTCCAAGCACGTTAGTACAAAGACATCAGGGAGCGGGTTAACAATGCAACAGGCGGACCCAGTATAATTGAACCACATGTTGCACAAGAGTCTTATCTCTATTAGGGATCTTGCAACATCCACAACAACAACAGATCATATTCTATTATAACCAACGCGTGCGTAGGGTCACAGTAGCCGCGACATATCTTCCATGAATCGAGCTTAAAGATAGATGAGCCTGTAATAGATTGGCACAAAGCGTCCGCTCGCAAAACCGTTGCAGATATCTGGTAGTGTAACCTAGCTAGGAACATTGTTCGATGATTTCTCGAAGAAAGCAGTGAGGCAAAGTAGATGCAAGTAGCTAGAATTGCGGAGGATAAAGCGTGGCGAGGCGAGCTAGAAAAATCGCTAGAGAAATGGGTCATTCGAGTGTGAGGGTACGATTGTAGTGGAAAGCGGTCACTTACTCGAGTCGGTTGAAAGTTGACTCGGTCGAGGCAAGGCGTACTCTTTTGCTCGCACCACCGGTCCGAGGATACAACACACACCAGTTGAATTCACGCACTCGTAGAGTTCGGACGACGCGGAATCCCACTCAAATAGTCGGAAAGCCACGCTTACTTGGGACCAGCGATTCCTTCGTCAAAGCAGAGGCTGCAGCCCGTGGAAAAATAGTCATTTCAATCCGTTAGCGCGACGAAACACCTGCTGGTCCGTGGTGGAGCGTTTCAAACCAGAGCCAGCACGAATAACGGCGCGAGTTTCTCGGGATACGCGACTCGCTCGACTTGAGCGGTGCTTAGCCGCTCGCGCCGCTCATCGACTCGTCGTTGAAACAACTTAGGTGGCGCTAGAGTTTGTTTCCTATAATATTAGCATCGGTGAAAACATCTATGTTCATCTAGCCTATAGCACTTTCTCGGGCTTCAGCAGCCTAACTGCTGCTCTATGGATAGCATTTATGATGATACAACAGGATGTAGGCATATAATGTATCATAGATCGATTGTTTCTGGTGTAAAGGCCAACATCCTAACACAAACTTCATTTCACGGCCAAAAACTGATTTTTGTGTTACAATACCGGTAGGAATGGAAAATGTCAGTTATCGATCTGCCAAGGTTTTAACTACATTTTATATAGTTGAACATTACGGCGCTAGATCTGCGCTACTAACTGTTGCTATGCTTTGCTGTGCTGTCGGTGGACTGAAAATGAGCCTGCTCGGTTTTGCTCGGTAGAAAGCGCGCGGGAGACACTAGCAGTGTTTGTATACTTCGGAGTATATAGGCTATAATTGTCAAACATGAGTGACAAGCAGAAAGTTCTGATTTGCGGCGATGTGGAGGGGCACTTTAAATCCCTCTTCAATAAAGTCGATGGCATAAATAAGAAAAACGGGCCGTTCGATTTCCTGCTATGTGTGGGAAATTTCTTTGGCGCGAATAACGTGGAGCTTGAGCCGTACAAGAATGGCATGAGAAGCATACCGGTGCCAACATATATTATCGGGCCCAACAGAACCGATGACTTAAAGAATTACACCGATATTGATGGCTGCGAGATATGCCAAAATCTGACTTACCTTGGCAAACGCGGTTTATATACTGCTACTTCTGGCTTGAAAATTGCTTATTTAAGTGGCATCGAAAGCAACACTTCTGAGAATAAGTTTGTCTGCTTTAGCGAAAGCGATGTTGTTGCCGTAAGGAATGCGTGTCTCAAAGGACAACCGAGCTTCCGTGGTATAGATGTACTTTTAACGTCAACTTGGCCCGAGGGTATCACAAATTTGGACCCAAATAAACCGAATTTCAAGTACAAGGGCTCAAAACTGGTTGCTTGGCTGGCTACTCAAATAAAGCCACGGTACCATGCCTGTGCCTTAGAGGAAATACACTACGAGAGGCCACCATACAGAAATCAAAGTCAAGGGAATGACAACATAGAGATAGCCACAAGATTTATCGCACTTGCTCCAATAATCAATAGCAAGAAGTTAAAGTGGCTCTATGCTTTGAATCTGACGCCTGTTGATAGGACCCGGCTATCAGACTTGGTCATGAAAACTACTGATGAAACAGCTAGCCCATTTCCCAAATCCATGTTATCAAATGAACCATCCTCGCAGAAGTCGGAGCAAAAGTATGCTCAATTCTTTTATGATATGGACCCTAAGGATACTGGCAATAAGAGATCCCGACATCAAGATGGGCATAACAAAAGGCCAAAAGCAGAATTCGATCAGGCCAAATGCTGGTTCTGTTTATCCAGCCCTGATGTATCTAAGCACTTGGTGATCTCGGTTGGCACTGAAGTATATGTCGCACTAGCAAAAGGTGGTCTAGTAGAAAGTCACTTTCTGATACTACCAATAACACATCATCAGAGCCTCTCAATTTTACCGAAAAATGTGAAAGATGAGATGGAACTATACAAGGAGGCAATAGGAAAATACTATGCCACTATGGATAAAGTACCTGTGTTCTTTGAGAGAAACTTTAAGACATCTCACTGTCAATTACAAGTAGTACCTGTTCACAAAAATCAAGCTTCAGCATTGAAGGAAATGTTTGAAGTATGTACTAAAGGACTATGATAACTTATAGAAAACTTACCAGACAAAGATTGTAAGATTATTCTGCTTTTAGGAAATGGCCGAATGTAACAACTTCAACATATCTGAACTACCAATGCACTCAGACTTGCAACAAATAGCTAAACCTGGTGTTCTGTATTTCTATGCTGAATTACCTACTGGTGAAAAGTTATATTACAGAATTAAGAAAGACTTTCCACTGCAATTTGGTAGGGAGGTCTTAGCGTCCGATAGAATACTAGATCTAAATGATAGAGCAGATTGGAAGGATTGTCAAATGAGTAAAGAGGAGGAAGTTGAACTGGCACAAAAAATCAGGAAGGAATTTCAGCCATTCGATCTAGACTCATGAGTCATCTGAACAAACTATCGAAATTGTAACATAGATGTACATATGAATGGTTTGTATTTGTATAAAATATATACACTGCGACATCGAATCGAGCTCCACAAGGAATACAAATAGTAGAATGGATCTTTATTCCAAAGATCCATTCTTTTGATACTTTAACTCGTATTCCTCTGGAGTTGCTACTGGACTTATCCCACACTGTTTCATCTGAAGAGCAATGTCAAACAGATAATCATAGCACTCGGTCCTATAAGAAATAGTCTTGTGAAAGTTTTAAATGTGCATCGAATTCCTGGCAACTCAATACATTTACACCAATCCTCACATACATTGTTTTTGCTTGCTGCCAAGTATCGCCCCAAACATAAATCCCGTGTCTCCTAACCAAGACGGCGCAAGTTTCTGGATAGTCGTTAATGGCTTTATCCAATTCATCTCTAAGGTCTTCCTCAAATGGCGTATTCTCTATTATAGGAACCACCAGCTCCTCATCATATCTGTATGCCCTTCCCAACTTCTGATTTCTAATGCCTAAATAGAAGAATATCATTCTTTGCTATTGCCTGAAATACATTCTCGAGTACAAATGAAAACTATCTTAAGGTCGACCTTTTATCATTTCTAAGTGAGTAACTCGGAATTCCTTGCCGGGCCACTGTAAAGTGACCATCACGGCAAACTTTGAATGAGTGTGAATAACAGCGCCGGCATTCCTCCTTAAATAAGAGCACATGAACAGTGGAGTGCATTGAGACTTTTTCAATTTTTTCTCTGCTGGTGGAAGTTCCAAGTCTTTGCCATCTATGTCCTGCACGAACATTTCATCCGGGCGGATCCTTTCTTTCTGCACACCGGATGGTGCAATGTAAATCTTATCCCTATTCGATACGCGACTGGTTAATCATAAAGTCAACTTGAATGCTAAAACCCAAGAACTATGTAACTGACCCATGTTTAATGGATATGCCACCCCCAGTCCCAGTGACCCAGCCAAGGTCATAGAACTGTCTACACAGTTCAGGTATAAGATTCCTTGGATGTTCCTGTGAATCAATTGAATCCACTCAACCAGCTGCAATTACCTCACAAATACTGAGACAGTACCTTCGGATAATTCTCGTCTCCTGACATACTCGAAAATTAACTCCACACTGTTGCACCAAAAATTAAAGACTAACTACTATCCTCAACTAGACTTTATGGAAGAGTAGGCTAAACTCTTATCATAAGATAACGACGAAGATTCTACACCCAGCCACACACACTATCGTACAACAATAAACGTATACGTTCAGCAGAACACAGCGTTATCAATCAGTTTATGATTTTCTGGCAGAACGATGCACATGCTAAATTGAAACCAATAAAATTAAAAGTACTTTATAATACAGAATCCCATCGGTGACTAGCTAACGAGATACATTCGTGATAAGTGTTGCTGAAACCCGAAGAGAAGCCTGTGTTCTAATACTTTCTGTGGTTCTATTGAGAGTTGAATGGATCTTACTATCCGAATCACCGAATTACAAACATACCGACACTCGGTTACTCGTTTGGCAGCGATCCATCGACTGATGGACAGCGGAATTCTTGGCCAAATGCATCCACACATGTGTTGATGCCTCGAATGAAAACTAGTGAAAATATCGAGTTGGTAGCAGACTACTGTCAAACAGTTCGATGTATCACATCTGTCACGAATAAACTTTAATCCATGGACGATTAGGGGTGTACGCATAAGTGTATAAAGATATTCCGGAAGACGCAGATTTCATTGACACTAAATATTCAACAAATCTGAAGATCCTTGAATCCTGAACCTACAATGGTCGGTTGGGTTAACATTACGCCCCGGTAAGAAGCAAACATATACTTTAATTAAGCTATGTAATTTTCCTTATTTCGATAAGAGCTATGCACTCTGAGCTGTAAGATTAATATAGTTATTCGACTTTGAGACGAGAATATTTCACTCAGTCCTAGAAAGAGGTCTGCATGTGTCAAACCAAGTAGACAGTGGGAAATTTCGCCTTCTGCTAAACCGAATATGCCAGACTCTCCAGGCTAGTATTGATACAAAGATATTCAGCGAGGAGGGAGGAGGAAAAGTTGCAGGTCTCTTTGGACTTGAGCAAGGATGATGTGTCCCTCCTTTTAGAGAGTATAACACACTTATATAGGCAAGCTGCTTGCAACATTGTTAAGCCTCTTGCCTTGGAGAGTGTTCTCAGAGACTCTTTGAGAATCAATGATGATAAGATTCAGATATTCTCGAATGCCTGGGTTACGTATGGCAAAGGCATCATCGTAAATTTGAGACAACAATCTATTTTCCCTGTGCAAGTAAGTACTACTATTGGAATAGTAGTCTTAAATCTTAAGAGGATCTGTTCGTTTAATTAAGCCATGAAATGAATATTATACTCTATGCAATCTACATTCAAAGTTACTTACTCTGCTATAGGTGAAAGATATAGACTGGTGTCTAAATGTCCAAACTTCGTCGTCTACTATTAAAAAAGATGTTCGACCAGTAGCCCTTCTTGAATTGGGTTTAACTGGTGAACAGAATTCGAAACTAACAGTAGAATTCAATAAAAAGGAACTCACTCACTTGTACGAGAATCTGGAGAAAATCCAGGCACAACTGGATGCACTAAAATAGTGCTGAAATATATTTGCTAAGTTTTTGGTGAACCATGTTTTTCTCTTTATTTACAAAAACCCAATGACTTATTCTACAAATCGTATTAAACAATGTGCTAACCCTAAGTATCCAGATATCCTACTGGTTCTTTACGTTCTCGTAAAGTTTGTTACCTTTATCTACATGTTCATATAAGTGAGGACTTCTATTGGGTAAGACACTGGTGACACTGGTGATAGTTCGATGATCTCCTTCGGAAAACTGAAAATCTACCTTTGGATTTTTGGAATACCTTTGACTCTCCTCTTTGGAATTCTCTTTCCTGCCAGAGGGAGGTAGAGTTTCCAAGATCGTCGGAGATCTTTTGACGAAAATGCGTGTTCTGCATACTACCAAGACTACTAAGATTATTAAAAGGAACAAAGTCAGAGCCGTGAGAGCACCTACTATCCAGCCGAGCCTTTCATCTGCGGAATTAAATAGAGTTCAGCATACTTTATATGACGTTTGACAAAGTGTGGACTGAAATTCTAATTGAGAAGATTGATACCCACCGCCCACGGTACTCAGTAATACGAGGGATGCGTTACCCAGCTCAAGGTCAGCGTTCTCGTTTGGCAGAGTGAACTTACAAGTCCATTGGCCGAGATCCGAATGGTCAGGCATGAACTCTAACTTACAAATGCCGGTCGCATAGTCCATCTGGATATTGTGTCTACAATAGACAAGTTCCACTTTACTACAGGGCCCAGGGTTTTTTATTAACTGACACCAAAATTACGTCAACTGTACCTGCCCCGCTTAGTAGTGCCATTAACACTCTGTTGGATGTGTATCTTAGGCGCATGAATCCAGTGGCATTGGACTTCGGAGAAAGCACTGTCTACTTTACATGCGAGGGTGACCATTTGATGGGACGCGGCCCAAAGTGCCACGGTAACTGGCTCTAGAATCACGAATCTCTCATAATTGCTATTCTGACACTCTCAAGCTCTTTCCCAATCACCTAAAGCTTTCTTCTTCAGCTCCCCGAGTGGACACATATAAAAAAATCTTTGGTGCATCCGTAAACCCGGACTGTGCACAAGCAGTGCTCGTGCTTTGCCTCTTACAGAGGACTTGCAGCAAATGGGTGCTTCACTCTTGCGATTGTCCTCCAAAAGGACACTCGCAAGACAGACACAAAAAACACTGAAATGAAAGGGTGCTTTTGCGAGACACAGAGTTAGTTGGTGAAGGATGAGACGGAAGTGAGTCGATTCGGACGCGTGTCCGTTTTGAACTCTCGTTTATTTGGAGAAATAGTTTACAGTGCCGAAGACTCACGCCGAATGTACCGCAGGTGCGTTAGAGCACCTAAGTGCGGATTGTCCGATCGTACAACTTATCAATAATATAATGGCACATGAAGATCGATTCGAGACGAATTATCCTAAAGGCGAGCTATATGTATATGTAATGAGCAGTCCTCCGTCTATGACGGAATTCCTCTCGGCCGTTTGTTCACGCTGGGATTACTGATGCCACGGACATCATTCATGCTCCTTTCACACGCAGTTTCAATGGCGAAACAAGTGCAATTATCATGTGGAATGACATCACACCGAGAAACATCAGATTCACGCACGGCCATTCATAATGAAGAACTTACCGGACTACGGATTGCTCACTTACTGACAACTTTACCAAGCAACTGTGTATGCAAGGTTCGAATGTACACATAGATCGTATAATAGTCGAACTACCTGCGGTGTTGATTGCCAGCCACTTTGCAGTTGGCAAAGTTTTCCTACTCACAAGAGGACGTTTTATTGATGCAAGAATATTATCTGGACGGCTGATAATTTAGAAACCTAAACTCCTTAAGAAATAAATATACTTATAAGCGAATTTCCTACGTAGTCTTTTAAATAAACTCATGCCTACATACTGCTATCACTAACTACTAAGTACGGGAATCCAAGCCCGACTTCTGTCGACAGTGACCCGAAGGAAGGACGATAGTCAACTGGGCATAAATTTGACTGAGTAATCTCTAATATAATGAAAGAGCAATCAGTACATCTGCACTAAAGTCGAGGCTGGATTCATCCCGGCGACGTAGAAAAGAAATACTAGGATTACGTGGATGTTTCTGCCGTAATAAATAAAGTATGAAGAAAGAAAGTGAAGAAGAAACAGAAAGATTACAAGAAATGCGAGCACCAGACTTGCTCGCTGGCTCAAACGTATACGGCGAAAGTACACGTATGTGTTAGGCAAAGCTCCTAACGCGGGCTATTATCTATGCTAAACGCGAAATCATTTGAGCGCAGACTTGCCGTTGAGCATATAAATAAGATAGGGTGAATGACATTTGAGTGATAGATGTTATTTAATGAAAGCTGCCCCCCCCCAAGCCGGCTGCTACGAGAACCTTGATACCAGAGGACACCAGCAGTAAGACTGGAGTATCGAAAACGCCTTACTACGGGATGAGGAAGTGAATCTTGCGACAAACCAATATAATGATTGCGGAAAGAGAAGGTGCATCCCGCAGAAGAACATGTCTAAGTAACAGGGGAACGCGGATGGTATACTACTGATGACTCAGTCATGCCAGTGCCAGCCAGCAATAATGAACTAATAAATCTCTCCTGAGGACAATTTATCGCAGCGAGGATCGATCGTCGCGTAGGATATATCAACGAATGAAAACAAGACGAATGCGGGAGGAGAACCGGCGACTGATAAATTAGGACGATCTAATGCTAATAAATGCAAATCGCGGTCTTCTCCGACTGGCTCAGTAAACGTAATTAGCCGGAGAATGCGCGGTAACAATGGCTGGCTCTGTGCTTGCCTCTGTATTACAGCTAGCAACTAGGAATCTCCGTTTCTCGTAAACACAATGGACTTTCAATGACGCGAGAAGCACCGTGCATACATATGTATATGACTTAAAGGTCGATACATCACAGTGTGCGTGGAAAGTGAGCCGCCCGATGAGAGGTTCGCCGGCTTTACCCACCGTCATGTGAGACTGATAGTACAAAGAATGAGATGCTTTCAGCACTTTCCACTAATTGTCTGCGAAGAGAGGAGTATGTCGGCTAGATACGAATGCTTTTCAGGCACTGACTGCTGATTTGCGAAGTATTGAAAGATCAGTGAGTTTAAGTGCTAGCTTGGAGATATGCGTTTATCCTGAAATGGCAGGGCGAATATGTACTCTCTGGCATGCACGCTCCATCACCACTGATGCCCTCACCCACGACAGTCTTCGAGGAATCTAGATCAGATAACTGCTAGGATCTAATAATGTTCTCATCCTTAATTATTACATGACTCCGTTTTGCCGGCCTATCTGTTATACCTTCCATCCTTTGCCAGGGACGTACTAACAATCCTCTGCGGTGGAACCTCTTTGAAAGATTACAATAGTTAGAGGAGCGAACGAGGATTTTATGAATGATGATTGATTCAATGAGAGAAATTCAAGGCAGATACACGACTGTATTCTGAACATCTTCCGCAATGAATTGCTAGCACAAACCGGGCATTGGAGTTCAAAAGCCAGAGTAACCGGATGGATCGACCTTTTGCTCTGAGTCTACTATGACGCGAGCGATCATAAATACTAAAAGTGCTAAGCTAACAGCACTTTGGGGCCCGACGATGCCTGGACTGTGCCTCCAAACTGTAGCTTACGAGGCAAGGAACGAGGACGACATGGCTTGGGACCAGAATCACGTCAGATTAAGTACGACGAGCACAGATCCGCGAGTCTTTCGCTTTCGATCTGGATCAGTGATCGATAAGCAGTGCTTATACCCTCACCGTGGGAAGGAACGAGTCACGAGTCTCACTCTCAAGACTCTATGATACCTGGCTCAAGAAGGCTGAGCTTCGCGGGAGGAGCATCCGTGTAGTTCTGCCTGCCGCGTATCCTGGCACCGCAGGTCCACAGTCCTTCCTGTTCGGCAAGAGCGTGACTCAATCTGACACTACAGTCTCTGGCCTCACTTCCCGCCGCTGGGAATTGTTTTACCACCACGGTCGTATTCGAATTCACCGGCGTCAAGGACCAACGACACTGCTCCACCGATGAAGAGATCACGCAGCGTAGGAGGACTGTGCCGCCGGATGAGACTTGAATGTCCTGCGATAGTTCGGAGAACTTCACTTCATCTGAAACACAGTATCGCATGCCATGAATTCAATATGCCGTCGTTCAATTTTTTATCATTCTCGTGTACACTAATTGAACAGCTAGCTCAGAGATTTTAACACTAAATTTTCAAGATTAGAATATATTAATAATATTGGAGTCTGGAATAATCGAGATTCATGAACTCTCGTAACTGATGACACAACGCGAACTCACGAGTGTATAGAAATAATGACAAGAGTCTAATTTTCGTTTCGGATTAATATTCGATCGCTTCTACTTCACGAGGATTTTCTTAAGAGTTACCGAGAGTGAAAGTACGTGTGTACCTTGCTCGAACACGGTGAGCTTGACGTAGGGTGAAGAGAGGACGGTGTTGAGAGAACTAATCGACACCTGGCAGCCCCATTGGCCCTGTTTCTCCGCGTAAACTCGAGAGAGAGTGAGCGAGCAATCTCTGCCGAGATCACCGTTGCTCGGGAATTCCTGGGCGACGATCTCAGGATCGTTCCCGTGCAGGGGCTTCCACAGCCACGTGCATTTCTCCACACGACTGCTGGTCACGCACTTCAGTGTCGTCTCAGAGCCGATTGGCACGGAGGTCTCGCTCGGCATTTCCACAAAGTTCACCTTAGCTGGAACAGGACGAGATAACTTGACCGATTGTAAGCGAGCCGACGTGCTCAGATAATAATACTGTCATTCTCTGCGTGAGCACGTTGTACGGAATGACGTCTTGATAATGACGACGCAATTTTTCAGTAAAAATCATTACTGTAATACTTTGTTTTATCAAAGGCAAGAATGTATTCACTTGAAACTATTTTTTCACATTTCACTAAAAGTGGAAGTCAGGATGCTCACCGGTGGGCAGAAGACTGACGGTGGCCGGTGGTGCCTCGTGCAAGATTCCTTCCGGCGACAATCGCACGCCGCATGTCCAAAGACCCTCCTCCTCGTACAAGATATTCTTGAATCGTACCGAGCAATCATGCTCCGCATCCCTATTCGGACTGAACTTCTTCACGAGGAGGGGCTCGCCGCTGGCGTTCGTAGCTCGCCAGGACCATTCGCACTGAACTACTGGTTTGTTCGCCAGGCACCTTAGGAGCACCGATTCACCAGCTGCTACTTGAACACCCTTTGACAGTTGCACGAACTCGACTGAAAGAGCGATCCCACGAATCAGTATTAAATAGGATTATCATACAATGAACCTCTCTATTCATACCAAGAAACAGTTGATTTATCTCGTTTCGCACATTTAATTTCCATTAAACTCCAAGAATTTCTACTCCCATGAATAAGAATTTAAATTAAATTAACTCGTAAGTCTAGTTTTATCTTGAAACCACTGAAATTTTAATAATTTCTGTGCATCCGATTGCACCTGAGAAAGTTCTAAAGGAAATTAAAGGTGTGAATTTTATATCGACAGAATATATTAAATATTGTTTTCGAAGATACACACTTTCGGAAATTACGAATCGAATGGGGGATGACTGAGTGAACGAAGAGTTCGGGTCAATTCTCGCGCCGCAGGTCCAATAGCCCTCTTGCTCGGCCAAGACATTCTTCAACTTCATGGTGCAATCCGTGCTATCATTGCCCGCAGCAGGGAATCTCTTCACCTCGAGATTCCAAGGCTGTGATTGATTGAGTTGGCGCCAGGACCATTGACATTCTCGCACGGCCGATCTTGTCCGGCAAATTATCTGCGCCGGTGCACCGGCAGGTACCTCAACGACACTCTCGTGCTTTGCGAATGCGATTAATATTTCTGTGAACACACCAATTTACTTTTATTCTATTGTGATAGTTCGGAAATAATTAAGACTAAATATCTATCAGACTATGCGCTCCGATGGCATCGACGAGTATTCTGAACTTCCCAATAACACAAAGACCTTAATAATAAATTGACAATAACTGCAACCACCTGTTCCCTCGCGGTGTACTCTTATCAACCGAGAGCGTTCAGCATACAGAAAAATACACTGTACGTGTCTATAATATTGCTGCCGATGTGTAAACGGTGCGGATAAAAATACCAATGTTAAAGGTGCATTGTCACACAGCGATTATCCGAGTGCTCTCGCTCAAAAGCACTTGCGCAAATAAGTGAATCTACTCTCATGCGACGATACGTCGACCACGAATGCTAAAAATTATACCTTGATTCTCGTTAACGATGCTCAACTTGGCTGGTTCGGTACTGGTGAACGGGTCGTTCACGGAGCTCCTGGCAGCGCAAGTCCAATATCCCGTCTGCTCGTGTTTCGTACTGGAGAATCTCACGGAGCAATCGTTGCTATTGTTCCCGAAGGCTGGGAATTGTCGCACGGGCAGAGGGTGGGTGGTGGGGGTGACCGTTGTCGTGGTCACCGTCGGAACAATGGCTAAAATTCAAAGTGTATCATTAAAATAAAAATAATTTTATAAAAGGAAAAGGAAAGAAATGAAAAGATATGAAACTCACTGGTTGAAATGGTGCTCTCATTAAAATTGGGGAGAGGAAGATGAACCGGAGGCAGAGGCTGCCAGGACCACTGACACTCGGCAACTGGACTGGCTGTCCTGCATGCCAGGAGCACAGACGCACCGAGTTCCGTCTCAATATGCTCGGGGACGTCAACGAACACCACTGGAACTGGAGGTGCTTTCGTCCCAGGCATGATGTCGTCCATTAAATGAGCTTTGATTTCTGGTTCAATAGTGCTCGACACATTTTCGGGTGCACTGATCGTCGTCGCTTCCGAAACATCGTCAGCTATTGGAATGCCTGAATGTAGAAATACGATTGTAGGGAGTCGATAACCAATCGAAATGAATGAACTTTACATGGGATGGCTGATGAATGTACTGAGAAACTTCAGAGAATGCCAAGATTCTTAAAGTTACTGTTGCCTTTAAATTTGAGTCAAAAGGCAACAAACAACTACATAGTTCTGTAGAGTTAAAAATTCCACAGAAGGTTGCTTGCAAATAATCATTACCAATAACAAGTATCCCTCATCAATTCTACTCGCACACATAAGTACGACTCTAACGTTACAAAATCTAAAAATCTCCTAGCACATTCAAATGAACTGTACGTATTGAGCGAGTATCGAGCCCGTCAAGGGTTGCATACCAGTGGATCTAGGCGAAAGAAGTTATTACACTGTGCGTATCGAGGTCTCGCAAGTGACTGCCGAGCAATGCGAACCAAACAATATCGCGCTCGATAGCGAAATGATCGCTTGGGTGATTCAGTCTGAGTTCTGTCACGGGTCAGCGCGTTGCTCTATCTAAGAAAGCGGGGCGGAAATCCAGTGGGTTTTGTATTCGCACCTCTAGCCGCGGGCTCCTCCGCATGTACATGAACTAAACTGTAAACCTTCGTATCTCATTAACTTAAATCAATGATTCTTGAAGAGATAAATCTGTGTTACAAAGAATTTTGCAATCAGTACTGACTGATTCCTTTCGATCAGGTATCAATCAGCAATTGTAGACTATAATGCAACTGCATGTTTTTATTAGTTTCCACGAGTACAAACAATTTCGGTTCTTGTAAAAGAGTTTCTGTATCTTCTTTACAACTGACAATACTCATTTAATTCTGTGTGAGTGGTCCTTGATCATGAGAAACAATGTTCAACTTACCCATGACACATATCGGTGCCAGAGCCCTGCTAGTGCAGGTGGCAAATAGCGTTCTATCGTTTTAAGCAAACGTGTTTACACACGTATATGATACGAGTATGTATTGACACGATACAGTACTGTCACACCGCTGGCAATAGTATGTGTAAATGGAACTTAAGAGACTTTCGCGGCCCGGAAAAAACATTAAACGCATGTTTCTCCAACTATTTTTCAAAAATCGACCTGCATGATTAAACGAAAACTATTCGGCCGATTTTTTCTAAATTTTGCATGTAACGAAGCTGATGGCAATGTTTATTATCATAGTCAGAAGTGTGGCTAATTTAATTTAACAACAGACAAAGATTTACACCCTGTAGCTCCATTGGCTTGGTAAAACGAGTGGAAAGAAACTCCGGTGGAGTGAGAGACGGATATATGTAGGACACATCGGGCAGGAAGCTACGACGGTCACGTAGACAATCGCCTTGCGTCGCGCGTCTACCACCGCGTGCAGATAGAACCCAGGGACGGATCGATCAAAGTGCTCGGCAAATGTTGACTCTCTTTCTCTTTCTCTCTCCTCGAAATATGATTCACCGCCTATCTGACAATGAAACTGATTCGATAAAGCAGAAACATTACACGTATCGTTATGCTAAAGCTATGGATTTATGAGCTTCGGAGATGTTTCATCGGCGGTCACAGTCAGGACACTGCGCCCGAACACCTCTTTCTATAATTTCTACCCCTCACTTCTTCGTTGAAATTGGTTTCCTACAAGCTGTAGCATTTACGATATTTAAAAAAATGTACTATGTTATTATTTTCATTTTTAAATAAAAAATTCGGCACTTTGGAACAGAAAGACTACGTGGAGGATTGAACTACGAAGTCTAGGTTTGTTTATTCTAGGAAACTAGATAATGGTCCATTTGCAAAGGGTGATTTTCTATTTTCTACCTGCTATAATAAGTATTATCGTTTCTAAGAAGAGTGCTTCCGATTCACAGGAGTGTCTATAATGAAATAGACATACAGTTCTCTATTCTATGCCTCCATCCTATTTACTATTATACAAACAGTTTATGTATTATACAATCTACGAATATCTGAACTTAAAGTCGGTCAAACATTACGTCGAGCAATAGTATAAGAATTACGAATTAAGAGCTATTTTCTCTGTCAATTTTTAGAGGTTCTTGCTAGTTGAAAAGCCATAATGACTGAACGAATGTGCAAGAGCCAATTTAGCTCTAGGTGCATTAAAAGTGGATCCTTGATATGTTCCCTAACAGGACATCCTCGTGAGCTGGCGGGTTCGACCTCAAGAAGCGAAGTGGTCGCTGACACTGGAAGGTCGTCTCGGCTTTACATTGACATACTCATCGACGCGCGATTTTATGGTCGCACATGCCAGGATCGTCCGCGGTAGGAATGTATGCCTTCGTCGTGTTCGCTCAGGCATCGGGTGCATCCTTATATGAATTCGTTAATTCCCTATGCGTGAGAGAAGAGAGCGAGAGCTTCTTTCGAAACTGTTACACAACTTGGCGTGCACGCGCGACGCGACACCGCTGCTCGCAATAATGCCAATATGCGATGCGATCACGATTCTGTTTCATCGTTGTCCTAGTCAAAATTGGATAATCGAAACTTTGATCAAGCTTGGTTCGAACTGGGAATTCTTCAAGTTACAAACGAAGCAGTATTCGAAATTATAAAGTTTAGTCACGAATGAAATTGAGAAGTTGGAATTTGAGTTTTGAAATTGATATCTATAGAACAGGAGAATGTCGAACTCGCAGTGATAAAATAATAATTGTAAACCGGTTTAAAATGTGGATGAAAATAGCACGCAATTTCAAGTTTGCTTTTTCAATTTGCAATGGAATTCACTGTATTCTCGGAGGATGCCCGATGAACTCGGCGTTTCACGGCGAGCTAGGCGAGCCGTGAGAATTATTGCATAAGGCGACGTATCGTATGTGCAGGTATTACCACCTGTCATATTAATAGACAGCAGGCAGTCCGCGCTAGTACCGAACTATTTTACACGCGCTACTTGCCACTGCACTTGTCTCGACACAGAAAAGGTAGCCGGAGGAGGCGGAGACGCTTGGTAATTAATGCATAACGGAGAAAAATCGTCTTGTAAAAAAGGGGAAGTAAAGTGGCTGGAAGGAAGCCGAGCCTGCAAAATCTGAGTCACGGTGCGTCGGTTTGGCCAGCCAAGGCCGTCGTTTACTTTCTTATACTTTCTCACTTTCTTCGCGATCGCCTTATACCACCTTCCTATTGCAATCAACCTGTCTAATGAATTCTTATCTATCCCATATTCTTTTATCGCCTTCCATCTACTGTACTAACGAAGGCGTATGTCTAACTTATCCTCCAAATAATCCAATTAAATTTAATGAAGTTTTTGAATACCACAGGAAAGCAGATAAGTTCCTAAATGTAGAAAAATAAAACTGAAATTAACGCAAAGTGATTTAAATCCCAGTTGTCGGAATTGCAAACTCGTGTGAAAATGATAATGATATATTTAATTTTACAAATCCCTACCACATTATACTTGGCAATGTTTGCAATTAAATTAACTGGCTAAATATTAGAGTTAGTTTATGGACATCGTCAGATAAAATTCAGAAGTCTTTAGTTCGGTAGAGCATAGAATCATTTCTGGCGCAGCTTTCTTCGAGCGTCGGATCTCGTTCCTTCGAAAGGACGTCCAAAGGCTTAACGGGTACAGATCAGCATGCGGTCGTTGCTTAATTAAAACTTTGGTATTTCGAGTATGCGAGGCTGTCCGGCTACCAGGATGATGCCGGATCGGAGCGGCTTTCTCAGCGCGGGGCTTCAGCGTGACTAATTCCACAACAATGGAATCTCATCTCGAGCGGCGAGGATCGGAGCGCGCAAGTGTCGTCCACGCGTCCATGGCTCCAGGAGAAGAGAAGCCTGTCTCGATCGAGGTCTCCTCCTCTTCGAGGAGGAAAAAAGCTCCCAACGTCAGAGGGAATTTCGCGCGGCAGTTAAGAGAACGTGCTCTGCTCAAGGCACGTACTGCGTACAACACGTAGACAGGAGCGACGGTCATTAACCCGCCGCGGCGTCTGGACGGACAATTAAAGAGACCGGGCGAACTCGGCCGGCCCGATTTCTTTTTCTTACTAGTCGAAATTGTGAAATCCGAAATACGTCAGGCCCCCTAACGGGGCCTAGGGAGCTTGCCGCTGCTCGGCGAAACACGGCCAATTGCTTGCGCAAACCGATGGGAAATGAGCGAATGCAAGGGCTATGACTTGCCCGAGGTCGTTTCGACTCACCTCTAAAGCTTCGTATTAGAATTGGACGAACATAATAAAGCAAACTTTTTAAATATTTATTTTTTAGCCTTAGCAACTACTCTGTCCTATTATTTAAAGTCTGACATGTTACCTTATCAATGTCCATAAAATTTACTTGCAAGTATAGAGAAATAAATTTTCATGAACAGTATTATCAATAGAACATTTTTGGAATCTACGTCAATGTCTAGCTTTTACTATTAGTCACCGAAGCGATTGAATTTCTATCTTTACTAGCGTGACCCCACAATCGATATGTTTTGGAGGGACAATCACAACCGGCCAGTCATCAATAAAGGCTGAATGAAATCAATTGACGCAAGCTCGATCATGCGGCGCGTGAGTCACGCAGTTCTTTCAGACGTACCGTTGAGCGACGCGTGCGTTATCTATTTGCATAGTTTGATGCACAAAGTCAGCCGAAGTATCGCAATGACGCTACGTGGAATTGACAACCGGCACGGAATAATTATTGCATGCTTTCCCGTAATAAGCCCTGATCGAATCGGCTGATGCAAGAATTCCGTGTCATTTTTATTTTTCGCCGAATTTCGACTCTCTTCGTCGCCAACGATCTTCTCTTCTCCGAGACGATTCTTCGAGGAAGTGTAAATTTCACGCGACTTCTCAGAACGATATGAAACGGTACATACCGTTTCAACTTCACACACGACACAATGATGAAATTGGAATTACCGGGATTAACTGGGAAACTTTGTCGCATCGATCGTCACACGGAATGAATTCAAAGAAAGCGCAAAGTGTACGAGGAATCAATCAAAATTACAATAAATAGATTCAATACCAAATAGTAATAACTGTGTATAAACAATTGGAATGTTTTCGTGGAAGAATGACTTAATTAAAAAGTAATGGAAAATCCATTTGAACTGTTTGAAGAAAAACGTGTTGGGTAACAAAAGAAATAAAATGTTAAATAACCAAATGGCAAACACACTAAGCTCACAGTATCACTGTTAAATCAATTGGTTAATGCGTATCCGTAATTCCATGATCTCACTGCAAATGGATAACCATGTACACAATCGTATGCCGTAGCGTTCGTTAGTTTGCTAATATCGCGTAAACAATCGATGAATGCTAATTCCACGCTCAGCTATGCAAGAGCTTCGTTATCGAGGGAATCAAGGAAGCCGGCCTTGAGCAGGTGGCATTAGAATTAACCCCGGAAACAAGCCCTGCTAATTGCGGCATCACCAGCTTCCGTTCGCTTGTCGCGAATACTAAAGCCTTCCCTATCCCTTTTATGGCACTCCTTTCCTAGAACCCCATATCTAATTCGAAAGAAATGATTTTTTATTTAAAATTAACACCGTACTCTCGGGTTTATGGTTAACAGCAGTACGCGCGCACCTGCAGGCAACAGGTAGAATGATCGCCAAGCTTAATTCTAATCCTACGAACCCTTTCTATTTATTACTACTCGAAACTCCATAAAAATACTGGGGAGATTAACGCGTAATTTAGAGACATGTTCCTACTTTTAATGGACAAATATTGCTCGTCGTAATGTTAATCAATTTACTCGAATTACAAATGTATATTAACTAATTGTATAATTAAACCGTGGAATTAATTTTAAATCTTTTCTATAAAAAGGGTAATAGGATTTGTTGTGTTTTCTCTGTCTACATCGTCGCCGGTATTCGTTGCTTTAGGAAGAACTAAGAGTACCACGAAACTAAACTCGGACTTCATCAGGCTCTAAAGTAAAGAGACAAAGTGGGACCTTGATGGGAATTCCTGAAACCTGCGGAAGCGAAGACACAGTACACTGACGGGTGTGACCGAGCCATGTGTGTAAACTTCGATCCGTCATTTTTCTCGTTTGCCGAGCAAACGGCGCGTGGAGGACCGAGAATTCCGTGAACGTCGCGCCTGCCTTTCTGTCTACGGTGTCAAGGATGCGCAGGAATGTGCATCCTTCGATGCCAGGACTCGCTACTGCTGCTGCTATCCTCCGTTATGCTATCCTCAATACAGACTAAGCTGCCGAGGATTCCAAAAATAGAATGTACGAAACACTACTTTCAAGACTAAAAAGCATTGCACATACTAAAGTCTAATAAATCGTCAAGGTGCTGTTTTTTCATCATCATTAAATCCTTGACCAACTAAAATTTAATTCAAAAATGAAATTGCCTAGCAAAATTAATGCTCGTGCAAACGGTTCTATAATTTAACCCATTTCATGAGTAAACATTTCAATAACTAGAAAGCATACGTCTTATAATTATACGCCTTGATTGATAAGGGGTTGGGCTAAACCGAAATATACCTGAGAAACTACCAATTGGTCGTTAAATGACTAAAGCGATATCGATTGCAGGGGGTATACAGAAATTACGCCGTCCCAAATTGAAGTTCGCCAAGTGCCCGAGTGATATCGACGAGTTAGTAACCTCGACTAACTAAAACATGAGTGATAAATTGAATTAGTAAAGGAATGTCTAATATGAGATCGCTTACACTCGGCAAAAGTTATTTCTGGCGAACGAGGGAGCAATTGCCGAGCAAGTACTGCGGGCTCCAGTGAGTTATAATGATAATGATAAGGGCAAAGACTGCATCAGCCGGACGATGATGGCCGGACTTGAGCAACGCGTAACCTGGATGCCTGGCGAGAGCGGCTATAAGTAACAAGTGCTAATTATCAGCGTTCCGCGTGAGTTGATGGCATCTCGTCCCAGCCATCTTCATCCTTTCCTGTCTGCCGCTCGACTGAATCCTCTGTCTACCACTCGTGCAGGCGCCCAAGCCTACCTGCTTTGAACCCTTCGCTCTCAAGACGCAGTTATAGATTTCGGGCAAACAATATACCGTGTCGAAAAGCTCACTCCTGTTTTCGTAACTGCTTTCAGCTGATACTTCCCCGGCGCAAATAAGCGCACTTCTCCAACGCAAATATTGTGTCACGTCGATTGCGCGCGATCTCGGCAAACAGACTAATATTGGGAAAAACTTCCGCCAGTCCCTTGGAAGGAATTGGGTTTTGATCTCGAGCCCTATAAATCTCTGATATGATAGACATTGATTTGCTTAGTATATTCTAGAATCAAATGTTATAGAAAAGTATTCGCAAAACTAACACAGATTTTCCTATCCGCTTTTGTTATAAAGGGAGATTTAGGCCCGCTCGATAAGTTAAGTTCTATAGCAATGAGATTGAAGCTTTGCGAAGATTCTTTTCAGGCTGCCGATCGACGACAAACACGAAGCCCAATCGAGTTCTATTTCTGTCTAAGAAATAAATATCGATCAGGCAATTGACGCAATGCCGGAGCATTATTGTTCGGAATATTGACGAGTCCGAGTTGATGAAACGCGTGCATGATATTTTACTTGAAATTCTGGAGAGGCTGGCAGAGATGGAGAAGAGAGCAGAGCGATTGGAAAGGATCTCTCCTCTCGCCGCCGCTTGGCCGGGAATGCAGGATCTCCTGGGGCTCTTCTTCCCCACGTGTTTGCATTCCAGTGCGATGTTTCACTAAATGCACGCATTGCATCGAGTTTAACCACCCTCCTTAGAGAAGAACCAGTTCTTTCGGCCTGAGACCGGGGCGTTCCCCGAGTGAGCCTGCGAGAGTGCACCTCCAACCCAAGGGAATGCTTTACGAGTAGACCTGGCGAAAGAGTCGCCGAAATTCCAGTCCGCTCGAGTTCCTTGCCACACCAACTTTAACTTTTGGCTTTACCTTAGCCAGACATTTTTTTTCTTCTAATTTATATTCATCTATCGCTCCCTGCAAAGTGAGACGCGTGACTATTACGTGGAGCTTCGGCACCGTTTTAATGTTTACGAGAATACCAAAGGGCTTGGAAAAAGAATAAAGCAAATAAGGAATGCTATAAAGTAGGAGGTTCGCTAAATATAGCAAGGGAAATAACTTGCTGCTGTTATAAACTGGATGGAGTCTGATATAACGCGGTATTTTATTTTTAAACGCATTGCAGATCCATTTAAGACTAAATTTAAGACCAAGTTTAAGAAAAAGTTATATTATAGCCTTAGAATTGACTTCGGAATTCAAGAATGTTCAAGTGTAACACTCGAACAACTCTCCTAATATCAGAACAGAGAATTGTTCTATTACACTGTTACGGTTAGTTTCATCCGCGAGATTAGTCATTTGAAAATACTATAAAGTGAGTTCTAACCGCGCAAACTCAACTAGCTCGACCTAGTTGCCTATAAAGTACTATCAAATCATTCGGAAAATTAAAGAAACTTGAATTGTAAGTAACTGAAGCTAAAAGAAATAAAACTACTAAGTCGTAGAAAAAGTGAAGTGTGAAGCGAGCATTGTATAGAACGAAAAGAGAGGAGCGAGTCAGAGTGACAAGGCGACTCTAGGCGGATTCTAGACGATCCTTCGTGCCTCGCTCTAATTCCTCCGGCGTGAGAGATCGGCATGATTTCCCTGCGCTCGTCCACTCGCCTTCGGAGTCACGGGCTTCTGCTCCCAGCGAAAATCGGCTTCTCCGCATGCTTCCACCGGCTGTCTCAGCCGGTAGCTGCTCGCTTTGTTATTCCGACGACATCCGCGACGAAAGTGAGACCAGCCGAGCGAATATTTCGGAGCCGATCGCATGCGATGTCTCTCCGTCTGGCCGCACGGTAAGGAGAGCACGCGCGACGAGTCGTGCTCGACTTGTTAATGAAATGCAAGCGGCGAATGCGCCCGAGAGAAAAGAGATTGCTGCGAGATAGATCACTCTCGAGAGCACGAAGGGAGAGAACCGCCCCGGGCGATGCTTCGTTTCACTGCCAAGGCGAGACCGGTGGAACTAAGGAAATCCGGGGAGAGAGATACGTTCTCCTTCGAGTGCTGCTGCCAACTGAACTGCCTTAGACGAACTTTCATAGATAGAACTCACTCTAGCACATAGGCGCGCTTTACTCATTTATTACGATGCTTGTTGGTAGAAAAATCTACTATATATTAATATATTGAAAGTACTGATTCATTTATAGATATGTTAGAACTAATAATTTATTCATTTACGACTGGAATTAATTTCTGTTAGTTGATTTCGTTTTCTTTCAAACTTCCTTGTTTTTGTTTCATTCAACATTTGTTTCAACATTGATCAATCATAAGTCTGATCAAGGAAACGCAATAAATAAAACGAAGTCGATCAGTCATCGATCAATCTCCACGCGTTTGAGAATATTTGTTTCGCGAGATCCATCTAAACGTCTCGAGCTAAGAAAATAAAAAGCACGCGATAATTCAACGAAGAATGATGCGAGACTCGAATAAACAATGAATCGTGGAAGTTAATCGTTGCTATTAGGGGAACACCCTGATTGCCCTCGTACTAGTCATTTTGAATGCAACATTGGTATAGTGATTTGACTACTACGTGGCCCTTGTCGAGGCTGAGGCCTTCGGGCTCGTAAAATGACGGCTTCCCGCATATTAATTGACGTTCTACGATACTACGAATGCCACCGATCCCACCACACTGTTACACACTAGTTGTTCCTTCTGTCTCTCATGCTCCGTCCTAGTCAAATCCATTTGGAACTAATGAACGTCCCGAGTTTCACGAGTTAATGACCACCTGTTGTAACGAGCGAGCGACACTTCACACTCACGATTTATTACCGCCTGGGGGAAATCACTTGTCATTTATTGTCACCCGAAGATAACGCGAGGATCACTGACAATTTGCATAACAATGCCTCTCGAACAACTAAGAAATATCGACAATACTGTGTCATTCAAATATCTGCAATTGCTAATCGGTGCTGTTTTGTACCAACGAAGAAGAAGGCGGAGTCGAAAAGTCTTCAAAGGAATTTTGCATTATGCAATTGACTATTCTCCGCACAAACGCTTAATTACGCATGGCCAATTTCCATCTGTGATTGATCGGGCCTGAAAATCTCCGTGATTAATTCTGCAATCTCTGTAGCATCATTTTCGTAAAGCTGCAATTGTTTATCCCGAGACTCCTCATCCCTCCAATCACTCGGCGACTGGGCTTGTTCGATTTCGCTTAAGACAACATCGACCTGTTGTTTCAACGAATGACTGAAGGCTCGTTAAGAGCAGAAGTGCACAGCGGAGAGTCTCGAGGCCTTCGAGAAATCGAGAGATAAGCCGAAAACCTCGATTTTAAGGCCCTCTTAAGATATTTGCTCGGGCTAATATTTTCATCAAATAAGAGGCGTCATCTTGTCGAGTGAATGTCATCTTACAGTCCGCACAGTCTGTCTACCCACAATAACAGCCTGAGAAAGCGTACATCTGACACGAGCAGCTAGCACGACCAAACTAGAAGAAGCTCAAGAGTGTGACGGGGACTCACCATTGCAGAGGATTGCCATGCAGGAAACTAGTGCGATCGAGATGATCATCTTGGAGAACGCTGAGGGCGTCGTCATCTTCGTAGATGATTTGGTCGGAGGCAATGTCGCATTTATATCACTGAATACTAGGTAGCCCGTCTGTCTCTTCTCGTCGAAGCTTCCTGGCCGGCGCGCACGTGTACTTTGCGTCCAAGCGTTTCCTCGCGTACGATTTGTACCCGCACCCAAGTCGATGACGCATGTAAATCCCCCTCCGAGCCGATTGACAAGCGCGCGTAAACGTAATACCGGCTTCGGCTTGTCCCGCAACTTTTACCCTCGATTCGATCACCGGTAACTAGGAATCTTCACTGTAGGCTCCTGTGGAATCTTTCTAGCGGAGGACACCGAGAGTCCTTTAATTAGGAAGGAGCTTGTGTCCCGAGCTCTCCACTGTGTACCGATCGGAGGATCGTTGAAGAATGATGTTCCAGGTTGGAGCTCCTCGTGTCCTCGGCGTCGTCAGGCACGGTGCGGCGCTTCGAGGGAAGTCAGCCTCTTGAAAGGACAATTACGAGATATCAGCGCTGGGATCGAGCCGGGCGTTCGGTATGCGGATAACGGAAGGATCATTCCCTCGTTAAGTACTTGACCTTCTTCGATCGCGTGGAATACGTGTGTGCGAGTGAGAGTACATGTGCCGTCGAGAGGCGCACCATGTGCATCGCCGATACCGCCTGAATATCTCGGTAAATCCTTATCGAGTTCTCTCAGTCTCTCTTTCTGTGCGCCCGCTCGCCAACGTTAGTGCCACCGCGACTAATTTATGACGCAGTTCCGTTATAGCAATGTGACGACAATCTCCACTATCTGCACTACTGGCTTCTGAGTGCACATGAAACTCCCGATAACGCGAGCGAGGCTCCGCTGTTCTCCTCTTCGAGCCAAGCGGAAGCATAAGCTTTCGTGATGGAGCACTTTATCGCGCGACGCTGATCGAAAACAGCTAATTTTCAATGGCGAGGTCGAGCGAGCTCGTATTTACACGGCATCACGACGCAAGTGAATGTTACTGATCGATGAGGGCAAGTACATTACTACAGGAACGATGAATCCGTGTATAAAACAATGGAAAGAGATGATTTTCAAATAAGACCATTTGTTTTCATCGGTACTCTATAAGAGACACGGTAGATATGAAGTTATTGAAGATAAGATGTGTATGTTTCTCTAGCAAATTCTGTATACTAAACAAGGAAATGCTGTTGTTAATTAAGTTCTTTTTATAGAAGCCAATGAGAGAAACTGGTGTCCAACAAAACCGAGCTGTGCACTGTTACCGAGTCTAATTACGTTTCTACCAGTATGTCAAAGCTACCGAAGCGTGAAGTAACAGTGTTCGCCGGGCGATCGCGTGTAATTATCATATAATGGACAAGCTGGCATATGTGTCGATTGAGAATAATTGCTCGTCTCTGCGGTAACTCAAGTAACGGCATGCTAATCGGCATCGATGATTCAACGGTACAACTTAACAAGTAAAAGCAACGGAGAGAGAATGCACTCCAATCCGTGAGAGAACTTCCACGAACCTAACACGCTAGACCGTCAAAATCCAAGAACACCTTTCTAGGATATCTAAAGAATGTACAACCCATTAGTAAGCGTCGTGGAATTTCCAAACTTGGCTGCCAAGGAATTCCCAAAGCCTACCTGACACGATCCGGAAGTGCCGGGGGAGAGCTTCTTTCACCGAATCCACCTTACTCGGCTGGCTTACTCACTGTCACTTTCGGTATCCCTTCTTCCCCGGTGTACAGTAAATCCCACACAGTGTTCGCCGTGTCACGTGAAAACTAGCCGGCGACTAATAAGAGATCAACACGAGTTGCGAGAAGCCTATCTTCTATGGAAGGTGGTGGTGCTGGTGATTCCAAAGTCGCCTAGAAGAATCACTAAAGAGATCGTCCGGCTCTCTTTAAGGGTAGTATCGAGTTTGTTGTTTTTTCCGGCAAAAACTGGAAACCTGGTCAAGGGCTGCTCGCGTCCCGAAGGATCTTCTATCTTGGAAAGTATGTCTCTCTGTACGGCAAAGTATCGCGGCTGCTCGGTGGCAAGCGTCGTAACCGACTGCAGCTGCAGACAGTGGGATGATGGTCGTCGTCGCGGAGCTCGATGTCGGTCTCGGTCTCGGTCTCGGCGGTGTTGTATGCGCCGCGACGCACGCTCGCGCAAGTGGGGGTCCAATGGTTACCGGGGCACCCACGGGCCGACGTGCCGGGGCCCCTACCAGCCCGGGAACCCTACCAGGAGCAGTCGTCGCCGTGGCTCTGCCTCCCACTCGGCCCGAGACTCGGTGGAAACAGTGCTCTGGGACTCTCGGAGTTCGCATCGCAGGTGTAAGCGGCAGCAACCAGGGCCCTCGAGGAATGCTCGAATGCCGGGGAGGATGGACCCTCGGGATCCTAGCTCCGGGCGAAATGCCCTGACTGCTCTGGAATGTGGCTATTGTCCCACATAAGGCCTCGTTCGATCGATCGCTTTTTCGATCATCCGTCCGCACTTGCCCCTCCTCCTCCTCTCTCCTCTCTCCCGTCTCCCTCGCTCCTCTCCTTCACTTATGTCCGATTAATAGCACGTTACGTTCTTCTACTCGATTCTCCTCGCTCTCGAAACCGCCTTGAACTACTGCTTCGCCGTTTACTCTGGAATAACTGTATAACCGATCGGCCACCACCGCCGCCGCCACCGCCACTACCGTCGCCGCCGCCTCTTCCATCATTTCACTGCAAAGAGTCTCGTAATTGGAACGCGGGCTCGATCACGAAGCAACCGGCTGCTATGATCGCCAAGTGATACGCGATGGTACCGGAACCCACAAAGGGTCCCCGCTGCCATAATTAGCTGGCGGTAGCATCGGGCGATCAATACCACTGGTGACTAGCATGCTGGTGTCACGATACATCGGGCACGACATTGTTCGTGCAAATGCTCGGCGCATCGCTAATAATAATCGACGTGTGCTCTCTAAGCGGAGAGAGGGGCCATATTTCAGGGAGGAGCAGAGCGTGTAATCGGCGACGACCATGACCTCGAAATAGTTGGTGTCGCATCGCCATCCGATCACCACTCGCATCACTTCGCCCCGTTAAATGCCTAATATAATAATACGTCAGAACTCTCACGGGGCCGGGGAACCCGTGGTGAAAGAAGAAATTACGCAGACACGAATTCCAATCGTGAGACTTATGCAAAGTAGTTGAGGAGGCTGGATGCTGTGCTCCTCGATCTAGGTTGCTCGATCCAAGAGTTATGAATGAAGGAACGTTATCTAGCGAGCTAATCTCTTTCTCTCTCTCTCTTTTTCCCTCTCTTTCGATCTCGAATCGATCGCGCGCGCTTTTAGCATATTATTTCGGGGTCGCGTGACTCACCGCTCGCGCGCTGACTAATTCCGTTATTTCCATTGAGTAATTCCGCTGGAGGAGAGCGAGGCGAGAAAACCGAGAGGAATAGGAGGCTTGGTGATCGAAGTGCGGGCCGTTGGGAAAGGGCCAAAGTAGAGCGGGCGTGCGAGCGCCGGAGGAATGGCGGAGTACTCTTATTAAAACGATTATACAGTGCAACCAGCCAGGATCGCCTCCTTTATACTCTGTCTGTTCGGATGTGCACCACTTATGTCAGGACGAGAGAGCTCATTCCGGACCGACAATGAGAAAGCAGGAGCGCGCGCGCACCACCTGTAATCATGCCATTTGTACACTTGATGACCTTGATGCTATCCGTACCACCCGAGGAGCCTTGAACTTGTATGCCGAAGAATCTCGCGGGAACTTGGCAAACGATCAAGTCGGCACATTCCTGAACAGGTTGCTCCTTTGACTCCCCGGAGGAGCAGACACGACGCATTCTAGGCCGTAATTTGTCTGGTATTTAATGGTCTATTAACCAGGGAACACTCACCAAGAGAGATTGCAGTCTATAAGGCTTTCAAGGCTTGAATTCTATGAAGGAAAGCTTTTTAATCTAATTACCATTTATTGGGCAGTTTACTCTAATTAGAATCTATATTGAAACCGCTATAGTTTAATATCATACAGGAAAAGTAAGAGTTTAAATATGACTTCATGAATTCAACGAAGGCACTGCAGACTTCGTGCAGTCTTTAAATTATTGTTTGACTTTGATCATTGGTTATGAAAATCAGGGAACATTTGCTAAAATGATAAAAATGATAAAAATAATAAATCAAAAGTAAAAATTAGGATTTAAATGCAAATATTATTATTTTCCGATAGTTCAAGGCGGTTTACAGTCTATTGAATGATACGACTTATATTATTTCAAATGTACTCGTGTACTCCGGAACATCAACGATGACTCGAGCCAAGTTGGCCCCTTCGACAAAGAATAAGCGCGCGAGATTACAGTGGACGTTGCTTAATTCGAGTAGGAGTGCTCCTTGCGTAATGTGAAATGCGAGTTGACATAACTCGACGAGTTTATGAAGCGTGCGTGCAAGAGAGTTGCAGGGAGCCGAGATTGAAACATGTGAGTGGAAAAGGTGAGTGGCTGACCGGTGTAAGGTCAATGTCGAGCAGATTGATCAAACTTTCGGTCATCCAGTGATCCCCACTATCCGGCATGCTTTCACGACCAAGGTAAAAATCGATAGTATGCAGGAAACATCGTAACATTCCGAACGATACACGTGGCTTGTATCCAAAAATTCCTTGCCGCTCCTGCATTACTTTTAATGACGTTTTTGTCGAGTAAACTACTTTTTCATCGAGAAACTTCAGTTTGATTCAGGATCAGTCTATTGAAATAAGATCGGTCTAATCTATAATAATTACTTTTCTAATGCATTTTCAAAATAATGTAAAATGTGTAAAAATGTGAAAATGGCGCACTACTTTCGATATATAAATAATTATTCAATAATCCAAAATAACTCAATGTTGCAATTGATAAATAATCATAAATGAGTAACACTTTGACACTCTTGAAACTGGACGCCGGACATTACCGTTTCACGAGAGGAACCGGCGGTGAGCAAGCAATTTTTTGCTGGCCTCTCCGCGCTACACAAAAGGTACCTAATTAGGCACCTCGTGCGCCCTTGACCGCGGCAATAATCTGCTATTTGGGAAGTCCATTTCCGCGTTACGGCGCAGCTGAGAAACGGTTACGGAGACGATCATCTACGTGGCCGCGTGATCGTTTATCACGTCGATTCTAGCTGGCGCCAGTCTCCCGCCGCCCATATGGGCTCTGTCCAATTAAACATTCAATTTCCCTGGAAATTACAGCTATTGGCACCTATTCCATCTAACGATTGTAACCTCAATTACCCATTATTACGGAACGTTGATGACTGCTTTCTAGCTTTGGCTATCTCTCTCTATTTCCTCTCAGATAGAGAGCTTGTTTTTTTGAATAACAACTGAAAAACATTTTGCACAATTCGAGAATCCTGTAAGTGTTTTAATTTGGTCTTGAGATATACATTGGCTAATGATATAATTAAAACAATACTTTAATACTTTATTCATTTTCTATCAAAAAGTGGAAATGAAAAACTTATGCTGTATTATCCATAAAAAATTAAATGTCCAAGTCTTAAACTTTTCCAAGCCAGATTGTGTCCATGTGAAATTCCCTGAGAAACTTTAGCGACAAAGCTCAACGATGCATGGAGGATCGAAAGTAAATTCTACCAATTTCTGACCAGTGAAACCGGGTAAAAGTGGGATGCGTCTGAACTGCCTACAATGTATGTACGAACTGGCTTCGATGGACTTGGTATTCCGATTGAATCGCATTGGCGCTTCTGAAAGGGAATTCATCGTATGGAAATTGTCGATCGATTGTTCGTCTACTCCAGGCTGAGGAATGGTCGCGCGCGCTCTCGCCGCTATTCTAGCGAGTATGAACTAGTATCGTCGTTACCCGTGTGTTTTACGGCCCGGCCACTTGCGATAATAAATCACTCGTGTTGTTCGTTAACGTGTACATCTCACTCCTGGAAATGCATATGTACGATACTGCCTCTCGTATTCTATGCAACGAACAGCATAAATAACGAGAACGACTTTCAGTTTAACTTTAAGCTCTAATTGTACTTTTTAATGCCGGCAACCAAGAGAAATGGAAAATAGTAGTATTGCAAGAAAAAAGCATTAAATTTGAAAATATTCGATTTAAAGCTTGGCGTCTACAAAGGTCTTTTTTGACAATCAAACCTGTTTTGCACTCACAAAACTTTAAGTGAGATGCATGAGACTGGTTTGTACAAATGAAGTATTCAAGATACTCTTGTTGATAAAGAATTAATTTACGTTGTAGTCACGATGGGTGTGCGACTAAAAATGAATGATTCCGCTCTCTTCCACCTATAGCTATTGTCTCGGTGCACCTTGTTGCATATACGCGCGCGGTTGCATAACGCGATCCTGTCCGGAAACACTTTATTGGCGGCTAATTACTTGCATTGTTATCTCTCTCTATCGTCTGGACGCGCGGTAGTTATGGAAATTGAATGGAAAAACCGAAATTGCCATTGCGAGAAGTTGATATCGCGAGAGCTTTGATAGCGCGGCCGAGTCTGAGTCAAAGGTCCTCACGCGAATATCGATACTGATCGATTTATATGCCTTCAGCCTATTGATTAAATCCGCACCGTGGGAACGTTCTTATTTCTTGTGAACGCGTATCAGGATTAACGGAACGGTCTATCTAGAATCATTCTCCGCAATCGCGAGCTTATTCTTAGCGATTTTTTTATGAAGGATCGGAAATTTCGAAGTATCACGTAGCGCAAAAAGCGTTTTTTTCTTCGTTAATTCTTAGAGTACGGAGTCACGCTTGCCTTCCTTGTAATTCGATTATGACATAATTGTTAGATCCTTGAGACTCGCGGTAACGATAGGTTTCACGCTAGATTAATTTTCCCCGTCGGACTTATTCTGAGACTGCTTCGATTCCATACTGACATTAAGGAATTAATAAAATTGTCCCACCAGGGAAAGGTATATTATAAATGAAAAAATAATATTTTCTCAAATTAATCGGACATAAAACGCGAATCAAACACGCAGGAAATCACAGTCACACGCACATACTATACGTCAGAATCATCCGACGCATAGTATAGTTGCTACATTACACTTTCACCTGATCGCATGAACGGATTTGTAAAATATGTAAATCTGTTCAGTGAAAGGAATATTATACGAATTAACGAGTAAAGAAACATCAAATAATCGCGCCGTAAATAATTCTTGTGTCGACTCTGAAAGATGGCATTATGTGAAAAGATCCGCTTACCGAGTCTCATCTGCACTACCATCGCCATTGAACACCTGCCCACTGTTGAACCTCTCTTGGTAAACTGGCAAGGAACCCTTGTTATTCCTTACTCACATACCCACTCCACTTATCACATCACATTTCCGAACGTTCTATTGTTCTTGGCTCACAAGAATATTCTCTCCCTCTTGACAAAGTTTGACTACAAGCAATATAACAATATGGCAAAATCAAATCACTTATCGCTCGAGTTCCTGCTCGTTTGCCATGCCGAAGATTTATTCAGTGTGGACTTTACCAATGTCATTAAAACGCAAATAGAGAAATGATATCATAAAGCACACAGGAATAGTGAGTGTATAATGTAGTACGAAGTTAATAAAGACGAAGGTAATAAACTAGAACAGCGAGAACGAACACGAACACAGCGTCGATCTGTTCAAGTCAGACGATCGAGGCGTACTGCGCGGCGCTCCTATGAATTACACAGGCAAGGTTCTCCCCACTCTTACCCGATCACGATCGTGCAGGTTCCTTCGTTACCCACTATACCGACTACCATCGGAATTACGGCTAACAAAACAACTAAAGTCGGTATTACCGCTAATTCGATGGTAAAAAGCTGATTCCAAGTTTAGTGCGTCACCCTGTTTGTCCAATCTATTCTGTAGTATATACCTGGCTCGTGGCAGTATACACAAAACATCTCTCGGTAAACATTTAAGGAACCTTCGTAATCCCTACTTTACACTCATTTCAACACTCAAATTTTTTAATATTCTCAATTTACAGGCATATTTTCATTTCCCTTTGACAGTTAGATCAGAAGGATTATAAAAACAATGGCAAATCGCTTGTCGTGCGAATTCTTGCTCGCGTGCCAGGCCGGAGACTTATCTAGAGTGAAAACTCTCACGTCTAATCATCAATTAGAGGACTGGACTAATTTCCGACACGCAGCTTCGGGCGACAGTCCGTTGCACGTCGCTGCACGTGAAGGCCATGAAGAAGTCGTACGATTTTTATGCGACCATTTCGAGAGGCCTGATTTCAAATTCGACGTGGTCAATAAGGATACAAAGACGCCGCTGCACGAAGCCGCTCAGTTTTCCCGCCGCGGAATTGTTGAATATTTAATAGAGAAAGGTGCATTTCCTTCCAAATAAGCTGTATTGCATTTTATGTTATGCTTATTTAAGTAAACTTTATTAATAGGCGCTACGGTAGATGCTCTGAAGCGGGCAGATTGGACTCCTCTTATGCTGGCATGTACAAAAACAGGCGAGAACGCTTGCAAGTGTATAGAAACCCTTCTGGAAGCGAATGCAGATTTATCCTTGCGAAACAAGGACGGCTGGACTCCGATGCATCTTGTTTGCCGTTCAGGGAATGTGCAAGCCTTTAATATTTTATTGAAATGCTCCAAGGAGTCCATTGACGATCGTAGTAATAATGGTCGAAGCACCATGCATATTGCAGGTAGGAAATGGAGCATTCATGACTTTTTATTTATTTACGCAGAAATATTATGAAGTTTTCTTTATAGCTTTCCACGGACACAATGGTCTAATAGATCTCTTGGGAAAAGCGAAGCCGGACTTACTAGCAATCACAGATTCCTCCGGATCCACTCCTCTGCACGAAGCTATAAAGCAGGGAAACTTGAGTACAGCGAAGAAATTAATTGAATTAGGAGCAGACGTCCAAGCCGCAGATAATGTTGGCCAAACTATTCTACATATAGCTGCTCTCACTGGAAACGTCGAGGTCATCAAGTACATTTTGGAGAACCATTTCGCTGATCTTCACAGGGAAGCCCTTTTTGGTGTGACACCGCTTGTTGCGGCTCATCGGAGTAACCAGACGAATGCTATTCAATGTTTAATCGACTATGGTGCAACGAAATAAATTAGGAAATCTTTTTATATCTATCTCTGTATACTTAGTTGTACTGGTCTATATTTGTTGGATGGTGGCGAAAGCAGGAGGGATACACGTATTCAGAGATTGGTACACATTTATTTATCCTCTTTTCCTGTATCAGACAGTCTTAAAGAAGCATACAAAAATGAAGAAACGGAGGCTCGTATTAGATCGGAGATACCTAGGTTCATTTCTCTTTTGTCTTTTCATTTCTTTTTTACACAATCTTGTCACTTGTCTGTCATTGTCTCTTGCGTCTCACGTGCTTTCCTTTCCTCGTTCAGCTTGTCTTTTGCCTTCATTTGTATCATCGGCGTGCGTTGACTGCTGCTGTTGCTGCTGCTGCTGCTGCTGCGGCGATGTACGATTACGGAAAGAAGAATTGTATATGGCGCGTACTAGGTGCTAACGCGCGTCCGCGTATCATTAGTTTAAATATATATGTTCACTTATTACAAAAGAAACGTAACTGGTAAGATCACAGAATTTTCACGAATTCTATGCGTATACGCGAGAGCTCGACTGTGTGCCTGTTCGTCTCTGGGTCCGTTGTATATGTGTGTGTGTGTGAGAGTGCATTGAATCGCCTGAAAGATGCAGTTCTCAATGACAATCCGCCGGAAACATCTCTTGAGGTGTGTGCGCGTGTGTGTCCGTTCGTGTATGCGTGTTGCGGCTGCTTTAGAAAAGATTCCCGTCGAAAAATATTCCCGCCGACACTTTCGAGGGGGATGGGTGACGTGTTCTCCTGGTGGTATGTCATTCTCGCATGATTCCTACGCTTGCTTGCTCTCTTTCGCACGATTTTTTCCGCTTACAGTCTCTATCTATCGCTCAACATTACAATTATTTGATCATAAACCCATCGGAGCCTCGGAAACGAAGATTCAATCGCCAACAAAGACTCACATTTTTCTATTCTCGAAGGCCCGCAGTCACTTGTTGATACCGAAGAAAGGAGAGGGACGAAACAAAAGTGCAGAGGTTCATAATAATGATGGAACATCTCGAATTTGGAGAAGTGTGATCAAACATGATTAGAGGAAAAGACGAAGAGAGAGAGAGAGAGTGAGAGAGAGAGAGAAAGAGGGGGGGGATAGTGTTTCGAAAGAAACGGAAAGAGAGTTTGAACCAGATGGCAAGAATAGGAATGGAAAAAGACTGGGATCTGATGAAGAAGGGGACATGAAGGTAGGAACGGGGACAGGATATTTATATTTATAAAACGACTAAGGATAAAACATGCACTGTTGTATATCTGTCCATCCGACAAATGCTGCACATAACGCAGCCTTATTCGTCTTGCATTTCTCGCATCCTTTCACTATCTTACCCACCGCTCAAGCGTCTCTCTCCTTCAATCTTTCATCCACTAGATGTGTATGTAACATGGATGTAAGTCCTCCCCTCGAGTCGAGCTACGCACGGATGAGTGCTTGATAGCAATTCACGCTTCTCTTACCCTCCTTCGTCGCAGCTACTTGTTCGTCGCTTAATGCGGAGTCGCTCTTTCTCTTTTGTTATAAATATCCAGTGATTACTTGGGCTGGTTTTTTTCCTTTAATAGTTTACTTCCTCGCTTACTTTATTTACACATTAACTATTACGCTTGGGAGCTTAAGTTAAGATCGCCTGACGCGAGCGCCGTGTCCACGATAGTAGTCCATAATGATTCCACTACTTACTAGTAAACTTGCCTTACCTAGCAAATATTTTTGTCTTGTTCACATTAATCAGTAGGGTGGCGCGATCAATCTCCGCGCAAACTTCATCTCTCTCTCTCGCTTGCTCGCACTTCCTCTCTCACTTTCGCGCACTTCTTCCATTTACAATACAAGTATTCAACATGTACAAAGCCCTATATACAGTATGTACATTCTCTCGCTGAAATAGTTTCACGGTCTTTCCCTTACGCCAGCACGACAGACACTGCTTGCTCTGCCTTGACTATCCTAAATACATATCCTCACACGTTAACGTGGCCCGCCGGTTTCGCTGCTCACATGAAAAAATGCCTCTTTCCTTTTCACGCGCGACATCGCGAGACCCCCCTCTTTTCTTCACGGATGGAATGTGGATCTGGCTTTGTGCTAATTACGACTATCTGGTAGTACTTTCGTACACGGACACGATACGATAAACCACATGGTTGCTCGCAGAAAATATTATGTGTTTCAAGGTGAGTTCGCACGGTGCGAGTCATCCAATTTCGAGTGCGAGCTTGCCAGTTGGCGAGCTAGTAAACGACTGACCAAAAAATAGACTAATTAATAAAAGTTTACCGGGGAACACCGCATGGCAACTTGAAAAGATTCAATAAATGTTGAGTGCGATGTTGTACGAGTAAAAAATGCCGAAGAAAGTTGTCAGTTTAGACAAATTCTCGAAACAAATACAGGTTTTGCTAAAACTGATCGAAAACAACTATGCAAAGGAGCGTGTATTGAATTTGTCATGCCTTTGAGCGATTGCCTTGATAAAAAGAGAGATACGTTTTGTATCAAACTACCCCCTTGCCACGAATGGAAGTAGGTGTGAATCTTGTATGTTGAACATATCTTTCTTAGGTCTGTTATGTTTGGCCGACGAAGTTTTACTAAAGCACAGAAGTCTCGACTGGATCCGTTTTACTCGAAGAACCGGAAGGGTAACGGACTGCGAAACCGAACGCGACGTGCCGTGGTCGTTCGGCCCATCGAATCGGTCGAAACGATCTCGGCGATCGCTAATATACATTAGATAACACTCACGGATGATAAAAAATAAATAGCGCGCGCGGGATCCCATAGTTACATATTAGATATTATTACGCGGTTACGACATATACCTTTTTGTTTTTAAAAAATAGTAAAAAACAGTGACTAAGTTTCGCATTTTTCCACGTCGCTCGGAAAATCGCTTATATCACTATATACCTGCTTCGTACAATTTTCGTTCGGTCTCTCTCTCTCTCTCTCTTGCACTCTCTGTCTCACTCTCTCGCGCGCTTGCCCTCTCGTGCTCGCTCTTCCTCTCACTTTATAATTAATATCGGTACTGTATACATACATATACATATATATATTTTTGTATTTATAAAAATAACATTCTGGGACTAAAACGTAACGTTCCAAAGCAATGTACAAGTGAGGAGCTGGCTGGGACGACCGATAAAGGTACACTTTAGCCGTGCATTACACTCTGCGATTTCTTTTTCTTCTCCCGACTCTCCTCCTAGCCGGGCAAGGAAATTTAATTTCCGCCCATCAGGAGAGTGAGAAGCGGCTCGTTCGTTCCTTCGAAAGTTTAAGCTTATTACACCTCTCACGCGCATACCGCAAAACGTTATTATTACTTTCTGAATGCTGCTCCCACGTTACACACAGCCGTGTGCGAGGAGAGGGTCCAACCACTGTCAAGAGTAATTCTTTCTACAAAGCAATCTCTACGTAACGCCATCTCGCCTGTCCGTCGCTTCACCAAGTCCTCGCGTCGGAGAAATGTATTTACTACAGGACTTAAGTAAGTGTTTTTCCTCTTCCTCTCGCTTGTCTCTCGTGTTGTAGTCACGGACGTAACGATGTAATTCGCGATATGTCACTACGAGCTAGTATGCTACTTGCTGCGCGAGAGTCGAAAGGTTTTCATTTTTCTCTCTCAAAAAGGAAAAGCAAACCCGACAATCTCCTTTATCCAGTCGTCACCGATTCCTCCGATTGTAAGAATCAAGTATATATCCCATTTCCCGCTGATCCTCGTGAGCCCGTTCACGGTGAACTCGACAATGCCCACGACTCCTGTCACGATCCATCCTGGCGCGACGGCGATATGTCTCTTCTAGTTTTTTTTTATATTATTACAAACAATGCGGACCACCTACGGCTATCCGCATCACGATCCCTCGAGTATGAGCCGTGAACCCGTCGAATCTAAGGGAGCGTGAGTGGCCACGTTCTCATAAGTGAATAAAAGGCTGGAGGATCGACGACGCGCGAGCAAATTTAAGTTTCCCCCGAAAGAATGAGAGGTTCTTCTACTTACGGGGCCAGATCTCGAGAGGACTCGGATCCAAGGAAACAACGTCTTCGAGCGTGATTTAAAGAAATAGAATGCACGTCGTGTCCCGCGACCAATTGATTAAACAGATCCACTCGTCTCGAAATCGAGCCACGTAGCCCGTGTCGTCGACATGTCAGCAGGTGCCGGAATAATCTAGGAGGACTCGTCACGTTTCGTCGTCATCTCCTTCACACAATAGCCGCCGCAGTGCCAATGCTAAACGCGCGCGCACGGCCCCGGCGGTACAACGACAACTTACTCTAAGAAGAGGTCCGCTAAGGTATCGTACAAGAAATTGATCTCACCGATTACACACTCGCACGGTTGACCCAGGACGGGGCGTCCCTTGGGAATCCCTCGTGAAATAGAGATTCCCATTGCCCGGACTCGGGATCACGGTCTCCTTATTTCCTTATACGCAAAACTGGTACCACGAAGAACAGAAACAAAGTTGCGGGCCTTCTCTAGAGGGCCCGGTGTATCGTTATGGCTAGAAACGCGTGCTCGCGACGCGTTTATGTTTGAGCTAGAAGCGCACGCTGCTCTTTCTCTCTCCCTTTCTCTGTGTCAAACGGCAGGACTCGGCACGATGCACCGGTGCCACGCTCCCTCGACAATCATGCACACGTACGTGGATCTCTTCAGGAACGAACCACCGTCATCAGAGGGGACCTCACCCACCTGGTCCCCAGTGTTCGCATCATAGTACGGATTGCGGCTGGAATTGGCGCCGATTATCCGAAACCATTGTTTCGACGTTGCTTCAAGGTACCCGTCCCCGTCGTCTTCGACAGCTAGGACGCCAACGGTACCCTTCGGACGTCCTAACACTCGCTATAGGAGGGCGGTGGCATTCCTCGTCCGGTATACATGTCCGTCTGCGGTTGTAGGTGGCAAACGACCGTGTGTCCGTCGAGAACTGCAACCGTTCTCGTATGGTCGTGTTGCGGCGGCATGCCGTAAGTTGCCGGCAGACGTGGCAGATCTCCGCGCTCGTACCTGACTTGTTGTCTGCGCAGTTTCTCCCAACAGGCGTTCACGGTCCTCTCTACAGCCGGACTGTATTCCGAGGGATCGTAGTGCATATTACCACCTCCACGCTCGCTCAGAGTCTGCCCGTAATGCACTAGATTCCTATCGGCGGCAGGTGAATACGGTATGAGTGGCCTGTGATCGCCATAACTCCTGGAGGACTGCCTGCTCATGTCGCTTTGTCTTCTGCCATCCTCATCAGACATATCCGAGACCTGAATCTCCCCAGCCCCAACTCCACCACCCCCTCGTTCGATCTCTTCGTAAACCGGGTCATCCTCGTTTGCCAGGCCGCGTGGCAGGTGTACGTGCTGGCCATGATGGCCGTGCAACTGATGATGCCCCGGGCCATTGTTACGGCCGTCGATGATCTCCGTGTACGTGTGATTATACGGCATCACGGCTCTTCTGCCCCCGCCGGTGGTCCTCGTGCCGCTCATCTCGTTATTCTCGTTCATCCGTCCTCGGTCACGGTTCCTACCGGTGTGACCGAGCGTCAGGGTGTTGTGGGTCCGTGGTGAGTCCTCCTGCTCGGAGCCCCCATGCCCGGAATCCCGAGAGCACGACTTAAAAGAAATGTTCTGTGGAAAGACGTCACTGCCATTAGAATACTGTCCAGCGCTTCCATTAAGAGTGGCTTGTTTCTCGTCAGGTCTAATGTGTGCAATGGGTCGTTGCGGGAATGGGTTACCATGTTCGTCGCACAATCATCTCAATTCTGGTCTAAACGAGACACTACTACGGCCAAACATTTTCATGCTCTCTAAGCGTATGTTCACTGGCGGACATTTGTCTCTAAACCTTGGAAAACAAGGATATCGAATTCCACGAGTGCACGGGAAACATCCTGATGTATGGGTTGCACGCGTATGCACTATCCTATGCACCCGTCCATGAAAACGCTTTACAGCTTCACGAGTCTGCATGCACATACATAGAAATGAGTGAGAAAATTCCGTGCTCTTCCGGCATGTACACGAAACAATCTAACTCCCGGGTGTCTGTCGATCTGTTTTCATTCCTGCTGTGAGAATCGCTCTAATAAACACGAACACTTAACTACATGTTCAACAGAAAAAAAACGTATCATCTAACGAATAGGAGTAATTCGATATGCGCGCGATATTTACACAGTGGATGATAAAAATTAAATCACCGGCGGAAAACAGGCAGAACTAGGAGAGAGTTGGTAAACTTGTACACGCGGGATGTTCGTCAAGGGTAGATTCGTTCGTTCCCACACCTCCATGCGTTCTCGAAGCAATAAAGCTTCGATCTCTTTCGTTAATCGCGTTCTTCTAAATGTGCAAAATGTGTCTAGGTGCTTCGAGCGAAACGGCACACCATGCACGAGAGAAAGAGATAGAGAGAGAGATAGTTAGAGAGAAACAGTCAAGTGAGAAGTCAAATGTGGAGGAGAGAGTGTTCACAGCACGCAGCACTCTAGCGAGAGGCAATGTAGTATACAAAACAGAGAAAGAGAGAGAAAGAGAGATAGTTAAATAGTAAAAGAAAGAATTAGACAGAGAGTGAAGACAGAGTGTAATGTAAGAGTGATTAGAGAGAAATGAGCGAGCGAGTGTTAGCTGCGCTTCTGTGAGTTAGTTACCTTCCACATGAGGTTTTTGTTAAGGTGGCCCCAAGTGGCAGTGGCAGATTTGGGGATATTGGGAGCTGAGGGTAAGAAGGCGTGACGGGCGTAAGGCAGGATGGCCACGATGTGAGCCTCTGTCGGAGAGGATTCACCTGGCACTGTTACTGCCGGCTGCCTATCGACTACTGCCCAGCTTCGACCGGATACCAAGTACTGTAAAAAGCGAACCATTCGCCGTTCCCACTTTAACCCCTCTTCCTTTACCATAGCCCACACGCCCAATCATCGGACGGCGGGAACACCTCGTCCATTGCTCAATTCATCGAGTACTATAATATACTCTATGTACAAACACGCGCATGGCTGAAATAAACACGTATGTGGGATGTATCTATCGGGCAGGATATCCTACGGACAATGGTGTGTCGGTGTCCAGGGAGCTCGAGTTACTATCGATGGAGCATTCGACGGTTTCGAATCACTCGACACTTTTGATTTCACCCGCAGATTTTTACGGACACGGTCGTCGAACTTTTAAAAATGAAAGAGGTGAACGAATGAATTTGAAGAAATGAATAAGACTCTCATCAGGCTTACCATTCATGTGGATGGTAGAAAGAATATTAGTTAATTAACGATTATAGAAATCCTCTTCTAAAAGGAAAATAATAATAATAATAGTTGGTAGATATTGGCAGATGACTGAGGATAGGAATCTAGAGATTTCTCGATTCATAGTAGGGTCGCTAGAATGATCCCTTAGAACAGGCGGACGGAGCTTAAAAACGAGGGCATAGATAGGGATGAAGCAGGGCCGGTGGTATCTCCGAGTATCCACGAGTGTGCGATGCTGCCCGGAAGCGTGCAGGATGTAACTCGTGCCCGGTTGAATCTACGATGTAACACCCTGAGATACGCGACGGCGACACGCACACCCTTGGTACCAGCGGCCCTTTCCCTTGGATGCGTGTTTGTCCCGGAGGTACGATACGAGATTCCACCTGTTTTCCGGCTCTATACGGACGGGTCACGCGAGCTCCGCATCCCAACTTCCGGCTAACACGAGGGAGCCACTATTTTTTCCTTTTCAAGTTGAATTTCCGAGCGCCTGTGTTTGCGCAGCGCTTATGGGTTTATAAGGGTTTTTCGATTAGGACGTATAAATTGGGGCATACTTTTCGCTCACGTCGAATATAAATAATCGAATCTACTTGATAAATCAAATCTGGTGGGTGCCCTGGTTGATGATATGAAATATACTAAAAATGTTAGAAGGCAGAGAATCATCGCGTTCACCAGGGTCGAAGAGAAAAATAGGATAAACAGGCATTCCGGGCACAGTTAGAATGAAACCGTTGAAAATCTGGCCTCTTTCACTCACGCAGAGCGCATTACGAAAACCTCTGCTAGGCAATTATAAAATCCCGCAAGCGCCGGCAACTCTGCTCGCGCGAAATTATAAAAGTGGACAATTTCGGGGAGATTAGTTGCGCCAAATAAATTAGATCATTAGCGGGCAGGCCCCGATGATCCGCATTACGTAGCTCTCGGCCTTAACCCGGCTGCGCTCGATGTTAATTAGCAAAGGCCGCGCCCAGGTCAGCGAAAAATAAAACAAATAAACAAAAACTAAACGGCGGGTGGCAATAGAGAGAAAGAGAGAGAGACAGAGAGAGAGAGAGAGAGAGTGAGAGACAGAATGACAGACAGAAAGAGAGAGTGAGTGTGAAAGAGAGTGGAAAAACCAACAATGGCATGTATGCAGTGAGCGCAAAAGTAGCTGATGGCAAATGTGCTTGTGCGCTGCCACGGCGGAGGTGTGAGTAAGAGACAGTGAGGCTAAGAGAGATCGTATAAATGTGTAGAGAGAACTAGACCAATGGGGGAGGCCGGGAGTGAGAAAGAGAAATGTGACGGATTGAACACTCGCGCGGATTTTTCTCGCCCATACCTTTTGCCTATCCTTCTTTGTTAAGTGACCGCTTGTGTATACTGTACGCGTGCACGGATGCATATGGTTGAAAGAGGAATTCGACCTGCGTAAAGTATGCGATCTGCAGGCCGAGTCCGTGCCCCGGTGCGCCAGCCACTCGACTGCACCGGGGTAAAAAGTGCGAAATCCTCGAATGAACTCACATCGTTCCCAATCGCGGTCTCTACCCGGTAGGAAGCAGCTTAAATATTCACCGAGCGCGTGGACAGAGCTCAAAAGCCTGCGCAACGAAAAACGGAGTGCACGATATGTCGATATAACAGAGCGTGGTAACAATACTGAACAATGTGCAGGTGGAAGCATTTTTCGAATGGCATGATTCTCTCTTGAACTCTGTCACGCATTTCGGATTCTGGTACACTACGAATCTTTTTGTACGTGCCCTCTTCCCTCGAATCTCGTGAATATCGGGTATCGATGAGAACAGTCGGATCACACGCCAATGCACTGACACAGTAATGATCTATAGGGATTGAGTACTCCAATGCACCCTCGGTTTGTTTGTTTCACCGATAAAAAAAAAAAAGTAAAAATAAAATCTCCACGTAAATGAACCAAGTTTATGCTTACTGTACTTGAAATTCAATATTGAAACATTGAGTATATCATCTGATTAATCGTAATCATTTTTGGAACGTAATACGCCAATTGTATTTCGAGTAAGAGTAATTAATTTGGCTTTAACCAATCCTAAGCTGAGAGCCAAATATTCAAAGGGCAAAAATTGCCGGACTTTCAACAGGCTGCCCCGCGGATTACTGACTCTTTACGACTGTAAAGCCGTAGCGTGAGCCCGAGAGCTTTCGTTAATGATCCGGAACATCTGAAAGAAACAGTAACCCTGGTGCGATTCAGCACCCGTGGCTTGCCGGCGTTTGACTGTCTAAACAAATAAAAAAAATGTCCTCTGTGAGAGGGGTGCGAGGGGGAGTGGAGGGTGGGGGTGGAGGAATGAATTATGTGTGGGTGAGAAGGTACAAAGTAGCCAGCAACCGCGTTACACCAAACCCAGAGCGAGATAAGAAGCACGAAAATCACCAATGGTTAGTAGGAGCCCTTGCGAACGGTACGGCTCGCGTGTTTACAACTGTGCAGAGAAAGAGAGAGCGTGCCTGTCATTAATACATGGTTGTACTCGAAGAAAATCAAGCTATCTCTAGCAATAGCAAGGCTTTCCTCGCTCCAAACTGACAATGAGCTAGGCAAGTCCTGCTGCCATTGAAACATAATTGGGAATAAGTGCAATGTGCCAGCTGATCGTGTCGAGGCTCGCTACTAATAGTACAATACACATTTCCGACACGTCTCCCCTCTTTCCAATGGCTTTTCCAAGCCGCCCTATTTGCGAAGTTCATTTCAGTCAGCATCCTATAATAACCGAATGCGAAAGGGGTCGGCACTCGTAAAGCTCTTGCATTATCTGCGCCCATAAATCGCAGCTTTATCGCAAGCTTGCTACAAGGATGCCCAATAATCTCCACTCTCCCCTATTTCTCTGATTCAATCGCACCCTGAGCGTCGCTCTCTCCCTTCACATACGCGTATCCTATATACGCGGTGCCTCTATTGCTTCGTGAAGCTCTAATGTCCTGGCGCCTCGCGCTAACACGATTGAATCGAAAGAGTCGAGGTTCGTTAAAGCCATCATCTCGCTCCGCTCTCGCTCGAGAGGGCCGATTTCGAGGCGGCGAAGCACGCCCCGATGAGAATGAAAAGAACGGGTTTCCGGCACGCGTCGTGCCCGCTAGGGTTACGCTTGCCGATTCGAAACGAATCCCTGTGACAAGGGAGGGGGGCTCGAGGACGAGCACGATTCACACACACCTCGCGATTTATCCTGGAACAGACTTGGGGTAACACATTAGAAAAAGGATGAGGCATCGCGGCCCGAGGGCGGCAACTGCCACCCTCGCAGTCCGAAGACGAGCCTTGCTGGGGTTGCTGATGTCGAATTAGCATTTTATGGTGCACAACGGGGAAAGTCGAGACTGCCGGTGACAGTGGTTAATGCTTAATTGAAATTATGGGCCGAGTATGAGTGCTGCCGCGAAGCGAATATGAGTGGGAGAGCTTTTTACAGGCTGCATGGACCTGATAGGGAACATCGTCCGATGAAATATTGCGAGAATCCAGCGAGTGCTGGATGACAGAGTTGTTAAGAAGATCAGCCGTTCTCACGACTGTTCGTTAGAGAGTCGCAGACGTGCGTTAATACTGTGCTCGCAGAATTGGGCCAGCAGGTGTGTCTTGTTATTTGAAGAGAAATATTGTTAGGACGCTGACTGTGATTGGAGGCGGTACTATTACTCTCAAGGGAGAGAGCGAGAGAGAGAGAGTGAGAGAGGGATCTCAATCGACTGTAGGTAGCACGGGCTAACTAGATTTCTCCTATCAGCCACGTAAACATCAGCTCTCGGGATGAGGAGATCTCGGAGTGATAGCGCCGGCAAATGGAGCGTTATTAATTCGGGTACGGTTAATCACACTTGCGTTACTAGGCGGCAGAGAGATTGAGAAGCGAAGGTCTGGATAGGGCTGCGAACTAGCGAGCGAGCGAGTGAGAACGAGGGTGGTGAGATGTCTAGAGCGAGTGTATCAAGGCTGGAGAAAAATGTACAAATAGGCGAGAGAATCAGAGAGATATTGGCGAGGCATAACAGAGAGCCGTGGCGAACGTACTAAGAAGATTTGCTATATCTTTTCTGTGCAATTAATTCTCCCTGGCACGATCTCTCTTTCAAACATTAGCTGCCGGACGTCATTGCACGCGACTATAGGCCTTGAAAGAGCGAGTGTCACTAAAAGAGACTGAAAGAGAGTTGGTAGACTAAAGTTGGAGTCTCGGTTTGGTGTACATAAGCGGCTGTCGGATACCTTGCTGAGTAGGATGCCTATTGTGGTTGCTAGGTGCCATCATGTGCATCTGGTGTGCCCCGACCGGCGATCTCAGCGACAAATTGTTCAGGTTCACGTTTATCGAAAGATTCGTATTGTTACAGGAGCCGGTGAGGTTGCTGTGATTGTTCGGCGGTGAAGTGGTCGCAGGGGTACCCACATTGGAGGCGGCATGGGGCGACAACCCAGAGCTGTCGGTCGTCGGAGCCGAGGGGTTCGACGAGGTGTTGTGCGAGGCGAAGTCCTTGCCACCATTGGCACCAGCTGCTCCGCTCGTACCCGACGAGCCACCGGAGCTTCCCGTCACCGTCTTCGAGCACCTCAGGCACTTCGGCAACCACGAATGACGGCGTACGAACTTCCGGTATTCCTTTCTCACCTGTAATGCCAAGAGCAAACCCGCCCCCCCAAAGAAACGCTTTAACGGTGCAGGAAAAAACAAGGCTCGTGCGAATACATGTTTATGCCAGTCGACTCCCTTAATTCGAGAATCGTACTGCTGGATATGAATATAACGAAGCGAAATGAGTAGCCTACTGCATACGTATGTACTTGAGGAAAGCATTGGTGCCGTATATATGCGTCAACTAAACTGGGAAGAACTGTGAAGTCGCAAAGTAATACTAGAAATCTTTGTAACTAAAAAACGTGGCACAAACTGGACACCAGGATTCCGAAATGAAAACTGAGGATTCGGATTGCCACAGCTCTTTATTTAAGGTACCCTTCGCTGACGCCACGCCCACCTTTGCTTTCTAGTGGTCGTGAGCCTTTGATTGTACTTTTAACATGATTCCAGCTAGCCTCACTTCTAAGTATCGTTTATCATATAAAGAATACACTTTGATACGTGGTGCACTGGATTCTTATGATACAGCGTGGATGATCTCTTAATGACATGTAAATCTAATATAACGTAGAAAAATCGATGTACAATCAATGTACGAGATGCGAGTGGCAAATAAAACGATGTATTACTGAATCAACTCCATTGAATTATCTATCTATTGACCTCCTAAATTACGCTACATTAATCCATGAAAACATTTTACATTGCTTTGAATATCGAATCTCATCCAGCAGGATAACTGGATGATCGAATTCGCAAAATTCGAGCTCGTCCTAGTTAAACTTACTCAAGTTTAAAGTAACGTGGAGGTCTGTACCCCGACGTATTCCCTTACCTTCTCGTTCTGAACGCAATGGAACACAAAGATGAACAGCCCTTGAAGACTATTCAGTACGGTGAAGATGTATGCCATCACGACGGACTCCTGGTTCAAGTATAGGAGGCCGAACGTCCAGGTGAGTCCCAGCAGGAAGACCAGGACGATAGCGCCCCTCAGCCAAGCCCTGATATCAGCAGACACGAAGAATGCATTAATTTTACATCAAGATTTCAATGCTGTTGAATTGAAATGGCGATGCTTAGAGGAATTCGCATGAATTCATCCTGTGACTTTCACTTCCTTAGAGAGGAGTGCAATCGCACCGCGCGTTAAATGATCGATGACGGTGTCGCTTTAGAAGTAACGATTCGTTCTATCGAGTTGCAGCCGAGCGGTGCGCGATATGGATCTCAAAGCTCCTCCAAAGGCGGATGCGATTGTTATTTGTTGCGTATGATTCTTCCGACAAAGCGAGATGACTGAGTAATCCAACATCATCCCGTACAGGTTCCCGCAAAGAAGAAATTCGTAAGGGCGTAATACTACCGGTAATATTTTAAAGTGGAAAGCGGTAGGTTCCCGTAAGCATCGCACGTACGTAGGTGGTCTCGAAGATGTAGGTTTCTAAACAGACACGTCTACGGAAGTAAGTACACATCTACACACACAGGTATCGAGATAGATAGGTAGATAAATAGATATAGGCCAGGTGGTGTAGAGCTGCGTTACTTCTAGTCTCCGACGTCTCTGACTACTCGTAAATCAGGCGATTACACCCGAAACTAAGGAAGGGAGGGTACAGCATGCAGTGATTAATCGTGTGCACTCACAGGAGAGGCAAATGCAGTGGCAGGTAAATAACGCAAAGTAATATCGATTGGCATGGGAGCCACGTGTGTTCTGTCAAGCGTGATGATACAAACGGAAGTATACAGATATACACGTGCATGGACCGCGCGGTGTGCATCAGTAAGCGACATGATGATAATTGCTACTTGCTAAGGTTACTGCTCCGGTGAGTTCGCACGATCTCTATGTGCCGATCTCTTGTGGTTACTACTGCTACAAACTACATTCACAGAAATTCCATATCTAAGATATGGGTGTGTGTGTGTGTGTATAGGTGTGTGTCTGGTAGCTCAATTCAAATGAAAACGAACTAAAGACAATCAAAGGGAACGGAACAGGTGTAGTTCTGTGTGTATGAGAGAGAGTAAAATGGTTAGTGAGAGGTCTGAGAGTATGTTAATGAAATGTGTAATAATAAAAATGGTAAATATCTTACAAGTGCGCTTGCAATTTGTTGGGAAGAGCATTCTCTTCCTTTCCACTACCAACCAACCACGCCATGCAGAAGAATGTAGAACAGTGTAGACAGAAGTGGGTAGAAGATTTAATACAAAAAATGAAACAAGACAGCAGTTAGGTGATTGTTCCGGCACCATTGATTATTTCATTATAGCTTATATATTCTGACTATAGGAAACCACGACTCGCGTTACTACTCTATTCGTTACTTTCCCGACTCCTTTCTGTAATTAGAGTTAACTGATACTCAAACACTCGCGAGAAGTGTAAAGATAATAGTAATACGAGTCGGGTTTATAAAAAATTTCAGCTACCATCACCAAGTAAAACATCATGTATAACTATCGTCTTTTTGTTTCATCTGTTATACGTCTGTCATCCCGAGTCAAGAAGAGTTATCTGAATTCGAACGAAAAACTAGAATACATTGCGATAAACAGAAAAAGATAGAGTGAGAGAAGAAAGGCAGTCTATAGAAATCTTGTAGGAGATGAACGCGACATTGTAAAACAGCTTCATTCAATCTGTACGGCAGTCACAGTGTCATCAAACTCATGTATATATACGCCACAATCTGGGATTCACAGAGCACAATACAATAGTGGTGTGTTCGAACCAACGGAAATATCTGCGGTCATTCCAACACAGGTACGTAAAACCAAAACCAAATAAAAGAAGAAACTCAGCATGGCCGGCCAAAAAGATGCGTGACAACAAAATTCTCGTTCGGGCGAGTCTCTTTTAAAGCGAGAGTAAAGCTTGCGAACGTGAATCGAAAGCAACAAACACTTGTTTAGTATCTACTCGACGAGAGGATCATATCACGGACGCAATACGAACGGACGGACTCGATCTCTTACATCATATATATATATAGGTATATACAAGTATATGTATATGGATATAGATATAGACAAAGTCGCATTGTACGATCTCGCATCATTAGCCAACCCAAGCGCACGATCTACCGGGCTTACCTTGCGCTGGCCAAACGCGAGTGCTCCTTGCTCTTCATCGCCACGGTGGTGTTGGCATGCCGACACATCATGTAGATAGCCATCGACAAAAATACCAGATTCGCCTGCAACACAAAGGCACATCACGGTGCACCAACTCTTAGTTTTGCTCTCTTAGAAGAGTGGCAGTTAAATGGGAGCACATTGAGATAGCTTACCAGGATCACGAGTATCACAGGACCAACGAAACTAAAGATGAAGTAGTTGTCAGCTCGAAGCCAGCAGTATCGGTCAGTGCCATAACTGAGTGGGTCGATTATACATGAAATAGCTACCACAAGTAGCGGCGCGCCATATGCTACCAAATAGTACCATCGAAGTCTCGACTTCTCCGCTTCGAAGACTTCGATTAGCATGACGTATAATTGGAATCCTGCATTAGAAAAGAGTAATTGATATAAATTAGGTAAAGTCGCTTTATTCCTCGGATTCAACTGAATTGATCAAACGCCTGTTAGTCATATGAGACGAAGAATTGTGGAAGAGAAGTGATATTTACCTTCAAGGAACATCCACGCAAACGCGCAGAGGAAGAAGAAGTGGAGCAGGCCGGCCACGATACCACAGACGACCCTTTGGTTCGTTTGGCCGATTCCAAAAACGAAGAGTACCTCCGCAATCAGCAGACACACGCAAAGATTCTTGTGGATGGTCGTTCTATCCGACTGACAAGTGAAGAATACCACACCACCCATTACACTTCCGTCTTCATATCAAATAAGGTATACAATTGTAAGTTTCACAGTAATTACCTTTAGTCCACGAAACAATTGAAAAGTCAAGATAGCCAGTACGAGGCAGACCACGGAGATAATGCAGCCAATATAGGTGATGATCTGAAGAGCGACTTGGTGAGCTATGTCCAATCTCACCGCGTGCACGTCCATAAGTACGGCGAAATTAGTCAAGTGATTGCATTCGCACACTGTGTGGGTGGCGTTTGTCTGACGCCGGTGGCAACCCACCTCCGACCAGGCACTGTAATCCAAATAACATTTTTTAATTTAATGTAATCGATACTAATAGAATTAAACGATTCATCGAGCTTCTTTAGATTTTTGTACTGGTAATTTAGAGTCCTAACTCAGCCCTAAGACAATATTAGCCTCGCTGTTCGGTCCAAAGTACCGTTGAAACAACAGATAAAAAAAACTCTAAAGTATCACGTGTCACATATAACTGTGTTGATTAAGGCTGACGAGTGATGGAAACCAATGGAAAAAGAGGGCAAGAAGGCAGTACAGAAGGATAGAGTTACCTCAAGATGTAGTCCCAGAAGACGCAAGTGGGATTGGTGACGTTCTCAACAGAAAGATGTTTGAAGTAGACTTTGACGGGCTCGGATAGTTGGATATGTCTTCCTTTGCCTAGGGACGCTGAAATCACTTTGCTATTGAGTAGCCTAGTCGTGTTCCTCTTGGGCAGTGGTTGCTGCTCGTCATTTAGGAGAACGGACGGTGGTTCTGCTTGCGGCTGCAGGATCTCTTCGAGCCTGTCAAAGGCCATGAAGACCAAGCGCACAATGCCGTCCTCGCTGTTCTCCAATAGGGCGCCTCTAGTCAACTCGACACGGTCGTTGGAGGCTGTCCACTTTTGCTGGGCTACCTCCGTTGGAAAGACCTCGACCTCGTCGCCGATATTACGTGCCTCGAGTACTCTCACCTCCATCACTAATCAAAGAAAATATCTCATATTAATCGTCACATCCAACCCAACTTCCTTCATCTTCGGGTTCATAAATAAATGTTGAAGATACACTGAATTCAGAAGTAGATTACACTTTGATATTCTTATATGTAGAATATCCAGGAAGTGTCACGGAAAATTCATGGCGCACAGCTAGCTTGAAACTATATCTACATCGAAACGGTACCGCTTTATCGTCTGCCGATCGGAAATCAAGAAGGCACGCGGCTTTCCGCGCGTTCTTTCCGCGCGATTAATCGCGAAGGCGCGACAAGAAAAATCTGAGGCACGCGATGCACCGGCGATCATGAGCGTTGCACTAGCCGTAGAGAAGGAAGAAGCATGTTCCTGGCCAACCGGGAATATTATGTTACGTGGCATCCGGCCCCGGCTGTCGCTCATCGAACTCAAGCCCGCTGCGCTTTTTGCTCTTTACTGTTATGCTATTTATCAGGCGAGCATCTGATGGTACTGCCAGCTACTCCGTTCGCGCCTCCGCTACCAAGCTCAATCACGCGTCCACACCGACTTCCGGGAAGTAAATCAAATCGCCGTCGTAATTTTCCCGACGGGTTTTGTTGCTGGGCCGCGCGCGCGCGCGCGCGCGCTCCAAAGGATGAAATAAAGCTCGCGTTACCCGGGTGGAAGCCGGGTAAGGGCATTACGACAATCCCTCCATGCTCGAGCTGCGCCGGATATTAAAGTGCACACGTTCCTGCGGTAACTGCCGATTTACGATGACCAGTGATGCGTCGAAACAGGTATAGTCGTATCCTAATTGTATAGGACGCGTTTAACGACAGTCAAAAAAAGTGCAATTGGAACATGAAAGCAAAAGACTTACGTATATTTCTGCCGCCATGGGTGATGGTCTTCTCGTGCTTGAGAGTATCTGCGAGAAGGAAGGCGTTCTCCTCGAGACCGATCAGCAGCGAGGTAGCCACCCTCATCTGCTCTTGATGAGTGAGATCTTTCCAGGATGCCATTTGCGCCTTGTCTAAGAGGTTGCTGCCCGTTCTCACGACGCCTTGCAGCAGCTCAGTCACGCTGACCTCCCTTTGATTTGGATCCTGATACGTCCTGATATCCTGCGCCATCTTCTCCGCCATGTTCTTGATGATCTTTGTAGTGATCATCATGTCGCCGCCGTAGAGGCCTCTGCTGTTGTTCGTCACTTGCGAGAGCTCTCTACTAATGCCTAGGATCACGTCGCCTTCGGTCACCCTATTCTCCAGGGTGGTCAGCCATACCGAGCGACATTCGCTCAGGTCCGGACTGTCCCGGTACCAGAAGGCCGAGTCGCCTCTCGCCAGGCATCTCCACCGTGCTAAGCCATTCGCACCACCCGGACAGCTCTGCACAGCTACGTCGCCTGCTCGAGTTGTATTCCACGAGAGGTTCCTCGCTATCACCGGGGGACACACTTGTCTGCCGTAGTCGTACCACTGCCCGTTCGAACTGGACTCCGGGAACAGCGTGCTTGGAACTGGAATGGTCGAGTTTTAGTTAGTGAACGCCTTAGTTTCTGCTCTCTTACTGCATTGCTGGCTTTTAGTTAATGATGCGCGCTCTAACGCAATTCCACTTTCCACTCCCGGTGGACCGCGCGGCTCAACGTGCGACAACCCGGCGCGCCAAATGGAATTTCGGACACCCCCGGGTGCCCTAATGTTTCCTACTGATTCGAGAGCTGAGTATTATGAAGTTCAAGCCCGGCGAGGCTACGAGTACCAGGCGGTAGTCTGTATATATCGAATTAAGGCTGATCGCGGATTATCCGTCTGGAATCGATCGCACCGTGAATCACTTTGGCGGCAACGTACTCGCGCCGGCAGATCTTAGTGTCGTCGCCAAGGTAAAGATAGCTTCTGATATTGAGCTCGGAGAATGATTCTCCATCTGACATAAAAGCTATACCAATACTATTAATCGTATATAAATTAATCCTTTGAAGGATGCTGGAAATTAAACGAGTCTTGTCAACGTATTCATTAATAATTCATTAACACGGTGACAAACAAAATTTATCTGAACTCTAATATGAGATTGATGAACATTTCTACTGAAGTTCGACTTAAAGATCTACGTATTCCCTCAAGGGTAGATCAAGTCCTGTCGTTGAGATGAAAAGACACGGATGAGGACGTACCGGTGGTCCTGCGGCTGGTTCGCCATGGGGCAAAAGTCGATGTGGTGGTGGCTTGAGTGGTTTCCGGAATAATAGGCGGTATTGGTGCTCCATTCGCCGAGGGTATGTTTGCCGGCGGTATTAGATCCTGGTCCACCTCGAGGACCTCGATATCCACCGAGGACCTGGTCGATGTAGGGCTGAAAGGAGAGTAGAAGGGATCGTTATCAGCCTGAGAGAGATAAAGTGAGAGGTCCGGAGAACGAATATACGTAGATCATCGTGTCAAGGCGAAGGTAACGATGTAACGATAATATTTCCGCGCACACCTCTCGAAGGCAAACGATGTAACGCGATCTTAGCGAGAGGATTCGCCGATCTCTTATTTTTCTCTCTACCGAGGTGTACGCGCCGCTCTGCCCGAGAATATCCGAGCTGACCTCGAGGAAAGTTAAAGGTCTATTATCAGAGAAAATACTTTGCCCCCGAGAGTTCCATGTCTGCTAGCGCGACGACTGCAAACTTTACTTTGACACTTTTCCGCTTGTGTATCTAGCAGTCGACTCTCCCCCCACCCCTTAATCGCGGATCATGTACTTAATAAACCTTCTACGCTTACTTCGCCCTGCTTAATAAACTTTCCACTGTGCTCGCTCTCTCCCTCTCCCGAACCCCGGGACTTCACCGCTGATAAAACTTTCCAACGGCGCCCGTTTGCGCCGAGGTGCGAAAGAGCGTGGGAGTGAACTCGACCGTTCTCCACTATTATTTTTATATCCCACCCGGAGGACTCTAATATAAATATTACCGAATGTCCGATAAGGAAGTGAACTCGAAATAAGCGAAAGAAAGGAAGTTACATCATATTTATCCGTTCGACAGGAGATTAAACCTGTCTTTCTACCGGCAGCCATGGGAATAAAGTGTTAGATGAACATACATATACTTGTATTAGTAAAACTTCTAAAGTGAGGAGTACCAAGGAGAGAACTGACCTTTGCGTGGTGGTAACTGGCAGCGGCGGTGTCGATGGAGCTGGTGGTTGGGGTGGTTGCTGAGCCGGGGGTGTCGTAATCCTCGAGGGAGGCCTGACGGTCGGCTTAGCCGTGCTCCAAACGCTCGGCTGAGAAGTTATGAACCACGGAGGACTCGGGCGAGACGTCGTGGTGGTCGTCGCAGCTGCAAATATTTCGTCGGCGTCCTTTTAACGTAGGCAGAGAGAGCCAGCGGAAAGGAGAGAAAGATAGACGGGGGTGGAAAGGTGATGATGGGAGTAGGCGAGGGAAGGTGGTCGGGCCGATGGAAAGCTTTACGGGGTAACGAAGAAGATCCGGAGGAGCTCGTCTGCGAGCTTATCGGATTCGAAGGCTGAGTATAATTAAGAAGGAAAGTGATTTCTGGAGTTGACTCGCGCGGGGCAGACGAGCTCCTCGGAAGCGAGCGTAGGGCCGCGTTGGCTCCGAGGCCGAGGGCCTCCTTCGATCCTTTAAAGCTCTCCTTTCAAGCACTCCCGCGGATCAGTCTCTCGTCGATTGCCATCGAGATGTTTCTCCTCTTACGGCCACCAATGATCGGGGAGCGCCCTTTGTTTCCCAGGATCCTGGAATTACCGCGTCGCGGATTCCTCGACCCCGACGATTCCACTTCATTTTTCATCCCGACTAGAGAACCGTCTGGACCGTGCTTCTCTCTCCTTCATTCTCCAACGATTCCATGGGAAATTAAACGATTGCATGGGAAATTGAACGATTTAAACGCGACGGGCGCGCCCGAGTGCAGTGGCAATCGTGCATCCTGCCAAGCTATAAACCACCGCCCCCGTCATCCCCGCGATCCTACGGGAAAAGTCGACGGCTTCGACCGAGGAGAGGCGCGCTCTCGCCTGCAACTTTTTCCATTTGAGAACTTGCGCGATTCCGACGGGATGCTGGCGAGCACCGTCCATGTAAATCAGACTGGGAAAACGGTCTCGAGAGCTGTTCGACTGCGACGGGTTAAAACGATGGTTCCTGATACCGGTAATGTCTGGCGGATGCGAATCACGTCTGGTATTATCGGTCCTGAGACCAGAATCTCTGCGGGGATACCGGCGGCACTCGAGGCTAAGGTTGAAGCGAAAGAGACGCGACCGGTTATGCCCTGTTTAGGATAGTCGACGTCGTTCCCGAGACAATCCTGGCGCTAGCCGGAGCGCGTCAGAAATCTATGTATTTCGCTGAGATGCAATGAGAGTGTTGGTTCCGAGATTAGGCGGCTACTTCGTTGCGGGTGATATCGGGCGCGCCACATCTGACCAGAAGAGGAGAAAACGATCTTTAACCCGGGGTACGCCGATGGCAGTTAATACCGGGAACGGGATAGCCCGCGTATTTCGCGCCACTATCTCTATGGGGGTCATCTTTATTGGCCGAAGGGGTTACCGATAAGCTGGAATACCGGACACATCGCCGATGTTCGCGACGATAGCTTGGCCCCGACGTGTGAGAACTGGCCAAGGCGGCAAGGAAGCCTTTTACCAGAGACACACAGCTGATGCGAGAAATGCTCTCCTGACTGCTCTCGCTACTTCCACTGGAAACTGCTTCCTTAACGAAGTCGTAGATATCCCAGCCAAACTCCTCGAAATAACCCGTTTTCCGTAGAGCACCAACGATCGTACCGTAAATTGTAATCAAGCAATTAATTGGATCGAATAACGCCGGAAGTAACCAACAGATATTGCCAAGTGCTCTGACGCGCCTGGTGAATTATACATATGTTTAATGGAACGGATCAGATGTTACACGAAAGGTGGATGTTCGCTTAATTATTCAGGTTTCCCGAGTACAAGCACCGAAAATATTATATAAAATTTGATTGGCCATGATATGTCGTTCTGGTATCTGGTGTTCAGGAATATATTATATTCTGGTAAAATTAGCGTGCGGTTGCGCGAACACTTAAATAGAGGAAGGCGTACGATTTGCAGGTATAATGTAGAAACGAGCCGTCGTCGCCGCCGGCGGTTGTTGGTGCACGGCTTTGTAATTATGTTTATCGACACAGTGTTGCAGAGCGCGCGATTAAATTGCAATATCATCGGGAGTAACGATCGATCCGTCGATACTTCTGCCTCGGCGGCGTCGGCAGCCGGTTTCTTAGTTGAGCGTGTTGCGAGAGCGGGGTTTCATTACGATACGAAACATGTCAGGAGAGTCTGTCTGGAGGTGCGCGACGTGGCCGCGTGTTTCTCTCGCGTTACTGATCCGTACGATCGATTTCTCGATCGCGAAGATCACGAGGGAGCGCTTGTCTCTCTCTCTCTCTCTCTTTCTTTCTCTTTCTCATCTTAAGCTGGACCATCAGCTGCGCGTTCGCTCCTCGCCTCCTCGACGCCCTCGCCACCTGTCTCTCTTCCTTCCTCGGCAATCGACCATGCCGCTTCTTCTTCCTCTATTTTATACTCTGCCCTGTCCGCAGCACATAGCCGATGCAACCCGCTGCCTGATCTTTATCGAGACATGGGCTTGCTGCTACGCGGCCAGCACGAATCATAAGCGCCGACTTTCAAACCTTTTAAATGGACCGCGCATAGGTGGAAGGATCGACGGAGATATGCCACGCCAATGCGCTTCGTTCCCCTTGTCGACCTGTGTCCCAGTCGATTTAAGCTACCTGGATTTACGCGCATGCATCATTGATGAAACAGGAATCGTATTAATTCATTGTAATATCATTTCTAGGAATGCTCATGCAAATCGAGAAATGATTCAACGATTGACTAGCAAAAAATCGATTGGATTCCTTCTATCCTTCCACCCAGAATATCGAATATGATTGGTAGATTCTAAAATACTTTGAAATACTCGGAACGTCTGACTATACGTTTCTTACTACTTAAATTCAAGAAAGTCCAAAGAAAGTTTAATATAAATATAAAAAGTAATTGAAACTTAAGTTAATCGAATATTATCTGGAAAGAGAAGAAGTTCGGCGCTCATGCGTGCGCGTGCAGATCTATCTCAGCCAAGTGTGATTGGCTGGATGGATCGTGCGGATAATCGAGCAAAACAGGAAGAAGACACTGGTAAAACTGGTGAAGCTTCACTTACCGGACACGCAGCGATAGTGGGCCTCGAGATACTTGTGCGTGTTGGGACAGGGATCACCGAACTGCAGGGTCGAGGCAACGATACTGCAGTTTTGTTGATTGTTGCACCTGAATTGGGGGGGAAGAGGTACCGACTCACGTTTAACCAAATGACAATGGTACACTCTTACCAAGCGTACTGCCATGGATCCCAGCTTCCTTGCCAACGAGTTTCGTGTCGGCAACACATTTCTCTCAGCCATTTATCGGATACGGGGAATATGCTGACAAGAGACTTTTTCCAACGGAGCCCGACTGCTTCAAAGGATCTCGGGGAAAATGAGTCACGTCCTCCCCAAGATAAGTCCGAAGCTGTTTGATATCACTATAGAGACAACCGGCGAGCCTCCCTTAGCTTTATTGTCACGAAAGCCTTGACTGGCTGTTGCCATTTCATATTGCGACGGCGTCTTATCTTGGCGAAGGACGCGACGGCAATCTTGGATCGGCGCGTTTGCCGTGCCGGATGAAACGCGAGAAGAGAAAGAGTGTGAGCACACCAACCTAGACAATAGTACTGGGCCTCGATGTACTTGCCGGTGCCTGGGCAAGGGTCCTCCTCGAAAATCTCGCTGCTCACGTTCACCTTACAGGAATTACGATGATTGCACCTGCAATCGTCAGGTGTGCAAGAGAATGTCACTCAAGGGACAACGATAACATTGTGGAGAGATAGAGAGAAGACAGACAGATAGACTGACTGAGTATGTGAAAAAGTGAGATAGAAGAGATTCGGCCTCGATCTCCGCCGAATCCTCCGGTGAAATCACGATTCGAGAATCAAAGGCAACGACACCGCTGGGAGATCAGACTCTCTACGCGTCCTTGAAAATCCTTCGATCGCAACATCTCCCGATCAAGAAAGAAGGATCATCTCCCATCCAATATATTCACCACTGATCTTCCTTACATAGTTCGATCTCGCGAAACGACAAGTGTCGAGGGCGGCTGTATTATCGTGGGAGACGCGAATTTCAGCGGAATGTCAGAAGGCTTTTTCTGCGGGGATTGTTAGTGGCGCAAGAAGTGCCCGGAGGCTTTTGCGGGGAATACTCGGGCGAGTGTCTATGTGTGTGTGTTATAGCGGGTAGAAAAACAGCGGAACAATGGGGTTAGTAGTAACAGTGTTGGCAACGGTTTTAGACAAGCGTACAGTAGACCCACAAAGGTAAGAGCAAGAGACGGGGCTTCAAGCTCCGAGACACCTAGACGCGCGCGCTCGCTCGCTCGCACTGTATGCATTACGTACATACAGTGCGCTAGAATTGCATTCTCACCCTGGCGTATTAACGATCGGAGTGCCTTTGTATGTACAGGGGGCTCAACACCATGCGGACCATTCAACCCATCCTGTTAATGTCTTCAGCCCTCGCCAGCAATTAGACTCGAAAGTTATTTCGATCGGCGACGGAGACTGCTACATAAATCCCCGATGAATGCCAAGCATCTCGCACTTAATGAAAAAGCCCGGAAGATTAGAGTGCGTATCGGAGAAAGAATAAGCGAGCGAGCGAGCGCGCGCGCACTCTTCCACGAAGATCTTACGTTCTCCGATCTTTCTATTAAAAAGTTTCCCTCGTTAGGAGAGTCGAGCAGCTCTCGTCTTCTCCCGTCGTTGCACTTGGATGCCTGCGACGACGCGAGAAAGCGTAATGGCAGTGAAGAAATCGCCTTCATCTCGCGATTGCGACGACTCTCACCCTTCGAATTCCCTGTTTTCGAATCTCCTGTTACCGGGTACGAGGAAAGGACGCCGCCCGGTGCGAGGGTCTTCCTTTCTGGATTTCGAGCGCGCGCAAGCGAGAATCGCTTTCCGTTTGATTTAAAGCGCGCGCCGTAAGCATCTTATCGGGCAAGGCGCTTTTCCGAGAAACAAGGTCCTCGTGTTTCAACTAAATCGACGAATTAAAAGCACCCACCGCTCGTCAGTCTCAAGAAGCTCTCTCTTTCTCTCTCTGTCGAGAGAGACTTTGCTCTTCGTCGTCATCGCGACAAAGCTGCCTAAGTTCGCGAAAGCTCGTACTCCGCGCTGATTGAGGGATCCGTTCATTCTCCGCTGCGCGCACTCGAGAACTCTCTTTTTTTCTCTCTGGTACTTTGCGCGCCACGCGCGTCAACTATGAAATCCTGTAGAGAAACTTTCAATAAGGATTCGATACCTCGTACTTGCAATGCTAAGCCTCTGGTGTTATAACGATTCTTTAGATTTCAAATCAATTCTATAACTTGATCTCGAAACACTTTAATTTCTTGATATACTAATTTTTCTATATTACACTCTTAATATTCCGAACTATTAATGACACAACGATCGTAATAAATGTATCAAATCGACGAAGGAATAACAAGGATCGTAGAAAGTTAAGGGACACGAAAACTAGAGTGCTAGAAACAGTGTATCATCTGCGAGAGAAGTGCGTGCTTGCTAAGAGAGGCGCTTTAATCTCGATGGCTCACTCCCCATTAAGGAGAGTACTCGTGTCGTTGTCAGTCGTAGCGAACCAGAGGTGCAAAGCCTTCGGGCTACCGTTATCGAGATAGCTGTTGCGACAATTTTGGAGGATTAAGCGACCCGATTGCCCGTTGGTTTCGCACGTGCAATTTCCGACAGCAGAGTCCGACTGGTGGAGGAGCCATTGGAGAATCCAGGAAAACCACCAGTGCTCGCCCATTTTTCCGGGGCTTTCCGATCGCAGCGGGGCGCACGCGTGCTGTTCCCGAGTGGAAAAATGTGCTTTCCGCGGAGAGAGGATTAATCCCGTGGCAGCGTGGAAATCGATCGCGCCGAGAGCACGCGAGAGACGGAAAAGTTGTGCGCATTCGAGAGAGAGAGGGAGAGAGAAAGAGAGAGAGAGAGAGAAAGGGAAGAGGAGAGGAGAACCGCACTGCCTCGGAATCCCCGTTGACTTTGCCAAGCCGTCAATTTGTCGCGCGTGCACTCGAGTGGTGTGTATCGACAGCCACATGATCTTCCGGTCACGTCGCATAATTGGCACGAACGTATTCGACCTGCTTTACAAGTGAGCACCCAGAGGAAGTCGGCGATCCTCGATGATTTATCGAGCAACGTCCTTCTGCGGAAGGCGGAGATGATGCACGTATGCTTGAGGGTTGCTATTCGTTGCTTTCGAATCCGGCTTCAAATAGTACTACTTTTCAGAGTGATTGACTTTCGACTTCGATAATAGCTGTGTTCCACGACGATAATCCAATCGTCGGATAGCCGAACCGGTACGACGATTAACACGCACAAATACCGAGAAATAACCGAGTCGTTTCTACCAGCGATTGTTAAGCGGCATTCGATCGGCCAATTCGTTTGCCCTCCCACTATACTTTTCCCCTCCTCATTCTCGGCTCACGCCAGACTAGCTTCGCTATAACGAGGGTAAATGTAATTCCAGACGGGCAAACTACGCCGGAGCACGAAAAATCGCCATTTCCCGGATGTTTTGCCCTTCCCTTTCACTCTCTTGTTCGATGTTTCTCTTCCCGTTATTAACGAAGCTTCGGCGTTCCCTCTTTGGAGGATTCGGCGCCGCCATCCACAGCTACTCTGCGCGCCGAAAGAAATATTGGCTTCGCTTTTAATAATCTATCGAGGGAGTAGTCGTATCGATATCCAAACCCTGTGAGATTTCTTTTTCGAAGCACCAACACTTTTTCACGGGACAGTGATACATGTACTATGACAGACGGGATGATGAATACAAATGAGATGAGTCTGAAATTATGATCGTATAAAATGACTACAACACGTTCCTAGGACTTTCACTTGTTTATGAAGGCGGACGAAAACAAAGTGAATGAACTCTCTATGCTTTGAAGTGTGAAACAATGGAGAAATCTAAGTGGCGTTCTCTGAAGCAGAATTGCATTAGAACGGTCATAGAAAATTCGAAACGGAATACGAGACAACGTGGACAATTGTCGATTGCTAAGTCGACATCCGTCTAGCTTTCGACGGTCAAAGAGTAAGTAAACCTTCTGTTTGCATATCGACCCCACTAACAATGAAGCAAAGGTCCTCGAAAGTGATGGAAGGGTCATTAACCTTGCATTCAAATCCGGAAAAAGGTTCTATAAGGCTTCTTCAAGGACTATCAAAATAAATCACCTATTTTCATTGATTATGAAAACTAGCAATAATCCACGAGAATATATCTAACATTCTCAATCAGAGGACGATTACCAGCCAACGCCTACTTCCGAATGGAGATTCTCCACTGGAATATGGAGTGAAAGGGGGATCAACGTATAGACAGGGACACACAAGAGCGAGTCTCTCGGTTAGCTCGGCCGCGCGTCTGTGTGTGTGTGTGACTTTTTAATCGTTCTAGGAATTTCTTTGTGCAAGCGAAACCAGGGGGCAGCGGGCTCTGACACGGAGAGGAGAGCCGGCATGCCAGCTTGCAAGAAGTGAGAGAGAGAAAGAGGAACCGAGAGAGAGAGAGAAAAAAAAGAAAGAGAAAGGAGCGCGATCCAGCCAGGTTCGTCGGTGCACGGAAACTTGACAAGGGCAGGCTGTGCGGAGCGGTGCAGGTCGGGTCACGAAAAAGCAGAAAAAAATTAGGGTCGCCCGGTCGGGCTTTGACGACGGGAACAGCTTCCACGTGAAATCGCGGGCTGACACGCGCGTACGATAGCCCCGACATCGACGACAACGACGACGACGACGCCGACGACGACGAGACGTCGACGATATCAAGGGGGGAAAAAAAGGAGGACGAGAAATGAGGGCTGGTGCAGCGAGAGAGCACCAAGGCCCTTTGTAAAACTGCCTGCAGCACCTTTGCGAAACTTATCGCGATTATACGCTCATTAAACGCTCGTTGTTAGACGCTACAAACTATACTGTGCCAAGGGCCGCAAGGCTTCACTGCAACTTTGTCACTGGGCCACGGGAAAACTTGGCCCGCAAACAACCCTGTTATTTGTCGAGCGTCCGGAGTGAGCGTGAAATTCGGCTAGAAAGCACCAGAATGAATGGAAACTGAGGGGAATGTTTGTAGAGCGCTAGTACGTTCTATTTAGAAGTTAATCCTATGAAGGATCTAAAGGATTGGAAATAGCTTTGATCGAAGTATTTCCTTCGATCTGCTAACTTTAATTGTCTTCTTGATTCTAGTAAAATTCTATAATTCAGATACGAGGACCAAGGAAAAAGTCTCTTTCCCCATTAACAATCTCAGCTCCTAAAATGATTTCCCACAGATGGAAACGTGACTGCTGCTCGTTTCTTGTGCGATGCTGAGGCCAGAATGGAATGAACAGAAACCGAGAGAAAAGGCTTACACGATGAGTATTGCACGAATGAATGATGGGATATACGGCAGTCTCTTCTGCCGTGAAAAACGAGAAATGAGGGAAAGATCCATGGCAGCACACCTGGTGCTTCTTATCTTATATATTTTGCAAAGTTAAAGGCTTATGCACGTAACACACCTGGAATAGTAGCTCGGTACAAAGAGATCTCCGCAATTGCTTGAATGTCTGTTTCATCGATAAGTTTATACAATGCATCGAGTTTGTATTACATTTGACTAATCAGGAAAAGCTGCATTCTAATTAATTCGTATCGCTGCACCGAGGAGATTTCTTTTTGCACCGGATTCTCGCTTTACTGCCACAATCGTACTGATGGAACAACTCTCGGCTCGAGTCAGCATTACGATGATGCGGCTTGACAATCGCCCATGGAATTAGACATTGTAACGAATCCGCTAATTGGCCAGCGGGAAACATTACAATGACAGGTTCGCAGGATTACTAGTGTCACAATTGTGGCAGTAGGAACGAGCTGTCGCTGAGGGCTGCATACTGGACCAAATCCATATGGAATGACTTTGACGCGTCTAATGACGAAACTAATTATCTCTGCATGAGAGAGTTTCCCATCCAAATTGGACTTTGAAACAGTTACAAATACGAAAAACTAATAATTCGATAAAACAATAATATATCTGTAATATACCACCAGGAAAATTCTTAGTTCGTTTAGTTCAAATACACAGGAAATACTACGAACTTTTCCAGTGATTGAATTTTAATGAATTTTGATGAGATAAAGCGTTCTTTTGTAAAAGATGATGAATTAGGTCCAGTGCGGCTTGCAAGCCCCCAGATCTCCACTTCAAGTGTACATTACATTAAACTGACAATGAGTAGCATGCACATTGAGTCTCGCTGGTGTGTCAAGATGGAGCAAGGATATCAATACGAGAGGTGCGAATTTTATCAGGCGAAGTATGTATATATATATATCTGATGTCTAAATAAGACAGGCAGACCCACTCGAGCTTAAGGTGGGAGTGCTTTCTGCGAGATTTCAAATCTGGCTCTCGCAGCTTCCAACGGAAGCTGCTGATTTTTTCTTCATTCCTTCTCTCTCCGGCCAAGCCCGGAGAACATCCTAGCTCAATACTGTTCCTCCGGGGCCAACGAGAAATATTCGCCGGACTTCCACGGCGCACTCGTGATTGGAATACTTTTGCGCTCCTAGCTCCGAGCCTTCTTTCTCTCTCCGCTTAGCTTTGCTCTCCGCACGGGCTGGCTCAGCCCGACTCTTTCTACTATCTGGATATCTCTTTTCCTTAATCCGGCAGCGGATTAAATGAGTTTTGTCGGCGAAACTCGTACACGTGCATGCATCCCGTGCGCTCTCTGCTACCCTGCCTTCTATCTCTTTCGGTAATTTGAATATTTATTCCCATGGTCTAGCCAACTGGCTGAGACGACGGATTTTAACGCATTGTGGTGTTCGAAAGTTTGGCTATTTGTACATTTGGAATTACGGCCGCGAGCAATGAAGTACTGTGTTTGTGGAACGTGATTCGAGATAAGAATCAGTATTACCGTGTTCGGAATCAAGTGTTTGGCTGTGAAATATTGGATACGATTGAAATGTTCGTTTTGAAGTATTTCATTGTTACTGAATATTACAATGTAGAGAGTACAGTGTATTATCTTTAATGCTTATTTGCCAATTGGATTTTCCTATTTCCTGAATATCGAAGAAGAGATTTGAACTTTACTTTTAGACTGAAAATCTTTCCACGATTCAAACATACACTGAGTACATCAGTGGCGCTGTTGAAATCATATCTATGAAGCCACAATGTGTCAGAGCCATGTGCGCGTCTATTGAAAACGAGAATATTCGACTAACCGCGAGGAAGGTGCTGTAGCAGCGGCGGTTTCGAGATGGTCGCATTAAAAAGTCGATGCCTGTGGAAAACGGGCGAGGTAGGGCACCGCGGGATCGATGTAATCCGGAAACGGGGCTGCCGGTTAACGAACGAGAGATTGCTGAAGGTTGAACCGACCAAATGAGAAAAGGTACCGCAGTAGGCAAACGAGGCTCGAGCCGACAAAAAAAGGATACGAGATCGAGTTAGGCTCTTTCAACCGGCAGAGAGAAACGAGCTCGCTAATTTCGCCTAATATGATTGGCCGTGGAATTTATGCGATCCGGCAATCGTTTCCTCTTAAATACGGCTCGCTCTCGAGTCGAATAGCAAAAGGTCTGAGAAACTGAGAAAGCAATCCGAATTCTAAACTCGTATTAAAATGCAATTACCAATAAATATCTGACAAACTAATAGTCGACTTTCTAGAGTGTAATGTAATATAAGGATCGTAAAGAATAAATATCTATGAGTTTCACCATTAGCAACTGATGTTGCGAATATAGGAATTTCGAGAATGCATGTTACACTGTAATGTTCTACAGGAATTCTCGAAATGAACTAGTTTCACATTTCAGCTGGGTTTCAAACGAATTTCGCTAACTAATTATCATTCAACTGGCTTGCTGTACTTTTCGCGGAATAACTTTACAGGCAAACGCAGGCAAAATACTGGAGAGAAAAATAAAAAGAGAGCAGGAAAAAGCGGATAATACCAAGAGGTTTTCGCGACAAAAGTCAAGGACAAACAGAAACTCGGAGACTTCTAAAGGATATTGCTTTTGTTTCACTGTCTGAGACACGTTGTGGCGACCTTTTCCAAAAGAAGCAGATCGATTTTTCACAGATTTTACTTCGAACATAAAAGGAGCTTTAAATTCATATTTGTTCGCGATGTATTTTAATTAAAGTAACGTCAGGTTTTAAATCGGATTTGAATTACGTATAATTGGCAAATAACTAATTGACTGCACAGCCAATCCCTATTTCGCGTTGATCGAGTAACAGGAATTTAAATTGGTTTAGCGTTGATTTTTTTTTCTACTCAGGCTCGAACACTGTGTAACTGATGAATTAATACCGCTCTAACCGACCATTACCACAGGATTACGTTTAGTTTTTCGGCTGAATTTAAGCGTTTGCTACGTGGTACTGTTGAGTTTGCGTCGGGGCGGGCGGCAATTTGAAAAGGGAAGGCAAATTTGCGAAGCGTAATAGCGAAACTATAGTAAGGGAAGCCGAGTCACGCAGTGCCTTAACGATGGCAGCCGAATCATCGAATACCTATTAAAGTACGTATAATTACGGCCGAATTGCGCAAGGCAAACGAACGGATTTTTTTTTCACTCTACCGAAAGTGGCAGTGACCTTCTTTCCAAGGGCTTCGGTTACCTTTTTTCGGACTCTAATAGGCGGTGCTTTACACTCGTTCCGACATGGATACTTTCATTAATCCGCTCTCATTATTGTCTCGAGCATGAGTGGTGCAACAAAACTTTCTGATACAGTTGGGCAATACATCCACTTGTAATTGATAAGTTGGAAAGAGTGAGTTATATAAAACAACGAATGAAAGACAGTTTTAATACGCTTGACAAAACTTTTATCTTATCACGAACTATGTTGTCACTATCAAATTCTTTTAATTACTAAAGAAACTTATTAGCTCAATTACTTTAGTCAAAAATTTACTAGAGTTCAATGACAAATCTAATTACATAAGAGTTCAAAGTATATTCTGCCGAAGAAATCTGTGTACCAGAAAGCTTTTTTACACAGTGAGACCTTTGTCTGCGGGATTCAAAACCCAATCGGCGAGATCTCTGAAAGATCGCCGAAGCGATTTGAACAGCGCTAGATTTAAGGCTCGTTAAATCGTGGCCGCCGCACTCTTCAGGCCGAAAGGAGCAATTCCTCAGGAGTAATTGATTGCTCGGTATCAATCAGAGCGGTTGGCTGAGCGTGCGGCTACTATGTTGGTCGGTTCAAGCGAGACGCCGGAATGAGAGAAAGCGAGGGAGCGTTTGCCATTTCGTAACGAGTTAATGTGCACACATTGCCAACAGTACAAGGCGACTCAAATTTGTACGGTGAGACTTTAACGTTCACTGAATGTGATGTACATTACAATTTGATATCGATTCTCTAATAGTGATGGATAGACACGTGCCTCAAAATTAGTTTATTATCAAAGTTGGCAAAATTCCACTACATCTTCCTACTAAATTTAGACAATTATTAAACAAGAATGAATCCCAAAACAAGCAAACTTTTAAAATACAAAGTTCCATGGACAAATTCTACAAAATGTGCAAGTCTCATCGGACATTTCCGGGTGACCCTGTAGATTCCTCATTAATGCTATCTGTTGAAAGGCATCTAGCCGACAGCCACTATGTGCCAGTGCCACTTGCCATAGAGTACACGGTGGGTTGCGGGGCGTTCAATTTCATTAATCGTTCCAGGAAAGCCGCCGCCTCTCGTCGCAGACAGGAGTCGCGCGCCCTTAGTTTCACTTAAATCGTAATCTCGACCCTCGCAAATCCCCGCTCTCTCGCGCGCACCACCTTCCCCTTTAAACGGCGGCTTTGTCGTCGCCTAATCCGCGATCAGTTTTCGCAAGCGGCGCCGGCGCCGCTTAAACGGAATTTCCAAGCGTTTGCGGTGCTAGGGCGGCCGCGGCGCGCGATTTCGCGTGCACACGCACATCGCACCATCCTGTTAACGCGTAGCTACAAAGTAGAGCGCTTTTCCGGTCTGCGATAAATAATGCCGGTTGCGCCAGGCAAGAGAGAGATTACGCCGCGTACGATCAACCCCTGCTAGAAACTAAGCCCAGAGATGTAGGCGGAAAGAGGCAGAGTGAGGCTGAAGTAGCACGCTTCTCCAAGGAAACGACTACCTCTTTGCCAAGCGGAGAGACAGAGAATTCCTGCCCAGGATTATTACGAAGATAACGCTCTTGTTAGAGGAAGCTCCGTACACCCAAGGAGCAACGCTTCGGGAGAAAGCTTGGATATTATCAGAGCAATTGCGGGAGCTTGCACAGTAGGTGCAAGCTTTACGTAAAAGCTGATGATACATTTGCATCGTTTTGCACTCGTTTAGGTACATTTGCGTATTGTTGTGTCGATGATCCATTAATCCGATACTTTATCAGTGCTTTGTAATGGTAATTTTTTTAAAGGAATGATAGTAAAAATTAGCATAAATAAGCATTGATTCTGTACCGAGACATGAAAGATACATCGACACTTGTACTTTCAAGCCCACCTTAAGCTGAGAGTGATTTGTCTCATTTATACAGCACCTGAAACGCTGTCATGTTTGTTAAAGAACTACAGCGTTTGATACTAGAATCTGCCCTGGAATACCAAACCACCAATGCGTTAAGACTCAAAGCGTATTTACACACACATTACATTGACACATGCCGGTCAGTCTCGCCGTTGGAAGAAGACACCTTGAAGCAACTCGTGTTAGAGGAAGGGAAGCACTTGTTAAATATTAGATCAGAGTACATCGTGAAGTAAAGTAGAGCTGAGGGAAGGGAAAGACACGGGGAATTAAAGAAAGGAGAGAAAGCGTTGGAAGAAAGCACGGTGAAACAAAAACAAGTCCGTTTGTTTATCAGAGAGTGCGTTTTCCCGAAGCGAAGTTAAATGAGATGAATCGACGCACTGCTGAATGCTTCCGGCTTGCTAAATAGCGGATAGTGGAAGCCAGAGAAGGCACCCGGTGCGCCGTCGTTCGTCTTTGATTCTCAATGCGGAATTGCCCTCGCAATGCCAGGAAGAAGGGAAGAGGCTCTGCGAGGGCGGAGATGAAGAGGTAATAGAGATGGTTTGCTTTCGTCCGGCTTCGCCCGGGCTCGCCAGTTGAAACGGCAATTTTAATGAAGGAGCGCGCGAGTCCTGCTATAAGATCGAGGAGAAGAGCGGTAATAATTCATGGTCGATATTGACGGCGGTGGCTCTTCTATTACGCTTTAATACACTGGCTCGGCCAACCATTCGTCACGAGAAAAATCAGAAGCGCTAGATAGTACTACTCACGGCTTTTAACGCACCTTTTGAATCTATCAATAAAAATATAAGTCGACCCATCGAGAGAGAGAGTTGGATTTGCATCCACCTTGCAAATCCAACTTCGCTCCTCGCGTTCTGCTTTTATATTGATACTTTATCGAATGACTGACGTCGACCAACGTTTCCCATTCGCGAAGTCGATGAATGGACCGATGCAAAGTGGCGGCGGATGTCTTCGGAAAAATTGCCGTGTCACTTGACCTCGACGAATCGAACTGACTTGAAAGACGAGAGAATGGAAACCTGTAGGCATGAATCTATCCTGTCGTAGTATGTCCGACTGTCGGTTATACACAGAGTAATAATTAATACTCGTTCCTTGAATATCAGTTCTGATATTGGCAGTGACTTTACTTTGACTATTCTGATGTGCAAGTTCTAGAAACGTGTGACATTTTTTAAATTCGATATTTCATTCGAATTCGTTGTAACTTTAGAAACTGTTCCAGATTTTAAATAAGAATAGATTAAAGCTCTGAAATCAAATACGATATGATTCTGGGTTAGACTAACAAGCTTGCCAGAGACGAGCGCTAATATTTGTCTCGCAAATGACTATCCGCAAATGTATTCGCATTCTAATATTCACGGGTCACTAGAAGCCGCGATCAAATGACACTAGCGCAAACCGAAACTTCCCCACTCAAAGTTAATCTGCAAGTTATTACTCCGTCGCGACGTTCTGGGATCGTCGAGGAGATCGCGCGACGCTACTCCAAGTTTAAACACGTTTTTCTGGAAATCTACTTGAGCCGCGATGCCATTTGATTTTAATGCGAGACTCGACCATTTCCCCGTCCACCTCTCGACTCTCCTCTCGCTTTAACTCTCTCTCTTTCTCTCTCTGCTTTTCTCCGCCCCTCTCTTTTTCCACTGTCGCCGGAATAATGAGTGACGGACGGCTACGAGTTTTGTAGCGGTGACTCTGCCCTCCCCGGTGTTCGCCGGCTAACTTTCCAGACTATGGAAATTATTCTTGACGATCTGGTCTCTCTCGTGTCTCTATCCTGCCCCCCTGCCGTGCAAACATCGACTTTATCATTCGAAAAAGTGCAGATTAATTACAAAAGATCATCTATATTGAAATCATCGCAACTCTAAACCGTCGCAGCTCTAGTTTATCTAACTTTGTACTTTATTTTTAATCTAGTATCATTAAACCCGTAATTTTATAACTAGAAAAAAGTAACATGAAGATACAAAAATTACAGTGTTACAAATGGAAAGTTAATGGATCGATGTAAAAAATTCACGTTATACTGAAACTCTTTCCACCGAGTGGAACAATCGAATATCAACGATTTCGATGCACGGCAAAGTTCTGCGTATCACGCATCACGAAACGAATGTCTCGAAAGACTAATCAGGTAATGATCGGTTAATGCACGTAAGACAGGAGGGAGCCACAAGCGAGTTCTTGATTCGTTGTTAAGGCATTGTTGGCGAAGCGTAGGTCGCACAGGCACCGCTGGGCAATTCCGGATGGTATCGTTTACTAATCAGCATTTTGAAAGCCGTGACTCGTTGAATTTTCGCGTGATCATCTCCTCTTCGACAAGCGTGTATACCGATGTCCGTGCTGTGCGCACAATACAGGTCTCCTTTCTCTCATTCTCTTTCTGCCGGTACACACCGTCCCTTCCGTCGAATCGAACCTCCAGCGAGGATCGATACTATCTGTTGCCGATGTAAGCGCGAGACAACGCCGGGCAAAAAGAAATACCGCGCGAAGTCGGAGAAAGCAAGATGGTATGAGAAGACACAGTGGTAAAGAAGAAGAGGAAGAGGGAGAGAGAGAGAGAGAGAGAGAGAAAAAAAAAATGCGGTGAGAAAGGAAAGAATAAGAAAGAGGAATCCAGAGGATATCTCCTCAGGATTGGGTGACTCGGGACAAGGTATCCTCGTGGACCTTAGGGCGCGCGCGCTCCTATGCATGTTCCAGGCATTCCCTTCGACACGCGTTCTCTTTTGTGTCTGCTTCCGTACGCAGGTACCACCTATGTACGTGTTCCTGTATGCGTGTATGTCTGCAGGTGTGTCTGTCTCTCTATAGTCTGTGCTAAGGTGTAGGTGTGTATCTGTGCGAGAGCACGTTCTGCGCGAACCAAAGGAAATGGAGTGGAGGCTCGCTGAGATCGAGATAGAGAAGTGGCCGCTGAGCTTGCGACTCTTCCTATCGCTCTGATCCACCGCGAAGCACGCTCTTCAATGGTCAAGCAATTGGCCAGTTCGCCGGACCACTGAAGTCGCCCACTCCTCCCTTTCATTTTACTCTCCGCTCTCTCTCTCTCTCTCTCTTTATGAGAGAAACGTATATCCTTTGCCTCATCTTGACACTCTCAAGCTCCATTTCGAGGACTCGGTAGGAGGCAGAAGTAGGGAATCGCAGAATCCGTAATCCTAGTTCACTCTTTGATAATAAATCGCTTTTGAATTTACTGTCAAATACTTGTCGACCATACGATTCCTTATTCCATTGACGAGCGACTTTAATTAAACTCTCTTTATCAAAATAGCAGATACGCACGATTTTGTAATTGCCGCATCGGCTGCTTTCAGATATTTGATTGAACTGAGATGATTACACATTTACGGACCACCTTCTGCGCGCGAATTTCCGAGAGGTTGACGGCTTGAAATATTAATTTCACACTCGGCTATGATGGTAAATCGTTCAAATGGTGTTTACTGCTCTCGCGGAGAGACTGGCAAGCGTCGAAGCGTAACACGCGGGTAGTTCCATCTTCTGTTAGCGCGCTTACGAAGATACGAACGGACGAAAGAGGAGCTGACATCGAATTTCCGCATACTCGACAGTTAATGATTTTTCTCGGCTGGGGGATCCAGCGTCTCGTCGATCGAGCGTTTCAATCGTAGCAAAGTGAGCGCGCAGGTAAAAGGTAAGAGCGAGTGATCGAAGAAACGAAGAAGAGAGAAGTTCTCTAGCGGAGAGTGCTCTCTCGCCCGATGGGATCTTGCGATCGGCTTGAGATAGAGATCCCATAGATCGAGGCGCGGATACTGGGAGCCAAGGTCATCGCTGAGACTATGATCGATATAGAGAAGGCGTGTACACGCGCGCGTGTTCAGGAAGCGTTCCTCTCGTTACCGCGTTCTCTCCGAACGAACTCAAGAGAGCCCCAGGTGTCATGGTGAATTTCTCCGCGCGTATCCCAACCATAAATGCTCCGACTAGAGAACGAGATGATCTTTCCGCGGAGAGAGATAGCGATCCACCGATGGAAAGTCGGATATCTCAGAGCGATAAAGCTTCTTGGACGAAATGACATCCGAGCTTTATTTACTCCGGTTTGCACGTGACGGCGCCGATCGACGAGCGAACGTCTCCTTTAATTGGCGTACGTGACTCGACTCATTAACACAGCGGAGTGCGCGCGCGCGCTCGTCTGTTCTTCGGTATTCGGTCGACTTTTTCGCTGTCTAGGCTTTCCTAAAAATCGGACTCGTCGACTTCGACGACGGTTCTGCGATTCCCAACGGCTGCGAGGAATGTGGACAGGGTTTGGGTCTCGTGGAAGTACCATGCTATAGTGTATGTGCTGATTAAAGTGCCTGTGCTCCACACACACTACCAGGCGACTCGAGGAATACCTCTAACACACTGGCACTGTATGTGTATGCGTTGGTGGTTGCAGTTTCTCTGAATACTCACTCGTTGTTCAGCACCCGCAACGACTTCGGTGACATACAGTTGACGCTCCAGTCGGTGTTCCCGTGCTCGTTGCATATCATTATCGAGAACCTCCCGTAGTTCGCCCTGATCAGGTGGATCAGCTTGCTCTCACCGCATTCGATCAGCAGGGTTTTGCCCTCGCAAGCGTACGCGGTGTCGTACCTCTCTGAAACAGAAAACAGTCCGAATCATTAGAATGATTGTTAATAACTTATGAAATAATGTGATCCTTTGTGGGATTTGTAAAACTAATAGCCCTTTAGGCGAACTGTACAAATAGTAGTGTTGTATTAATTCATGAGTTACATATGTTTATGAATTATAACTTTAGAAAATACTTGTGACTGGTTGTTACTATAAAATGTATCGCAAGAGTCAATAAATAAAACTGAATAAGACTGTGCCGCTTTCACAGCCTCATCCACTCTTGCTTCCGTCATCCGCCGGTTAATTAGCTATTCGCCACGTTCGCGAGCCCCTTTTTGAATAATACTTTCCAATTACAATGGACTACCGCGGTCGCGCGGAGAAAAGGTTGGATTAAAGAACCGTTAGCATTAGCCTGGGCGTTCAAGAATCAGGGCCAGTTGAATAAGGTCTTGCCGAGAACGAGGGAGAAAGAAAGAGAGATTGGAAATCTCGAGGAGCGCCGGAGCCAAGGACACGTTAAAGGAGAGCTCACGCGAAATTACAGTGAACAGTAGTCACCGTAGGATGACTACTTCGTCTTCCCTTTCTCAGGCTGAAGAAGCGCAAGAGGAAATAAAAAGGCCCGGCATTCCCTCCCCTCTTTCCTCTCTCTCTGTGTCGCCTTGTAAAATCTAATGGAATTAAGATAAAGCCCGATGCACACGGATTGCGGAGCAGGGAAAGCGAAGGGAAGTGGACAATGAGACGTCCCCGACGAGCAGGGCGACTCTGTCTACCCGGAGACTACTGCTCCTCGCTTCGCAGCCTCCACTGAAAAGAGGAAATATACACTGGAATCGCCTCCCACTCTCTCTCTCTCTCTGTTACTCGCTTACTCGCTCGCTCGGCTTTGTCGATCTGAATCCTGGCAACCCTCAAGCGAATTCATGCCGCGGAAAATCTGCCCTCGAGAGATTTCTTCCTGTGAAGAGCAAATTAGCGAATTTACGCGCGCCCAGACCGCGGGAGAGACCTTCAGCCGGCGTCGCGGCGCAAAAGGGAGGGCTCTCCTCGTTTTTCCTTCTATTGCGCGCGTCTGCCCGACGTCTCGACCTTGCTTTCTTCGCGATCGCGGCGACCTCTCCATCCCTTTCAAGCTTAAAGAGCCGCGGAAACGTTTCCAAGCGATAATGTGAAGCCGGGAATCCCGAGCTCCTATTGTCGCGGCCACTGGATACAGCGGGAGAGAGCGCCGCCTTAATGAGTGGCATTGTGTTAACAGGCTGCTGCACGAGTACCGATTGTCGCACCCGTTCTTCGACATCCCCTCTTACCATCTGACCTTTAGCTCTACTCTCATTTTTACCAACCACCTGATAGAGAATAAAATGTCATATGCATAATTATTGCAATTCAAAATAACCAAATGGTAGAATCTGTAATCAACATCTCGTTGATTACAAATAGAGAATTATGATTTTATCGAAACAAGTTACGCTCGATGTGATTCCTCTCGACAGAGTTGCGAGGATAGTCAGCAATCGTGTCAGGTAGAACACGATGCTATGCGAAAGATGGAACAAGGTAGCGAGAGGAATAGCAGGAAGCGTGGATGTAAGGACAAGGGAGTCCATCCTGCCCAGGAGCAAGCTGTAATAACTCTGCTCGTGAAAGTCCGTGAGTTCATTAGTTCCATACCAACGCGCCGCAATACTGTTTTAGAACGGTACTGGGACTTGCTGGTAGTGCTCGGATACAGACAGTCAAAGCTGCTCTAAAGTTACAGAGCCTGCTGCCACGCAGCAAATAATCACTCGAACTATTTATGCGGGGAGTTTGATGTTCCCACTTCCATACGATCAGTCATGAATTCGCCTAGTAACTCATTCCATAAATTTCCTAGCGATTCTACGCACTCGAACTACTTTACCGATGACCGTCTTTCAATTAATCGAATAGTTGAGGAATAAAAGAGATAGTGGTTCGCATTTAATAATGTTGAGAAGCTGTTTGGATTTAGAGAAACGAATGTCGAACCAACAAATTCTATACACGGAAGTTCAATGCTCGAAGGTTTGCCATGGCTGGTAGAGGAGGAAGCGGAGAAATCTCTGGTCTCCGTGGCTCTATCTGGCGGCTTTTCATTATCGTAAAGTATCGTGGCTGCGCACGCGGGACCCTGAAAAGGGGAAGAGAATAGCTGGTGCACCAGGCGGCGGCGAATGAATTTCTTCATGAAAAAAGGGGGGAGAAGTGGTATTTTATAGGATGGCCGCGTAATTTCTCGGCGTTGCCGAGCGCTTCCTTTTGCTCGCAGCATCACGATCGCAGCATCCAAGGGAGCCCTTTGGAGAGGGGAGAGGGTGGCGCACCAGCTTATTCTCGGTGCAGTTTGTTCGCCGTTAATTAAGCGTGTCTCGATAACACCGTAAGCGGCAGGTAATCGATATACGGCGTCATCGCACCTCGATTATCCGAGGGTGAGGCTGCGCCAGTGCTTTTGCCCGTCCCGTCTCCGACGTGCGTGCGCTTAAAAATCATCCCACTAACAACGTCGAGACGGAACACTCCTTCTTTCCATTCGCATCAACCGATTACATTATCTTTACATTCCAAATGTGTATCTTTCACAATTAAGATAAATAAAATCAGATATATCTACTATCGAAAATATTTAACATACACATTCGATTGATTCTGAATTGTATCGATTTGAGGGAAATACTGAAACATACAATTCTTGTAAAAGCAAGACGCGGCAAGGAGTATTGGGGATGATAGAATGCCGCGTGCACGGCGGAAATCCGGCCTCAACGAGTAGAGGGAAGGAAGGAAATTGTGGTGCGCGAGGATGATGCATTTGCATGGCATTCGCGAGGAGAACTTGCTCGAAGTCAGTAGTTAGGGTGTACTGCTGATGCCGGGGGTGATGTTGTCACTCCTAAGGAGGGAGAGGCGGAGGCGTCGGGGGTGGTAACGTCGGGTTAGGTACGAAGGCCGCAGGATTTCGTGCGGTCAATGCGCGCAAGGTGAACTCTGCTCAGGGATTCCGAGTGTGAACGTATCCTGACCTTCGTTCAAGTACTCGCCGAGGAGTTCGGAAGCAGGACCTACGTCCGGAAAACTTATGCCCCATCCTTGCTTCGCCATCCTCGGATGTGGCTCGTACACGTTTAGCTCGGAGCAGTGCGAATATACCTGCACACGCTAAACTACGAGGACTGTTACTCCAATGGTGCAAGACTTTCCCTGAGGGAAGCTTGCGAGGTAGACAGCAACCCCTGATCCAAGTCACTCGATCTCGTCTCGACCGAAGATGTACTCCGTCAAGTTCGACTGGAGAACCCTTAACCCTTGGGCTTCCCATTCGCCGGGATGTACCCCAACCCTCACTACTACCTCGCAAACTTTTGAGACTCTTATCTAACTTCCCACACAATTTACATGTATTTTCAGTGAACAAACTTTGTTCCTTTAAATGCATGTACTTGCGTATACGAGATACAATCTGCGTCTAAAGACACTACGAGTTATTTATTGATTTAAGCTTGAATAATAACTGTTGCATGATATTATAATTAGATTCTCGAAGAGTAACTACGATGTTTATGAAGCAAGGTTAACGAACAATATTTTAAACATACTTATAAAATGGAAAAAAGTAAGAGGTTCAGTAATCACTAACAATTGAACTCTGAAATCCAGGAGCGAGGGAGAATTCCGGAAGCAAGAGTTGAGCCGATCGTCTGACTAATTGTAAATTCGTTAAGAGAGTGCTACAAGAAGGTGCAGGATGACCGACGCCGTCGGTATTAATTAGCAGGCGAAGCCGAGCGATCTTTCATCGATGAAGGGAGCAAAAAGTGAAGAAGAACGAGAAGGCTTGGATGAGTGGGAGAAGGCGCGATGCGTTCGTAGTGCGGCCATACGCGTTGGCAGCTATCAGCAATTAATTATCCGTGAAGCGCGAGTACGTCGAACGGATCGGCAATAAAGCACTCGATATTTCTCGATTAATTCGAGATCCACTGGCCCGGCAGCTCTCCGAGGGGATCGCTCGAGCGAGGAGTGCGAGAGTCGAGCACGAACCTCGTCGGCTTACAGCGAGCAGGGCGGCCGCGCGGTACCGTTGGTGGCGCGTGGAGGGAAAAGAGGAGGAATTGCAGTTTACCATTAATGACTTCGGGTAATAATATATCGGAGGTCCGTCGGGTTCTGCCTCCCGCTGCCATGGCGGTCGACTTGAAAGGGCCGACCTAACAGCGGGATGTCGTCAGCCCGATGCGCTCTCAGACTTCGAAACCTTTTGCTACGCTTCGCGTTTATACCTATACCTATATATTTCTCCCCCGTACACTTTTCGCCATGGTGCGCAGCCTCCTTGAAACACTGCGCGGCTATTGTTGCCTGTGAACTTCCTTGCCATTCGACCGATCGAACCTCAACCAGTCGATTCACCGAGTGCAGGATTGATCGACGAGTAAAGCCGAAAGACGCGGATGGAAGCGAAGGATAAGCTGGACTGGAAATGGGAAATGGCCTACTAAAATTTGACCCATATACCCAGTATAATACTGGGGTTAAACGTGCTGGATTCTCCACTGACGTTTTACTGGAGGATCCGTGCTTTCGACGAATGTGAATGCGGACTGATGCGAGAGTCTTTAGAGCCGAGCTTTTATAGAGTGAACTGGTAGCGGGAAAGAGTTCGACTACCTTCCTATCATCCTTTTCCTAACAACGTGAATGTAGTACTTCGATGTAGAATGCAGCAATTCACACTCTTTTCTATTTGATTTCGAATGCTCTTATATGAATCTCATGTATCCATGGCAAAGACCCGAAATCAAGCGAGAGCACTTTTGACTAACAGATAAATGAGCTGGTTTCCTTCCATGCCAGAGTAATATTACATGGCATGCTTATCGTCCTAATGGCAATTCCCGTGGCGAAGTAACTGTATCAATTTTCCAGCTACTGAATAAATAAGGAAAAAAGTTGGAAAGGGAGTGAAGGGTGGTTGAATCTTTGGATGCCAGGGATCGCGAGAGCATTATAGAGACGCCAGTTGGACGTCGCCGTGTTGCTGGCCGTCGGGACGGCAATGCATCTTTCGCTCGGGCTGCTGCACTCCGTGAAGTGCTCCCGGGACGCATAAATCAGGGTTCTCCGTGGAGAACGAACGAACGAACGAGCGAACGAACGAGAACGGGTTAGCTTCTTCGTTCCTCGGCTCTTCGGCTCAACCCTCTCCGGCCAGTTACTCTCACCCTCTTCCTCTCACACCTACACACACACACGCACACACAGAGACAGACACACGCATCCTTCTCTGGCTGGAGTTGCGCTCGCGCGCTCGTCGTCGGGATTTCTAATTCGAGCTAATCCTTTTTCGCTGCTCTAATTACATTATCAATTCACCGAGGATCCGCACTCCGGTGCTGCGTATGCGTGGCAGCCGCGCACACACGCCTGCTGCTCGGGATTCTGGAGGGCGAAGCCGCATCGGGCATTTACATGCTCGGCCTGTTGCACGTCGTTCTCGCCCGGTCCTGATTTATGGCCGACGAATAAATTATAAGGTACGGATGCAAGATAGAAAAGAAGATGCGCGCGTGTGTCGGCTTCGTGTCAGCTATTATCTACCCGCGCGAAAGCGATACGATCGATTATCGGTCGACCCTTAGAAATCGGTTGTCTCGATTGGCTCTCCCGATCGAGTTTGATCCGATACTCGATCAGGACTCGACTTTTGTACGTGAACCTTTCGTCACTCTAGTGTTTTATTGGCCAGGGCTGTTTTTGTGCTTTTTGAGTAACATGATAATCTAATGAACATGCCTGCTTGCACCGATCGATTTTATGGCTGTAGTACTGAGAGGTATTCTTCCGAAAGGCGTGTCCCAGAGAAACTCCGATGGGAATCTATTGATTTAGTGTAGAGTGGATTATTTTACCAAGAGTATCAATTTGCATTCGTGCGCTTATGATAGAAGTGCACGTATGTACATCAGATCTACTTAATACCTAATGCAACTTCGATAAGTGAGTAGTGCAAGGAACTAATCGTAAAATACAAAAGTACAAACGAGTGGGAAATGTTATATTTTGAAGTTGAAATACACTGTGCTATTTCAAATGAATTGGTAAACTTTTTCGGTGAAGAGATAGTGACTCAACAACCATTGAACATTAGTATTCTGGCGAATGAGTGTTCGAGTGCAGCTAGGCCGGTTGAATTTTTAATCACAGTCGAAAACGAAAATGTGAATTAATCTGGTTAGTCGTCGTCGACGGTCGATTCGTCTGGAAGGCAATCAGCGAGTGGGGAATAAAAAAAGAAGATAAAACGCTGTCGTCGGTGCGAAATTGAGTTCTGCTTCGACGCTCCCGGTGTACGTCGTGCTGTCTCATCGGCTGTCTGGCCGGCTTGCCTTAATCAGCCGAGCTGCTCCCCAATGATATTTCGAAACTTGTCGGGGCTTTATTTGATTACACATCGAAGGTGTGTTAGCCGACGGTGGCGGTGGTGCGCAATCACGAGCTAATACGATCGCAAAAACCGGGCACGATTAAAATGTAAATCCCAATTTCGTCGGATAAATAATAAAACGCATCTCGCGCCACTCTGGACCCACTTGTCGTACTCGAGGCTTCTTTTTAACCCGATCAGAATGCAATTCCTCGCGCTCTTCGTACAACTACGCTGGCCTGGTTGCACATCCTGGTAATTGCGAGCGTTTAATCTCGCCGCTCAGAGAGAAAAGAATGCGAAGGTATGACAGGCCTGGGGCTGATCCCGCAGGCCTACGGATCAAATACCGAGAGACTGGGTGGATGCACTGTTCGAAACGAGAAACCCCATTATGCGTGCGCTATCGCATACTTTTCGCAATTCCGCCTGACGTCACCTAAGACAGTACGTATCCAGTGGGTAATCCGAGATCGGATGCTGCTATCCGGCCTATTTAGCGATCACGTTTCATACATCTCTCATTCATAATATTTTCATTGTACGCCTTCTCTCTCTCTCTCTCAGCCTCGCCTTCTCCCATTTTCTCTTTGGGCCTCTCTGTCTCTGGAGCTTAGGAAACGAGAGCTGCGAGCACCGATCCAATTACAGGCGCGCGGAATTATCGGGCTGCGCTCTGATTAAACGCGCCTTCCTAGCCGGCTGAATGTGCAATCGAGCCCTCGGCAAGGACAAGACGCCGATGCCATTGTCGAACACACACCTAATGAGGCGCGACTGAAATCTGATTCACACAGCCCTATATTTTCCCGACAATGCGCTGCCGTGACTGCTAGTCCGCACCGGGACTTACGGCGAATGAAACTTTATCCGATTGGAGCGCTGAAAAGGCACGTTGAAAATGACACACTCCGTACACTCTATCCGAGAGGAGTTTACATTGTTCGGCATGATTAATCAGCGAGAGGAATGCACGCTGAAAAATCCTCCTGTCGGCACATCGGCTGTTTAGCGCTGACCGGCAAAAACCAAGCTGCCGGAGAACACCAACACGCCAGCCGCTCACTCGCTTGTCGCTTGTGCGGCTTCCATTTCAGTAATAATCATCGCCAGCCGTATTTTACGACGTCAAATTCAATTCCCGTTACACGACGCCTGGCGCACACGCATAGGAGAGAGGCATGTGCCAGTGGCATTGGGGTAGTAGAGGCTTCCTAGAGGCCGATGGAGAGAGAATACCAGGGTCCCTCACATAGACATACACATACACACGCGTATGCATCAGTATATGCGAGTCAAAGGCTAGCAGGAAAAATCGTTACTCTCAGTGAAGGTGGAGGCAAATTTTTGGGAAACCAATCGAGAGACAGAAAGAGAGAGAAAGAGAGAGAGAGAGAGAGGAAAGAGTGGACATGCTTCACGTCACGCTGTTTCATGGAGAACGCTCGAGCCTGTCGATATCAGTTACCGTTCTCGGTGAAGGCGACGTCTGATCGATGACCGGTGCGATGAAAATGACACTTCGCCAAATGTCCTAGCTATATCTTCCACCGCATTCCCTTCTCCTCTCTCGTGGCAAGTATTCTATGAGCTCCGCTAACTCCGCATTCTTGCTCTATTTCTTTCCTAACTTTGTATAGGCTGCGTGCTCTATTTCTGGCCTTTGACGTGCCAGCCAATTTTTGGATGGCACGAGCCAAGTATTTCGAGATGCTAATCAAGTGTCTTTGATCGGTCCTCAGTCATCTTGAGTAAGCACGTGGCTTGCTTCGAAGGCCAGATCTATGCGCATCGAGAAATCGAGGCGCTGAGAAATGCAACATCTTTAAGAGAAACTGGGCCGGAAGTAATTGTCACCGTCTCCTGAGAATAACATTGCAGCGGCGAACAACAGAATCGTCGTATGCATTTTCCACAGAAATGTGTACGGATGGCTCTGTGCCTGCAGGCGGGATTTTGTTCGAGTCTCGGCGCGTCGCGACGCCCAAATGGATCGGCGCGAGCGTCCTTCTCTCCCCAGGCACCCTTCGCGCGCGAGCGATGTGTGATTCCGTGAATATTTCAACGCGTAAATATTGAAATACGACGCATCCGCCCGTCGTGCCCGGTTGATTCGATATGCCGGCGACTGGTGCGGCCGTCGATGATGTCAGCCGTCCCCTAATGCCTTCCGCGTCATGAAATTTCACATGGGAATCCTCTTTCCCATCCTACCAAAGTCACCAACATTTACCCATTGACTGTCGAACGAGCTTTGTTCGCCGCACAAAAATATATCACTGACCAACAGGAATCCAATTTATTGTTCAGTGAACTTAACTTTACGAACAATTAAGCCATTTAAACACAGTATAAGAAATCATGAATGTACACAAATATACTAGAATAATATTGAAATATTCAAAGTATCTGATTGTGAAAGGGATATTCGGAATTTTAGAAAAGGAAAATGCTAGCTATTATCCCCTGGGGTGACAGAGACATCCCTAAATCCAAAGGTCCAGTAGCTAGAATCGGCCACTTTAAACGGCGAGCACTTCATCAGCAGACATAATTAAACGACATCAAAGTAGGCGCTCTTCCCCCGGGCGGAGAGCATTACGGATTAATTCCGCAGAACAAGGAGAGAAGGCGGGCGGCTCGGCCCCGAAACTGGCGGAAGCTGCTGCTCATAAATTCAGGAGAGCGCCGGAACAAAAGGGCGATTACTCGCGTAGAGGAAAAATGGTCGCGGCATGCGTACATCTTGATTAATTCAGATATCCCGCTACTTAATGCGCCGGATTATGCCAAGTGGATGGTCGTACTTAATTCCGCCTTGTTCCATCTATGAGCGAAGAAGACCCTGTCCAGAATGCAACTACGGTTCAGATACAAATCCTTTCTCTTCTAGTTCGTTTAATGTACATTCGCAGATACTACTAGTTCGACTGCTAGACATTTACTGATCCGATGATTTACAAGTTGAATCGATCAATTTTAATATTTAAATAATTTTTCTATTTTTCTTCTATTCTCTTTCATCTGCTTTAAATTGCCTGTCAATTAATTCTTACAATTCGTCACAATAACTACGAGAAATACATCATTAAATGAGAATGTCTGAGTCGTCCTGGCACACGTGAGGCGGCTCGTTACCAGAACGAACGTACGCAGTCCTTCAAGTACTTTTATCGAAGGCCACCCTCGCATCCTTCCCTTCCGTTCATTCCTCCTCTTGTCTGGCGCTCTCATCTCTCTTTCCCGGACTTTCCCTCGTTTTTACTCTCGCCTCCATACATGCCGGCTGCTATATCTTCCGTCGGTCCCACCGTCCCGACGCTCCTCGAGCGCGTTTTCCGCGGCGCGCTGCCGGCAGCTGCTGCACTCGAAAGCTTTGACATCGGAGACGTCGGCGTCGTCCCCAAGTACAGCGGATTTATCGGATATTCTTCCTGGCGTCGGAAGAGAGACAGCGAGATGCACGACAGAGACGAGAAAATTTGAGCGAGACGAGTCGACTGTCGCATTGGGATTATTATCGAAGAGAGAGAAATAGAAAAAGAGACAGAGAGAGAGGGGGAAAAAAGCGAAGAGATATTCTGACTGCACGCGCACGCCAGCCGATACAACTGAAATTTCATGCGATCGGAAGTAGCGAGGACACACTTTTAATATGTATCTGTCGGCATTCGGGGGCGTCCCCGGCTTTCAAACGACTCCCACGGGGAATCCGTCTGTCGGCGCGCTACGTCACATGCCCGGGAAGAATACCCGCTCTAAAATTGGACTCTAATGAAACTGCAACCAAAGGCGTATGATTTCCCGAGGCTCAAAGCTTTTTTATCCAGCGAACTTATGGGACATCCAATCGAAGATATGGGAATTGCAGTGCCATTGCCGATATCCATATCGCGGAGACATGGTGTACAATAATTACAAAAGAACATTGGAAAGTCGAGACAGAGATGAACGAACTGGGGGGATAATTGTAAGCAAAAGGGTGGTGGCGCGCGAGATCCTTTCACGAGTCTGGTTCCCGAGGGTTTTTCTCTCTCACTCTCGATCGGATCGTACGTCTTCCTGAGATACAACCGGTATCGAGTTTCCCGTAGGATCGACGTGTATCGTTCTCCAGGCCGTTGGCGAGCGCGACAAGAAACGACGCCCTTACGGTACCACCAGCCAAGTATGTGTATCCTATATATACATACACACGCATACATCGACACGTTGAAAGGATAGTGTGGCGCAGAGATAGGTGGGTACGAGGTGCGAGGGCGCCATCATCGGGTCAAAGATCATCGGCCAGCTTCTAATAACTGTAGCACGAGTTTCCGGGCGAACTAGTCGCTGGTGCTGCTCCCTGCCTCGACTAATTATCGACACTCCACTTTTCCAGGCCTTTCATCCGATTGTTATTGCACCGTTCACTCCCTCTTTCGTTCTCTTCTCCAAGCTATCGCGCGATATCCTGACAAACGCCCTTCGCACACCCGCCGCTTATTGTTACACCGTAATTCGCCGCTCTTCGTTGCCTCTATTGGATTCTTGCTCAATGGCATGTCACCACTGCCACCCTCTCCCACACCACCCCTTCCGCCCGATCTATTTGCTATATCGTCAATGGCGAACACGCGCGCGCGCGCGCGCCATTCTCTGAATTGATTGCACGTCAATGCCTCGAGTTCGCGGCCTCACAGTTATCCGAGTGAAGCGTGAAATAATGAATTGTTTTCATAATCAATGGAACAACGGAGCGAACGGTGCCGCCGGGTAATTAAATACTTGCCGCACTCATTATCGCCCCGCACTCGTCTGTCTGTCTGTCTTTTCCGCTTTTACCTATCGCGAGTAATGAAAGCCATGATGAATCTCAAAGAGCTTATGCATTCATAAGTATATCAATGGTATTATTAATAGAAAGCCAATCGCGAATAGCTTGACAGGAATAGTTGAAAAGCAGAATTATTTGCGATATTTCCAATCAGCGTGCCACTGATGGACGTAATGGTTAGTGAAGGTCGATGATGTAAGGGGGCGGAATGAAAAATAGAAGAGCCGATCGCTTTGCAAGGTTTCGAAAGTGCCTTAATAAGTCATGCAGAGAGGAAGACAGAGAGAGAGAGAGAGAGTGAGTGAGAGAAGTGGGAAGCTTCTACGAGCGAAGAAGCAGTCTTCGTTGAAAGGAGAGCTAATGAACTTGTTGGGTTTCGGGTGAAAGGAGAGGGTCATTTGCCGACCCTTAACCACGACTCGAATAAAATGGCCATTTTCCGTGAAACTGGCGGCCTCTGCCTTCCGGCCGAAATGTTCTCCCTCTCTTCTACTACGCCCCTCACTCATTCCCAAATTCTCTCTTCCTCTCTCGCCTTGATAACCGGCTGTGCCTTTTCTATATGCGCGCAATCGCTTTCATTTTGACGGTTCTGGCACACATGGAAAGCATTTGCTAATTAGTCCAGAAAATCGCTCACTTGAATCCCAGTGTGCGCTTTCTCTTCGTTTCTCTACTGCTGGTCGAAATCCCATTATGATATCGAGACGTGCTTATTCGGACGGAAGATAATCCTTTACCAGAGGTAGAAATTGAGGGGGAGGGAGAGCTTTTGGATTTCGAGATTGCGAAATAAATGCGGTCTACGACGAAATGGACCGTCGAAATTCGTGATTCGCTCTGTACCACTATCCGCCCGCTCCCCACTAATTAGTCTGTGGACGGCTTTACTAATGAATGCAATGATTTCGGTGAGATCGCAATTATTGAAAGTAGCACAGCTTATTTCTTCTGCCGCCTGAATAATAGCTAGTCTATTTGCAGAATAATTCTAAAATCAAGCTTCCCTATTACCAGACTTATTAATATTACTTTTATCTATTTTTAATTACGTTTCTCACCCAATATATTTGGAAAGAGCACATAATTCGCCGTTGGGAACAGTATACAGTTTGCATAGACTTGCGCAGTCTGCTTATTACGATCGATTGCACTTGCACAATCCTAAGGAACGGAATCTTATGCGCTACATTCTCAAAGTAACAACTTTAGAGAAGACTACGAGAAAGGAGAAGAGAATGAAAGTAGACAAGTAAGAGAATACTATTGGCATTGCAAAAGCTAGCTATTTACGAGTGTAGAGTATAAGGAGCTCCAAGAGAAAGATCATGGGGCTTGCTAAGGACAACAAAGGTGTGTTGGCCCCGAGTGGCGTCGGCGTGGGGGATGCGTGGGTGAGTGTAGGATGAGAGTGAGGTATGTGCGAGGGGACTCGAAGCAAACTGCAACGAGAGCGGCCTGACCGAGAGAGAAGTGGTCGATTAGTTGCGAGAGCCGGTCCGATCGATTACCTGGCCGCTCGTGACCAAGCCCGGGCGTTTAATACAGCGCGATAAATAATAAACGGAGCGAGTGCGCGGGCGTGTTTCGACCTCTCGCAGTGCATGCCGGCATACAAACGCACTCAAACACATATGTAGCGAGCTACTTTCATATGATCGCCGAAGATCAACAAGCCCGGCGAGTCGCGCGAAAACAGTATGTATATAATAGCCTTCGAGGCAGGCAAACGAAAACAGCGGACACTGTGTATACGGGAATGCTATGAGCTTGCTGCTACGGTATTATTTAGCAGTAGGGAATTCTAGTTAATGATCGAAGAGGTCAGGAGTTCTTTTTTGATAGCAGTATTTCATCAATAGAGATTTAACTCGTTTCATTATCCCCTTTGCACGAGAAAATTTCGTATCACTTTCATGTTTGTTAAGTGGAAAAGTACTATAAAGAAATAAAATAGACAACTAAGAATCCAGTAAAATTCAGGCGTTCTATTACATTTAGGATGCATTACAGACACATCTCCCCCTCCCATACACATATCGATTTCGGATACTTTTCGACAGATATCTCTCGCGCGCCGCTTTCATTTATCTCGGCTGTCGAGCTGCCTATTGTTGCTTCCTAACAATCGCTACTGCCAGCCTCTGTGCACTTACGTATGTATTCGGGAATTCCACTCTCCCAGGTTTAACACAGCAAAAACGATGCGTAGGTGCGGCATTCTGATTTACGTACACTCGTACCAGTGATTTATCGACGAGGACGCCGACTGTTCCATCTACTTATTACCGGCGCATGCTGTGACAATATAACGGCATAAAACACTGTTTATACCCGGCTAAATCGACGCCCATGGCGTCCTAGATCCGGAGCGTACAACCCTTGCGGCAACAACCCCCTTAACCAATGCGGCGGCGGGCATTCGGCCAATAAGAAAATCCCGCTGGCGTTATTGTCCCGGCGATAACAACTGGAGACTAGTGCGCCACGATAAAGGGAGAATACGCACGTGCCAATACGGATTGGCAGGCATAGGTCGGTTGTGGGAGGGGAAAAGAGGGTGAGAAAGTGGGCTCCTAGTTGGCCGTAGTGTCGGAACTGGCGCAAACACTCCGGGACCCGCTTCCACCTATGATTATAACCGGCGACAGTAAATACGGCCATTACGTCCTATCAGATAGATGCGTTGCCCCGTTAAAGTACAGCGTGTGTATATGACAGGGAGAGAGAGAGAGAGGGAGAGAGAGTCCTGGTAAAGCCCAGCACATCCACAGCCGCCACTCTCGATAGGTGGAAGGTAATGATCGCGAAGGTATCGACGTTGCGATGGATGCGACAGATAGGACCAACTCTCTCTCTCTCTCTCTTTCTATCTCTGTCCTGTCTCTCTTGGATAAACGCGGACACGTATACTTGGACAGAGCAAGGAATATCACATACATAGGGACACGTTCGTAGGGCTTCCAGTAACTGGTTAAGTCACGTATCGGCAATAAACTCTTACTTCGCTCGGGTAATCCGCGTCTTCGGCCTCGGCGTTCTACCTTCTACCTCATTTGTAGCTGGCCACGCGGCTATCCAGAACCTTATCCGGCGACCCCATCAGACGCAGCTCCCGATTCACTTTGCTTCCCCTTAATTTTTCAATACTTAACCACTGGCCACTCACACACGCGCGCATACAACATCCCACACCCACATGCTCCGCATGGTAACTGGTATGCCAGCGGAACGATGTATATCTGGAACACTATTATTTGTGTAACTGTTTTCGACCCCATTGACGATGGGGTTTCATCGGTATTTCAAGCTGCATTGACTCCGCCAGGATTTCGGGGGAGCAACCCCTTTTCTGGAAGGACAGGGACACGCTTATGGAGATGTGATTCACTCGGATCCTAATGCTAAACTGACCCTACTAGGGATTTGCTAAGGGTATATGTTTAGAGGTTATACCTGGACCCGTTGTTCCCTGGTAGAGAAAAAGTAGATGGGTTCTTTGTTTTTATGGTGAATTTTTGAGGGAATTATTATTGATTTAAATCCTTAATCCACTGATTTAATTCAAGTAAATTAGGTGTTGTTAATAACGTAAATAAAAAGCTATTGTTACCGTAACTTTCCTATGGAGTGGAAACGAAGTTTCCTTAACAACACCGAATGAGAACAGAATCTCCGAAAGACGAATAGATTCGGAATTCGCGACACTTAAGACCGGTGATCAAGATTCCAGCGCGATCGTATTCCCGGGCGAATAGAGTGCCGGGGAGAAGTAACTATCGATGAAGTTGTGGGAAGAAAGGGCAGCCCTTTCGTGCCGAACATTCGAAGCAAACGCGACTGCCTTTGCCCAGGCGGGCGGGCCGGATTGAACGAAAGGTTTGGAATTGGCGAAAGCACGCTGAGCGGTTGCTCGTATCGGGCGAGGTGCGCTTACAAGGAAGGAGAGTGCGATCGGGATAGAAATGTTCGGGCACCGCAACCGCTCACGCAACAGCATGCTTCCGCGAAAGAGGCCGCGCTGCATTCCTGTGGTATTTCGGACGATCCTGGAACACCCGGGAATACCTTGACGCCCAGCTCCCCCCGCTGGCGAAGCCCACTGCTCGATCGATTCGCCCCTGTTCTCGTTATACGGATAATCCATTGGTATTCTTGTTGCTACAATATTGCGCGAGAACGCCTCGGTTAAAGAGAACGCGTTACGATTACAACACTTCCCCTTGTAAGCGGCTCTACTACCAATGTCTGACCACGTCCAATTCTATCGGACTATTCTACTGCGACCAAACAATTACCTATAAATTTAGCCGGACCAATCGCAGGTAGATGCGCGTCAATTTCGTCGAAGACACGTTCAGAATCCGATTCAATTTCGTTGGGTGTTCGGCGGCTTGGTGTGTATCCGGGCGCATTCTAGTCGCCCGATGTAAAAGTGGCCGCGGGGATCGTGTTACGTGTCTTCGTTTCTCATATCCACGGGTGTCCGTTACGAAGGCACGAAAGCGAAACGGGAGAAGACGCAGGTGCTGGCAACGGCAGCAGCCAGCAGCACCAGCAGCAGCAGCCCTGTAATTAGGCTAGAACGCCGAATCCGTCTCCCAGCAGGCGAACGGATCGAGACAGTAGCCGTTGCGCGTCTTAAAGGAAACGTGTCAAGCTCGCTTTGCCTCTTCAAGGATAACAACCTGGCATTCCTTGATCCCGAATTATCACAACGAGCGCAAAGGATTACTCTGGCTGGCATTCTAAGCCGCTTATTAATTCGACACCCAGTCCGAATAACACACGTCTCCGTAATACACGCCATGTCGAAATCCTCTCTCACACTTTACCTTCATTTTTTAACAATACCCTTTGCGTTATCCTTATCCGATTTTTATAAAGCCCTCATTCTCCCGTTCAAGTACATTTCTACGAATTGAAATGCCGAGTAGGATAAACCACACTCCCTCGTACTATCACTATTTCGTTCCTACAACGCGAGAAAAGAATGTATGTTCCTATACCAGCGTATATACCACAGGAGGAAATATTCATCGGATGGATTTATAACGTAGCTGCTACCGTCAATGAATACAAAAGGCGAGTGCGAGCGAGCAAACGCGCTCGAATAAAATTATAGTCGAATGAGAATTTCATGCGAGATATATATCTCGCATTTCACTTCGGGTCGAGAGACATCCTTCCCGGCTTATCAGCTGTGCTGTGGAAGAAGTGTAATCCCCGCACCTTTTATCCACACTTTAGTGGCCTTGTATATCGTAGAGCGTTCAAGTGGCCGCGATCCAGAAAGCGAGAGGGAAAAAGACGGCTGTTGAAACGGCGGGGTAGGTAGGTTGGAGGGTGAGAGGTCGGTGGGTGGTGGTTCTCTAGAGAAAGTGCTGGGGCAAGCCTAATCTCACAGGGAGAGAGAGATTCCATTTCGTCGGCTGGTTTGTATAATCGTTAGCAGGAGGCAACAAATGGCTGCCGGGGGCTGTCTCGCCACCGACATAAGGAGCCCTTGCGACCACGAGACACCTCGGGGGTGAAGACCAAGACAGGGGAAAGAGAAAGAGAGAAGGGCATGGAAGATTGAGATCTCGAGGTGTGCGAGGTACCAGCGGAGAAAAAGACGCTCCTCCGCCACGCCCCGGACGAACGAACAGGAGGGACGATGGAGAATAGAGGAAGGAAAAGCAGGGAGGATGAGGAGGTGGAGGCAGACAGAGGGTGAGAGTCCGAGTGTTAGCGGGGCTCGAGGGTGGCGAGCTTGAAAGAGGTGCTTTACATTATTTCAAGAAGCCGGCACCCACGTCTGCCCCTGGAGAGTCAAGTACATCCGTCCACCCACCCCAGGCTCGCCCGGATGAATGGACCAGCCAAGGAGAAAGCAAGAAGCGGAGCTCGAGAAAAAAAGCCTCCTGGCCAAAAGGAACATCCGGCGGCGTACCGGGGACGAATGAGAGATTTAATTACACGATTGGTTTAAAGCTCTTCTTCCTTGCAGCGATATCGCACCATTGTCAGGAAAACCTCGTACTGTGTACATCCGGCCTGTTCTCAGCGCCAGGCCAGTGGCGCCGACACCTCTTTTGATTCATTATTAATGCTCGTTAACGAGGTTACCGCGAGATGTTTTCGCTCGGCCTTGGAACGAGGTAATTTAATAGGATGAATAATTCTTGTCGTACCCCCTTTTTCTCTCTCTCTCTCTCCCTCATCCTTTCCTTTTTCCACTTACTCCACTACGACTGTTGTTTCTCGTGCTCCAAGTCTCCAGGCGGTGATTTTCGACCGACCTTCTGGCACAAGCCGTACCCACCGACTAACGCGATTAAGAATACGATTGTGTTCCTAACCAGATTACAAGGCGTGCTTATACTTTCCCCGGATCTCCTTGCTACCGAAAGCGAAAGAGCGAATGTTTTAATAAAACGTGCTTGTAATTCGGGATTTTAAGTTAAAGTATTTTAAAGGAGAATGTCGTCTTTCTTGAATTTCTTAATACTCCAAAGCTTGCGTCTGCGGAGGATTCTGGAAACTGGAACAACGTGCGAGCTAAGGAGAATTTGGGCAAGCTATAGCTGCTACCCACTGCTTCCTGCGGGCCAAGTACCATTTAAGTTAGCCTGGCACGAGGCGTTCTAGCCTGCTAGGAATTAGGATACACGCCCGCATACGCGGAATCAGGTGTTCCACTTGAACACGGAATTTCTCCCAGGCGATTTGCCCGTTCTTACACACCAAGCCACGAGAGTACCGCCCGACTACCCCCGTGAAACTCAGTGCCCCCGGAGAGCTTTTTGTTGGTATCGATATTTGTTCGATAGTTAGCCGAATTTCTGAAAGTTCCATGCTAGACTGTCGCTTTGCATATAGCAAGCTTTCGAATATCTAGCAAGAACGAGGAGAGAAGCGAGTTTGTCTCTCATGTTCAGTGAACTCTAGCGTCGAGTTAAATTGCAAATTCACCGAAATACAGAGGGGGAATAGTCAGCCTTCGTGCGTATAGTTTGCGGGCGAGAAAAGCTCGCATTGGGTCTACGCCACTTGGAAAAGAACAACGTTAAACTCGGTCAATTGTCGAGCATTAGAGAGAAAGGGTGGCATTAAAACTTTGCTATTACAGCGAGGCCATTTGGCCAAAATTATTTTTCGAGCCTCGTGAGCTTCTTTATGCCTTGTAACTGGTGGGCCGAGCTAAACAAGAGGAAAGTGGCTGCCGGCAACAACTAAAGTTGCCGAGCAATACGCCTTCGATATACACAGAGTTACGCTTACGAGTTACTGCGAACCACTTGGAAATGGGGAGAATAGTGTTGCAGGTAGCATTAACCTTCAGTTTCGAGGGATTTTTACGCCGATTGGTACTTCTATTATTGCGATCCTATGGGGAACAATGCGCCGCGACGGTTTTCGGCCCGATAAAACGCTTTCGCGGTTCGCGGCGGCGGCCGGGAAAAATCCAGAATGGAGAAGTGCGAGTCGAGAGCGACTGGGAGAGCAGGACGCCGTGGTTTTTCCAGGATGGAAGGGTACTGCCGTGTCACCACGTACCGCCGCTTGTTTTCGTAATTGCTATTGATCCCGATGCGCGGATTTCATGGCGGTCACGTTTTCATGGACGACGATAAATTATTTTTCCCGCCCCGCAAATGGTGCACTGCACTCATCGACTAGTTTCTCCTCTTCTCTCTCCCTTCACCATTAAATGTGTATGGCCTGGCTGTACAAGCGGTTCAATTGAACGCGGTACACATATTGCTCATCTCTTTCACTTTTTTTTTAACAATACATTACAACAAAAACTTCTTCCTCTCTCTAAAAATACTAATATTCATGAATAAAGCGTATGTTCAACTCAATTTCATCTAATAAATTATAATAGGAACGTAGCGAGCGAATGATTTTACGGTGAACTCGAGAGAAAAGAGCGACAGAGTACGGAAAGCGTAGGGGAATGTCGGCTTGAACTCGCGAGAGTCCTGCGAGTCCAATTTAATTCCTCGCAAATGAAGAAATATCCCTGGCACGGCGAGGAGGACCGCCTCCCCTTTGCAGCCGCGCGCCGAATGTACGCCGTCCGATAAATTTTCTTCTCGCGCCCAGTACATTCGTACAGCAGTGAGTGCGAGAGCACCATTCGAGAGTTCCGTGTGCGATTCTACGTGCGGCGCACACACAGGCGAAGCGCGGCAAATAACTTACGCGATTGCAGACGCTGCGAGTGGGAAAGAAGGAAAGAAAGGAGGCTACGGAAAGAAAAGGGAGAGAGTGTCTGCGGCGAGTGGCCGTTGCGGCCGTCTGAAAAGTAATGTGAGAAATACGAGGAGGGTCCTGGCCGAGGGTCAAGAGGTGCGAGAACGCCGGCCAGCCGAGAAAGAAGAGCACAGGAAGAAGAGCCCCAGCAAAGTTTGTTGCCCTCTCCCTCTTCCCGCCTCTCTTTCTCCTCCTTGAAAGAAAGGGAACCGCGCGAGATATTTGGAACGTGGCGAATCAAGACTCTTTCGAGCGAACACGCTCGCCTTCCCTCCACCTTCCACTCTCTCATTCTTTCTCTCTCATTCTCTCTCTCTCTGCATTCACCCAGGAAGCGAAGATATCGCTTGGCTTCGAAATAACTGAAGAATCTTATGCTCATTTCACGAGTCAGGGAGGAGAAGACGGTGCTGTACAGCCGGAGCCGCCGGCAATTCCGTATCGATGCTGAGATCGCATTGTCACCGGCTTCTCTTCTGTTCCACCCCGCTGCAGTTCTCTCCTCCGACGCATCTCGTCTTAGTTCTTTCTCTCCTTCGCAGTTCCTTCGCGTATCCTCTCGACGTACCACCGATGCCGACGCCGCGATCCTGCGTACCCGACGCGCTGCGTACTCGCCACTAAATCCTCACGCTAGTCACAATGGTGCGCGTTACGCTCACCGATATTTTGCGGATCGATGCTTCTTATTTTACCACTTCCACTTCTAGTGAACACATATGTACACACGTATGTACTTGGTGTTCGTTGCGCTAGTATATTACTACTACCTTGACCAACTACTTGGCTGCTGCAGCTGGAGCTACTTGCTCCAGTGGAACCCTGCACCATTCCGACTCATGTACAGGTGGCCTCGCTACATAAACGATCCTGCCAACATTCCACATAGCAGGGCACGAGAGAGAAGCAGTGTGAGAAGAAGATGGAGAGGGAGAGAGGGAGAGTAAGGTGGCAAGAGGAGAATGGATGTAGGTCGAGAGGCTGGCGCGTCGATTTTTTTTAATGGTGGCGCCCGCGGCATCCATCATTTTCGGGGTAGCAGCGCAAAGTTACCGGCGAATTCCCGCCGCTAGGGATACACATCTGCCTTCTCCGCACTCCTGCTCGATGTACTCTCTTCCCTCGGTGTTCGCATTGTCTCTCGCCGGTAGAACAAAGCTGCGATCCCGATGTCTCTGGCCGCGTTCCACTCGCTCGCCTCGCTTGGCGTCGCCTTCTCGGCCGGCGGCGTAAATCCTGGCATTACACCCCTTTATATCGCCGAGTGTTATACGAGTGGACACGCGCGCGACGCCCGCCACGAGTAATGCTCGCGAGGGTCGCGTGAATAAGCGCCGAGACGCCGATAAACTCTCGGGAGGTTCGTCCTGTCCTTCGCCTCCTCTCTTCTCTCGAGGGTTCGAGCTGATAACAGGCGGCGACAGCAACCGCTTCAACGATTGATTTGCCGCTTCGTTCAAAGATCGTGATCCTCCACCCCCCCCCAGTGAACCCGTCGTCGGACAGATTAGTTTCTAAGATTACAATTTAATCCGTCGTTCGCTACTACCGCGTCGCGCCGGTTTTGCCAAGTTTCTGTTTTGCCCGTGTTTGTGTGATCTCGCATAGCCTGTTTCCGAGCTTGCTTTGCCATTTCAACTGGCTAGTTAATTAATTCCACTGGCAACGTTGGCGAGCGTTCACTTGGGAGACTATTCAATGGGTTGGACCATTTTAATTCTGGTAGAAACGCGCCCGGCCCAGCCCCGACACGATAGAATCGTAGTACTATCGCCCCGAGTGCTCCCAATTATAATACAATTTGCCCTGTTGTTACGCGCGTTTCCGGCCCTCTGATGTCGCGTGCACGCTGTGATAACGCTGCCGATTGCAATGCCGTCGAGCCCTGCCGAGTCGTTCGCATGCAAATACAATTAGACTCGAAGTGTGGATATTGAGAGTGTGGATATAAGGAAAAGTCTAGCTGGAAAATATAATGTGCCTCGAATCTCGTTTAAATGTTGAACAAACCCCATCTTCTTGCACTACTCTTTCTAGATTCCAATTTTCATAGTAGTTAACTAGATAAATTGCTTGCCACGTACTTTTTTCTCCTTGTGTTTTGATATCATTAAAGAAGCGACTAAAAACTTGGCAAACCAATATAATAAAAGTACTAAAAAACTGTCGCCTCTTTTCCGATTAATACCTATTCATCGAGCACGAAAGCAAGCCTTTATTGCCGGCTTTTTACTCTTCTCCATCGCTTCTTGTTCCAATTTTCGTGACGGGTACGTTTAAAGGGGCCTGAAACGATAGCTAGTTGTGATCGATGGGCAGGCCGCCAATGTATGGTAATGATACGTCAGGGGGACGGCGATGTACCATTACCTATGAGGAAAGTAGACGAAATGATGTGGCTAAGGTGCGCGACGACGTGCGTCATCGGGGATTTCGGCTTTCAGGAAGAGAAGCACCAACCGAAGAATAGAGAATGCTTTTCCCCAAAAGACAGGCGGCCTTCTTCTCCACGTAAGAAAACCACCCAAGAGAAGAGAAGTGGGTAAGAGCGGAGAATCACCCCAAGAAGAATGTCTCAGTACCCTGGCGTAATGTTGGCAGGAGCAAGAAAAGGGTACACGAGGAGGAAGCTGACTGCTAGGACAATGCAAGAGGAAAAGAGTAAGGCGCTCGACGAAGTAGGAGTGTGCTGGAAGAAGGCCTGAAACTGCCAGCCGATATTTCATCGAGGGAACAAGCAAGATAACAGCAGGCACGCCCTCTCTCCCCTCTGCATCCACTGTTTCCACGGCTGCACAGTGTGAGAAGAGAGAAGAGAGGTCTGCTCTTTGGTCTATGTGTCTGCCAAAACATCTCTCTCTGTCGGCAACAGAATCGCGTACCGTTTTAAAATATTATCCGGCAACCCCTGTGGCCTGGCGAGTGTTACAACCATTATGTACCCTGTCCTTTGGATACCTTTGCTCCCGACGGCATGGCATGGGGCGAACGACTGGGGACGGCTGAGAGCAACTACATGTAACCGATACAAACGCAGACCCTCCGAAAGCCTCGAAAATTGACCCTTTCCCGGATTACAGCTCGCACACTCCTTGTATCGGGCTACTTTTCTTCTCTAGACGGATTCCACTCATAGGATCGCTGCTCTACTCGTCTATGTATCGAGCGAAAGAATGAGCTTTCTTGTTCGCAGCTTCTCTCTTGACCACTTTGACCCAGAGCGTTTTACTAGCTTGGAAAAGCGGAGCACGGAAGGAAAAGTCTGCTCGAGTGGACTTGGCAAAAAACTGCTTGCTTTTCAGGGAGACTCGAACATAGTAAAATTCGACGCCGTTCTCTGCTATGTGGTTACTCGGTTGATTTTTAAAAGTAAAATTTAGCGCATAAACGACGGCAGGAAATTCGTTTCAAAGTTATTCTAAATTGAAATGGACTTTGCGGAACGTGAAGCGTGCAATGCTTCGCTTGGGAAAATTTGTCTTTCATTTGGGAGTAGGTTTGCCCGGAGCTGGGACATTTATTTTAACAATACGAACTTGGAATCAGCTGTAGGAATGTCGATATGAATACAAGGCCGACCTACATGGAAGCTTGTCCGGAGAATATGGGTTACAGCGGGATTGGTAGGAAAGTGCAGAGCCAACAGTTTTTTCGTCCTGGCACAACTACCACTATCCGGGCTGTGCCACTGCTCCAATGAGACCGATGTCGAACTGGATGTCGCGCGATCGGTATACAACACTTCACTGGGCACTGCGGGATAATCCTTCGGTATTGTTTATCGGACCTTCTACCTGGAACGATTGCTGGAGCCTTGGGTATATTTGCACTTGGTATACGAATCCTATTCACTGCGTACAACGTGCCAATACTATTTTTTATATCAAGCAATTCAATACTGTGACACCAATACGATCGTCCACTGACTATAACAATCATTTAACGAACTATTACAGTATATCGGTAAATTAATCAAGGTATTCAATTACTTAATGTATTCTTGCACGAGGCAAGTGTAGTCTAAATTCCTTTTCTATGAGTAAGAGGGTGGACAGGTAGGAATGACCGAATTCCATCAGCGATAGAAAGCAGTCCAAGTTACTTCGGGAAAATAATGACCACTGACAATGGTTCGTAGGCATCTTGACCTGGTGACTGGCCAAAAAGGGATGACGGGCAGTTTCCTGATTCCATAGAATGCCTTAACCAGTTTTGGCAGAGCAGCAGCCCTCGACCACTCTGACCAGTTCGTTTTGCGAGCGGATGCAATTTCGAGCGAGCGCTATATGCCCAGCCATTCTCTCTCTCTCTCTCTCTCCTTCTCTCGCTCTTGCTCTCCGCCACGCTTTTTATCGGAAGCCAAAGTGGCCGAGGGCCACGAGCGCCGAGGAAAATAAGAGAGGGCCTCGCTCAGCCAGTGGATATCCGCAGGAAAATGAGAAAAATGAATCAAGCAACTCGGGAAAATCGTTGCAATCGCTTTCCACCCTATTGGCCGCTGGTGGCGTTTTCGCTTTTGAGTGTAACACTTGTTGCTACGAGGTAGTTGCCCTATTTATTCCAATATTCTCTCCATCTCGAATGGAATACATTTTTCTAGGAAGTACTAGTAAGAAACGATTTTCGATATCCTTATGAATTAATGATGAGACTTTAATTTGAAGTGATCGATAGAGAGGATTCCTCAAAAAAATGATGCAACACTAATATAATTCGTAGGAGTGAATACGTGAAATATATAAATGAATCTGCGGCAGAATTGTGCTTGACGAATACATCTGAAAATGTTTGCATGGAAATGATAGTTACGCACGATATTTGCCCATTTAATCCCAGCGAGAGGCCTGTTTCACCGTAGTATAGAGTTATTCAACAACACAGTCTGGCAGTAGATAAACCCAGCCGGGTGAAAGAGAGAGGGCCTCATTTTGTCAACCGCACGCAATTCACGTTGATCCCGATAGCACACTCCAACTCACACCTACTCAACTCTGAAGTCCCTCATTGCGTCGGATTACAGTTCAACCCTTTCTCACCGCAATGATTTCCTCCGAAGTGGCTGCTCGTACGCGTAAACCACGTGTGAATATAACCTAGGATAGCATGCGCGTGTTTCCTCTCACTCGATCTAATGCGATCGGATCATCCTGGAGAGTGCAAGTATGCGACCTATGCCCAATTAATTAAGCAGTCACCCATCGACCTGGCAGAGGATACACATCGAATGCACTTACGAAACACGTCAGTTGAGAAACCCTGGATTCCGGGACACCGACGAAAGTCAAAGCCTGGCTTTCGATTCCGAGTTATCCGATTAAGCTTGGCACCCGTGCAATCTACTTCGCTCTGACCTCGGCTCCAGCCAGCCTCCGTCTTCCCCATCCTCCTCAACGTCGCCCTTTCCCATCCCTATTCTATTCCATCAGCTTTCACGCTGGCCTACCATAAGTCGCTGAAAATCTCAGCAGGCAAGTTTTCCTGTGTTCGTGTCCACCGAGTCCGACCGCACGATCAACTTATAAATACCAGGCTACTACAGATCGTCGGTTGCGAGGCCGGACAAATGCGCGTCACGGAAATCCGTCGATAGGGTTAGCCTCGAATTCTCCGGGAATTCCTGACGGCGAGATATCCCGATCGATCAGACGGAAGTTCGAACTCTAATTCGAGCGCAATGACCGCTGCTCTTTCACCAGCATCGTCCGTAGGCTCGAACTTCCGACTGCACGCCGCAGTAATTCCATAGAGCGTTGCTACTAATACTAATACTAACGCAACGAGAAGGTACTCCTGTTGGAGAGGCGGTAACAGTAAGAACTAGTTTGAGAGAGAATGTACGCCCGAAGGAGCAGAAGTGGACGATTCAAGGCTGCTCGGCCCTTCATCGGAGATTCGCTTCAACTTCCTCGCATAATGCCGGTGCGAACAGAGCTTCCAGAAGTTGTACTAGTCATCCGGATGTTCTAGGCCCGATGGCGATCACTGTAAAGGCGATGGAAGCGTTCGAGTGTTAGCTGGGACGTAGGAAGAGCGAGCGAGGCGGCGAGCGATGCTTCCTATCTTACGAACAGCGTAGTGCACTTTAAGAGTCCGAGATAACGGCCGGCCTGACCGTTATATTACCGGGTCCCATAATTATTATTTGTACCGGCGGCGGCTCCGGCGAGCGGTTCTTTTTTCCTATGGTCCATGGCGAGGGGCGCACTCGTGCGTCGCTGGACCCAGCTTCTTTTCCCTTGGACGCTTGTCTCGCTCTCTCGTCGGGGCCTCCTGTTTATCGAGACGAGAGTGGTCCCGGTTTCGACGGGACATCCGTAACTAATGACTCTGATAGCCGGCTATCTTCTTTCTCGAGGCGCCTCTCTCTTTCCCTCTTTTCTACCACCTTGCACCAAACTCCCTCCCACTCTTTCTTTCTCCATGTTCTTGCGGACCTTTTCTCCTAAGACTCTTTCACTCCCTTTTCGAACAATCTCTCCCTCATTGTGTCTTCGAAGCTTAAGAATACCTTGGCAGAGTCACTTAATTAATTTTCCGTTTGGCGCTACCTCTTTCTTTCTTTATCCCTCGGTTTATGGCGCTCGATCTTGGTCTGTTTCGCTGTGGCAGGGTGGCGTCGAGGGTGTATGGGCCGGGTGATAGAGGGGGCACCGAAAAGCTCGTTATCTCGACTTATTACTCCTCGCGCGGCCCGTGGGACCCCCGAACTTGGCAGGGGTTCGTTACCTTTCAGCTACCAGCCGGGACGTTCGACAGCCATTCTTCGATGCCGCCAGCCGTGACGTGAATAAATAATACGCGTGACGATCTACAAAGGAGGTGGGCATCACTGGGAGAGGAGCCTCTCCGCTCGGCTCGGCCCGGCTCGAGCCGAACACAAGCATTCGCGCCGGCTTCCTTCTCTCTCGCTCGCTCTCTTTATTCGGGGACGCCGTTCGCCCGGAATTTTTCGATGTTCCTTCGGGCTTCGGACCCGGCCGGCAATGCGAGCGCGCGGCTTTTAATTAAAATTCTTCATTAAACGCCCCGCGCCGCCCCCCCGCGGCCGCCACCGCCACGGTTTTCGCCCGGGCGCTCTATCGGAAAAAACAGAACAGCGGGTACGCGCGCGCGTGCGGGCGTGCGAGCTCGTTGATTACCAACTCCCCCAGGGGAAGAGGAACTGTCCTCCCGATGACTCTTCTATCGGCCAAGTCTTCGTGCTATTTCCTTCCCCAAGGAAAAACTGGCAAATGTTTGCCGATCTTCTTCATCAGCAGTGTTCTAATAGGTGGCAAGCGTGTATGTAAAACCGTCGGTATAAAATAGTGTCAATCCATCGAAATTGGAATTAAAAAGTGACACATTGGTAATTAAAAATTCTTTGGCAGTTGCAACACTCTTCCTGAGAAATAAATTAAAAATTAGCAGAGCGGAAAGGTCAAGCTTGCACCAAAGGGCCATGTATTCCTGGTTGCACGCATCGGGTCGACTCGATAGAATAATAACCTGCGTCCTCTCGACATACCGGGCGAATGGAAACAGAGGCGAATACCTGTCCCCGAGTAATTAACAAAGGCACCTATTATCGTTGGTAGCGGCCGCTCCCGGGAGGGGCGTTGTAACATGGCGTCGGCTTAATAATCGAAGGCTGTAATGAACCCTGTGTATCGTTCGATCCGCCAGGGAATTCGGCCTTTCATCGACAGCGCACTCGAACGCCCCGGCGGCAAGCGTCGTTCCTGGCAGCCTGATCGCAGAGTGTACCGAACAAAGCAACGAAACGAGATATCAATTTGCCTGCTGTTGCGCTCGAAATCGTTGCGAATCAGAGTAGCACGCGCGCGCGTTCGCTGTTCGCTGTTCGCTCGCTCCTTTCCCGCCGGGGATTTCGTCCTCGAGCGAAAGAAGGATTCCGCGAGATCGTTATCCCCGCAATTTATCGTCCTTCCATTGAATATCCTTATTGTACGGCCGAAGGATAAGATGGCACAATGGGTCCTCTCTCGTTCTCTCGCGCGGGACACCTCCAAAAATGTCGTTACTTACACCTTCCTCTCTCTCTTTCTTTCGCTCGCCCGCGCACTTCTTACTCGCACTCGTTCTTCCGCGCGAGAGAAAGAGTGCGAGTCACGTTAATCGAGGCCGAAGATCTTCTCGCGGTCCATTCGCGTCGCCAAGACACAATCGCGAACTCGAAATTCCACCGCGGTGGACGCGCACACCTTCAGCCGTCCAACAACCACTTCACCGGATGCCGCTCTCGCCTTTTGTTCCACACACCGATTCTACGTACTGCTATGCAAAAGATACGTTACACGCATGCGGGCAATTGTACTCTCCTCTCGTTCTTCTTTCACCGCAGCCTGATCAAGAATTCCACGACTTATCGAAACGTAATAATTACACAGCACGGTCCACCATGCTAAATCGTGTTTAAGCAATCGAAAACCTGTTTCTATCTGTGGCAATTGATGTCGATCGATTCTTACGCGAGAATCGATTGCAAAGTTCGCCGAACGAGCGATCGCATTAAGATACTATAATGCTAATGTGATGAATAAATCAATCGAAACCCCACCTGTCCTATTACAGTCATATCAAATTCCAAATTTAACATATAATATGTATAGGCATTAAACGCTCCCGCCATGAAAAGTTAATTATATCGATGTAAAATTGGGATACAATAATGGAATGTCAATAGCTTCGATACCAGCGACAGTCAAATAAAGGACCGGTGTACTTCTACCAAATGGACTGTTTGTATATTCCATTGGAATGTTAATGAAATTCCCTATTGCAGAATTAAAGGAGGATCCATCGAGCGGCGGGAATTCGAGGATTGGCGTAGAGGAGATTGGGAGAGTGTTGCTGTAATCGGTGATTACAAATAATTTAGTGAAGCTGTCGTCAAGCTGGAGTAACGAGCGGCCAACAAGAAGTGTCAATCAGGTCGAGCGGGCAAATAAAGCATGGTGGGTACCGCGGTCTCATTATACAGTCGATGCCTGTTTAAGCGTGCCATTTCCCTGGGCGGTGCAGGTAATTGCTCCCTTTTTTCCGCCGCCTCTCTCGGCTCGTTAGCTCGTTGAAAGAAGCTGGGAATCTACGCTTTGTAAGACGAGCGATGGACCGTGAAGTCTCTCGGATCTCGATGCTTCTCCTCGTTTTGGCTCGCCTCCTATCTTCTTCCTTCTTCTCATCCTGCCCATCCCCTTCCGTTTCCCTTGGACCCCGTACACTTCCCCCTTCTTGATCGATAGCTCTCCTCTCGCGAAAACTTATCGCATCCTTCGCCCTGCCCTTTCTCTCTCTTACTCGCTCCTTCGAAATTCCTTCGGAAATTTCCTTTTCGCCTTTAAGCCACCAACAAGAATTTCCACAGGCTGACGAACTTCCGAGTGCAATGTGCACCCGATAAATATTGGATCGGTTAGAATCGCTCGCACTTTGTGATTAATCGATGGCTTGGATTATTAAGTCGTCACAGGAATCCACATCTTAGTAATGCTAAGTTTAAGTCTGAATTTTGGATGTAGAATAATGTGTCTAATTTATAGCTGGTAATTGATACTATTTTAGATTTATATGTATTTGTGTTTGTTAATTGAACTTCGACTTTCGAAGACTACCGTCACTTTATGAGTAATTTCGGAAGCGATGTTTACGTACACGAAAGGTTTCATTTATGTTCGCATTCCTTCATGGATGGTCGCTAAGTGGTCTCAGATAACATTTCGTCGCTGGTAACATCGATTATATCTTCGCTAATGGCTACCATAAATCAGCAATTTTATAATTCGCGGATCCCTTTGACACGTAACACAGTTGCACCACTCTCAGCTATTGGATTAGGGGAACTGACGGCTCTCGCGAAAGGAAATCGCATGATTATGTTAATTGGATGCCGCGTCGAACGATCAACAACCGAGCAGATATCGAAAAGTCAGATCGAACCGGACGTTTAATATTACTGCGATGTAAATGGCATAATTAAAAAGTCTAGTAGTTCAAGGAGCCGGCCGAGATATGATCGAAATTCTAATTAGGCGACACGTGTGTGCCTACACGGGCACACTGCTGCCTGATAGGATCTCGAGCTGTTCTGGTAGTCGTTTCGTCAGGTTCTCCCGATTCAATACACTCCAGCCGAATGGCAAACAGATTAATTTAAGAGCCGATGAAATTCTCCTGGCAGTCGACGAGAGCCGCTTACGAATCCAAAAGAGCTCATCCACGCTTCCGTGCGAGGTAGAACTGCTTTGACTTCCATTCAATCAGGCTGTCAGAATCGAACAAAATATATTCTCTCAAAAGAGAATATAAAATATATCTTGAAATGTCTTTTTCGAAATTGTCGAATTAGTAACTGCCGTCGGATGCTTGTAAACCAACTGATGGTGAAGATAAAAGTTCATCATGGAAATTCACGACTTTTTACGTCTCACTCTACCAACTATCTGTCAGTCTTCTATATAATAGAAGATCGAAACTAAATTTAGAATCTCTATTTAGTTGCTGAACGCGCACCATAAAGTCTGTCGTCGTCATCGTATAAGTCGGGCAAATATGCTGACTAACTCTTTCCTATTAATTTTAATTTTTCTCGTTCCAGCTTTGTTTTTGCGCGACACAATATCCTGGAAGGGTTGTCCAGCCGTCTATGTTAATAGGTAATAAGGAGCTAAAAAAGGGTAATCGTTCCAGCTGCCGAGAAGTTTTGTTCATTTCTGATAGGAATATCCTGCAGGCGGCGCAAAGGAATGCGACACGGCATCGACAATTCTCTTCGCTTATTTTCACCCCTCCTACTTCGATGTGCTTAGATGCACGTAATCCGATGGAATCGCGACTTTTTGGTTGGACGTTCGTGTTAGTCTCGGTTCGTTTCTGCGACGGAAACGGATTATGGCGGTGCGCGCTGGGAGCGCAGGAAAAACAGGCGGTTTCGACTAATCCCGGGAAGCATCTGGAGTAGGAGACGAAAGAGGAGGAGGAGGAAGAGGAGGATACGACGGCGGCAGAGACTCAGAGGACTAGACAGAGGTGGAGGAAGTCGTGGATGCCACCGAATCGGTCGATCCTTTGGCGGATAAACCTGAGCGCTAGCTTGGATGCTGTTGCTGCTCCTGCGGTCGCCGTCATAACGGTCTGCCGTGAAATACGCAAATGCCTGGTAACTCGTAAAGGCAAGCGACCGCGAGCTAAGCTTGCCAATAGTAACCGCTATAATCCATACGAACAGCCACCGTGGCCTGCTGCTCCAGGCATATGCACTATAACCGAGAAACTCGAACGCCAACTCGAGTGGCGCCCAAACGATACAAAAAGATATGAAAACCTATAAGAGCTGCTCTTCGGAATTAAAAGAAATTAATTGCCAAGCTTGGAACAATAAATGTCTGGATTTTTATGACTCTCGTAACTATTGTTATTGATAACTAACCTCTGGTTATAATAGGGAAATAAACTATGAAGGATAAACTTTGAATGTGTATCGTTTATCAGATATTTTTAAAAGGAAACCTGTCGAATCTGACTTTTTAACAAAACTAGTTTGAGACACCAGAAATATTTCGTTGCCTATGTCACGGGAGTAGAGTTCCCACGAGTGCGATAATGATGTGAGGAAATTCTTCATCGAGAAATAAGCGGAGCGCGACTGAATTGACCATTTGGAGCGTCCTTGGTTGAACGACAAAGCTGGGACTGTGACGACTTACGTAGCCGCTCACAATCAGTAGCCAGGACAATAAAAATCGTATAGCCTATGAGTCCCAGTTTTAATTGCGGCGTACATGGCACAAATTAAGCTGTGATTGCTTCAGACTGTCAGAAGTTTCTTTCTCCACATTAATGATCTTACGGTCCAATGGAAAATTCTTACTCCTACTGGCTCCAATTACAACAACGAATACAGCGTTGCGTACTTCTCCAAAATCTCATTAACAATACACAAAAGTCTATTCAAAATGATCAATTCATTTATGAATCCTACATTTCTCTACCAACTCTACATTTACGAACAGTTTAACCCTAACAATGAATATCCCATCACACATATATCCTCGTATCTCAAAGATCTAAGGTCCAGTTTCAAGTATCTCGATCGCATGATCCATCCCATCAGTTTCCAGCCGACAGGAACTGGCCCTAATAAATACTGGGCGTGCAAAATTCTGCAAGGATCGAGCATGCGCGTGAAAACTGAAAGGATCGCGTCGCGACGCGTCCAATAAATCCGGTGGCGGTTCCTTTTTTATCGTCGTCATCGTCGCAAGAGGTTCTATCGGGAGGCTGGTGCGCGTCCTGGGGTCCAGTGCATGGCGTCGCTCGCAAATCACCGTGCGATTATTTTTGTATCGAGGCCCGATAGCGCAGGCATGTATTCTCCGGGAATCGGAATCAAATCTCGATAGCCTCGTATGCGCGTGCTGGCGTTACTCTCCTCGCGCGGGACACAATGCCTCGCTCTCTCCTCTCTCCTCTCTTTTCCGGCGGGCTCCTCTGGGACTCACGAATGCGGCGTATCTCGAAGCGTCTTTCTCTCGGACCCAAACGCACGTACGCAGCGGTTGCGTTTATACATATATCTGTGCTCGAGGGCGAAGAGGTGCGCGTATATCTGCGATGCGCGAGAGCTGCCAGGGATGCTGCGCGTGCGAATCTCTCCCTCTCTCGCAGGCGCTTCTGGACCAGCAACGCAACGGCCGTATCTCGTTGACGTATAGTTGCATCGCGGAGCCGCCTCGCACTATCGTTATCAATGTCCTAGTGCCCCGTGTCCCCGATGGATTACGAGGATTTAAAGCCTCGTTCCCCTCAAACGATGACTTATCCCGGAAACCCGCTACTCCCGGACAAATCTATGCTTTCATACAAATCCATCCGCTATGGATTCGTGGTCGTTCGATACCGTCGAATACCATTGCGATCTTTCCTATGATGATTCAGGAAAGCCTGACTAAAATTATCTTGCTAGGAGTTTCACCGACTGCGAGAAAGCTAGAATTTCGATCTTGATCCAATACTGATATACACGCGTGACGATTTTGTATAATAAAGCTATTAGTAAGAGAATCCGACGAGGATTGCCGATAAACTCAATGAACCAGTCAGTACGTCGATCACTGTTACACAGAGGTTCGATATCATAGGTTACATCTTCTTTACACGATTGCACAGATCACTTTGTTTCCCAGGGGGAATGGTGTACATGTCTCTGTGACGCCGTTACCGTAACTACTCTAGGGTCACCGTATTCGTAAATCACAGACTCCCAGTACAAGAGTGAGAAAGAGGTGGGCAGGGAAGAGCAGTGTTTGGGGGAATAAAATTCAGCAAAAGTCACTCGGCGGCCCGGAAACGTGTTACGTAAGTTATGTCCCGGCGAGCGGTGCTTTATGTACATTCTAACGTTTTCGCGGAGCAATGGATCACCGGGGCCGATTCCGCGGGACGCCGAGGTCGTAAAGAGATCGACCTGCTCTCTCGGTAGGTTCGCCGAGAGAGAAGAGCGCTTGGAGATTCAGCTTCTCGCAAAAGGCGAGAGCTTCTCTCTCCCGAGCGATGACAAAACTTCCAGACGAATGGCTTGGCTCTTCGAGGGCAAACGCGGTCACCGAGCGCATGTTGCGACGTAAAGCTGGGCAAACAGGATGCTGGAAAGACCCGCGGCACTCTGATTAACACGTTCGGCGTCCAGCAGAGTTTATGGACAAGCGAAAGCTCGTCTTTCATTTGTGTTTTAGTTTGCTCTCACCACGGGAGCGGTAAGTATGATTGGTTGGAGTATCAAGTGGTTCTTTAATAAACTTTTTATAATAAAAAATAGTAAGTGAAGAAATGGAATTCCTGCAACTTTAAGGTATTTGAAATACTATTACCGATTCCATTCTACCATGAAAGAAAGACTCGAGAAAGGCCAACGAACAACTGGTTTCGTGCAGTCTCACACTGCACGAAAGGTTGCATTCAGGCATTGCCACAAAGTGTACCTTCCATGCAAATTTCTCTGGTTACTTCGCACTTGATAGCATCTCACTTGTCCAAAGATAATATGTCTAAAGGAAGAATTATTCACTATGCGAGTATCGGGTGAATAAAAAGAATTTCAAGATGTTAACAGAATCATGCGAAATTTCCGAGGTATGCACATTGAAGTGCACCAGAGGAGCACTAGTTTCCTTGTTGAACCAGGAGTTATTTCTATGCGGGCGCATTGTACGGCTATCAAAGCGAGAAGAGCGGTGCTCTGCGCAGCGGAGTTTCCCGTAATAAACAATGTTACTCGTCCCACTTGACCCGGCGAGCCGTAAAAAAGGAATCGCCGAGTTGCGAAAGAAAGTTCCTAATGTCCCGAAGGAATCGGCCGACGGTATTAACAGAGAGCTGCTTGTTGTTGGCCTCGCAATTTCTTAGCCCCTAGCGCAACCCGCCGCCGCCGCCGCCCTGCCAAGGAGGTGCGAAGTGGAAAATGTCTACGTGAGAAAGTTCACCGTGCAACGAAGAGAACGATGGGAACGAGAGAGGGATATGTACTCGCGCAAGTTCCTGCAAAAATTGGCTGACTCTCGAGAAGACTTCCTTCCCCTTCTCCCATATTGACCCGAGGATCGCGAAATAATTTGCTCCGTGCATTGGGACTACTCCCTATCCTCGAAAAATCTTCTTCCTCTTACTTTACGTATCTAACTAATACAATAACGCTGGTTAGATTTATAAGAACTATTAAGTTCCATTTACACTGGAAATATATATTACTTTATATGAAATTTATGTTTTGCAGTTTTTATTTATCTAAGACACTATTTTACTTTCAATGAGACTCGATCTAAATGACTCTACACTCCATTTCGTGAGATGTGAAAATAAAAAGCGAATAATATATTCTAGCCAGTATTGTGCGGAGCCAGTGGCTGTAACATGAAGGTAAATGCATCTCCCCCGCAAGAAAGCAACCGGGCAGGAAATAAAGGTTTCGAAGCGTGTTTCGGGGAAGTTTGGGCGCGATTATCGGGCGAGCATCGATCAAACGTGACATCGCGGGGCGCGAGTGAACCCCAACTCGGCCGCTCGAGTTTCTCGGTGAACGTTTGAGTCATTTCGAAGCCGAGCGGAAGGAACGAGCGAGCTTACGTCGAGAGCAGCGCAACGGGGAATAAGGGAAACTGCAAAAAATTCTATTATTTTTCACTTTCTCCGTCCTTTTCTGTGAGGGAAGCGGAAAAGGCAAGTTCCTGGCGAATACGCGTCAGCGAGCGAGCAAACCGATATCCTTCGCAGACGTGGCGCTCTCGCACGCGCCGCACAAGAAAAACACTGGCGGCTTGAGGAGAAGTGAGAACTATCTTAAAGTGTCGTTAGGAAGTCATCCATTATGCGGCAAAGGCTGCTCGTTCACCTGGCCCACGCCAGAAGTCTCGCCAGCGAGCAGGGAGATTTTACACACGGACACGCCTCCATGGCTTTCTCCTACTTCCTCGAACCCTTTCTTCATACTTCTCCGACTCTACTTATTACGCGCCCCTTCTGCCCTGCATCTACGTACTCCACCTTCAACTGTCTCTTCAACTCTGCTGACTCAAACCTCTTCAACATTACACCAACAAAATAGTTCAAACATTCAATTAAATTATAGCTGTAACTAATGTTTACGCCACATTACTATCTTTTTTACTGGAATTAATCATTTTCAAATGCGTACAATGTAATGCGATTCGATATCATGACACGATATCTAAGTAGAATATTAATGACAATCGCCTGACGAATGTGTCACGCATTCCCATTGAACAGGGATATTTTCGACTACGAACTCTAAGGACCGACGCCCACGCCACATTATATATGCCTGTTTTGAAACAATAAATCATCCTGAAACACTCAGGCACGACAATACGATTAGATATTGCGTCCTCAATCAAAACGAATATAAACTAAAACCATACGGATAAGACACTCTCTTACTTTCATTACTCATTGGATGTCCATCGAATACTATCAAAAATCTTCCTACACTAAAAATATGCACTTCCAACAGGTATTGTTTTATCCTGGAAATCTCTGAGTAGAAAATTCCGAACGAAGAAGGCGTTGTCTAGTTCCACAAGCATAAAGTTCCTCCCCAGAAAACTTATAGTCCTCGCGAGACTTTCTCGCTGGAATACAAAGAGGCACCGTAATCCCTCACCGTTAGACAATCTCCGAGGAAGTGCTGGGCCGAGTGTACCGTTCGTCAAGTAAGGAGCGAACTCGATAATTACGGTCGCTGGCTCCTCCTTTTAATACACATTCACTCCCGCCGCTTTAATATTCAATCGACATTGATTAAATTTCGCCCGATAACATCGCCAACTTCCAGCAACTTTTTCGAGGTTGTACGGCGCTCTCTCTCCCTCTCGAATAATCTTATTTCTCTTAATACCATTACACCATTCTCTCCCACCCCTATCACCGAGGTAGCCGAGTGACGTCAACGAAAGAATTGTCGAGGAATTATAATCATGTATTAGCATAATAAGAAGAGTGCGGAGCGTCACATTTACTCGAAGCGATGTTACGATCTATGAGTCGAGGCCAACTTTATCTCTAACGATTGATCCGGATGAATGAACCTCGTTTCCAGCTGAAAGCCGACGGGAAGCTAAAGACGAGCGCGATAACTTGAAAAAGGGCTGGTATTTGGGGCACAGGCGTGCCCGCGGGAATATGTGATTCGAGCTAGACAGAGCACTAACGAACGGTTGGCTGGCAGGCATGCATACACCTACGTACGAGAGAATTCGTTGGTAGTCAAACGAACCTAGTGAGATTTGCACACTCGTGGGTGCTGGCAACGTCTCCCTCGAGGTGCCAGGACTCTCTGACTATCTGCTCCTGTGTCTACGACAGTTGCCCTTCCCCTCTCTCTCACTGACTCTCTGTCGGCAATGAGAGAGGGGAGCGACTGCGGTCTCGCGGCAAACAACTCTATGTCTGATAATTAACGAACGGCCAGTGATAATCAAGGATGTTACCGCTAGATTCTATCTCTCTCTCTTGAGAGAGAGAGAGAGAGAAATCTCTGTCAAACGACGTCCACCGGCGTCGCGACGCAACCCCGTTTAGCACCGTTTCAACGATCAAACGAATCGCGAACCGTTCGCCGCGCACGGAATCATCTGACATTCCTCCGCGTCATCCTTTCGCCGAGTGTTAGTACGCAGCAAGTGATTTTCAAAGCGTTCACGCTGTTTCTCCCTTGCTCTCGTATGCCAGCATCGTTCTCGCCGATTACGTTGGGTGTGAAGGCAGTTGGCAGTGGAGAGGGATCTGGTGTCGCGTCATGCTGAGATTCCAAGCCGAGAGTGTTCGAAGTTTAGATATACTCTTGGCGGAGAAGAAAATAGTTTTAGGTGGAATTCTCGATTGAAGAAGAAAAGTATTTTGTTAGAGAATTTGGGAATATTAGGAATTATAAATCAGTGAATAAGAGAAGAGTGTTTGGATACAGATTGATTGATAAAAATGATAGAGGACAGTGGCAAACTGTCTGAGTTCAACGAAGTCGATAGGTCCCACGAAATGATTGGGTTATACGTCGAATGAATCTTTGATTCGATAAAGATTCGATCGTCGGTGCTATTATTTCGCTTTCTCTTCTTATCGAGTGCTTCACGCTCGCCATCCAGAAATCGTCGGGCGCGGGTCAATCGCACCGGAAAACTATTTTTCCTCCCTTCCCTCCCGTCTGTATTTTTGCTCTCCATCAGCAGCCGCCGCTCCTCTCCCCTGTCCGCCCGCCGGTTGCCATGTCTTCCTCTGCTTTAGTGAGCGCCGCAAATGGGGACAATGCCGACAGGGGCAATTTACCTGGCGATGAACTCCATCACCGGTCCTTTTATTAGCACGACATTTGGTCGTCGATATTGCCGGATATTGATTTCGAATGAGAGGCACTGTCGATTGCCGTTTTTAGCCGACGGGGCGCTCGCGCGCCGTTCAATAATAACTCAGAATCGTATAGCGGTAATTACATAGCAAAAAGCATCCTGTAATCCTGGCAGTGACTGACGAATGCGGAGGAAAAACGTTTCCCTTTGGAGAGACGATGAAAGGCACTGTCGACATGCTAATTCCGAAATCTTGTCAGCCGCATGAACCATCATGAATCGCGAGTGCCCTTAATGAAACCGGCCCGACACCCGCCACTACTCGAATTAGCCTCGGCAGGAAGTAATGAGAGTCGGCTTGCTACTTCTACGCATGCACCAGAGATTTAAACGGCGGCTGCCTCTCACTCGTTTAATCGGATGCTGGTTAGAACACTCGACTCAGTCTCTTTCATCACCAGGCCGAAATTACATCATTGCTATCGTCTAAAAACTCATAGACTTAATAATTCTTTTCTGATACCGAATAAATGTTATGTTATACTTCAATTCTATTCTTTAAAATAAATACTAGCTATTATTTTTCAACCATACACAGTTCCAGTGAAAGGTACTTATCGGTTCTTTCGCAATGGTTAATTATATGGATGCTTCTAATTATGCGCACCGATATGGCACTTAGAGATAAGAGCGGTCTTTAATTTACTCTGAAAGCCTCGAAGAGAGTGGATAGGAGATGAAAGGACACCGAAGGTGTCGCTAAAAGAAGACAGTACTCGAGACACACGTGATGTTGGTCGCGCCAGACTTCACTAGAGGCGGTGTTCGGCGTGATGTAAAAGGAAGTTGAATCGAGAAAGGGTGGTGCGCTTCGGAGGGAGTGCGAGATAGGCGGAGAAAGAGAGCGAGGTGTCTAATTATTAGTTCGTGTGGAGGTGCGGCGCCAGATCGAATCAGCGTGCATGTGCCAGAGTCATAAGCTCCTCCACGTGCTTTTCCCCCTAGCATACTCCACACTAACAGGGCAGTAAATGTGTGCGTGCGTGTACGCATACAAGATTATCGACCGACTGCTTTTTTTAGCTACAATCCTGGCGAAACGTCCTTACTAATTGCCTGCTGCGAGTCTGCTCGACTTGGAAGCTCCGTCTGACTGATACCGTCTTATTCTACTCGCTCCTGTTTCCTCCAACCCTTACTTCCCTTTGCTTTGTGTTCTTGTTTTATGGAGCAAATGCTATAACGCAAATTTTTATGATCCACCCTCGCGTGCTACTTACAGCCCGGCGATATTCCTCCGCTCGTTAGGCTGCATCGGAAATTCGAGACTGTCGTCAAACATGTCGGCAGTGCTTCCGATGGGTTCCGCGCACCCTCCAAGTTTTATGATTCCTCGAGGCTGCGATCACGCGATCTTACACACGCCCTTCCCAGACTGCTTTTCAATTCGGGCGACGATAACGAGAGCCCGACAAATTAGTACCAACGTTCCCTGATCCCTTCTCTCAGCTGGTCACGAACGAATTCGGTAAATCCGATCTTTATTCTTTGGGGTTTCCTGTTGTTAGAGGATTTTTTATGACTCTTATTAACTTATTCCAGTATTAAGTAAATACTAAAATAGAATTGGGTTATAAAAAAATATAAAATCAATGCGATGAGATTTGACTCCCAAACAGAGGACTTCAGATCGAATACTAGATACTGGAAAATGTTGCTAGCCTCAAAGACTAATTCAACAAGTTCCCGTTCCACGCTTCCTTGACAGTTGACACGATCGAAGTTGTGCTGGAGTTACCGAAGAAGAAGGGAAAGACTAAAAGGCATCAAGTACACTCGATTCCTATCCCATCCGGCAAGTTTGAGTAGCAGCGCCGTATTAAACACAAGAAGCATCGCCTAAGGACAGTTTTCGAATCTATTTCCCGGGGGTTAACAGGTCCTAGCTCACTTCAAAACGCCCATTACCGTTGCTGAATAGATCCCCCTTTGCCGTTCGATCGAGGAAAGTTATCTGAATCGCACAGTAACCACCGCGTATCAGACCGCCGTCTAACGAGGTATTCAAATCTTGCCATTAAACGTTAGATACAGCCTGTCCTCCTCTCTCTCTCTCTCTCCACCTTTCATTCTCTCTGCTAGTTGAGATAACCGCGAAACGCGCGCGCTCGATTACATAAGAGAACCGCCGAGATTCGCGACTCGCTCCTCTTATCGATCGTCGCGTCGACGCAGCATCAAAAGGTTAATTACATCCCGTGGTAATCATCTTCCTTAAAGGGATATACTCTCTCTTCGCCTCTCTCTTTTACTCTCTCACAACTTACCACTGTTATTATTGGCCTTTTGCTTTCGACAAATTCCAACTCGATTCCCAGAGACTTTCGTCATCGTGTCATCCAGACGAAATAAATGATAAGGGATGCTGTGAACTATCCGATCACCTTGTACTCGATTATATGCTGTCAGTTGAAAACTGTACCGCAGTTTTGGCAAGGTGTCTGAACCCGCCAATGGAAATAGATCTCTTCGGGTTGCAACGTGTATGTATCGAAGTCGAGGCGATAAATTACTGATCGACGCGTATGGTTCGCTGTCATCGGGATTTATTATCACCGCTGGAAGGAGGAGACTGGTCTCCTTTCGTCTGCGTGTGCCATTATCGCTCATTGTACGTTGCTAGGACGTCCTGCAAGGATTCTGTTCGCCGAAGGCGTGCGCAGTGGAAAGGATGATGTGGAAAGGCGTCCGATGCAAGAAGTTCCTTTACCCACGCGCGTTACGGTACATTAAAGCCGCAATTATGCCAACTTACGAGCGCCCGTCAGCTTGCTCGCACAATTTTCCTCTTCCTCGTCGTATTTTCTTTGTGCTCCTATACTTTTGAGGTACAAGGCTAATTCTTAGTACTCACGACGCTAACCGAGCGCGAAACTAAACTTTTGATGGTCGATGTTTAAATTATTATTTCATTTACTTTGATTATTTAAAATCGATACTGTATTAATGAAATTTATATTAATAAGGAAAGAGTGAATTAAAAATTGTAGAGTTTAAAGAAGTTGAATCTTTCACGTTATAATAATCAAACACGCTCATACTTCGATTCTTCGAACTGTAATCTTTATGACGATCGATGCTCGTCATTATAAAGGAAGGGGTTAGAGGAAGCTCGATTCTCGAGGGGCGTCTGGAGTCTTGGCGAGTCTCGGGAGCCAGGGCGGCAGGACACTCTCCAAAGGTTCTTTTTTCTTGGCTGAACATCCTGGCAAGGAGCGCGCGTGGGCAGGATGCAGTTAGGTAGTCCTGGCGGACAGGGCCTTCCGTGTCGGCCGTTTGCCACTTGCTTCGACACCGGATAAACTCGGGAGACTATGAGAGAGCGAGAGAGAAGAGACTAGCAGACCAGAGAATCGAAGGAAGAGCCAGACAAACAGACGGATTCGGGAGACGCGGTATTTCTCTGTATCTGCAACTGGAACCCGCCACTAACTTCATCTGCCAAATCGCGAAGGGTGTCATGGGGCTTTCATCGACTTTTCAATCGCACACGTACAGGGAAATGCATTCAGAATACTAAAAATGTACTGCGAAACTTTAGTATCTGAAACAATAATCATTTTTATCATCCAAAACTTAGTGTGAAAGTGGAATACTTATTTTAAACTTCGACTCATCAAATAGATATTTGAGAAATTAGTTAAGGAAATCTAAGTGAATGGATCGATTAATAGTTTTGTAGTATACTTTCGAAGCAGAGTGTACCGAGTATTGTTGGGACTTCCTGGATATACGGTCGGTCTTGCACCTACACGCGTGGATTCCGCGCGCCTTACGTAAGGAAAGGAACATTATCCTTGCGAAATCCCAGCGGACACCTCCGCGAACGTCTCCGGAAATATTTTCAACGCCTGGCGACGCCATAATATGCGTGTATAATGTATACGTGTAAGTATCGGTGAGTAAGCAAGGCAAAGCCGAGAAGACAGAGGTGCGTCTCTCGAATGAAACGCTGACCCACTGACACTTGGCAACGAGTGAAAGTACGAGTGACGACGATTTATCAGCACGCTCGCCGAGCCTGATTACTGGTCTCTTCGCTTTCCCGTTCTTCGAGGAAACTTCTCAACCCTGGAAACACACATGGACAATTGTCTCCAACAACTACAAAGTCTCTTCGACTTTCAAAAGTGAATACCGATGAAACGAGATACACGACTACAATACTACAACAAAGTTCTATAAAGCAACATCTACAGTTAATACAGAATTCACATATGGACTAGTTAAAGCTATGCGAATATAAAGTTACTCTCCAAACGAAAAATGTATAAAATGCAATGAATACTTCTGAACATTTTCCATTGAAACTCCGTGATATTAAATGCAAACATTCGCATAGTTAAACGAAACTCTTGAAAGCGCGCATTCCAGGATTAACCGCGCAATTCCTACTTATTTTCCTATACTCAATTTTACATTGAATTAACTTATCCGAAAAAATTGCCTGACTATCTAACAAGGATGCCGATATTCCCACTTTCACTCGAGGCTATTTTACATGCCAATAGATAGTAATTCCGCGTCCCGTTCGAGCCAGCCAAGCCGACGCTCGCGAAATCGTTCCACCAACACGTATGCAAACGATGGAATCGATGGAAACGACGTACCGTTAAAAATGCAACGATACTCGGCGTATTCGACAGTTATTCCAGTGTTTCCATAGCTGGCACGAGCCAGTTATCGACAATTTCTGGCCACTTACTCGCTCGAAATATGCTTGAACCTCGAGAACGGATGCAACACGAAGCAAAGTCTCTTAGATCCAAGTAAACCCTCGAAAGAGAAAGAGCTCTTACGGCAACATCATACTTTTATTTAAATTTGAACTCGAGTTAGAAGAATGACGCAGAGACAGTGAGAGGACTAACTGATCCTACATGAAAATGACGGAAAGCATGGTGCGCGCTCGTTAGCGCCCCAAACATTTTCCATATTCGGGTCAGCCGCCTAAGGTACCGAACGAAAGGCGGACGCCCTTTTGCATTTGCATACGTAGCTACATCTGTAATAACAGAGAGAGAGTCGAGAAGAAGAGTGAGGGAAGAGGCGGAGGGTTGGGTACACGCCTTCGCATAATGCTCGACTCCGATGCATTATGTATGCTTCACACCCTCCTGACGATTTGGTAAATCTCACCAGATCTCCCCACCGTATGTCTATCTGCTTGCATGACCACCCTCTTCCGATAGCCAATTCTACCAATATAGGGGAGTATTGCACTGACTGGATCGAACAGTCGATGCTATTGCCAGAAAAATGACAGGCTGCATGGCTTTGCTCTTTGATCGACTCGATTAAGACGTCAGATGGCCGACCCCGTTTCCCCCGCTTTGTCTCGTATTCTAATAGCAGCGTCCTACTAATTTGCATCTCAATAGTTGATTTGGCACAAGCTACAATTCCTGAGATCAGGAAATTGAAGCTGAACTAGCTGATTGGAGTGCGATTGGCAGTTTCGATTGTTTTTGGTTGTGGGAGCATTCCTCCGGTCGTACGATATTAAAGTTGATTAATTATTTGTCAACTAATTGGCTGATATTAAAAGGCCGATTGAATCCATTAAAAATGAATCCAACTAATTACGCGCGGGCGAGTGTACCGCCCGACAATAATTTCTGCTGATTAATTATAAACAGTAATAATAAGTGGAGAGAGCGTGCGGTAATGTGAAAACCGCTGGAATCGTAATCAGAGCGACGGCGTCTGCTAATTAGGGAATTCCGCGGCCGATGGATGACAGAATGTGCATTGTGCGCTCGCGAACATTATCGGGAGAGACTCGCGCGAAATGATTTAAAGCCGCTGCAGTCTTCACGGGCTTGCGGCTTTTCCGCGAGAAGCGAGGAAATATAGCATATGTTGGAAACCGTCGATTCATCGGACAGGCGAGCTTTGCGTGCGACAAATCAATTTCCATTAGCACGATTAACGCGATTTGTATCGATGTTTGATTTGCATCGTCGCAAATAATATGCGCACACACTCGATCATGCACACCTCAAACAGTATTGACTTTTTCTCTTTTTCCACATTTCTATATGTTCCTACTTTTTTATTCCTGATTCTGAAACAACTATTTACCTAATGCCTTTTTCTTTTCCCTATTTATTTCAAACCCTGTTACTTTCTATTTTATATTCATGATTTTAGAAGAATGAATTCAGTCAATTTAAAACGAGTAATATATAAACAATTAATTAACAAGATCAACATTGACACTTTCACTCACACACAGTTATTCCAAGACGTTCCACACGTATTGACGGTACGATTGCGAATGACACGAATCTACCACTGACACACTGCAAGTACCTAATGATTCTGAAAAGGTTCACTGTGGTGGGGGTGAGGTACATCTGGGACTTGAGTTTGCAAAGAGGCGGTCGGTCGAGGATGGTCGGGCAAGTTCCTACACGTACACTCCCTCGTACTTACATGGGAACGATATGCTACAAGCGTGTTCACGTCTCAAAGAGAAACAATGAGCCCGAATTTTTTGCGAGCTTTTCATCAGCAACGTCGAGAACGAGCTCATGATCATACGAAAAAGGAAGAAGAAAAAAACTATTGGATGCAACAAAGCATCCGAATTTCATTTCTCGTCAAATTGGCGGAGCCCCGCGAAAACTGATATACGAGGACAACTTATCTCTTGAAATAGTTTATACGTATACTACGCATCAGTATGCCAGCCTCAAGATTATCCATAGAAAGCTTGGAGCTCAGAGCGAGTGCTCTCGACGAGATCACCAGGGAATATTTTCCTCCTCTTTTTCATCAGCCAAGCGAAATTCCGTCAGTGATATTAAAAATATCATTGCTCTCGCTCGCAACATAATACCTAGCTTATAAAAAATCCACTTTACCAGCCAGTTCTTGATTAACGCCAAACAAATACGGCTCGGAGCATTGTAATACCATGTAATTCCTACTTCCGATAATCAATGCAAATTTTCCATCGATTGCCAGGCAATTCACTGACAACGCGAACCTGTTATTTCCACTTGCATTCGAACCCAATTAACACGAGAGCGAGGATACTTCAATACTTTTGCATGCTACAGAGTGAAGTATATTTCTGTTTCTAATAATACGGATGTATGATTGATGAAGTACATGATAGATACGAGGATTGCATCTTAACTTTATCCCGTTTGAGGAATGGCAGGTAAGAAAGAGAATCCTTGGGGACGCCTAAATATACCATTAAGGTAGAGGCACGTTGAAAAAGGAGACAAGGTGGACGATAGGAGATAGGTGAAAGGCCAGCGCGGCGACAGCGGCCGGCAGGCCACAGCATCCGCAGGAGGACCGATCGAACTAAGGGAGAGCTGACTAGCGCAATTAAAGCCGAGGAATCTTTCGGAGAGATAAGCTGCCCAGTTGGCCAGTCATGGCGGCGAGAGAGGAGAGACAGAGGGGCAGAGAGAGAAGGTAAAAGAAGGGCAGAGCAGCATCAGCAGGAGATTCCTTAGCGGAGGACTCGTTCGATCCTCTCTCGGCTTAGCCGATCTGTAAGAGGAACCCAATAAAAAGCATCGTCAAGTGCACTGCACTGGAACGTATAGTTAATTAATGATACTGCAATTACCGGACCGGCTGCTACTTGCCTCGAAGCTCTACACTGTTTCCAACAATGACAGACTGTCTCCTCTGCCCAAATTCAAACCACTCGAATTTCATCGCTCATTCTTCATTCAATCGACTCACGTTCGTAACCACTTCCACACTGATGGTATTCCGAATACTTCTGAATATTAATAACTCCTTTAAAGATTAAAGAAACGTTATTGAAATACTTGAAAGGGTAAGTTTTAGTTAAAGTGAAAGGCTTAAGTTGTTAATTGCGGAAAAAGGGGATACGTGTCAGTTTGAAGAGGAAACGGGATTCCTATGTTGAGATGCTCTTGTTAATCGAGAGAGACCAACGAGGGTGAGGAAACGAACGGAAGGAATAACGGAGCCGTCAACGGTATTAGCACGATTTTCAATGAAGCTGGAATGGAGCGAAGTCTCACAGTAGCGAGAATCTCGAGGAGAAGAGTAGGCTTTAGGATTCTAGGCGGCCATGTTGCACTAGTGCGAAGATCGAGGCGAACTTTCTCGAGGATCCGAGTTGACTAGCTTCGATCGAAGCCGGTCCACCGAGTGGCGACCATTGCCACCGAGAATTTCTAATTAACTGTTCAGCTGCTTACTCTTACACTAGTGGCCGGACACCCAGCCACCCTTGCGTCGCCCGGAAGACACCACTTCGCACCCCTAATTTCACTGTCCTTCGACCAACCACCATCGCCCCGAGGAACTTTCCGATCGTTTCAGTTTTCGGACTTCTCCATTCACAGCTCGTCCTATCTCGGCCACTATTAACTAAAGGATGAACATTACGCTGCCGATTACTTGTCCATTTGCCGCTGGACTCGCTAATTGGTACTGCTGAACTGGGAACTTCCACCGGGGAACACGGATTCCGTTTAATCCCGAGGCAATGATTGGAGAGGATAAGATTACATAGTTAACCCACTTCGATATTTTCGACCAATGATCCTCGAACAATCTACTTTTATTGCGACTGATCTTTATAGACTGTAGAAGTCAATTAAAAATTAACTAACAAAGAGTTAATAGACGTTAGGAATTTTTGAAACATAGTTATCCGGGTATTTTCAACTGAATAGACACGTTTAGAAAAGCTTGCAAAATCCACTGAAAAGTGTTGCAGTTCGCTAGAGTTCTCTAGAACTGGATCACTGCATATCCCGCAGATAGCAGTGAGACAAGATCGCAGGATTCAGCGGGCGCACACAAGTGCACCGGTCTCGCGGACGGTGGCATTCTCGGCTACTTCTGCGGCGAATACGTGTAACAACGTTTCACGGGCGAGCAGAGTCCGAGAGTAGTTGGGAGTTCGGGAAACTAGTGTACAAGCGGTGGTTCTGGCTGCGTCCCGACGCCGCGTCGCTATTACCGTTAACAGTGGCTGCACTCGTCTCAGCCATACAGTAATTAATCCTTGCGTCTCATCCAACAGACTTGACGGGAAGAACTTGTCGAGATGTCGGAGAAATTATGTTTCAAAATGTTACATGAATCAGAAGGAACGATAAGATATCCCGAATTTTCAAGAACGTTCTAAATCAATACAAGATTGCGCAGCATTCCACCAATTAGCAATTATAAACACTAGTAATTACAAAGATTCCCAGTCAACAGCTTAGAAAGTAGACTCTGTTATCAGTGGTAGAGTTCCGCTTTCATAATAGAAGAAGGCTTTTTACATGGCGGGACGGAAAAAGAAAAAAAAATGTTGTGCGTGCCAAGAGACATAGTGTAAAAAAGGTGAAGGATTAAAGGAGGGGGTTTGAGTATCCTGTAGACACCGTTGGCCGAGTATCTCGTTGCCAGGGCTTTCTTGCACTGGCGTCGTGATCTTGCCAGGGTATTCTATTCGGTTCTATCGATCAGGCTACTCTCTGCGCTGCACGCTCTCCCTCTCTCCTTCTCTCGGCTCCCATGCAAACACACACGCGACACGGGGCCGAATGCGGTGAAACCGGCGGTATCTGCGATCGTTGCAGGCAGTAACAACGGCAGTTAATGTCCGAGGACCCGTGCCCGGGTACTTCGTAACCCAATGAACAGATACAATCGGAACATAGATTAACTGCAATATAGACCTCGCGGCTCTACCTCCACCATGCTCTGCTAGAGGAAGCTCTAGCTACGGACGAAGAGGACGATCGTCCATGAGAGAACGAGAGGGATAAGGGAAGCACCGAACAGCTACGTCTACCCTCACGATTCTACACTCAACACCGACAGATCGCTTATATCCGTCCAACGAAATCTAATTATTTCATGTGCTTCCTATGGCTCCCTTCTCTGCCCTCTGGAATCCCTAGACGATCTTGGGAATTGATGCGCATCCAGTGTTATGGTTGATCGATTAGGTGTTGGATGGAATCGATATACCAGGTGTAATGTGGTTGGGCCACTCCGGAGGAATAGGAGAAATAGTCTCCAACAGAGACGAGTTTACAGGAGGTTGATATGTGTCCTTGTCCATGGAAAGTTATATGTTCAGACACTTATAACTGATATCTTGGAAATAATTAGACTCATAAACGATTGGAATTTGATGGGGACTCCACGTTCGCGACGGTGCGACGACTAATTTTTATTCATAAGAGAGTAGCACCGGTCGCGCAAGGCGCGGCCGTATCTGCTGGACGGAAATTCCAGTCGACCCGAATGAGTACATCATCGCCGTCTCAGCTCTCGTCGATTTTATCTCAGCCGGAATCGCCGCGGGGTGACTGCCTCTACTCGCTCGATCTTCGCGCTCGATTATAATAAATAAGGGACAGCAAGGCGGTTTTCAGCGTTTCGGGAATATACTTAATAATTCATCGGTATCCGGCTGAGATGCCGCGTCGAATTTATCTTGGACTCGACGGCATTCTCACGGACAGGTATATCCTGAATCATCGAAATCACTGGGCCGCGGAGAATGTGTGCTAACGGTGAGAGAACGATTAATGAAAGCGCGTGTCCTTCTAAAGCGAGGTAAAGCGGGCAAAAGCGAGCCATCCGAGCGTCTCTCAAACTGTCTGGGAAAGTCGTGAGCTTGGTGGAAAGGTATGTGCGCGACGAAGAGAACAAGTAGCAGAGAGAAGAAGACAAGGATAGGGTTAACGTATGAGGGAGGAGAGTCTGGCAAGACGTGCAGGTGGCAGGTGGCCGCCAGTGTGCTCTCCGGGCAGGTTCGAGTTTCCGATCCTTCCGTAAGGACGTGCCGTGGCGAATCGAGGAGAGAGCATGCAGCTCCCGCTGCTGGACCGCTCGCTCGCTCCTCGTTCTCTCAGAGAATCGAGGCCTCCGTACTGCGCGCCCCCATGCATTATGCACCTCCCGTACAAATCGCATGCGACTCGCTCTCTCCTTCGTACCACGAGATTCCTACATCACACACATACACATCTATACACCGCACTACGTTCGCATGCCAAGCAAGGAGGTTCGAACCGAAGTATTATGAAATATTACTGACCCACTATACACCGAAAGCGAAGGCAACCAAAAGCGGAACAGTGTACGACGCGTACTTCGTCGAGTGAAGTACGTACGCGCGGCTACTTCGCCCGGCAGACAAAACAGCGGGAGCACAAAGTCCCTCGAGTTGGTAGGACAGGCATGATGAACTCGGCAAGTTTCCTCGACGCCCGGGGCACACGGTGTTTGCGCGAACGCGCGAAAATCACGTTAAGTTGCGATTCCGTGCTGTCATTTATGTAAATGAAACGTTAAGAACGTCTAGCAAGTTTTATAGCCTCGAGTTAACTTCTTCTCCTTTTCTAGCGCCTTTGCTCTCTTCTTCCTCTTCGGCAGTACTTGCTTGTTGTCGAGCTATACACCGGAGAGCAAGAGGGTAGCGTGAAACTCCCCGTCGAGCAGGCCAGTTTAAGGAAAGCAGCCACGCTTTAAACCTCGCCCCTTATGATCTACTCGCTTCCCACGCCGGCGTAACAAAGATGAACCTTCATTTTAGTGCCATCCAACATCCTAGCTGGTTGGCTCACCCGTTCTTGTCGAGTTTAGCCCTTCCCTGACCCACTTCCTCATCTACACTAGCCACTCCAGTCTAGCTTCGCATTTAACGCGATGAACAACCTCCTCCTTCACCGACAACAACACTTCCATCCACCTTAGAGGTATGTTCCTTCGAGTATTGCATACTTGCTGGGTTACAGACCTTCCCATGAACCCCCTGGCTTATTCCGGACATGTTCGAACTTCGGTATCTATATTGCGTCAGGTGTCATGAACTCAGTGTTCGTTAAAGATGAGCACTCTGGTTAAAGTAGTTAAAGATATCTACCTTGGTACTATATCTCTTATTAAAGAGAGGGTAATATTTAAATCTGAATCGTTCTACAAGAATAGAGTTTAATTGACAGTACAAGAGTCTTTCCACTTTCTATGCAAGTCATTTTTCCCGCAAACGAGCCCTCACACGTCGCGCCATTCCAGGTTTATCTCGGCATTGCATTAATGCATATCTGGCAGGGCGATTATCACCGGGACAATCGTACTTATGCATCCAGCATCCAAGATGCGCACAATCCGAGAATGGGATAGAACTAGAACAAGCGTTTACCCGGCGTTTGCCAGAAGGGAAGGGAAGCGAGATACGAGCATGGCGTATATGCATTCAGAGTGCGGGGAGGACCGCGTTGCTGCATTCGGTTTTCGCTGCGGATCCAACCACATACGCAGCAGCCGCCGCCACCGCCGTTCTGCGCCATCGTGGGAAAAAGGCGAAAAAATTGGAGAACGCCGCTCTCTTTGTTTATGGAGTCGAGCTACCGCCTCGCAAGAGTGTGTGTGTGTGTGTGTGTATGCTGCGAGACTATTTACGGTCGAATTATATTCCGAATCGGTTGCACGGCTCGCGACGATTACAAATAACGCTCGCACTATTGCCTGGCTCTCTCACCTTTACGCGAGAGCCCAACATTTCCTTGGCAACGCATCCCTTCTTCCTTACGTCCCGAAAGGAAATAGCTAAAGGAATATTTTCTTCCCCTTGACTCTTCCTATGCCACGTGCTTCAACGTGCACTGTCTCGCTTCTGAGCTGCTGCGTTGCGGCCGCTCTTTCATACCTGTATAAAGGCAGTATGGCGAAATGTGGAAGCCTGTTAAACGCTGCAGATACCTTTCGAATCGAGGAAATCGTCCGATTTGTTTCCCACTCGGTTCGATATCATTTGTTCATTCCTGACAAACTATTCGAGATACAAGTGCGCTATAAGTTTAGTTGAATTTACTTTGATTCAAGCTAGGCAAATATCTTGCTATCTTAAGAAGAATATGTCTTTCTTGTTTAAATCCTATGGTAAAGTACCCCATTGTGAAAGGCGCCGCAATAATTCTTGAAAACCATGAGTTCCAGACGCATATCCGACAAGCGATCGCGAATTAGCACTTAAATCACGAGCGGAATTATTCCATGGCATCCGGTTCGCCGGAAGGAAGTCGAGAATGGGGGGCAGAAGGTAGGGGGAGAACATCGAAAACTTGGGAGGAGTTAGAGGGCGCGAGGGGTTGAAGGCGGGTTTGGCACTTTAATTCCCGAATGCCGGGATGAGCGGGATGAGAACGAGGGAGGGTGGCGTGTCGTCGCGGATGGTGGTTGTAGCTGAGGCGACCTGTGACCTTAGGGTGGAAAAGCACCAAGGGTGAGGAGAGAGGAAACTAGAGGGTCGCACTTCCTCTCTCTTTCTCCGGGAATTCATATCGACAGGAGACTGCGGCGATCTCCGCGTTGGAAAAGTGGAAAACATGGCGCGGTTCTTCGTCACACTCTGGACCAGCACAGCATCACACACTCTCTCGGTAGAATCATCCCTTTCTCTAACTTTCTCGCTTTCTCTCGTTTGTAGAGCCTCTTCATTGTCCGCTGCTCTCTTTCTCAGTTCTACCCCTTTGCTCTTCATTCCAATTCTCTCGCCCCTTTCCTCTCTCTGTCTTGCTCGACGTAAATTTCTTTCAACGCGAAGGCGGCTTCCCCCGGCAGAGACCAGGGCCATCAAGCAGCGCGCTCAACGGGGAAAGGGAGAGTTAAATAAAATTTATCTCGTCGGACCCAGCCTCCGCGGAATTCCGGCACATTCCGGCGGCTAGACGCGCCCGTCCCGACGCATGCTGCCAGCTTCGTACACACGGCAACTGCTAGGAATACTGAGTGAACGGCGACGCAACATTGTGAGCTCGCACAAAGGGTGGTGTGCGACTCAAACCTAGCGAAGGCCGCCCTTCCCGCTTTTCCTCGAAATTGTCGCGCTGCTCTTGCATCAGAGCACGAAAGCCGCTTTAATCTCCTACTTTCATTTCGGGCCCAGCCAAGCTGCGATTTATCTAATCTTCTCAACCATTTCACTTTCTAGCTCATGGAAGGGAATGCCGAATGACTATACTTCAGTGAAATTTAAACGAGTAGCACGCGTCGCCGTATTTCTCCTGTGTTGCGTGTCCTCCATCTATTAACCCTTTGTAGCCCGAGTGCCAGCACAGTTGTTTCTCGCGTATAATGAAACGTGCATTCCCCCTATCAAAGTATTCCAAGCATTTACGCTGCAATCCATTCGAAGGATTGGAAGGTTCAACATTTTATCTTGTTAATTTGCTAAATTAGGCAGATCCAACATGGATACGCCTGACACGGTAATTCATAGGGAAATACTGACAAGTCTACTGTGTAGTACAAACTGAACCCACTGGCCAATCAATGTACCTCCGAGAATCTTCAGAGTGCAAAGGGTTAATTCGTATGCCACATACACGGCCTTCCCGTTACGATGCCCGGCTGAATTGCAACACGTAGTTGGACAGCGTGCAAATCAAAGTATTACGAAAACCTTTGCAGTGCAAAGGGCCCTGATTACGTTTCGACGAGAAAAGCTTAATAATTGCCTCTTTTAAATATTTCTCAATAAAATCAAATTGTTCGAACGCGACCCCGTTCGAATATTCGACGCGTTGCTACTTCGCCCGGCGAGTTTCGCGGTGAAAAATTCTTTCGATAGTAAAGAGAATTTTTTTCGACATTTCTTTTATTTCTCGCGTCGTCAGGCATCAGTCGGTTATGCTTTTGGGCTTGTAAACACATACGAGGCTAAAGGTGCGTCCATTTACAAGCTCGTCGATCGCGAACACGAGGCGACAGACGCTCGCCTCGCACGTTTCTCCTACGCCAAGCGAATCCCAAATATTTGCTTACGCGCGTGCGAAAGCTTCTCTCTCACACACACACAGAAACATTTACTCTCAGGGAGGTACGCGACGAAATTTCGCGCGATTTATTTCGTCTAGTCGTAATCAGCCAAACTCGACGACTGTGTGTATTTCTACCAACTGTGTGTGTCTTCGTTGACTGTATTGGTACGTGTCAACGGTGCGTGTGTATTCTGTCGATTGCACGTGTCTCGTGTTGAATGTATGTACGTCTGTCAGGGTTAGGTAGTTGTGTTGTGCGCCTCTGTCCTCCGTTATTTCGTTGACTTTCTCACCCATCGAGGTTTCCTCGCCCTCGTAGAGCCAGTTTCGCACCCCTCGAGCCTTTCGCTTGGTGCAGTTTGCAGAAATAATGCAATTCCCGTGTACCGCGCTAATTTATCACCGTGCACACGCGCTTGCTATTCGGCAGAACAAGATGCGATCTTAATCCTGGCGAGAGAGCGAAACAGGACCATTCATACTGGTTATCGCGTCGTGTCGCGGATAGCTCTTTCCGAAAACATCCCCCTGCTGTTGTTGGTAATGGCTTGGCTCTACAATCGGATGCTGCGAGAACGGTGCTTCGAGATGATACTGAAGCTTCATTCGCTAGGAGAGCAAGCTTACGATACTCCAGGCGAGAGACATTACCAATTGACTGCTATTCGAAGGAATTCCAAGACATTTGTTGGAATTTTATTATTATATATTATGTAATTGTCGCCTGTAAAACTTCCACATAGTGAGAAATAATACGCCTTTTTTAAATCATTCTGACAATTTATCAATTATATCCCGTGGTAAGTGGTAAGTTAAATAGCCGGGATAGTTATAAGTTCCCAGTCAAACACCCCCTGGAATTCATTGGTCGTCGATGTTTGCTTCGCACGCTCGCGTGAGAAACGGCCTACTAAAATTTCCCTCGATTGTCCAAATGGTTGGCGAGTAGGACACAGTTTCGAGCAAGGGGAAATTAATGGGAGATAAGAAGGAACGCGCGCCGACTAGATAGCAATTATCGACAGTTTGGTGTTTAGACATTGGGCGCACTTGGCCCATTGTCAGCCGCGGTTGCCGATACCCGCCCTGTACCGAGGAACAATTCAAGGAATTTCTGTCTTGCTTCCATTCCGAGTAACCTAATAAATCCAGCTTAATTCCTTGCTCTAATTGGTATTAGAAAATAACAGAGGGTGCAAGGTGGACCGGTGAATGGTGGCATTGAAATCTTAACTAAAGGCGAGTGGGACTTGAAAAAGTCGTAAGAGCGGTGAAGAGCGGGACCCATTTAGTTGAGTAAATTTCACGAAATAAAGCTTCCTCGCCCGGGAGTGCTAGTCACTCTTCCACGGGATACGAGTCCCGCGGGGTTCCTTTTACCTTCGCTGGAACCTGGTGCTCGCTCTCGCGCCTCCGTACACCTTTTCCACCTTCTTTCATCTCCCGTTATACGCCTGATACCTCTTACGCGATCCTACCACTCCACCTCCTCCTCCCTCCCTTTCATTATTCTCTCATAGCTCGGTCGGACGTTAACTTCCTTCATCCCCCGTGCACCTGCATTCGCCGACACTTCGCAGTCCGAGCTAACAAACACGCGCGCGGCCCGCTTTATTCCATAACGTCCGCTTCCTCTCTTTCCAGTTCACCATTCCTTCTCGGCGCTGTTCTCTTCTCGGCTTTGGAGCACTCCTGTCCCGCCGCCAGGAATTGGAGCTGCTATGCCGCTGGAACAGGAGCCCGCTCTCGCCGTGCCCGTGAATAATTGCTTCGCCCTGCAGGAGCTCTCGCTGCTCTCCTACATCCTCGCACCTTACACTTTTCCACCTTTCGCACTGCGACCTTCTTATTTCCGCCTTAAAGCCCACGCTCTGGCTGCGAAACCCTTTGGGAATGACGCCAGGTATAATTCCGATCTACCGTGATACCACTGGCTTCCTTGCGAGTCGGCTGTCGGGATGAACTTTGCAAGTAATGGGTACGATTCTACTGTGAAATTCAATTGCTCGCGCAATACTGGGCATGAATCGTAGAAACTCTGAAGTAAATACGAAGTATACATAATACTTCTCGAATTATATTAGCGTTACGGAATAGGAATGAATTTCTTGAAAGGCAAGGAGTTTATCTCGAAAGTGTAATTAATTGTAAAAGAATTAGGATTAGAAGTGAATAGAATTTGCAAAATTCTATGATCGACATTACTCTTCGATCATAAAAGATTTTTACCTAGATTCAATACGTATTATCTATTCATCGCGCTGGGACATTGAATTCTCTATAAAGCATGGTTTCCCTTCCAAAGAAAGCGGTACTTTACAACTTGTAATACTGGAAGAAATATTCGATAGGGCTAATAAAACTGAACTTCCAGCTTGCAGGCGACGGTGGTACAATATTGCGGGTGTACGGAGCCATTCTATATTGTCGCTTTTCCTGCTTTATCGGCCACTTAAGGTGCCAGGGCTTTGCATTATGTCCCAAGCTCCTTTACTCCCGCGGGAACAGTTTCTGAGCTACGATTGCTGGTGGCACTAATTTCCCGTGTTAAAAAAGCTGCCGAGAAACAGCGGCCAGTGTAGTATTGAAATCGTGATAACGACGCGTACGTGGAGTGTATTAATTAAACGATCATTACGGCGAGTATCCTTGTGAGCAGCTGACTTCTTTATGGTTCGCTCTTCCGTGGCAAAGAGAGAGTAAATGATATATTAATTATTCCTACTGGTATCGACTTGTACGGCACACGATACGACATATTGAAATATGGAAATTTAAGTGTACTCAAACTGGACACGGCTGCTTCTCCGCTTGTCTCCCTGGTCGGTGCATAATTAATTCGCCTGACAATCGCTGTCCATTATGATCGTCATACAGTTTCCCGAGCTATTATTAAGTGCGTTACACTCGGTAACAGCGCGTTCCCTATCGCTCGTAAATCCCGCTAATATCTAGAGGAAACAGAACGCCGGATACCCCACTAATAAACTTGTACCGGTGCAATTATATGCACCGGTAATAATAGTTGTGTGCCCGTAATGCCGCTCTTGCCGAGCCCGATATGACTAATTAAGCGACTGTCTCGAAATTACTAAACCGTGGCTGCTAATTCTGTAAAGGACAAAGGAAAGAAAATAGACTAATTAGTCTACAGATTTCGATCTCTAAATGAATTAACTCCCATGTGTTCGTAGATCGTTTAGAAAGTGCGAGTATAATAGGCAAAATTGAATATCACTAATTATTAAAAGTATCCGCGGTAGTTTCAAAGGTTCGATACATCAAAGAATGACTAGCAGAGTTAAGTTCAAGCGTACAAGGGTTAAATACTTAAGCCACTTAAGCGAAAAGAAGAAGCCTGGACAAGCACAAGCGTGCATTTGCACTCCGGCTTCCCCTTCGAACTTTACCACCCGAGTGTTCCTTCTGCGACGTAATCTTACATGCTTCTGCTAGCGTTCTACCTCCACTACAATCCAGCGGATCCCGAGAAAACTAAAGATTCTATTAGGAATCAAGCGCACTCGTAGGACAGCGACTGGTCGAGGGGTTAAATCGACCGATTAAAATGCAAGCGGTTCTTTCGCCGGCGAGGCAAGTTTGATAATGCGGACGCGGGCGGAACTCGAGCACCGCTACCATCTTGAATAACAATTCCAAGTGAAATCCCGAAGACACCGAACCCTCTGCAACCCTCCACCTTCTCTTCTCGCCAACCCCTTCTCTCTCTCCCGAAGGAACTCGTTTCCCGGCTCTCTTTTATCCAGGAAAGTCGCTAGGAAACTCCTTCGTGATACTCGTCTCTTGATAAATACGTACACCGAAACCTACTGTGAATTCGATACTTGCATTAGGCGATACAACCCCCATGCGCACTAATGGGGTGGCATGCATTTCCATATCGCGCACCCTCTCTCTCAACCCCTTTTGCCAAGCCCAGCCAATGAAGAAGGTGGCCGCGAATATTCCTAATAAATATGCAAATAACGAGTCGGACCGTGAAGGGGGTGCGCAGGAATTATCGAAGAACCGTCTGGTTAGCAAAGAGGGCCACCGAGTTGCTCTCTATTTTCGCTCGGGGTGCATCAACCGCTCACCCACCAATATGCACCACCACCAGATAAACCGCTACAAATTTCGGCGTATCATTGGAGAGAGCGGGATGCAGAGAGGGAAAGAGATACTGGCGGCTAGCACGCTTTAATCAGGATTATTTACGGGGTTCGCTACCTATTACCCTTCCTGTAATACGATTTTCCGAAGCTGCTAAAGAAACAAGGGATAGAATTACCGTGGCTCGCTCGCCAGCACTGCTCCGTTCCGCGGAAGCGGCCAACAGTCGACTAGAAATTATTACCAATAATAAAGGGGTGTGTTAGCAAATAATAGAAAATAATATAAGATTGTTATCACGATGCTGATAAAACAAGGATATTAATATTAGGGGAATTTTGAAGGATTAAGATAAACGAAATGTTATTACGAGTTTGAAGTAAAACAACAACAAAATGTCTGATGATGTTACGAAGGAGGAAAAACTACGTATTTTCACTCTCGAGAACTATAACACTGAAATTGGCAGGGATGTATGCTCAATCGTGCCTGTTCGGGCTGCATCAATCATGAAACAGGCAAAGGCAACAGGCTGAGTATGGAAGAATGCCGGCGGGAAGACAAACGATGGCAGGATTGCACTGTATCAACAGCGGCATGATGGAAACTGATTGTGACGAGTGTTCCATCGAACAGGTCGAGCTAGAGCGCGGTGTGGCGCGTCGATGGCATTATTTCAGTACGACCCAGCTATATTAAGCAATATATCACTGATTTTATTTTTCACGAGCAACAAACTTGGCGGCGAGCAAGCGAGCCGCGCGCGCGACTCAAGCAGAAACTAAAAGTATAAATCACGCTCGAGGCGGCGGCTAGCAGCTAGCTTCGACCGATATGAAACAACGAGGAACACAACGAACAGAGCACTTCGTAGCGCCGCGGGGAGGAGGCGAAGAGGAAGCGGAGAAATTTCCAGTGTGCCGAGCACCGCGGACCGCGGCACCATGTTTCACTCGGTCGCGCGACAAAAAGTAAGAAATTTCTCGTGCGGTCCTCAATTATCCGGATTGCCAGCTGCGAGTGTACCAGTGCGCGCGCGGCGACGACCGACGCTTCTTTAAAGCGAGCGCGAAGCGTTGTAAATTTTCGCCGCCGTCAACTTCGTAAATAACGATTAAACGACCTTCGACTATATCCTAATTAACCCTCTCTCTCCCCCCACTCTCTCTTTCTCTGACAAATGAAGCCAAGAGCGAAATCGTTGTTCCAGCGAAGCAGGACTCTCGAGAGACAAAAAAGCCGGACTCCCCTTCCACTCCTTTTCCGAAAGGCCAACTTCACTCAGCTAGTTACACTCGCAAACTGAACCCGCAGGTTAATTTGTGCGCTGGTATTATACCTTCCCAGCCAATTTTTGGGGCTCGGCTTTCAAACAACGATCGTGGCATCCGCTTACCTGTAACAGAAAAACAAACATGGTATTAGCGGTGGTGTCACAAAGGCTTGACACGACAGGGAAGGAGATCCCTCGGTATACATAAAGGAAGTAATGCAGCATCAACATATCTTCTCGAAATGCCTAAATATTTGTCCACCCGTCATGTCACTCACTCTCCCTTCCGTCAACGGACACCCGCCGACACTAATAGACGAATATGTATATCCGCCACCAGATTTCACAGGGCGTCTAATATTAAAGCCCACCTGTATGCACATACTTATTTCGAATTCATACTTCTCTATAAATCTTCTATAAACGCGCGCGTCCAGAGTAACCCATTTACCATGGTGTATAACCCAGAGATTATAATTCGACGGATGTCCTAACACTCCCAGGAGCAAGAGAGAGAGAGAGAGAGAGAAAGCTATCCACATATTCATGGACGCTAAAATTGATAGAACAGACAGAACGAAAGCGTCACAGAGTGAAATACAGAATAGTTTAAACAGCGAGAATGGAGTGTAGCGTTGGTGTGAGTGATGCAGAAAAGCTAACAAACAGTGTCTCGTAACATAAATTTTCCAGGGCTTGTATAAACCAGCTGCGAGGGGTGCGGGAAAGGGGAGGGGCTGTGACTGCGGGGCTGCCGACGAAAGCCACTGATAATATCTCCCGCGATTTATATTGTATCACACAATTTCGGAAGCTCGCGCGCTCTTGTTAGCTTGTAATTCGATGTACCGGGGAACGTGAATTTCTACGTTCCGGCAGGCGTGAAAGCCAGACTCGTTCGACATCCCCATGTTTCCAGCTATTTCCCTGTTATGTATATTTCCTCGTCTCTCTTTCCTTCCTGTCAGTCGTTTTGGAGGTATGGATGAGCGAGCGGCTCTCAATCACCCTCGAATCCCGCTGGATCTCGATAGGAGAGCCGGAATATAAGTGTGCACGACGTACGAGGAAGTTTCGATCAGCAGTGTTCGTCACTGGATGGCATCTGGCAATGACTTCGCTTTAAAGGTCCCTTGGAACACGTATCGCCGGACTTATTTGTACTCATTGCCTATTGCACTTAGGAATGATGAATCTAAGCTTGTAGAAAATCGAAGTGGATATACTCGGGGAAATCATTGAAATGCAAAGGTTTAAAATGCTGAATCAGCATCTCCGCTTCTACAATGCGCCACGAATGTATGCGAATGAACCTTAAGGTTGACCCAAGTCATCGCCAAGGAAAACTTGCGATGGAATTCGCTGCCAGTATTAGGAATCCGTTGGAAGCGGGATCCTTCGACGAAGATCGATAGCGAGGAATTCACGACAGCCGCTACAGTGATTTACAGCCTCTCCAATCTCCAGGTTCCTTTCTCCAGGATATATTTATCCCACGGAAACATTTAGAGAGAAGCCCACGAGCTGAGCTTCCGCTAGCGGAAATACATATTTGTTTAAAGCCGCTTCGTCAGTGGTGAAGAACTACCTGCTAAGCGCTGGGTTTTCGCTCTACTGGAATTTCTAAGTAGCCTCATCTTTGTTATAAAGAGAAGACTGGCTTTTCCAATCCCAGCTTGCCCACGTGTGTGCGTCATTAATATACATTAACATAGACGATCAAACTACCGATGATAGCTGAGATCAAACCGACTGAATAATTCATCCCCTAACATAACCGGCGATACTTTAATCGGTAATCTTAGTGGAATCCCATGCAATCTAGGAATACCTTACTTCCAACGAAGTGTATGTAAATGACGATGATACTAACTATGCTCTCACGCTTCTACAAAAGTGGAGTACTCGAAAGTCGTTCGATCACCTTGGCGACCGGACCTTGTATTAAATCCACCGCTCGATTAACCCTGGTTCTCGCATGAACAGTGTATCCAGAAAATGCATGCTAAAGTAAAGCCACTGATTTATTGACGGAATATCATTACGAGTATGATTTACGGTAGTCGCTATCGCGTCGTTGCGGTTGCTCTCAGATTTATCGCATACCTGTGTCGAAACGGGTTCTGCCCGTTTTCCAAAAGAAACTAACACCTTCGCACCGATTAATGCCAATCTCTAGAACTTCCACGAAATAAAATAATACGATAAGAAATAACCTCGAAGTCCTGCATTCGCTATTTACAAAAGAAGCATACTGATCGAAGCAAAGCCATCTGGCACTGGCGAGAGGGAAAACGGCTTTCCTCCCAGCATTATTAATAGGGGTGAGTTCGAGAGAGATAAAAAGTCACAAGAGTATTTCGGCGAGATGATAAATCATTGGTATTCCTAGCTTGATTTTATTTATATCATTTACACTCATAAAGCACACTCCGACTGTCCCCAAGGTTCCTGATATACAACCGAGTAGGGAAACCCTTCAGGAACCTTCCACATTAAGTGTCGCTTGAAGAAGACTCAAGATTCTTTCCATTATCTTTCCTCCGGCAAGCCGGTATCGCTCGGAGTTTCCCGTTTTCTCGACCTCTCGCCAGAAGAAATTGATTGCCCTCGGATATACGGTGTATCATACGCGTAGGGTACATTGGCACCATCGCGATATAAATAACGAGAGAGCAGCGAAGGTCGCGGTCGCTCGCACAGGCTATAAAAAAGGGCGCATACTTTACATACCGCTATAAATACCATCGCGATCTAATATAAGCCTCGGCAAGAGAGAGATCGAGTAAGAGAGTGTGTGTATACAGCTTGACGTAAGAATTGGATCGATGGTAATACCAGAGCACCCCCGGGCAATGCTCGCAACCCTAAACTAAAGAATACAGGACCAAATATACTTAAAGGGCGTAGTATGATTCTAAGATAATATCTCTGAAACGAAGGAATTTAGAACGAATATATAATTCGTGGAAAAAGGAAAATTGAACTGCACTAACAATTCACACGATAGTATCTAAATTGCAAAGAATTACCAACGCACCGAATTATTGATAACTTAATCGACACAAATTATCATCCATAGTATCAAAGTATACCACTTTGCGGTCACGCAATTGTCATAATGTAATTGAAACACGAATGCATACCTAACAGGAGTTCTCCGGGGAGTAAACTACAATGACGAACGGTTGGTTTCTTCGCGGGTCGATCCAGAACCGCCAGGATACATTACGAAGGGATATCGATGACTGTTGTCAAGGTACATTTACGAGGAGAAGTCTGCCAACTGACGGACAGAGACGTACTCGGTGCGGGTGGAGGTTTCTCCCTTGTGGGAGGTGTAGGCGATCGCCTGGCCAGGCAGCAAGATGAAACGGGATTATTACTGGGCCAGGTTTATGTACCCTGCCGATATATCTGTCCAGCGGTGTCGAGATAGCGACATATTAATGTCAAAGGCGCCCTGGCACGGTACTCTATATGCATATGTGCCTTAGCACCCAACACCGAGCACCGCCCCCTCTATATGCTTGGGACATACCACATATGCCTGTTTCCAGTGGCCGGCACACATTTCCACATCTGCATCACCTGATCATCAAAGCCGCATCTCTCTGCCACCGATAGGCTATACTGCTCTACGAATTGATCTCAATAGCCATGGATTGTGTTACGCCGTCCCCAATTTACTATGAAACTTGGGAGCTCATTAAAGCCGTCCCATTTCTCTCAGTGGGACCAATGAAATTACTAGCTGCTTCTGACTGAAATGTAACATTGAGAAAAGATGTTAATGAAAGATCGTTTGACTGTGATAATTCTGTGGTAGTTGTTTTGTTTTTATTTTAGAATGCAAGAGCCAATGTCTGTTTTAGTTCGTCTTATTTATTAAGTGCGAGGTCATTGATTGAAACTTTTAATTAAGTTTGTAGAAAAGCCTTTTCTACTCGAATGAATTCGTTTTTCTCGCGAGGGTTACGTTCTCTATGAAAGGTACATACATATCGATTCCTCGAATACCCAGTTCGAGAACCGAGAGATTTATTATGCAAGAGGTACCGCGCGCGCGCGTGCTCCGCCTTCTCTACACTCTTTATCTACAGCGGTCCTTATTGATTTTCGATTATCGCCTTTTAATGCACCGGACGTTTTTGGGTTACAGACCGCCGGGCTGTCTGCACTGTTCGCCTCTCTGCTCCGCTCATCCTTCTGTTGGCGCGCTTGACGAGATTTTTAAATCCTCCCCGTTAGCAGGCACGAGACGCGCCCCGCTGCATCTTTATAAAGCTATTTGGAAGCAGCGTGATGCTGGTGGCCTCTTCGCCAATGGGAATCCAGTTCATCGGTAATCGATCGTGATGAGTGATACTCTTTAGTACACCAGCCAAAGATCAATAGAGTTCTGCTCTCAATGATTCGCTCTTCGTTCGAGCGCATACAAATCTAGACTTATCTTTAAATTATCTAACGCAAAATATAAGAATACCTATATTCGATTTCCATCTAATCCCAACTGAGAATCTTCCAGATCAAGAAGAGAGATTTATTTCACATCGAAATACTTTACAATACACTTCAATATCCGGTCTTTCCCGAACGCGAAGTGCTTGAAACGACATCGCAATGCCAGGCTTGAATAGAGATAAATCATAATGAGCACGGATATTTGGCCTCGTTCAAAAGTTACATGTCAAATCGATAATTAAAGTAGCCTCCTCTTGCCCTCTCAACTTAATCAGCCGGTCTCATTGACGCGAAATAAGGTTAATCAGATTCGCCGACTAGTAGGATATATCTGCAACGGTTCTCGTCGCTCAAAAGCAACACACAACACTCACTATTCTCGAATCATGAATAATTTGCGGCTCGGATATCGAGTGCGGCTATTCTGTGAGTTCGCCGCTCGCCACATCTTTTGACCAGTCGGAATCCCTTTAGCATGACTCGCAAACTCCAGAAAGAGAGACAGAGATCGAGAGATACAACGAGAAAGCATGAACGAGATAGAAACTAGAGGACTCCATTTATGGAGGATGCATTATGCATAGTCAAAAGCAGACCGCTCCAGCCTGCGATGTCTAACTTTCGGTGGCGAGAAGTTCGCCCGCTCGCTATTTACCCTTTAAACGAAAACGCGAAACACATAAGACGAAATTCCCTGGCAGAGGGAATAATGTATGGTGGCGGTGGAGGGGGCGCGTGGGGGTGGGAGGGTGCGGGCGGAGACTTTTACGGCAAATACGACGAGCTCGCAGTAGTTGTAGGTGCACACCGGAGCTTCACCGAGAAGGGGACCGATAATTCCGGGAATTTTCCGTTCATGCGGAATACCGTTTGCCCGTATGCCGCAACCGAATCGCGAAACGACCTGCGAACGATCGTTTGATCTCGTACGATCGGCGAGCCACTGCTCGTGCAAGCAAAGAGCGAGAGAGCGCGACGAGAGAAAACAGAGAGAGAAAGAGAGAGGCGGACATGTGAGGAAAGAGCAAGAGAGAGAGAGAGAGAGAGAGAGGGAGCGAGGGATCCACGGAATGCGGACATGTAGATTAACGGAAATGCGGAGCACTACGTGCACGTAATTCGACAGGCTGCTTGCTTGCTCTCGGTTGCAGCATGCTGCCACTACTGCTGCTGTTTCTGTTGCTTCAAAAGCGAGCCTCGAGTGCGCCCGGCTTCGGAATGAAGTTCTCTGCATAATTGAATTGAATTCAATGCGCGTTAGATCTGCTCTTTCAAGCGGCTGGTTCTCCAACGCCGTTGCTCTCCGCTGGGGCGCTGTGGGTGCTGTGTGTTGCCGGACACGCTTCCGAAGACACGTGTGTTCTCCTGGCTCTCTTGGTACATATGAGATCGAAGACTAATGTCGGGACGAGTGCTCGCGAGGAGACAGTACGAGAGACATCCAGTACATGTAATTACATGACAATGCGGCATGGACACTTTGGATGGAAGAGACGAGGGCGCGCAAAGAGACTCGAATGGATCACTTGCCATGAAGATACTCTTGCGAGAGAGAATCCTTCCCTCGAAAGCTATAAACTCCCTCTCGCTCATCTCGTAATCTCCCTTTATCAATAGAAAGGATAGCCGGTGCGCGCCGCATCGCACCGCCGAGTCTAAAAGCAGTTTAAATCCTCAACAGTCAAGTGAAGGAGAAAGCGAGCGGGAGGGGGTGAAAACACGGGCGTCATTAAAAGCATAAAGATCTCCGGGACGCGGGAGTGAAAGCGTTATAGTATGTAGGTACACACGTACAGTAGGAGTACGAAGGTGGATATATATCCCGGCGGGGTTCGGCGTTTCCCTTTAAAGCACCACTCTTCGGCCCTGCTCTCGATCGTAATGGACGGAAAAGAGGGCACACACAGAGGAGCGGCGATGTTGGCCATACTCGTCCGAGCTTTCCCACAAATCCAAAGCTCCCTAAAGTTCGAGCTAACCCTGGCCACCCCATACTCCTCTCTCATCACTCCTCTCCGCTCGGCCACAATCCGCAAGCGGTGCCGGATATACCACACGCGGGAGAGCGCGGCACGTCCCTTTTTATTCCCGACTTTCGCATCCCGTGCCAAGAGTGAGAGAGAGAGAGAGAGAGAGAGAGAAAGTGAGACGTACGGATGCTGAGCAGTAACAGAGAGGAGTCCGGGGAGCAGGCAACGAGACACACTCCAGCTTCTCGCAAGCGTGGAAGCTGACGAAAGCTGACGCAAAGCTGCCTGCTGCTCGCTCGCTCGTTGGCCCTCGGAAAACTGCAGACGATAGGTGGGCCACTCGAGGCATCGCCGTATCATCATCCACCACTTGCAACGAGAGAATGAAAGAGAGGAAGAGAGAAAACGCGGTAGAAGAGAAGCTCGTAAAGGGCCAGGAAATCAAACAAACCTAACAGCGAGAGCTGCTCCGCACTTGTTACACGCTCATCTTCCCGCACACGTTCTTCTCGCGCAAGATCTCTGCCAAGTGGGAGAAGGAAAGGAAGAGAGAAAATAGTGAGGAGCGGGAGAGACAAAGAGATAGAGTGAATTCGCGGAGGTTACGTGGCGTTGGTGTGCTCTCGCTTGGCATGCAACCCTCTTGCAGAGCGGGGGAAGAGAAGAGAGCACGTTCGCGATTCCTCTCCCGTATATCCGTAGAGGTGGAAACTACCGCGGCTGCTGTACCCACGACACGTTCGCCACGAGGCCACCGCAAACGGGAACAATGTCGAGGAGAGAGAGAGAGAGAGAAAGCACTCTGATCCTCTGCAAGCATCGGCGAATCTCTGTATCAGCTCGCTCGATTTACTCTCTCTATCTGATTGTCTATGTTACGCTACCCGCGATTCTCTCCTTCTCTCTCTCTCTCTCCCACATTGCTTCGCACCGGGAGTCTGAGCTCCTTAGTGTTCTCTCCTTGGTAGCCCTGTTCGCCACGTCCAGTAGAACTGGGCTGTGTGTCGGGGTATTAACGCTTACGCGAGAGACACAATGTACCCGCGGCGCGTATTGTACCCTAAGTGCATACCAGCCCAGGCATCCTCCTTGTACACGGTGGCCAGCAATTCATAGCGGAGCTATCGAACTGTGACCTAAAATAATCGAATCCCTGCTGGAGAAACAAGAGATTCTCCGAAAACCGAGGGAACTGCTATATTTGTTCCTTTGGTATTTGTGTTGCCCAGTAGTTGTATAGTTTGAACTAATCCTTGGAAATGAGGGAGTTTTATGGAAGTTGAAATAGCGTTGATTATAGTTTTTTTAGTGGGTATATGTTTGAAGAAATTCTGTCTTTGGAGTTTGTTGTACTTATTTTGGAGAAATTGTTTGTAAGAAGAATGGGAGTTTGTTTGATGGGTGTATGTGTTTGGTGGGAATTTGGATAGAAAGTGCGAAAGCTTGGGATGGTTTCCTGGACGCCCGGTATAGTAATGGAATCAGGGAATTATGTTTAACGTGGACAGGGCACCGAGACAACGCTTCGGAATCGCAGCCCTGTGCTCTAAGGGAACCCATTGTCCTTTGTATATTCGAGGATTAATAGTTTAACGCGCGACCACCATTTACACTCGGTTCGCGCCGTGCCACTGGATCTAATGTGCCTCGTTAAAATTGCTCGCGCTCTATCCCTTTGCACCAGCAATACCGGAAGAGACCAATTATTCAATGGAAATTTGCACGACGCAGCGTAAAATCGGCCGAATTTGTTATCGCCCTGCGGAATTAATACCGCACCGGACACCTAATTTGTTCCGATTGCAATATAATCGTCCAGGCAATCACTGAATCAGATCACTCGATAACGGTGCGATAATTACGCGACAAAGCGACTTGTAAAATGGACAGGAAATGTGTCGCGCATTACCGCAAAATTAGATATACGCAGCACTCTACTAAACAAAGCAATTTCCTCGATTGTCACAAAAAGACTATTATCGGTCGCGTGAATGTATACCACCACTGGCCGCACGAACTTCCATTTGTCCTATCTATTACTTTGTCTATTACTCCGAATTTCGTTTCAATATTTAAATGAGGCTGAACTAAGCCAAGCGGGCAAAGCTGTTCGGTTCAACGCACAGTGGCACGGCGCAAAGCTTAATCCACGGCGTGTAGCGATAAAGTTTTCCCAGGCAATTGTCCGATTAGCTCGTTACGAGGGCCAATACCAGCGCGGGTGTTATCGCAACTAGGCTAATAGAGATATCGAGCTCATAAACAGATGGAGAATCACCGAGCAATAGCAGGGTCATGTGCCTTTTGATGTCACACTGTCAAATTGTGCGCCCGACTAACATTTGCGCATCCCAAATATTTCCGGCACCCGCCGATCCACTGTCAAGCGCGCATCATCCTGATATCTATCGCCGCAAATCAAACCTTCCCTTCGCACTCGCACCTACCACTCGCGCAACTCGGATAATGATTAATGCATTATGGGTCTGCAATGACACGTGATGAACGAGACGTACCAGCGAAGCCACTTCTACTAACGATCGACGCATCCTTCCGCTGATGAAACTGGCTTCATTAAAGTCAAAGAGCGCTGCGATTCCGGGCAAGAGATCATTAGTTCTCGTTTGCATCTGTTGAGCGAGCCTGCTGGAGCCTGCACTGACTAACTACTTTGTTACGGAAGAAAGAGACTGGCTCTTCAACGAAATTTCCCTGTTTTCATTGATTTAACAGGATTTAAATCAATCGCTCCATTGGTCCAATTATTGAACTTGATGAAGAAAGAAGACTCGCAAGAAAGAGATTCAATAGCGAACAGAAAGAAAGTTAAAATGAGAAAATGACTATTATATTCGATGCCATTTATTATCATGAAATATCATTGCTCTAATTGATGCTAGTTTAATTTTACTTACTTAACAACAATTTTTAACGATGGTCCTGAATTATTAATCAATTATAACCTCGTATACATGCTAATGTTTCAACCATCTCACTGGCATTTGAAAATATCACCCATGATTAATTTCACAAGAGTATCAAGCCGTCGCATTAAACACTCCAGTGACCTGTTTCTCTTGTAACTAAACCTTCCACTGCGGTTCAATCGGACCAACATGTTTTTAGTAAAGCAAAACTATCGCGAACAGTTGGCTGGCGATTGTCGAATTAACGTGGATTAAATTTGATTGGCATTAGCGAGTCCAGCGGAGCATTGGCACCGGCTAAAGGGTTGTTTGGGAATTGACAATACACGAATTATCTCCCTAAATAAACGAGTATATGTATCGATGAAATCTATCTATTCCTGAATTCACTCATGTGTTCTGTTTGACGGCTCGAATTAGCAGATAGATACGACTGACCCTGCTAATTTTAATTAGGCCTAACCTCTCCTCTTGCTCAATGATTCTCCGGCTTTGACGAAGTTTCTATCACGCGTATTATTATTAATACGATCAGCGATAATATTAATAATACGATCATAAAGAAATATTTAGCAAACTGGCGAACAAGGCTACATTGAAGGTATAACTGGTATGCAACCGAAATAGTAGAAAGGTCGCGTTCACTATTTTAATAAGGTAGACCACACGTTTGCCAAGGTGTCAGGGGCGCGATGCTTAATGCAAAAGCAGACTGAAAGTGGACCCTGCATTAACCACAATGCTGACGATATATGCATTCGAAAGGAGACACTAGTATAATAACATCCGGAAAGAGCATTAAATTCTCAGCCGTCCTGTCGCCCGTCGATTCCAGGGAGCAAGTAGTGAGCTCCGGCAATCGTCGACGCCCGAGGGAATACCAAAAAGAGGGAACGGGGAGAGGTCAGTGGAATGTGTGCGATTATTTAACGATGAATATATTCGAGTAGCGAAGGATCCTTGTGAAAAATATACGACCGACCGTCGGCACACAAAGACACTGTTCTACGTTATAGAGAAAAAGAGAAGATGCATTCTATGTGAAGAGAAGAAGAGAAGCGGTATGAGAAGCACGAATAACGTAATCGAAACCCGCACGTGACAGAGACGGAATTCGAAGAGCGTTCCGATCTCGATGGAAGGCGAAGTGCAAAAGGTATGAGTGTGCTGGTTGCTTCGACACTGGTACAGCCGTGCTAGAAGCGCAGGTGGTGGAGAGACATATTGGCGCAGGGTAAAGGCAGGTAGGCACTTCGATCAGATGGAAATGAGGCTGGCGCGAATGCGAGAGCCGATTTTCGATCAGTTAAGCTCGGGAAAACTGGAATGATCTCACAGCCTGACCCGATTGCACTCATGGAAATCACACGATAGGAATAACAGATGGATTGTGGATAATGTCAAGTATTCGTCGACCTTACATTTCCAAAGCTGGCGCTTCTTGTGGAACCACGGCATTATGTTTTATAATAATTGGGAATATAATAAGGAATGATAGGCGTCTTGGAAATGCGGTATATAATATGCGCGCGTTGCAAAAACGTGGGCCCAAAATCAAACAAAAGCATGAAGCGCGGTAAGTTTCAATTTTGCCGAATTACAAGAGTTTAAAGCAAGATGAGCAGTTGCAAAAACGACGTTATGATGAGCGCGAGTTCCCTGAGGAAGTCGATGCCTTCAATAACAGTAATTATTCGCATGATACTGCTGTAATTTCGTACGTAATGCCGCAGCAATTTCATCCGATTAAACTTCCCGAAACGCGCTCGCTTCTCGCAATTCTTCATCCAAGCCTTTCTCAGGGATCGAGACAGTTCTCTGGCGGCGAAGGTCAGCGGTGTTAATAGAAATATAAGACGGCATTAATAAAGGGCTTGATGAAACATTCCTGCGGATAGCGAATTAATTGGGAGAGCTCCGGCAATTCCCCGGGGCGTGAAAGTGACTCACGTAGACACTTCGCCTCATAAGAGTCTTTCGAGAGAGTTTAGCGACCAGAGAGATAAAGAGAGATAAAGAGAGAGGGTGACAGTGCCCACCCCAGACGATTTTGCTGTGATCGACCTTTATTAAATGCATACCACGAGTCTCCTCTCCGGCACGACCCTTTTATTGTTTGAGCAATAATAGATTTTCAAAAGCTGCACTGTCTGATCCATCAGCCTCTAATTAACTGCGGGGGAAAATTGTTAATCCCTCTAACTTGGTAAACGGTATATGTATACAATGCTTAAACAATAGTAATTTATTTAAAAATTCAACGAAACAAACCTAAGAGTTAACAGTCGAATTAACGAGAACTATTACATAGTACTGAATGGAACATAACATCCTAGTAACACAAATGCCAGGCTATTTCATCTGGCATCTGACAAATCGATAGATCGGAAGCTAGAATCGGTGGATGATTCTAGTCCTAAGTTCTCTTTGCGGTGTTTCTACCCGGTGGGAGATGAAAGAGCTGGGATGACGATAGAGCGTGTCGTGTATGAGATATGGTCGGTATCCATCAGAGTGGCGAGGTAAATGCGCGTACCGCTGAATGGCTTTCTAATTAAGAATAGCTTGTTACGGGCTGGCATGCCGAGCACCCAATGCCAGCAGTGAGCGGGTGAACGAAAGGGAAGAGAGAAGGGAGAGAGAGAGAAATAGAGGCAAAAGAAGAACTATGTGCCATGGAAAAAAGGACGAATGTGCTCTAGCTATTCATGGGGTGCGCGTGTGTATCGGCCGGATAAACTAATGCTTCGGGCGGCGAGTTCGAGCTCGAGGACTCGAAATCTGAATAGGTGGCTATTAAAATCGTAAGTATCGGCGGAATGCTTCATAAAGGCACTCAATTTATCATCGATATCCCCGTGTGCTGCGACGCCTATGGCAACCGGGCACACACATCCGCCCACACACACACACACACACACGCGCACACACACATACACCTATTCCCCTGAACTTCATACGCTGGAAAATCGATGGTAGCCGGGGCGAGGATGCTGGCTGCGTGAAGAAGAGGAAGTCTCGAATGAAAGGTGGAAGTCTCAGGGAAAAGGAAGAAAAGGGCCTCTGGCTGTGCATTGGTGGGGCAAGAAAAAAAGGAGAGAGAGAGAGAGAGAGAGAGTGGGGGCGAGAAAGTGCGAGAGCTAAGGTGGAACAGGGAATAAAGGTGTCGAGACAAAACGATTCTCTGATCTATAGGTGGAATTCGCCGGCTATCCCGGGATCTTCCTTAACTTATCTCGGATCCGAAAATCGAATAACATCAATCTCTTTTGAGGCGGCCTCCGCGCACCCACGGGGCCCCTTTACTTCGCCACGCTTGTGCACTCAGCATGTAAGAGCCGCACAAACGCGCGCTCTCGCTCTCTTCCCTCCACAACGCTTGACTGCTCGAGTGCAAGTCTTCTTCTCTTTGTCTCCGCCTCTCCTCTCTCGCGTATAGTATACTATGTACCGCGCGCCACTAGAAGATACCGTCGCACCCGCGGCTTCTTCTCTCCACCAGAGTTATAACGCCGACCTGGCGGCTTTCGCGCTTTATTGATTTAAGCCCTTCTTCCGCCTTCGCTCCACTCTCTTGTTCTCTCTCTCTCTCTCTCTCTCTGACTCTATCGCTAGCTTTCTTTTTCTCTCGATATATCGCGACCTTTCTTTAATAAATTGAAGTACTAGTTCCATAAGACATTTGTATTCTTGAACAGTCCGTAGTTCCCAAGAGATAACTTTGATAAAGTGAAAAAATAGAACAAGTTTCACAGATTGATCTGCGAGATAAAAGTTAAGAAGCTACTATAAAATGATCGAAGTTAATATGAAAGAATCATTCGTTCCGTTTGTCTACTGAATGTTTTCCGATCGTAGTCCGAATAGACTCTGATCGGGAAGGGAGAAGTTGCTCAAAGGGAGCCCTGGTTAAAATCATCTCAAGCTTAAGGGATGAGAGTTTCGGCCCTTCCCGGTGGGATCCTTGCCCGAAGGAGTTCCTCGGGACGAGTCCTTCAGCGGAAGGACTCATCGACTTGAGAGGACCAGGGAGAGGAGCTATCTCGAGTGCTCGTCGAACGAGTGACGAAAAGCAGTCCTGCATCAAGGGACACTTAATTACACGGAAAAAGGGAGCCCTCCTTCTCTTCGGATTTCACCCTCGGCCCTTTGGACACACTGGATGCCCAGTCTACTTTGACAAAGTCATGTTTTGTTAGCTACATTGGAGGCCACCCTGCTCGAACCTTTAGCCTGTTGCCGCTCAAGTCGACAAACACCACTTGTCTCTTCATTAACGCCACTAGTAATTGAGTTCCTTAATAAGTCGTTGGTAGAAAATTATTATAAGTAATCGATGTACCAGATCGAAGGAAGAACAAATTAAGCTAATATGAACAACTATAAATGAGAATTTAAATAAATATATGGTGATCTTAAAAAAAGACAGGAGCACGATGAACTTACATTCAGAAGCAATTCGAAAGTGTCTGGCAAACCTCACGTTCGTACTCGGATTCACACAGTCAGCACTCAGTAAGAAAGTTCCGCACTTGCAAACGATTGACAGCGGACTGACATCAAGGCAAATTCATGAAGTCCCCGGATGCCGATTTACTCAGGTAGCGAACCTTTGTTTACCCCAACCAACCAGCAACCCAAGCTTGCAAAACGCGCGCATTGACCTTGCTTGGGTTTGCGGCAACGAAGCTTGTATACATACGGACCTATTCTGAAAGGGCCGATTTTACGAGGCATTAAAATCCGAAAGCGATACTCATGCTGTACCTTTCGTGACTACAATCTTTGCCAGCACAATACAATTGTACACACGCGTGCACGGGGAGCGCGAGTGCGCGTGCACTTACGAAATGAATACAGGTGATTTACCGAGCATTTAACGATGCATAACGAGTGCATATGAATTGCAGGGCAGCATGCGATGTGAAAAATTGCGAGATGCAAAGTGCATTGGGAATTTAAATGCAATCGATTTATGTCGCATGTAAAATTGTCGCTGAATGTAATGAATTTGCGATGAAGCAGTCCTTCCGCAGTTGAACGAGTTCATTCCCCCCCACCCCGAGCTTCTCGCATCCGCAACAAATATTGACGTCTCTCAGATTGACGATTGAATTCACTCGAAATTCACTACAACTTACAGTGGAAGACGAAAATATCATGCTTTAATTTCTATAAACTCTCATTAGTCCAATATTCAATTAGCCAATAAGTCTTGTACACTCAGCGAAGCTGTCAACGTAATCCGTTGATATCATTACGCGAGATCAGAGATCCGACACGGAAGTGATAGGAGAATTGGCGAAGAGTAAACGAGGACAGTGGCGGCAACGGCGGCGGCGTCGTCCTGGAAAGGGGAGCAGCAGCACGCTGGGTCATCGGGAATTTCGAAGGGCGTCAATAACGCGTGGTTGGCGTTGTCAAGCCGCTATTTCCACAGAGCGAAGAGACGCTTACGAGCGTGCGTTTAACATGGTGAGCATGGGATGGACGTTGTAATCCCAGCAAGGGATTAGGTCGGCGGCTTATTCAGAGGAGGCCGGCGTCGCCTATGATTCTCATAGGTGGTCATAGGTGGTCCACGGATTCATTTGCGAGCATACACTTTGCCGGCGACTAATTGGGGCCGCGCGCGGTATCCGCACACTCAGATAAATCGGCGCACGAGCATCGTATAACCTTGCAGAGGTGCGCCGAACGATAATTAATAACCCCCTGACTCATCCGCGTCGAGCGATAAATAAACGTGCGAGCGTTGCCCGATCGCTGAGAGATCGACGGCCCCCAGCCTCCGGCTATGGACCGCATAGTTGCGCGCAAAATACCCGAAACATCATCGGCGAACTATGTTAATTAGGTGCGACACATCAGCCCCTGCATTGTAAATCTAACATTCCTCTGTCGCAGTTCCATCCACTTCACTAATCTCGAATATTTGACACTCTATTGAAACAGTACTTGATTGTATTAATACTAAAAACAGAGTGATAGTAATTAATTCAGTATTTGTATTAATTGGCTTGATCGAGTCGGCAGCAGCTACATAAATCGAAGGGGGTAGAGGTTGAAAGAGTGATGGTTAATAAACTCGAAAAACCATTGAATTTGATATCGAAATGAATGCGTAATAATTCGGGGTGAAATGCATTCAAGCACCCAAAAGGGAGTTATGAAAGCTTTAAAATCCCTCGGCTTACAATTATTCTGGCACATTTTTTAACGATATTAATAAAATCGTTCAATTAATAATGACTGACTAAATTAATCGATCCGAGGCATAGAAATAATGTGATACATCCCCAATATTAAAACAATTCTAGCAAGAAGCTTCTACATCACAATTTGGAACTATGCCGCGAAGATCGATGGACCGCAAACATTAAGTCATGACTCTATGGTATTAGGACCTGTAGATTGATTGTACCCAACGGGGACCAGTGCTCCTAGAGGATCCTCGTCACGCTCGCTCGTCCTACTTTCCCGATAAAAACTAAATATATATTCGCCAAGCGTATTTCATGGTGGAAGAGGCGCAGTTCTCTCACAAATCACGCGTCCGGATGCGAGGCGATCGAGGGCCAAGATGAAACGCGCCAGCGACAACATTAACGCGTTCTCTCCCCCATCGATGCCTTTTGGGAGCTCGGGGATGTCGAAGGGTCTCCAGCATCCCTCCAGGACCTTCCTGCTGCCGGAAAACTGGCACGCGGCCCTAAACTAATGACTCTCGAGCAAGACTACTTCGCAAGCTAAGGGAACACCGATCACCCGAATTTCCCTTCACTGAACAGGCCTTCACCGATCGACCGACCAGCAAGAAGAACCCTCTTCCCACGTACTGAAACATTCATTACTGTCTCTTGTCTCTCGCACTTACGCCAGAGTTTCCATTTGCGTCACAAAGCGATAGCAATACTTCGGACTTTCATTCGATACTCGATGGCAAAGCGTATATTACATTTTATTACATCTGCGCAATAAAATCTGTTATTGATTGAATTTCGTATATTTCTAACAGTAGAATCAATACATGAAAAATACTGCTATAATGGATTGACTTGTCATTCAGCAGAGTGTCGAGTAATCCCTTCCGATCAAGCAGCAATCAGGGAAAATGAAATTAATCTTTCCATCGGTTCGACACTATTACAGTAAATCTTACGTAGCTTATCTGCATCAGAAAAAAGTAATAAAGAATCGCACTTCCATTATAACTGCTGACTCCATCAAATAGACATTCTATGCAATGAGAACTAGGAAGAAGTAGACTTCGAAGTAATGATCAGTCTTCGCGACGTACCAACATCAGGCAGAGCGAATGTGGAACTGGAAGTCTGCGAAGTATAATCATACAGGAGACTTTCCAGTTCATAAACCTATGTATCACGTGCATCAGTCACGGCGAGGTTGCCTCGGCGCTGTTAGCGTGATTGCGATATACTAGGAAGAATATAATCCGATCGAAAGTCATAAAGATCGAAAGGCATCGCCGAGTGAGACAGAGTTGGAACGAGGCTAAATCGGATTTCGACGCGTTTATTTCATACAGCTAGGTGCAGACGAGAAGAGGAGGAGGAGGAGGAGGAGAAGGCGGACAGGCGTAGGCCTGCGTTTTCCACGTTGGAATGTATTATTTATTCGTCATTGTTAGATCAGGGATCGAGAGAGTCATGGTGGCAAATTGATTGCTACCGGTAGCGCGAAGAGAGGAGCGTGACAGTTCAAAGCCGGCGTCCGAGTCGAGCCGGTGTCCGCATCTAGTCGTGCGGCCCGAGTGCGATATCAGTAATTGCAGCTGGAAGGACGAGGGGCGTTGAGGGGCCGGTGTCGCTTGCATACAGATATGATTTGTTAGATTGCACGTAACAATGCGGCCCGAACATCTGCGAAATCGCCCCGTTTGATTTATCTCCCTCACGCTGATCACACGGTAATCGGATGTAAAGAAGCTGTAATTTTTTTCTTTTTACTACGTACCATTTCTTCGGCTAAAGCTACCAGAGTTTTGAAAATCAACCGCCTCGGGCTTACCTGCAACATTAATGAAAAAGGAAATTAATTAAAGTTACCTTTATCGAATCAACATTGGTTAATTAAAACTTCCAGTGTGTCGATAACTGATGCAGTTAAGTTCTCTGAATTTTCAATTTTGTATAATGGAACAAGGACTGAGTTACGAGAATTAGGTACAAGAGCAGATAAATAATTAGGTAGAAATATTACCTAATTATTATTTTTTCATTTCATTTTGTAAAACAAAACTAAAAAGTGAGATCTTGGGTTCTGTAAATGAGGGTTTTAAGATACTAATAGAAGGAATGAAGAGAAAGAAAAATAGATGAGGGCAGAACAATGATGAGGCTGGAAGCGAGAGCGTGGTCACCTCGTGACGGCGGCATAGCGGAACGAAGCGCGCGCGCGCACTCGTGCCAATTTGGACGTGTATCAATAATGGCGGGGACATAGGCGATTTGTTAGCCCGTGCGTAACAATGGCGGTCAGGATTCGCGGCCGGCCATTAATTAAGCCTGCCCGCCGCGGGTAATTAGGTCGCGGGGAATAAATATGGTTTATCTCTAATTACCCCGCGAGTTGCGCGCCGCTCAAAGGATTCCTCTTTCGCTGTCGCTCTCTCCAACCGAGTACCAACTGTGCGTTTTCAGCCAGCAGTCCGGTACTGGCAGTGTTATTAGATAGCGCATAATGCCTATAAACAGGACGAACGATCAATCGGTTTAATTGGCACGAAAGCAGCTCTGTCGCGAAATTAATGCTCGTTTGCAGGCAGAGCGGCGGCGGCAGCGGCGGCGGCGTCGGCCGAGGAATAAAGCACGTACATACGTGACCTGTGTACACACTTTGCACATTTACCGCGCCGTCTCTGCATGCGCGGGCGTGTGTCTGTGTGTGTATGCGCATCCATCTCGCTCTAGAACGAAAGTAGAGCGAGTCTCACTGGTGCAGACTCACTGACACAGCAGCTCGAAATATCGCGCAGCCGGCAGAATAAAAGGACGCGCGGGGAGAGGGAGCGAGCGAGAGAGCGAAAGGAGGGCTCGAAAGTCAGTAAGCAGAAACGATTTTCGAAAACTCGACAAATGGAAATGCATGTACTGCATGTACACGAGCTTGCCTGCCGGTGCAGCTGAGGGGAAACTGAGCCCTCCGGGCTAGCGGGGCGCCCTGTCGGAATTTGATCCCGAATGTAGCTGCACCCGCGGAAATCCCTACTTCCGATCGCGCTCGCCGAGCAGAAACCGATAAAACCCTCGGGGAGAGGACTGGGAATGAAAGTAGCATCGAAACAGCACCGGAAATATCGTTACGTTCATTCTCGCCCATCCACCCCACTGGTCAGGAGACTTCCTCTCTTAGGTTGCGCTCCTAATCGGAAGCGAGAGGACGAAGGGATGCCAACGTAGAAAACGACTTGGTATTTTTTTCCGCTAGGAAAGAAAAGTGGTTGAAGATGGCGGTGGTGGGTGGCAGGCTAGAATGCCGTCAGGATGTGGCTGGACGAAAGGGCTGCTGCCAGTGGCTTCAGGGTTTCATGGAGACTGGTGGTACAAGCCAATCAAGCCCAGAACATACACACATACACACAGACACATTGGTTTCGGAAACGAAGCAATTTCTCTTCCAGCCACGTTGCTTTTCTCACTCACCCGCCGCCTCTCCCTTTTCAATCCCTTTTTATCGTAACCTGCTGTTCCCCGCACGCAGCCATTCTAACAGCGAACCTGTCGTGTTGCAGGGATTCCTCAAGGCTGCCCTGGAGAAAAGGTACGCTTTCCCCTCGTTATCTCGGGGAAAAGCGATGCTTTCCTCGCGCGCCCTACATCCCTTTACTCTACATGTGCAGGATACATGAGAGTGTAGATATTATACGGAGGAAGGCGAGGAGAACGGGCAAATCGGCCACTCGTAAGAAGGCAAAGAAGAAGAAGAGAGGCGAGTGGGCGAGTGGAGAAGAAGAGGAAGAAGGAAAGGAGTCGGTGGCAGGCAAGCGGCCAGAGGAACCGGCCATGCGGCAAGAACGCGAGACGATCGCCATTAGCGCCTTCGTCCGGCGCGTACAAAGGGGAGAAACTCTCGGCTCTGGCGAGAACGTACGGCGAAGGAGGCAGGCCGCGGCCGGAGCCATTCCTTCGGGGCCGCACGCGAGAATGCGTGAAACGCATCGGCAGCCGAACATGCCACATGCCTCTCGGCCTATCCCCGCGCAGCCTGCTGCCATGTACCACTGTGAATCAGATCGCGCGATCCTACTCGACTGCTCGCCCAAGCAACCAACTACCACCACCACCACCACCACCACCACTGCTAGCACAACCATTCCCAACAGACACACTTCTACTCGATAGATAGATCTTTGTATCTCACTTCCGCCATCTGCGGCGGCCCGAGACATTGAAATTGCTGCGGTTCCTTCGCCAAGACGAACGGCCTAATGACTGCCGAGGGGTTCTGCAACTGGAATTTCTAGAGTTCCGAGTGCGAGCTTAGAGCGGACGCACCCGGTGAGTGAACTGACTCTCGTGTGAATTCGAGATGATCGAAATGATCGAGATGCCGCCGTCAGGAGAATCAAATCCCCGAGGGAATGGGGGTCAAAGTAGCATCCGGTGTAATTTACTTTAACAGTAATAAAAGCCGTAATATTATCCATTTATGATCTTGGACGCAAGGGGCGCGCGAGTGCGCGCGCATCTTTCCACGGGGCTAAAGGAGTCGTTAAGAGTAATAGGTGTACGTACGTACGTACACAGGCTAGCAGCGGTATATCTCGCTCGCAGGAAGAATTCTCGGTAATCGCCGACATCACCACTACACCTCTACCCCCTCTGGAATCGAATTTTAGTGGAAATTTTACCGCATTCCATCGCCGCGCCACATTATGCCCCGAAGCTTTTTATTGGCGTGGATTCTCGTCGATGTTGGATGCTAGTATGCGCTTCTCTCAACTTTGCGCTCGCTTCCCTCGAGCTTTCCTAAATTCCAACTCTCTCTCGCGCGCGCCAGTGCTATGAAACTGCCTGGTGAAGTTCTGGTTGGGAGAAATCGGGCTTGGGCGCCTGAGCCCGTTGCCTAATTGAATGTTAGAGCCGGACACACACCATGGGGTACGGTGATACGGTTGGCGAGATAGGAATCGGGGATGTAAAAAAGAAGCCGGAGAGCAAGAGAGCGAGAGAAAAAGGGGGAGAGAGACTGACATTGTATTACAGCCGTGTCACGAATCGCTCGACCACACGTATCTCAATTTACCTGACGTCCGCGATGTAAAGGCAGATAATAGACGCCGGCCGGTTATGGCGGCATATAACAGGCTACCTGATTTCCACGGGCTACAACAGCCAGTCTTCGTAGACTCTCGACAGGCTTGCATCGGGATCGAAGCCGCCCTAAGATAAACCCGTTCCTTCTCACGGCGGTGTTTCACCGCCGTTTTCCTAGCGTTTCACGCGTAACTCATCCGGCCGATATCGCTTCTCGGTGGGCGACCTGTTCTTGCTAATTAAGAGGCGAGCCTCCATCGAGTAAGGGGCGATACTTGCCGCATGAGTTACAATAGAAACGCACTGCCGCCCCGTGTATGGTGAACTCCTACCTGCGGCTGGCCACAGGTAACCATAGTACCCTCTCGCTTTTTTATTAGACGCGCTTCCAGCATCCGAGACACGCAATCGCCGCCGACGCCACCGCCGCCGCCACGGTGTCCGTTTCGCTTCCGCGTGAAAAGCCTGATGATCGACGTCCGATATAATCGGCGATCCTGTCGAGAGATAGGCCGATAATTTCAGCTTAGTTAAGTCGTCAGAATGTTTCCCGTCCGGCGGCTCGGCATTGGACCACGGCAATTGGTCGTTCTATTGAAATCGTTTGAATTTCAGGGAAGTCGAGGGTTAAAGTATCAAGGCTACTCGTAACTGGCTCATCTATCGGATGCATGTAAAGCACGCGCGAGCTGCTACGCGCCTTTACGATTCAATCGCTCCTGGTCTGAGAGGTGTGCGAGAGAAAAAGTGCTATGGATTCCATATGGAGCGGGCGATATTGCGGAGCATAAACCTCTTCATTTCCCGGCGGAAGCGAGCGCGTAGCCGTAAAGCCGTAACGCGCGCGCGATCTAGTCGTGAACTTAGTACTCGCTCGGCGGAGAGCCAAGTGAATCCGGAGAGTAGAGGACGTCCTACCTGGCGGAGAACAGCGAGCGGAATAGCATTCAGAGTGAGGAGTAAGCGGGAGGGAAAGAGGAGAGAGAATGGCGAGCGAGGAAGAGAAGCAGGCGTTTGAAACGGGAGGAAAGGTAGAGAGCAGGATGAACACAGTAGAGAGAAAAGATCGCGGAGCCCTGTGTGGTGGAGGAATGCGAGGAGGCCATCTTGGTATCGGAGGGCATCTCCCTTCTAAAGAGGGCCCCGAGGAGCTTCTCGCGACTCAGTGGGCCCCGTCTCTCTCACCCACTCGCCCTTTAAACCTCTTCCTCTCGCAGCCAGACACTCCTGCGACTGCCTGTCCGTCGATCTCTCGGTCTCGTCCGTCTTTTCTTCTTATCCTACCTACTACACGCTCAGCCAAGACAGAGATAGCCGGAGCTCCTGCGGCCACGTACACACCTGCATTGATTGGACCCACGCACGCGAGCGCCGATGTCACAATAATTATTAAAACATAAATCTTCGCCGAGTCGACGCACCACTCGCTGAGAGTCGTACACGCTACGAATGTTCTGCGGAGAGTAATGCTCGGCTCGAGGGCGCGGGGCTCCGAAGAGAGGATGAACTGTTGTGCGCCTACGCCACTTCCCCCGACAAGAACACCCGGGAATTACTTCGGCCAAGGTTTTTTCACGCTTTTATACGTTTTTAATAGCTTTCGCGAAAGCCGGCCACAATTTCTGTAATTTGGATCGCGAGCCGCCCGCCGACCCAGTGCTTATGGAAATTATTCGGCGATACGATGCGGCCTGCCGAAGTAGCCTCTAGTTACCCTCCGCTCTGTCTTAGCTCAGGAATCCTTTTATGGCCTTTTTTTCTCCCTGGCGCTTCGGTCTCGAGAAGTAACAGGAAGACAACGAGTATAGCAAAGTATACATGGCAATGCTTTAATGTTGTATGAGAACAAAGTAGATTTCCTTCCACTAGAACTCGATTCATATGTTTGCCTTATCTCGAATTACACTTAAATTCACAAGAAACAGTAGCCAGCCTTAGTAAACTCACGCGCCTGTCCGAAACTCTCTTCGCGAGACTTTCTCTAAGCCAGGGGAGATGGTAGCAGCTATTCTTCCAATGCAAATAAATAGACGATTCGAAAGAAGGAAAGGTTCGAGCGAGATGGTGGCGTCTTTGAAAGTCAAATTTCAGGCGTACCGTTTCAAGGAGATCGCACCCCCACCAGAAGAGATCCGGAAGCTGGTGCTGTTCTGGTAGACGGCGAAGAAGACACACAGGGAGCAGAGTGGAATAGTCGAGGACTAAGGTGCGCGTGTGAGCGGCTACTTACGAACGGCTAATGCTTTCGAATTCCTCTTTGGAGTCGCAGGTACCCCGCGCACCAGCTACATGTATCTCGATGGCTTAGGTCCGTTTTTTTCCTTCTCTCCTGGCAGCAGTAGCAGCAGCAGCAGAGCTTCCTGATACTCTCGCTACCCTCTCTCGTCGACCCTCACCACTGTGCCACGTACTTGCGCAGGGGCCGCGTTGTTTTACTTCTCCATCCCCCCGCCGCAGCCACATACTTGAACTCGCGGCCGTAAAACACCACGGTGGAAAAGCGGACGAAAGCCCCTGAGTGCTCCTATATACCAGTTCTCCTATGCACTCCTTGCTCCTTCCCAACTACTACCAGCACAGAAAGTGCAAGGACTTCCTAATTCTAGCGAATGTACGTACTTTTATCCTTCCTTAAGCGATAATCCATACTATTTTATCCATACTTGTCCTTTGACAGCTTTTATTAAGGTCTCAACGTTTTTATTAACTTTGTACTTTCCTCACCTTTCGTTAAACGTATTACCGTCTGTATAATTAAAGTAAGACTTATGAAAGAGAAAACCGCACGGAATATTCGGTAGGAAGTAATGCTCATGATGAAAGGAGCCGGTGCACAAACGATATTATGGTCTTCTGCGGGTAATGCGTTCAATCGATGCTCCAGCATGCCGAAATGGGTGGCGGGGTGAGAGAACTGTGTCTCCAATAAAGGGGGATGGTGCACTACGTCGGTGTCGCTCGAAAATTACAGCGGAAAGACGCGTACGTGCTTCTTATCATAATTACCGACTATAATTTCGTAAGCCGTTCATGGCCCGGAGATGCAAGCGCGCAGTAGTTGTGCACTCCTACCGCTCCACTAAAAGCAGCCGTTCGATGGATGCAGGATGTGCCCAGCGATCTCGTATATAGTCTGCAAAATGTATCTCGGAAGCACCTCTAAGTACACCAGCAGGAAACCCTGGCAACGTGCGCGCAGAATTGCGTCAGAGTCCCGTTACGTTACAGGCATTCTAATTGTTCGATAAAACGCGTCCCCCTACTCCCTTCATTGGAGTAACTGCGTGATTAAGTCACTTTTCAAAAATCATCCCTCGAGAAACGGCTATTACAGAGACGAAATTGCACGACGAATCGTCTACGAATTAGTATATGGAAATTCCGAAAGATTGTTAATAAACGATCCTTTATTCCTCTACACGCTCGACTCATTCTACGTATTAACTCACACTGATGTAACACCATAATTTTCCAATAATCACAGAATTATAAAGCCAAAGGCATAGCAAACAGAAACATCTGACTAAACCAACGAGGTGCTAATCGAACAAGTCTCAGTAACAACTTTCATAAACTGGATGCTTCTAATTTGAGGGAATACAGTTTTAAAGGGGGGGTGGATGGCTGCGATGTCGAACAAGATACCAGCGGCCATAACTCGCAGTGCAGTCGTTACAATTAGGCTCGATGCGAGTTAGCGGAACTTTGTACTTGCCAAAATTTGCAGGAGCGCGTATTAACTATCCTGGAGATAATGCTGGAGTAGCGTGTACGTAGATGCTTGGGTAGTCGTACGACGGGAGAGGAGAGTAGAGAGAGAGAGGGAGGGGAGAGAGAGGAGAGAAGGTTGGTAGACGCGAGCTTAAAGTTTAGCCGCAGTGAATCCCTAGCAGAGACTAGAGCGAAAGCCGCGACGCCAGAGGATTACATGGTAACCCACCCCCTCCAGAGGCCAGTAATGCATCCGACTGAATATTGGAAGGGTGAGGGGTGTCAGGGGGGGTGTGTGTGTGTCTGTTGGAAGAGGGGCACCCACAACGGTCCCCGAGCAGCAACGGGCGCCGATGGAACAACGACCCCATGTACTTACTTACTGTGGGTCCATTTTAAATGCCCAGGGGTTGCGCTCAATGCGTTCTCTACCGTCCGACACTACTCCCTACTTCTCGACAGGAAGAACGAGTCATCGAGCTTGTTGGATTATCGTTCATTGGCGCACTCCATGCCGCCCTTCTCGACCCTGCCATTGCTCCCTTTTGTTTCTCGCTGCCTTCTGTCCACCCCCTACTGGCTCGAACGCCGAAAACCGCCGCTTTAATCGGGAACTTCGAAACCCCGCTGAGAGATGTTAACTTCCGCTGACTCTGCAGGTGACTTTTCCAACCCCGGGGAAGTCGACTAACCATCGCAACTGTCGTACCCAGTGCGATTAATTGGAAGTTGAGTTTGTGTCGTTGAGAATACTTTTTCCCGGCATTTTGTTGTACGGGTTTTCCAGTGCATCAGTATAATATAAATAATGGTAATAATATCTTTGTAGATTTTTTCCAATTGATAGAAATTGTGATTGATACTGGTAAGATTAGACGCGATATTAAACTGGGTATGTGGATATGAAATTCAAGTGGATGGAATGCTCGAGTAGCGTAGTCCGTAAAGTTTGCTTCCATATGCCGTCGATGCTTTCGCTGGCAACTCTCACGAGTGGCAATTGCTCAGGGCGATATGCAAACACTTATTTTCTTAAGGGCGGGCCAATATAATCGATAAATTGATATGTAAATGGGAGGGTTGTTCCGAGGCAAGATACTCGCACGGCGCTCTCTTTATCAGGGTGTGTGCAAGGCAGCCGCGGATCTTATGAAAGGAAAACAGCACGCAATCTTAGCTCGGCAGGCCTCGTTATCAGGGCCACCACGAAAATGATCGTATCTCTGGCATCAATAGTAGCTCGGCAGAGAAGCAGCCGTGACGGGCTGCCGTTTATTCAGACTGCCTCGCTGTACATATCATCCCAGTGTGTTCTACGTGGTTAAGCACACGTGCTCGTGATATCCTTTCCAAGGCTCTCGCCGTTCCCCCAGCGCTGCGGGGGCGCAGGCCACGCCAGCGCAAACACGCTCTAACGCGAAATTGGTTTTTGAAAATATTGAATGGTCCACCGTTCTCCTGAGTGAATGGCCCACGCTGCTCTCTCCGTTCTCGATCCCCCCGGCTTTGTTTTCCCAAAAGACTCCTAGCATCGCCACTGGGATCGATTTAATCGTCGACAATCGAAATAGTAATCAAACTTCTTGTAGAGCCAATGTACACTTAAAGTGAAGAAGTGAAATAGTTTTATCGAGTTGAATAAATGAATCGTGAAATAGTCATATTGAAGGAAACTTGTTATTCGAGTAACTACGAATTCGTACTGGTACAAATAAAGAAAAGTATAAACAGGCGAGGTCCCATACGTAATATGCAAGTTGCAAAATTTTGTCAGAGGCAAAGCAGTGTTCGGGAGAAAATCGGGGGTGGACGTGCGATTCCTACTTTCTTAACCTTCTCTCTCAGCAGTCTCGGTTGCACTTGGTCTCTCTTGGACCGATGGTGATCGTATCTCCGGCGCAGCGCGCCTCGGAGATTTATGGGCGCATTGTGTATCTAGTATGGAAATTTTCGACGTGAGAAAGCAGCTCGCGCGCGCGCGCGCCCGCTCGTCGATGGGAGCGCGTGTATACCGTTAGTAGGGAAATGTGCGGTTAAGTGACACCGAGATCACGTCGAAGTAGGTGAATCTCGCGTGATTTATGATCCGCCGGCCACGGAACGCCCTGGACCGGCGGTGCTCCCGGCGATGCTGTGTTGTTCCTAGCTACGCTGGACCGCGCCAAGCACCACAACCGCTCGAGAGACCCAGTTGCATCTATTAACTACTTCCAGCCCCGAAAACCACATCCATCTCTTTTCTGCGCGTACCCGCCCCTTCATTATTCACATGCGCGTGTAGGTAAAGCTCGCAACTATGAGATTAATACTTGAAAGGGGAGCGATCGTGCCGCGAGCCATTCTCAAAAATGTATGCCGCCAGAGTTTGGCTAAGTGACGCTCTACGAGAACCGGATACACCAGCTAGCTGTATCTTTATTATTATACTTGACAGCCTTCCGGAATCTCCTTACTCTCAGTGAATCAGAAAGCGAGCGACTAAGTACTTTCATAAATTATCATTCCTTGAATGTGCTTTTGGAGATTCTAGGGAATTCTGGAAGTAAAAGAATTAAGTAGGATTCGTGTTCATTTGCTGTGGTATTTCAGCGTGATTACGAGTGGCAAGAAAAAATTTCGAAAAACACTGGTACCTCACGGAGGTGCTAAAGAGTGGTGGCTCTTCCTGAAAGAGACGGGTGGATTTCGATGCGCCTTAAAAACCGACCTCGTTTCCCAAGCACCGCTTTGGGGTGCTCACTTAAAGGGAGTCCTAGCAGCGAAAACGAGAGAGGAAAGGCGTGGAACAGGCCTGGCACGATTGCCTATCAAGACAATACTGCGAGGCCTGAGTGCTTTTGTGGTCTAGCATCGCATAATACGACAAAAGAATGGGAGAGGGACTCAGTGATCGAAAAAAATTCAGGACTAGAACGCTCGAAAGCATTGAAGAACCAGCAATTCGCCGTTAATTGTAAGGTGGGAGCAAAAGGAGTTCTACGAGGGAGCACAGAGCGCGGGCGCAAAAGTTCGGCAGCGTCGAAAGGGAATTAAGCGATTCGAGATGAATTTTACGGGCCGCTTAAGATTCCGCAGCGATTCTCAAGGACTTTCGCTCCCGATATCCTTCCCGTTTCTCTCCGTCGAGGTGGCAGAGAAATGGAGAGAACAAGAGGGTGCTCTGATTGCGTGGGTACCAAGCGAGACAGGAAAACCCCCAGCTTTACTACCTTCACTTTTCTTAGAAGCCGGTAGAAGAAACCTCATGAGAGCGCTGGAAGAAAAACTAGGATGGAAAAGGGTAAGGACGAAAAGGTCGGCTGGAAGGGCTCGGGGCGATTTACCGCCTTCTTAGACTCATTGGAAAGCGGCGATATATCGTCGAAGACGAGGTCTGCTTCACGAAAAAGTATAGTCCACCCTGGACCACTAATCTTCCATGGAAAAGTGCTTACAAAATAATACGCGCAGTCACTGATAGCAGCTGCAGCGCTGCCATAATACCACTAATCATTCACTTCTACTTGCGAGTACGCGCCGTTGAATACCTACATCAGGCAAGCCACAATATTGAACGGTCCGCGCAGCATCACAGAAGCAGAGTAGCTCAGCAGGATCACTGACCAGGCGTGCTCTTACCAGGCGATATATATTTGCCAGTGATGCAGCTCTCCCGAGGCCGGTGTGCCCAGGATGAACGGCAGGTTGACGCGCGATCGACCATCGATCGACCGACCCACCGATCGGTTTATCGAGCAGCGATCCTTGCCTGTAATCCTGCGCTGCTGAAACCAGCTCCTCGCAACCGATGGGAGAAGCCAGTTCCTCTACGTGTAATGCACGCCACCATCGTCCTCTCCAGCCCCCCCTTTAATCATTCTCTATCCAAATGTATCCTTAATTAATCGCCACTCATCTCGGAACTTTTATCCGGTAATCATCTTGATACGGCGGGATAGCTTGCTCTTGTTGGCATGCCAGGCGAGCCTGAATGAGAAAGTGATGCCCTTATTATGTGTCCGAGTGGATGCAAATCGAATATGGTAATTCAGCGAGACTCTAGCCAGCACGCACTTACCACGAATTCAGTTTAACCTGAAAATACTATGGGCTAAGTGGAACCTGCCGAAATCTCCATCTAACAATGGTTAATGGAAGAAAGAGAGCAAAGACGGAGAAAAAAGGCCCGATCGAATATTGCAGTAGCAGCGCATAGAGGATGCGTGATCGCGACAGTAGTTGATATCAGGCGTCGAGGTGCGAGAATAAGGACGAGCCAGGAGTGCAAGGAGCTACAGGAGAAAGGCAGAGCAAGAGAGGAGGAGAAGGCTCACTTTGGTTTAGGCGATGCCCTGTAGTAACCTCGCCGCTCGAGCCGACTCGGATCGACTGTACTTCGAAGGGAGAGAGAAGAAGCCAGTGGGTAGCGCGGCGATCCGAACCAGAGAGAGAGAGAGAGAGAGAGAGAGATGAAAACGGAGCCTTCTTACTCGAGGAACCGGTTCTCTCTTCTCCGCAGGCTGCTGCGGATACTGGCCTTCTCTTCTCTGCTCTACGCCCGAGACATGCCAGTTAGAGTCATCCGTGGATTCTGCTCTCGGAGATCCGGACTTTTACTCATCGGAACTCGCCTTTAAATCCCTTCCCGTCAACTCTAAAGGACACACGCGCCCCCTTCCACTCCCCCTCCTCACGCGCCCTCTTGAGTTACACATCTTTGTCCAAGGAGAAGACGACACCGCGGTACTTTGCACGCCCTGCACGCATCCACCCTTTCAGATTTCCTGCTATTATCGGAATTCTTATGTGCCCGATGCATGCTCTTCCTTCGCCGACGAGTGCGGACGGCGGCGCACGGCATTCTATAAATAAGCCGAGCGCGAGTGCTCGCTTCTACTCGTGGGATGAAAGTGACCATGATATTATTATCCTGTGCGCGGCAGAGACCGCAAGAAGCCGACGAGCGACCGTGACCGAGAGAGAGAAACCAAGTCTCATAGAACCTTTTGAGAAAGCAGACACCGCTTGCCGGGGATCTTGACACCGCAAAACCTGAAATCCTAGCTTTCGGCCACAATGTGACGCGCGCCACTATGGGAACCGCCAAAGACTCTATTCCGAGATACCGCCTGCCGATGGAAACCTGTTCGCTGGTCACCGCTCAAGCTTTTCCCTGCGAGCGCGGTAACAGTACGCAGTTGCGTTTGAGGGTTAAGGTCGTCCTCCGAGAAGAGAACTTCGACCAGTTCATATAGGGTGTCCTGAAACTTTAGATCCATCTATTCATTTATAATTAAAAATAGTTGGAAAGATAATATTCTATGGTTTTATAATATCGATCAGAGCTTGAATCTTGATTAGTGTTTTATGTAAAAGGGACTCTTCTCAATGATAAACACTTTGTAATATAGAAATAATTATGTTGTCTTTGAAATAGAATCCTGGAGATTTAGATATATGTATGTACATATACAAATTATGCATTGGGAATTAATTTCCGAGTTTATAAAGACATTTTCCTCGATCAATATGACGTGGCGTTGAGATGCAAGATCTCAGAGATTTTCTGGACACCCTGTAACATTCAGCATCCACTAACCGGCGCGCCGTGAAAACATACCAGTCGAGTGGTATCGCCACTTCCTCATGCTAAATCACAGCTACCGCGGACGCCGAGTACGCTAACCGCTGGCCGATGAATAATTTCAGTGTCGATCTGTGGCCCGAGCGTGACTTATCGATAATGCGAGATTTGCCGGTCGTTAGTGACACGCCAACTGAATCGTATGCCGAGTTGATGTATCTCCTAATACCATGGCTTCTTTCTCCACTGCTGTCCTGTCGCGTACACCGCTAACTCTTTCGGATAAATCCACGTCCCACGATTTAACTGCTTTCCATTACGAACGGGGCATCTTAGAATTGACTGATTTGCGATTCAAATAATACGGCAAGATGATTCCAATATATAAAGATAGTTATAAAGCAAAGTACTGGATATTATATTCTTAATTAAATTGAAATGAAAATGCATAAGAAAAGAATGAAGTGAAGTTAAAAGCTGTATTCGTGAGCGGAGTCGCCCAATAATCTCAATAGAAATTCGAGTAGGTACTGGAAGACAAAGGATCCGTAGTGTCCGGGGCGATTAATATCAACTCCCGGATGGAGCACTTGGGACAGGCGGCTTCCAATAGAATCGATAGGCGTCCGGCAGATTGAACGTGTAGGATACTAAGGGTCCGAATTATTTCGAGCGACTGGCCATCCAGCGGTAATGGCGTCGACTTTTCAAGAATCGCCAGCTTCCCCGTGGCCAACCGGAAGACTCGAGAAGAGATTCGTTCGAGCAACGAGTCGCGCTACGGTCGTCATAAATTCAATCGCGCGTTCGAAGGAATTCCTCGCGTTTCGTCGTCTCCATTCTCGGTGTAATTAACGCTACAGCTACGACTCCTGGGGCTCAAGAGGTGAGAGAGTTCCATCGGTGGAACGTCCGCCGAGGGATTCTCAAGTAACATTATATACATCACCGTTGCCAACGAGTCAAAAAGCCAAAAGGAAGATTCGTCGTTCAGTGATGACATTCTGCAGCCACGAAAATAGTGTCTGGAAAGTCTGTCATGCGGTCGATATAAATAATTAAGAAGCGCTCGTGTGGATTTGAGGGATCCCATTAATTCAAATGAAATTCCGTCGCTATCTGTGGAACTATTTCTAAAACGATTTCATCATTCGAAGATACTAGACATTACTCAAAAGATATAGTCATTCGAAGAATCCAAAAAAGCCATGGCTCGAAAGATTCCAGCAATCCTAGACATACTTAAAAAAATCTGTTATTTTCCCCTAACAGTACCATTAAATCGTAATTGGCCCAAGGTATGAGTAATATTTACCAGCCACTGGCTCGAGGGTAACGAAAGCTCAGCTGGAATAGGGTTGTAACCCTTTCGAGAAATTCCAAGGGACTGCGTACAAGGCGAAAGACGGGGGAGGAAAACCGGCTGCTCGGTAAATTTACTAGCTTGTACTTTAAATTGCGCAATTTATATTTCTGCCCACCTCCGCCGTGGTTATAATTAATTACATTAAAGTTCGTCCGCCCGGCGCGAAAAAGAAGGTTAAATAAGGGCAGCGTTGGCGAAAAATCACCACGGCAGACAACCTCTAAAGGATTTTTCTGAGCAAAATAAGCGACAGACATGATGAGCCTCGAGCACCAAATAAAACAATAACGTTCAAGCTAGATCGATACTACAATTAGAAAGATGAGAACCAGGAACTTCGAAAACAACAAGCATTCAAGATGGATATTAACAGAACACTAATCGATAGGTTACACTCAAGACTTTTATAAAGACATCCTTGAATAACCCCTGCCCTTATCGCTCTTCTAGTACCCCTTTCAATCTCTTACTGCGAGACACTATGCTTCATTAAGACCATACTTCATTAATAACAAATTTAGACTAATTAATCTTCGAAGTTTAATCGAATTTCTTCACAATACCTTCGGGCTAACAATCAAAACTAAAACAGCTTACAAAGAGATATAATCGATTGTACAAATTCAACTACATTTCTTGAATCCTTCGTGTTCCAACGTTCCCAGACGAAACAGGAAGATGTCGTCTACTTCCGTTCTAACTATCTCTACCACGAGCGACCCTACTACGATCCCAGCAGAGGAATCTCGGTAAAATCGTGCATTGGTAGAAGGTACGCTTGAAGCCTCGAGAGTTTCGTTGGCGAGCGAATTTCCGGCGAGCCTAGGAGCCATTTTCGATGGTGTGTGTGTTGCAGGGGAGCGGTGAAGAGGTCGGTTGGGAGAGGGGTGGTAGCCACCAGTTACCAGAGGGGGTGGCTGCCGTTGCTACTTTCGTTATTTACGAGCAGCGATATAACCAGCAGTGCCGGCGGTGCCCGTCTATTCTATCGCTTGCACGCTCTCCGCACCCCGAAGAAGACTCTGTGTTCCGGCACCTCCGAGCACGGACACACGCACCCTTAAACCTCGTCACGAGCGGCCACCCTAACTCTCTCCCCGAAAGGGAAACGAAATAACTAGCGGCCGTTACATACTTCGCCATGACTTTGCGCCCCCTGCGATTCTTCGTTGGGTAAAACAGGCCCCTCCAAGTAGACAGCGTCGTCGTCTCGCGTGCATCTCATTATTACTGGGGCCCGTAATTACGAGAAATAAAGTGTCGCGCAGCGCCCACTAATGCATTCGCGAGCAACCGCCTCCCTCTTATTAACGGAATCCCTCGGCCGGAATGAGCCCGTTTGTAAGCGGCGGCTACAAATTAGCCCGGTAATCGGTTTATTTAGCGGAAGAGGGCCGAATGGCCGACGGAGCGAGCGGCCAGAGCCAGCACACACTAGCCATCGCCGGCTATGTTTTGCGAGAAACGCCGCGGCTGATTAAGGCCTTATCCACTGCGAATGACTCTCGTACACACACCCCTGCGACATCAAAGCAATCCCGGCGAGCGTTAAGAGTTTCCCCGCGAGAGCGGACCCATTGGAATTCGGAGCGCGCCGATATTAATTAAACGAGCCCGATTATCTTTCGGTCGCTCGAGTGCGTGTGCACCGGCAGTGTTCTCTCACTCGTAGAGCAGTCCAGATGGGGAAGAGAGAGAGAGAGAGAGAGAGAGAGAGAGGGAGGGCTACGTAGTGCATGTATAGTGGGTAGCTACGACTGTTGGGTAGCCAAGGCTGTCGGGATGTCCCGCTCCTCGATTTATTGTACGCTGTAAAACACTATGGCGGCATGAATTAACCGGGCGATCTCTCTGTATAGAGGTTTCTCCGATTTCAATCGATTGGTCCGGGGCCCCTGAGAGAAAGAGGAGCAGCAGCAGCAGTAGCAGCAGCAGCCTCCGTAGCTGAAGGAGAACGCAACCAGCGAGCGGAGAGAGCCCGGGCCGATTAACAAGAAGAAGAAGAAAAGGGAGAGTGTGCGGCGTGCCAGAGTCGAGTTTAACATAAGCGCTGTTTTCCTATAGCCAGGCTCATTAGGAGTGCACGCAGATTACCGGGAAGATGACCTCGAGAGGCTGCTCGAACTCGGCGTGCTCTTATACTTATCCCGCGCCGTCCTATGAGCGCTGCACCCCGCGCGCGTACTACCATACACGTCGGCGCGCGCGCCCGCGCGCACTCGCACCCCCTGTCTCCTAAGCTAATTAAGACGACAAAAGTCCACGTTAATCCGAGAAACACTCGTCTCGATCGGCAGAGCTTTAAGTAAACCGTGCGGCGGCGCGGCGTACCATCTCTCCTTCTTTCCTCTCGCAGCAATGTAAGAGGGAGAGGCTGAAGTAGAGAACTTGGGATAACACCGCACTGAATAAGACCTTCGGCCTATCCCGCCACGATTTCAATCTCGGCGTCCGATTTCGAAGGAAATGTACATCCTACTAAATGTGAACAGCTCGAATCCATGGTACTAAATAACGCTAATTTTGTGGGAAAGAATGCGAACCTGTGTGAAAGCGGAGTGAAAATGTTATGGCGCTCTGAACTAAACTGATTTGCTTAAGTCGTATTAAGTTACTCTGAATTATGCTATCGTATGTCCACTGCGAGCTTGTACACACGTCCGAGGAAGTAACATTTTAGTTTTAATGGCGCCTGCTGCTTCGCTACATGCCGGCCACTCGAAATGCCGTGACTATTATAACACTGGGATGGTCCTTTATCTGATACCATTAATTATGTGTATAATCTACAGTATGTATAAGTGTATATCTTGTCTTCTGTGTAGTGAAATGCTGACGTCTACTGTCATCAAATATTGAAATAGAGTTACAGAATGATCGAGTGACTGCTGAAAATTTAGTTCAAAATAATATAAACTATTCGTAATATAACAAACAGAATTGGAAAATCGAAGTTACATATTAAAATATCAATACCACTCCGTCAGAATAAATAAATAAAACTAATATCACAAAAAGGAATAACTGGCTAAAAGTTTGATTAAAATCTAGGAGATTATCAGTAGAACGAGAAGTTTCCGGGCAGCCAAGCCTGCACTCTCCAGTGCAGGTCATCGTCGTTTAGATCTATCACGCACTCGGTACATCTTCCAAGACACGGCGAGAATCGCAGCTGTTCAACGAATATTTCTGTGTCGCGGCGAGGTCGACCTTTTGATTTATTTCCAACGTTACGCCCGCGGTATCACTGAGATTTGACCTCCGCGGGCCTCGAGGCTCTGCCGAGTGAGCCAGCCGGGTGGCGTTCGCCGAGCGGAGCGAGAAAAAGACGCGGAGGAGAAAAAAGCGCGAGCGCGCGCGGCTCAGGAGTAAGAGCAGGAGGAGGAGGAGGAGAAGGAGGAGGAGGAAGAGGAGGAGGCGAAGGGGAATGAGGCACACAGCTTGGCTCTCCGAGCACGAGAAGACGCGGAGACACGAGAAAGCAGCATAATCGTATTTAATGTCCTCGTAAAAATGTGTGTGCGCGCGCGCCCACAGATACACACGGCGAAAACAGAATTCTCTCGACGAGATGAACCCGCCAGGAAGAGTAGGAGGAGAGAATAATTAACGCCAAGTGTAATATCTCCGTGCGCAAGAGAGGGAGAATCCATTCGGGGGGAAAAAGAAGCGCGACGGGAGAAGAAATAAAGCGATACTCACGCTCGGCGAGCGTTTAACCCCTTTTAATTGTCATAATTCTGATTTAAAGTCCACGGAGATGTAAAGGGGCCCAAGAGGCTGCACTCAACTTTCACCCATTATTGGCAATTACAGCAGGCGGAACATTTAAGACTGACCCCCCACGATATAAATGTGGCCCACTTTCCGAGGGAGAACTTTTACCTTGTGGCATTGTGCGCCGAGGAGGGCGGTAATTACTTTTTTGCCGGCGCAACACCATAAATCCAGTAGCACCGCGTATATTTAGAGCCGGAATTGCAAACGACAGTGGGGTTGTAATTATCGGGCTCTGGGTACGGACGCAACGACGAAGAGTGAAGATAGAGAAAAGAGAGAAAGATGAGAGGGAAGAGAATTATAAATGTCAAATTGAGGGGAGTCACGTGCAAGTGGAAAGGAATGAAGTACAGATTTATCCCGTGGACCCGGTCCTCTTGTAGTACAAGGATGTTTCGCTACTCACCGCCGTAATAAATGCCGACACGATGCTACCCTAGCTATCGCACGCGCGCACGCACGCACGCATCTTCCTCTATCGGCTTTCTCACCTTATTACTCACGTGCGATCCCGCGGAGAAGCGCACATCCTCGCACGCATTCTGAACGCAGCGAGTGAAGCGAAGGGATGCTGGGTAGAATGCATCCTCGAATAATGCCTCTTGACAATGAACAAGCGAATTCGCAGAGGCGTGCGAGCGAAACATTCCTCAGCGTCCCCGAGCGCGCATTATTCATCGAACTCAGCGCGAAACATCCTGGCGGAAAGCTTTTTTGCGACGCGCGCCTCCTGCTCGCCCTTTTGCCGAAACTAACCAAATTTCGTCCGCTCGACTCTCATTTGCCGGCGGCGGCCTCCGTGGGAGAGCGAACAGTTGGTCCATCTGGTGGAAAAAACACTGGCCGACCGAGAACATTAGGGCCAGCGTCGTCATTACGATAAAATATCGCCCTGATATGTTCTTGCCCCGACGTCCAACGGTGAATCGCTTCCCATAATGCTTGTACTCCTCAAGCACTTACGCACTAGAAACCCGATGAACCTGCCCCTTTTTTCGTAACCGCAGACATTTACTTCAGGGGTGAGAACACTACTTAAATTTGAGGATGAATCATTTGTACTAATTTGAACGTGATTATCTTTCAAGGTAAATGGCAATCCTAGCACCTAGAAGCACTACTGTGGTTTTGTGCATACAATAAATTCCAAAGTACGAAGTATCACGCTGAGAAGATGATTGGGGTGAATCAGACAGACTTCCCCTGACCATTCGAGCTGCCTAAGACTGCCTTACTACTAGAATATTTAAACGGCAGCTTGCAAAATATTTCAATATATGTCGAGAGCTGGTGGGACACGCTCCTGGAGGGGGTGGCATCCCTTGGAAAAGATGATTATTAACGGCAGGAGGCCGAGGTGGCGTGGACCAGGCCGATAAGGGTCTTACCAAGAGTCCCTTTGCGAACTTGGAGGACGGAGTGCTTCCTAAGGGAAAGGGGAGCGAGACACTGAAAGGCCTACTCAACTCCAGAGCTATAATCGGCCTCTCGATAAGCTTCGCCACGAGTCTCCGACCCCCTAAACCACCATCCACCAGTCGGATGACCAAACGGCAGGAGGGCGACACGATGGGATTCGCCAAAGCATGCTCCTCTAGCGACAAGCCAAATCTATTCCAATGCTCGTCCCAGACACCTCTCTCTTACAATTACAATCCGACGATATTGAAACGCGTGATGGATCGGCGCAATTTTAAGAGACACCACAACGCACCAGCCCCTAAAGTCTGTGCAAGGGGTGGCGGCCAATCGGAGTTGCGTGTGCGCGAGCCTGTGAGAAATGGCATAACGATTTGGGGTGGTAATTATGCCTCGGGCGATGAAATATGACTGCCTATTCTTGTAATAAGGGAAGCGTGTATGAATATGGATCTCTTTCAAGCGGGTGTCGGGGGTGTCGGGCTTTGCAGGGAACCTCGAGCGAGTGACAAAGCAGCCACTCGTGACAGTGTATCGTAAAAAGTCTGATGAGAAATTGGTTTATTGCCGCGCGGCTTCAGCCGGAGAAGCCACAAGTATATGCCCACCTCTTGACGCTCGTTATCTCGCCGACTTTCATGGGAGTCTCTCTGTTTTAATGTCCAGAACGGATCTCCCTGCGCAACCGGTGAATCGAGTGGACCGTGCTGGGAGCGGGGCCCGAGTGCCGAGCCGCAGCCGTAAACTCGAAATATTTATTTCGAATGCTGCCTGTAAAGTACGTGGGACCACGCCATTACAAGTCATTTTCATGGGACCCCCAAGATCAAACTGGCTGATATTTACGTTCCCGCGAGCCATATGGGCCCCCCCGACCTCACGGATTAAACCTGGATCAAACGAGGCTACTAATCGAATAAAAAATTATACAGTAACTCCTGTACCCTATAATTAAAAACCACCAGCGGGCGCCAAGTGTGTCAGACATTCCACCGGCATCATACGAGAGATCCACGTGTATGGATAAACCTATAACACAGACGCGCGTCTTCTGAAATTCACTTGATCTGAATTTGTGATGTCAGACAAATCAACCTAGCCATGTATTTATTCCCTTCTCCCTCTTGCTTTTACAGTCCTGTCATATTCGTGGGTGAAATTTTTCTCGTGTTATCGGCCGAGACGTGCTTCGGCTTAGCTTTAGCTAAAATCCCGCCCCCTCTCTCCACGCTCTATCTCAAGCAGTACACTCTCAACTTCACCACGAACGTCTATGTATCTTCTACCTTGAGAAACGTTCCTTCCGCCCGCTCGTCTGAGGCCTCCGCGATGACTAACAACCTCTTCCACCTCCAAGAGGAGTAACTTCCTTTTCCCTCCACCTTGATGTAAAATCCACGAAATTGTCGTCGCGTCCCGCAATTTTGTTGAGAGCGTGAGCGAGTACCTCCTCTTTCGTATATTTCATCTCAAGAACAAGGGCACATTTCGAACAAGCACCGAAGCACATTACGAATTTGTAATCGTGGATTAAAGAGGGACGTCGAAAATTCTAGCGGTTACCGTTTAAGGTAACACTCGATTCAAGAACAGAGAGCGTGTGCGATATTCCGTAGTAGAATAATGGCCAACGAATGGCTCGTCGCCGAATTCCCAGCGGCGCTCTCTCGGTAGGTGTGGGCTAATTAAGGCGCGCAGGTGAGCTTAATAAGCGTGCGATTTAACATGGGTTCTGCTGGCCGACTGGCTGCCTATCGCTCGATGGTATAAAAGAGTGAGAGAGAGAAAGAGTGGGAGCTTTGAGAGAAGAGAAGGTAGGCACAGTGCTAACTCGCCCGTATGAAATAAATCTTGGTCATGCAGCCTCGTGCTCGCTTAATGCACCGCCGTTACTTTTAATATACTAATCACGCCGTAACGTAGTTCCAGGAGGAGAGCGAGTGGGAGAAGAGGAGAGAAAGAGAGAGTATTCTCCCAACCGAAATTCACCTGGGGTGAAATTTCACGGGGAGTAATTTCCCCGTACGCCGATATTTTACGCGCGTGCCCTGCCCTAAGATTGGCTCCGGATCCCCTCTTCCTTCCTCTTTTTTTCTCTCTTTCTCTCTGCGTGTGCCCTTCTCTTCCGGTAAAGCGTGCTGCTCTGACTCGCCACGAGCTTGCCACCCGTTCCTTTTTTTCGTCTCTAGTTCAGGCTATTCTTCTTGCCCTTCTCTTCTCCTTCCTCTAACTCGCCCTCTTTTCCGTGCAGCTTTACCACCGTGGCGTACTTTCTTTCCTGCCTCCACTGTCTTAAGTAGCCGTAAAAGAGAGGCTCGCCGATGGAATTCGTAAGGGAGCTTGGAATCCCGTGTGTCTCCCTTGCCACCCACACTTTCGTTTACTCTTCCCTTCGATCCAAGCAACATCTCCTTTTCTTACTTTCTCCCTCTCTCTTATTCTGTCCATCTACCAGTTTTTTGGGCGGAAGTGCCAGCGCGAGAATGGAATCTCCAATGTGTCGCGTGCTGAGAAGGCGGGGTGAGAATCGTCTCAGCGAACCTGATCGCACGGCTGACTGACGAGGGCGAGCTCCGGCGCATTTCAAGCAAACGTTCCGCATACACAGACCACTTTCCTCCCTCGACGGCCGGCATCCCGACCGCCTGATCTCGCATTGATCACTCGAAACTTCACGACTCACTTTTACTCCCAACCGTCGCTCGGCCAGGAATACATAGCACTGTGGTGGTTGGGCCGCACTGCGTCAGAGCCGACGAGTGGTCTAGCCTCGAGTGGCTGGAAAGCCCGGCGGCTCCAACGAAGGTGAAGTCCGATTTCGACGGAAGGTAGTATGCAAATGAACGTTCAGTTCTTCTAGCGAAATCTCACCCGGGCTCCAACCTCAAGAGAGAAAAGAGAAGCCATTGTTCCGGCGTGGCATACACTCTATCAAAATCAAGCTCGCCGAAACAAGGTGTACTGTACTTCTCGCACGGCTTACTCTAGTGCGTGTTACATACAGCCGCCGTGCTTTTCCCGGCGGATAAAAGCTCTGGCGAACACGAGCTTCGAGAAAAGGTTGGTGAGAATGGCGGAAAGGCGGGCAGAGTTGGCTAAGGTGGAAAAGTAGAGGGTGATGAAGGGTGGCGAAGAGTAGGGGCGAGCGAGAAAGAGTTATACAGGGTCGACGTCACTCTCCGAAGTTTCTCCGATCGCTCTCTCTCTCTCTCTCTCTTTCTTTCTCTTTCCACTTCTCCTCGCTCGCTTCCCAGTTCTCGGAATATCCCGTGGAAACGGAGGATTAATTCTCCGCGCCGGAAGTTTCTGACGTCCCGGACGTTTGAACTGGAGAGGAGAGCGTTTAAAGTATTATGCCCGAGACGGTTTCCCGATGGCCGAGGCTTGACTCTCGGCTGGTCACGCCACCACGAGGACACCACCGGGACAGCGGAATATCGAAGAGCTATGCGCTCCCCGATATCGGCCAATTTATTCCCAAGTAACGTTTTAAAGCTGTCTCTCCCGCCCCCTCAAACCTTCGCTGAGCGACGGATATATTTCCTCTCCCTTTCCAACCCCTTCCCACACCCTGCTCGAATTTATCTCGCCAGTCTGCGCTCAGCATTAACATGGAATCAGTTATCCGTGAATGTACTCCTTCACCGATCTCTTCGATTCCATCATACCGGAGAAAACCACTACCACTGACATTATCTTTTCACGGAGGAAATGTCTAGCAATTTATTGGCGGAATTACGACTCTTAACATTCTGATTTCTGAGCCAGTCTATAAACTCTCGAGCTTACTTTTGCCATGACTAAAAATTGAAAGAAGGCTTTTATGTTAATTTAAATTCCACTATATTATTCATTCCAACTGCTACTGGATTTCTCAGCAGTCAAACGATTCACGGCAGAAATCCTTCGAGTCGTATTAAAACTGGGACACTAACTAGATGATTAGACCGTTCTTATACTATAGAATTTCAACTCACCTTCCTACGAACTCCAGACTTTTTCTATGCACGAGAAATGCCAGGAGACTTATTAGAAGAATAGTTACATACTAAGGCGAGTGGAGTATTCTATCAGTCGGTAGAAAAGCTCGCAGTCACGTATGAAGCTTATCCTTTCCGCGTTTAACGAATGAAGCATCCAATGTTTTGCCTCTCAGCACTCCGATGCCACAGTGTTGTATATCGTACGTGTGTTCCGTGAAGGGAAACCTAATAAAGGCTTTTTGCCCGACAATGGGTGCGAGTTATCGCGACCATTTCCCAGCAGGTCGGCTTGCGGAGAGCGAACGCGAACGCGCGCGCGCGCCTCCTGCAATGGTTGGAAAAACGAGCGATGGACTGCAAGAGAGAGAGAGAGAAGAGAGGAATCGCGAGTGATGGCGTGTGCACCAGGATGGCTAGTCCATTCCTCCCCGGTTCTGGGATAATGCCAGCCCATATCCGGCTGGAACGTGCGAATCCTGCGACACCTGCGTCGCCTCGCTACACCCGGACGACCATCTAGCACCGGCTACGAGACCATCCCAGCAATCATCGAGGAACGACGATTACCGACACGCTCGATGCCTCGAACGATTCCAGGAACAAGAGCCACCCGTCGCCCTTCACGTAAATGCCTACTACGTGGTGGTGGTGGTGCGATTATGCTAGGCTAATCTTGCTGGACCAGTTCCTTCTCGATCGAATTACTTTAATTATAAACATTTTCATCGATTTCCGGCATTATGTTTCCGTGTTTAATAGACTTCCTTAATAACTACGTAGGGGAATCTGTCCGGTTTCGGTACAAGAGAGATAGCAAGTATTTGCGAAAGGTTTTCGTTATTTAAGCATACAACCTTTATGTTTTAATGCAAAGATAACCTGCTGTTGCAGATGAAATTGTTGTTATTGGCAAACGGCACGATAGAAGCTGAATCCGCTCGAGAAAATTGTTGGGATGACATACATGGAGATAGCGTCCCTTTAACTTGATTATCGTAAAACTGTAAAGCGGACTGCAACCAGTCCATGCTAGGTTAAATATTCAAGTGGCTCTGACATATTTTCCATCTCTTCGAAGAACTCTCAGAGCTGTTTGTAGATTACAATTGTAATTAGAAATACACTCACGTGCAAATAGAAAGCCTAGACCCGGAAAGCAGAGAAGGCAGAAGGGTGTGAGGGAATCGTTTACGAGAGAGGGTAGAAGCACAGTTCTCATTCTGGGATTCTAATCCCCCGTCGATGTGGCCTAATCCATGCAAATTCGCGGACGAGTCCTCGTTAGTCCATCGCAGGATGAATTTAAGGAGGGTCATCAAGGAGAGCAGAAAGAATTAAAACGCGAGGGAAGGCGGACGAGCGGAGCCCCAAGTCCAAGAGGGCAGACCGTTCTACGCTTAATCGAGCGAAGAAATGGCTCGCTCTAAAGTGAATTTCCACGATCACATTCCGAAAGAGTGCCAGACGATGCGACGGAGAGCGAGAAGAGTAGATTGACGTCCGCAGCGAGCGAGAGTGAGAACGCTGCTATTTAAGATCGAAGAGATTGGCCAGACATTTTCCGACACCCCTGGGCGGCTGGAATGAGGCTCAAATTAAAAACTATAAATCAGGAGGCGGAGGTCAGGCGGTCGGGAAATCGTCTGGTATGGTGAGGGTAAAGCGGAAGAAGGTCGAGTGTCCGCTAAGTAGCGCGGCGCGGCGGTGGACGAGTAAACGAGGGAAACGCGGCTAGAGGCAGCGAAAAGAGAGCACTCGCTAGAGGAGGTACAGGGTGAAACAAGAGAATGCATGAACCAGGAGTACGACAAGTGGAATACTAACATCCACGCACAGTTGGAAGTCCTAGAGATATTCAGGAGCACTGACTCCTTGAATTCCTTCTATCTCTTTCCAACTCCTCGCTCTTTCTCTCTGTCTGAGTCTGTTTTCCTCTCGATCTGTCTGCGTGTCCACGTACACTTTGCTCTGTCTACCTCTGCACCAGACGCTCTTCTCCTACCTTTGCCCTTTTTCCGGTGACTCTTCAGCCTGGTTCGCATGCACGCGCTGCTTTTCCGAGCACCATCGAAGATAAGTGCGCGATATTGTTATTGCTCCCTGGCGAACATCCGCAGACGGTTTGCTTCCTCACAAGGAGCGGCTGTCTAGCCCGAAGTCTCTCTACCGACTGGCAGGAACTCGTCCTCTCATGCTTATCCTCTTTCAGCAACTCTTCTATCGCTTTATTTCCTTCGGCAAAGTGTATCTGCAAGTCTTCGATGTTCTACGTACTGTGCAGTGGTTTACGGTAGGGAAATATGCGTCGACGACAGGATAAGACTCGGGTGGGGCAGAAGGAAGCTGTGAAGAAGACCGATAAATCTAGCGAGCGCTCCGCTCCTTAAATCTTGGGCAAGCTGTAAGCTTTCAGGGTGAGCTAATTTTTCGACTTTAACTACTACGCTGGCGAGGACTGCGCTGCTCTCGCCGGCGGCGCTCTAGAGAGCGTAAGAATTGTCGGATTTACAGCGCGGCGAGAGCGAGCCGGCCGTAAACTCCGGGGCGTTTAACCGGAATTACAGCGATCCGCGCTGCAATAAGAATCTGCCTTTTCAGCGAATTACTTTTCCTCCGCGTCGAAAGCAGTTTCCCTTCGCTACAACCACGACGATATTTCCTCGTCGCTGCTTCCAGGGAATCTCACGCGATCGGCAAACGTCACGACAAATAAAAGCTACGCACACGCTCCTCACCACCCTCTCCGTCCACCCGCCACTTTGAGTTAGAGAGTGACGCAGGCCAGGGGAAGTTTGTTCCCATTGCGAAAGCTGGTGCCCGTAAAAGTCCGTCGGTGTCTGTCGTCTATCTATCTAGCTGCGCCCTCTGAGGCACTTGTGCAATCAACGCTTCAATTACGGATCTCGCTGGAGCGCGTCCGGAAAACGGGGTCACAAGCTTCCACTTTTTCGCGAAAAACAGCCAGCGGTACAACGCGGACACACTGACAAGGTATACGTGCGTAAGCAGAACACGCGTGTGTTCCCGGCAGCGATACAGACACGTACACCGGGGATAGAGCGGGAATAATTCTAGCGAGCGGCGCGCACTGTTCCTCGGCGCAGACGATCTCAGAGGAAGTGCAGGTTGACGTAATTAGAGAACAATGCGCGAATTTCGAGTGGAATTCATTATCGCCGAGCTGGAGCATCGCGCTCGTGAGCGGGCGAGCGAGAGAAATGGGAAGCGAGGAGGAAAGAGGCAAGTAGGAAGACACGCTACATGGAAAGCGGAAAGCGACGAGCGCCTGGAATAATTAAGCTCACTCGTCCTACTGATATACAGTCCTCGCACTTTTTCCAGCCCCTTTCTCCATCCATCCGAGCGGGCTCTTTCTCGAAAGAGGCACTGAGTGACTGAGAGAGATTCGAGTTCGAAATGCGCGATCATTTTCGAGATTCCGCGAGGCAAAGTTTGGAGCGGTTGACGCTCGGGAATGCAAGCTGGAGCCAAGGATATCCCGAAGTCACTGGGAAACTTCAGTAAAAGTGGAGTAACGCTTCCAGGAGGAGGGAAGAGAGCAACGTTCCGTTGGCTTTCACGAGGATGTCGATATTCAAGAGGAAGGGAGAAGCAGAGAGATTCCTCCACGACTTTCCCGCTGGTTACGTCCCACTCCTTCTCTCACTCACTCACGCCAAGCGCGAGGTAATATATCGCGGCGGTCTGGTATTAATCACTTTTATTAGGTTATTATAATACCCGGCCGACTGGCTCTTGGTTAAAGCGCAATTTATCTTCCGAACGATGCATATTTAACGGGAAGCGCCACTCTTCGGACGCTATCATTCACGCGCGCTCAGCAATCCCGCACCCTCGTCGCTAGAGACGAGAGCCACCGCCACCGGGAGAAAAGAGAAGAATGAGAGGGTAAATTGGAAAGCAGGACGAACCGCGGGACAAGGGAAAATGTGTCCCTGGCTGCTCGATCTACCTAGCAAGCTTATATCGCTACCGTCATCTCCTTTATTGCTAACTACCAACCCGCCTTTTTCCTCGGTTTTACTCAACCGCTTTTCCGCACCGATGGACACGTTACACTATCAGCCATCGACCGCTTAATGCACTGGTGTAACAAGAATGTAATTGTCAAGCTAAACCTTTAAATAAGGTTAAGTTTTCTCAAAGCAGTTTATTTACCCTTCCACCCCTGAATTTAATCACATTTTCTGCTAATTCTAGTTCTATGGAAATAGCGAGGAATTAATGATAGCTAGTTTAGTGTTGGAATGAAGTTGTCGTCATATTTTCCCTGTACCTTCTTTCCGTGGCGTTGAGGGGAAAACTATAGTTCTGCCCTACAAGCATGTAGGTCGAGCCACTCGAACATAAGCGACGCTTGTCGTTGGCGCGTAACGCCAGCCATTAGTTTCCGACGAGAGAAATTAATTTCGACGAACTTTTCCCCGCGGGAAGCAAGCTATGCATACGAGACAGAGGATTTCCCGCGGTAGTAGTTGCCTGGTAAAGCTCGTTGCAGGTAAATGCGGGCCGCCAGTGATTTGTGCGGCAGCACTATTTCATGCTGATACTTAAAGAGCTAGTTTATCACTCTTAAAAAGTTAGCCGAGTTTGACTAAAGAATTATTAAATTCGGCCGAGGACTTGTGGCCGCCCGTTCGTCTTTCGACCACCTTTTCTTTCCTGCGTAAGAGCCCACTGGCTGTTAGGTGCTTTCGAGCGATGCTAAATCGCCGATCTCTGCCTCGACCAGCACATGGAAAAACTTTCTGATTAACGCAAGAACTTCGACGTCCTGCTAAATCGAAGCTAGCTCTCGCACTTTCAGTTGCCGTAGTTCGCTAATTAAAAGACGTACACCTTACGAGTCTAATCACAGCCAATCTACTCTTTTTCTTGACTCTCGTGCCTCGGAGGCACGTGAGACGAAGAGAACTAACAATACAACTCTTTCTCCCATTCTTCCCGCGTACCTTCGATATTCCCTGAGCCGTCTTCTTCGAGACTTTCTTGCACGCCGATATCCCATGCTCACCGGTGCATCACGTCCGTCGATCAACTATCAATTACCGAGCGATTCCGCCACATCGCTTTACTTGCGAAGGTAGCTTCAACGCGCGGATAAAACATCTAGGGATATATTTACATCTCTATATTTTATCCGCTGTCCCCCCAGTGAAGGTCGACCGGTGTAGGAGCCTATTATGTGTCAGGAAAAACTCGGCAAGGAAGAACTGTTGGAATGCAGCGCGAATAAATGAGGGATCCTACTAATAGAGCAGTCCTTTACGGCCAAGGATAGAATTTCACGGCTCCGCTGGCGCGTGAGAGAAGAGTGCCTGCTGCAACAACGAGGAAAAGTGGCTGCTCTTCTCCTTGGCTGGTGCGAATCTATGCATTAGTATCGATTTTCTCGCGGCAGGATTACGGTATTTCCATTTCACAGCGGTGCCGGGTGAGATGTAACAACGACCTACGACAATCCCGTAATCGTGGCGGTCGAATAATTCTGCCTTGCCCGGGACTCGTAAGCCATTGGAATGGTCCTTTGCCTATCGAGGCGATAGCCTTTCACGCTGGGAGGTACAGCATAATTTATTGCACGGTTTGCCCTTAAATCTTAATGGGATTCGATTAAAGACGACATTTCCTGACCCGAGACTCGGGGAAACCTCTACAATGTCTGCTGGAGACCGAGTCTAGCTACCAGAACCACCTTCTCTCTTTCCAAGCCGCAGGCTTCCGCCCCACCATTCGATTCGCCATCGTATTTCCACCTTAACGCGCTTCCCTCCTTCTACTACCTCGCGATTTTCGTTACTTAGGAGTACCCAGAGAGAAAGAGAGAAAATGGGAAAGAAGATGTCCTGGTTTCCCTCGAACTCGGTGCGCCTCTCTGTTTGTGCCGGAATCTACGATAGCCCGCATTTGAATTTCGTTTCGGAGCCAGGTAACCGTAGCGATGCTCGCCTAGCCGAGACGAACCGGTAAAAAGCCGAGGTTTCTTTTTGCCTGGTACGATCCTCCGCCTTCTCCACCGACCTTCTACTAGCTGTCTCTCCGTGCTCTCTTCTCCCTCGCTGATCTGCAATTGAATGATCGCGAATGCGCCGACCACCGCGCATCAAATCCGATTTGCCAAGGCCGAGTTCTTCTTCCTTTCCCGGAACAGTTAAACGGCCGCTCGTTAACTTCTTGCCAATGTCGCGCGAAATGGGGAAAGAACCGACGACGGTGGAAACGACGATTGGAAGAAACGGAAGACAAGTGCGTCTTGGAAAACGGAAATTAAGGGCGCGCCCACCTTAATCTGCTTCCGGTGAGCCAGTCGAAAGTGCACTGTTAAAGTTCCAAGTCGCTTAAACCCTATTGGACCAAGGAACTCTATGTTTCCGTTAGGGTAGCGATTTCGTTTTCTTTCGCATCAGCGAAAAAATGCTTTACCACACACAGATTACCGAAAATGTAACATGGAAGACCGGACAATATTGTAGTAGACGAAACACGCGGATTCAGCGAAACAGACAAGCATACACGCACACATACTATTGCAATTCTAACATGAGCATGACTCGCTATGTATACATATACGAGAGGAAGACGGTGAGAATCGAATCGAATCGAATCGTGCTAATTCGAGCGCGTCGCGCGTGACCGGCATTCGCGCGACAGCCCGGCGAAGGATTCCCCCGGCACATTTCCACGGCGTCTATTTCTTAGAATACGATCTGCGATCCGGCGGGATTAAGCCGAGAGGGAGAGCAGGTGTAATCACCCGTTTCCATGCTCGCCGCTTCCCCCCAAGCCGCGTGCCAGCTTCTGTATTCCAAGTGGCATCCCACCAAGCCGGAAGTCTTCATGCGAGCAAAAGGCCCCCATCACCCTTTTCCCCAACCCCATCGATGTTTCTGCTGTCGTGGCAATGTCCTCATAGATTGGCCTATCAACGAATTCCATCTAATTCGACGGGAAAACTCGTGCCCCACTGCCAACTATCGATGTCATTGGTAATAAACTCTGACAAATGAATTCCATAAAAGAATCGTACCTACAATCACTGAGAATCTATCGCTCGAACTGAGATATTACCGATCCACGTGAGATACACCATGGAAATATGCTCGATCATAAAGAAGATCAATTAAACGATAAGAAGTTTTCAATCAGGAAAAAGGAGGGTAAGTTGACTGGACCGAGGAATACGGATCTCCTCGTAGCGGAAATTACGTCGGCCGTTTACATCTTTGAATTCCCGCAGTGAACCGGTACGATCTTTTCAGAGTACGTCAAGTAGAACTACCGTTTTCAAAGATGAAGCTCTCGCGCTCTCAATACTGTTTTCACGATCAAGTAATATAAATTCGAGGATGAAGGTATAGGTTGGCTCTCTGAATGAGAGCGGGCAGCCTGGGTCCGTCGCGTTGGAATCGATTTAAAGAGGACGTTTCGGGTGAAATCGTGGTATTCAAGGGACGTGGAAGCGGGTAGTGTGCAGTTAGGGTACACGTATAGACGTGCAAGAGGACTAGGAGAGGGCAGGACGTTGGCGTAAAACGGGTAGAAACGGATGGTTTCCGTTTCAGGCGGACAGGCGGACAGCCATCGGGATCCGAGAGCCGAGCTAGATTCGTTGATTGGCTTCACAAGACCTAGGATTCTAGGCAAGGTTGGCAAGGTTGGCTAGCTTGCTCTGCAGTGCCAGCAACAACAGCAGATTCGTACCTTCCCTGCTGTAGTTGCAACCACTCTTTACCCATTCCCTCAATCCTACTCCCTTCTCTCTTCTCTCTCTCTCTCTCCCCCCGTCTCCCTTCCAAATGCTCATTCCACCTTTATCTCTCTCACACTCTCACTCTTACGCTTCAATCCACGATCTCGCGTTTCCCGACAGCGATATACTAGCTACCGTTTGTACATCCTCTCGCCCGAGAAGCCCTTCGCTGCCTCCCAAATAAGACACGTACAAGACGCTCCAATTTCAGCTGACACCTGCGCTACCCGCCATCCGTGAAACGCTACAATCTCCCACCTCCCTCTTCTTCCCGTCAGCCTGCTGTCTCACCTACTTCTTTCGGCCCGGCACTATGTCAGGCATGTGTCCAGGCACGTCCACGACGCCCATTCTGATGATAGCTCCGAGAGTGGTAGATAGAAGGAACACACGAATACACGAGCGAAAGACTATCGAAAGATAGATAGAGAAAGAGAAACCTGGCGGTTGTATAGTCTAGGTTAATCGCGCTAGGATTTAACGACCGGCGGCGGCGGCGGCGGCGGCGGCATGGAGTCCTTTAATTCCGAAGATCGCGCCGACACGTCTTTATCCCGAGGGAAGCGGCTACGCTCTGATCCCACATCCGTGTGAGTACCTGAATCCGTGTTAGCCCCTGTGTCGAGGGAGTGGCTCGAGTCTACATTGAGAGTCACAAATCTGCCGGCACATACCTATCAGAGAAAGGGCCGAGAGCGATTTCTATCGTTGTCGACTGCTCGCAAAATCCAATCCCGATTGAATTGGACTATCCGTGAATCGCTAGATCCAGCTAATGTAGTTATGGGGGAAAACAAGCGTACAGCGCGTACTGTCTCTGTCTCTGTGTGTGTCCATGGGAATTGTGGCTCTGTGTTGATATCCGATATTCCACTGGGCTAAGAATATGTATGCTCTCTCATATTCTCTCTCTTGCTCCTTCTTGATCCTGACAACTGTTTAGGGACACGCGCTTGCCGGGCAACGCGACTTCGCATCGAGGTCATTGATCCCGCTTACCACAACAATTCTCAGGTCGAACTACATATGTATATGTACATTGGGAGTTCGAGATTGCTCTCGTGTGTTAAGCAAATGCGACCGAACGGAATGGTATAATCAAATAAACGTCTGAGAGCTTCGTCTAAAAACTGATATGACTCGGCGTTACCTGATTCCTTATTCCAATCAACCAAACTGACTTTCAAACGTCTGAAAAGCTAATATTAAAATAATAGCCAAGCACACTTTCGTCATCAGTGCCGATAATCAAAACGAAACGGAGGGTGACTCTCTGATCGATTAAAAAACCTTTCTAAAAACTGATATAATTCAATATCTCCTGGGTCATGGCTCATCTCAACTTCCAGATAACTGGAAAGGGCAAAAAGGATGCTGGAGGACAATTTCGGTGAATTTAGCCGAAGGGAATTAGAATGAAATGAGAGGGGCGGACGATCCGCGAAACGAACCAATTTTCATCGGGACAGGCGTGCGTCATTCGGTCGACGCTCGGCTTTTAACGACGCTCTTGAATTGGACGCGCCGCCGCCGTCGCTGCCGCCGCGGCGCATATGTGCATGCATATTCGAGGGGTAGGCTCGCGTATATTAGCGAGTGTGAAGTGCATCAACCGCTCGATCCTCGGCCGCGAAATTTCGCGATTTGCAATTCCACCTCGGCCGCAGCGGCACTCCGCCCACCAGTCGATATCGACTCTATGTATACCCGGGGCACCTGGTGCGAGTATGGGACGCCAAAGCTACATGCCCAAGTCCACCACCGCATAACACAAGCACGCACGCCAACTTCGTTGAAATAGCCTTGCCTTTCTCTATTAGAAGAGCGAGCGAGAGAAGCTCGGATAAAAGGAAAAGGTTAATCACATGTCGCAGCACTGTTGGAGCCCTACGAATTTCTAGAGAACCTTTGCTTACACTGGGTCCCGTTACAGTTAGGTTGAAGTACATACCTGAAACAGAGAAAGGAACGCCACCGTCAGTATACGGTTCATCGTATATTGTACATATTTAGAAAAGATGAAATATTATATGTATTATTTTATGGAAATAAATATATTGAAATACGAATCTGTGGGATACGAATGTCTAGCTTTACTATAATTCTTATTGTTACTTGGTTTGGGTGGGATGCTGGATAACTGGTTAATTCGAAGGCACTAATGGTAATCAGTGCCGTCATGAACGCGGTAGAGAGAACCGACGTATGAATGGGTTTGGCCCATTGAGACAGATGGAGACTTCAAAGTCAATTAAAGGGCGTCGCGGTTCAAGGGCACTATCATTAACGCTGCCAGTATTCACATAAGCAATGCGTACGTGCATCGGACCGAGTCAGATGGGCGAGCGCATTGAAAATGAATGTTTCATGAGGTGTGTGTCGCGCGGCGGTGTTGTCTCTCGACTTTACGAATGTCGCCTTGTTACTCTTAACGGAGACACACGGTCTGCTCGTATGTGCATGGAGAAGGCATGCAGCTGCAGCACGCGTCCTTTGGTTGCTGTTGCTGCTTGGCCTGTTGCTCCGTGTTACTTGGCTGTTGTTGCTGGGAGGCAGGTGGCTCGCAAGAACACGCCGCGACAATAATGCAGCGGGAGGCAGTCATCGTTAATTAGCGATCTTCGGGTTTCATCCCGTGTCGTCGGGTGCGACGTGTGCCTGACAATTGGCCAAGAGAACTCTCGTAAGAGTCTCTGCATCCGAGATACGCTCTCTGCGTGTATCTTGCGAACAATGCCCGGGAGCGAGCGAGTCAATGGCTTGTCTTTTAAACACGATGATTGCGGACCTTCGCCCGACCACCAACCACTCTTTTCCTCTCCCCATTCAACGACCTGTGCGTGCCACTTATCAAGCGAATACCCGAGAGAACTTTTGTCTCCCTCTCTCGGTGCGAGTGCTCGCCCGAGAGCGGGAGTGAATGCCCATTCATTAATTAGCGGGGAATTAGGGGAAGGACAATGGTATAATTAACACCCATCGACTTTAAGAGCACCGCGTTGCACATCGACGTATTTACACTCGAACGACATACTACGAGATAACAGCAAGAGATCAAGTATCTCTGTAACTTTGTAACACTCTGAGTATATAATATTACAAATAGCTATCAAAAAAGCTAATAATCTATCAGGAAAGATAAACTGGGCGAGATAAAGTAATCTATAACTAGAAAGTACAAGACAAGTTACTTGGAAGTGGACACTGAGAATGGAAAGTCGTACGATCTCTTTGCTCCCACGTAGTGAACGAGTGAGTAATAATTCAAGAGGGAATGATATCGAAGGGTATCATTCAGTGGGGATAGGTCGAGTCACCACTCTCTTATCGTGGCTCAGTGGAACGATGTAATTTCAGGTGGCAGGAGCCGGGCCATAAAGTCGCGGAGATACACCTCGAGCATTAGCCTCCTCTCTCGTGCGGTATCTGGCTAGAGGTTCGACTGCAGCATGCAGGCACTGCAAGAGGAGCATGCGAGTACCGGCGGTGCGGTGTGCCTTAAATCACGTTAAATAGAAGGTAACTAGCGTCGGTTGTACCTGTCGTCAGGGGCTTTAATCCTTGATGGCTCTGTCGATAGAGCATGCGGCCGAGTCACTCTACTCGCCATCGATCCCGCCGTGCCGCGCCGTGCGCGCCCAGGCCCTCACCGACGCCACGACGAGGACGACGGAAGCGCCGAGATTTACGGCCGTTCGATTTATCGATGCGCAACCCTCGCCAGGCACCACTGCGTCCAGGATGCACGTGCGCGCCGTGTACACTGATTCCGACCGATTACGTGTTACGCACTGATAACAGGCTCGCCCGCCTGGTTAGACGAAAAACCATGTCGAACTCGTGCTATGCGATCTTTGCCAGCTAACGGTTCTCATGTGCTTACCTTTGCAAGTGATACTTGGTGAGATTTGCTTGTAGGATCATGCCATTTGGAGTAAGACTTTTCACTATTTAGATATATGTTTCAGACTTTGTTGAAACGTTAAAAGGTAGCAGGTTCGAGTGTCGAGTTATGTCTGAGTGTCCTATAATGAATCTCTGGCGTCGCGTGACTGGTAGGAGCAGTGTTTAGCGATTGAGAAGTTAATTTGAAAATGGAGCGGCCAATGAAGATACGTCTAGACCGTGTATGAATGGCACGCTAAGAGCACTACTTGTGATAGGCAAGGATTAATCAAGTTAGATCAATCAAGGATGATCAGACTGTTTCAAACCCTGGAACACTTTACCCATGAGCTAGTCTAGCATCTAATTCGACTACCACTATCAATGAATCAATGAAGTCACATTTTCCCTGAGTACGTGGAACATAACGTTCGTTCAACGTGACGATCTTTCAAGCACGACGTGCATCTACCTGGCGAGCCAATAACCGTACCTCCATGTGAATAACGGCCACCGTCAACTAACCTTCGCTCCAAGGACTCGCAGGGATTCTGATCCCGTTCCCATGCGGTCCAGTATATCGAGCTCCAGCGAAACACAGCTTCTGTTGTGGGAAGAACAAATGCGCTAGGCGGCGCATCAGGTGCAACGTACGTTGCTGGTCACTTTTTCAATAAAATCGATCAGGGATTTTCGCGATCGGTCTTTCGCTTCCTTATTGCAAGGGACTTTTTTAGTGAACGAGGCGGTCGCACGTAATTTCGGGCGGGCTGGGTGATTGAGCTTCACTTTTCTCTCCTTTTCTCGCCTGTTGGAATGAGAGGCGGATGCGAAGGAAGCATGGTAGGATGCGCTGCCTTCTTCGCATGCTCCACTCATCCCTGCGCTCGGGCTGGACACAAAAAGCTATGCGGTCATTACACGGCTCCGGGCGCACTCCTAATTAGCTTCATTTCGGGCCGAGATGACGCCGGGGAATCACGCGGGGTGCACGCTGCTCCTTTGAAAATCAGGAGGCTCATTCGCAAGATTCGAGTGCGGTCTCTCGTAATTGCGACGAGACACCCATCGAAACCTCTGCTGGCCTCTCTTTCCACGCCGCCTATAGCTCCTTTCTATGTATGAACGACGAACGAACGTACGAGCAAGATAGACTAAGGCGGCAGCGGAAGAACGAACGTGTATAAGCTCGCGTCAAGAGATTCGCCAAAGGTATAATTTTCTGCCAGAAATGAGAACGAGGCAAGTGGTCGTTCCACTCTCTTCCTCTCCCTCTCTCTTTCGCTCTCTTTCTCTTGCCGAGCACACGACGCATTTATTATCCTCGTGTGTGTCCTCCCTGATACAATGGGCTTTGTTTGAAAACGCCTCGGAATCGAGCCGAACCTACTTATAGCGTGCAGACTGCCAGTTTGGAGTATATCCTGGCAGAAGCAGATAGAGAAACTAGAATGGACCTGAGTAAATCCACTATCAAACACGTACATATGTCTTTCTAAGTTATCCAAGACAAAGCAAGTAGAATCCACCAGTCTGATTATCTAAAAAGAATTCCAAAGGGAAAAAAGAATAGGCGGTAAAAATGAAAAAGTTGACGCATATTCGTAAAAAGTCCTCTCATAATTTAACGTCATACGTTCCGCAAGCCGCTGGCGCATCGGCGAGATCTCTCGACCCAAAAAGCGTGGAAAATGAAGGGCGTCAAAATGCAAAGCGCTCTCGCAATCTCGCCGAGCCAAAGCGCCAAAGTGGGACAGAAACCGCGAAAGAGCGGGAGACGGAAAAAAACAAACGCGTAGATCATTCGAATTTCAAATGGAAAATAGCCCGGCAGAGGCGAAATCACACGGGCCAGGGATGCCAGCGAGTGGAATAATGAGAAGTGAGTGGTATACATCAGTGACAGGAGTGAGGGATATTCGTTATGTGGCAGAACGAGGCGAAGGCGAAGAGCAGGAGTGTGCTGCTGGGTCCGCGCCGTCTGTGCACGCCCGGCAATATTCCAGGCGAGTGAGCGAGCGAGCCAGGACAAAAATGACACGAAGAACGATTCCTCGGCATTGCAGCATGTCGCATGGCACTGCAGACGTGGTGGTGGTACACGTGTGTGCCCCAACTGCCAGTGTGTGTATGCCAAATTCAAGAAAGCAGTCTCGGAGTCTGACTGAAAATTCTCCCAGACATTCTAACATCCACTAGAGAGGAGAGAGCAGCTTCAGCAGCCGTTCCAACAGGGTTCCTGTCTGTCTGTGTGGCTCCTTTAAATAGCGTCTATTCATAGGCGAGGGTCCACGCGACCGAATGAATGAACTCGCACGCCGGGCTAGACGCGAGAAACTCGCACTCTGCCACTCCTGCTGCAAATTCCCTGGACACTCTCGGGGTCACACCACTGACACATCGCTCGAGCTAACATACAGAAGCACACATATGGAAAGTGAAGTGGATGTGTTACTCACTAATAAACGCACACAGACGCGAGGGTTGTGTGTGAAGGGTGCATTTGCACGCATTCCTATAAATACGTCTAGGCCACCTGTCTCTTTAATCCTGCTTCCTGAAGAGCGAGACACCCCATTCTGCCCCTCCTCTACCATCGCCCTTTCCAAGGCACGCGCGAGAGACTAATGGAGAGCAAAGGCGAGCAGTAAGAACGACTCGCGTTAATAAGAGGAGCTGGATGCGAGACGCGTGGAACGAATGGAGGTAGAGGTGAATCGGATCTGTATCTAAGAATAATTACGCTTGCCGAGTGATTCAAGAACGACTGTGCGCGACCGCTGGACCTCGGATTAAGCGCTCAAGCGTACGTTTATTCAGTCGGTGATTCGGCACCCCAACAACTCCCGGACAGTGCTTAATACTGCCAGCACGAGCAAAAATGCAATCGGCGTGCCAAAGACTCTTGTGTATATTTCGAGCACTGAAACTCTCCGATAGTTCGGCAAGGTGAATGAACTTTCGTTTCAGAATGAACTGCGAGTACTTACATGTGTCCCACAAAGCAAGCATGTAGAGTCGACTGGTCGTAAAGACGTTGATACAACATCAAATAGACATCAAATAGTTATTAAAGTACTGGTAGGAAAAAGTAAGTACCATACGGTTTCTAATTTTAGTATACGAATAGTGTGGATGTAAATAGGAACTTTCCCAGGTATGCGGAAGAAAGACTTGAAATGAATACTGCGACCGACTAAACCGCTATAACGCATACCCCACTAGAAATCATTTCTCAGTGACAGGCAATCTTTTGCAATTTGATAAATAATTTAATATACATCCTGGCAATTCTTGAAGCTAATACTTCTACCCTTTTTCCGCTTTTCACAGTCTTGAAATATGTAAATATAAAAAGATTGGCATTTTGGTATTTCCTAGGAAGGTAAAGAGGATAACAAATTTACAAAAAAAAATGGCTTGTCGGATGGTGGCAAAAGGCGTCTATCCAGTATCTTGTCAGAGCGGTAACCGTGGAAGTGTATGATGCGTTCATCTTTCCGCGTCGAACGACTAGATGGGAAAAGAGCGGGGGTGAGCGTGCGGAGGGGTCCCGAAGGTATAAGGCTGTCTTTCGCGGGACGCGAGAGGCGGAGCGGCTCCCTTTTGTTCCTCGGCTTGTCATGGATAGCGTTGTTCCCTGGCACGTCTCTCCGCGCAGCGCAGCACAGCGTGTACGATAATAACCCCCGCCGGTAATAGAAAGCGCGAGCGATCCTTCCGTATGCTTTGCCGGATATTGCGAGTCCCGGCGGTGGCTTGTGTGTTGCGACTACAGGTTCTCTGTTGTACATACAACATTGACGAAGATGACGAGGACGTCGACAAGAAGGCACGTCGACGTCGCGACAACGGCCTCCCGTCGGCCTTCCTTGTTTCAGGACCACTGTAACCAACGGCTTTTCCGTCAACCGGTTCTCTCTCTCTCTCTCTGTCTTTGATCGATGTCCAACTACGCCTTGATAAAGACCGAGCTTCCTTCCGACTGCCGTTGATCAAAGCCCGATCAAATGCAGCAGTTTCGTTTCGATTTGGTATTAACAACCCCACCCTTATCCTTACTCCCTCTTTTCTGCCTGTCGATCTCCGGCTACACTACACGCTCATTTCCTCCAATCCCGTACACGTATCCTTCGTCATGAACACGAGACTTTGTCGAGCGCATTGCCAACCACCTTCTCTCGGTCTCATTACACAGCCGGATCAGCGAGGAAAATGTCGGCTGAAAAAGCAATCCTTTGGGGCACGAACTCTTTACTGGGATGGAGAAGGGGAAGTAGCAAGCGCGATGGGTATTAATGCCGGTGCAGGAGGAGACCGCTTGTTACGTGGATGGCAATTGATGTCGCGCCAGGAGCGCTTGTCATCGCTGGTTGTTACCGATGATGCTAGACTCCGCATCCCTAATGCTACGCTCTATGTCACTTGGCTGTCTGGCTCGAGACTAGACCTCCCGGCGATTATTCTTTCCTCGGAGTTCGTTTAAAATCCCTACTAATGACGAGATTAATTGAAATACCAGCATTTCACTTATAAAATACAAAAATATATTCCAAGAGTGGCTAATTGCTCTTTTAAACAGAAATTATCTTCGCTAACTTGGTTTTTCAAATTTGAACTCTGGACAATTACTTGTCACTTAGATTATCAATAGTTATTGAATATTGTAACAAATAGTATTGGGACAAATAACTGTGGCTGATGGTACTGTTGCATCGGGATAAGTATCTGCTTGAAGAGTTCAGAGTTCAGATCCGAGATCTGTCGGCGGTGGGACAGATATCCGCATCCGAGAAAGGACACATAGAGGCTCGTCCTGCCAGCGGCACTAATCCCGCGAGGCCGTGGCGCTCTCCTCTCCGCAAGAGGCCGCAAGGACTCGGTGTACATGTGCATGCCAAATTGAAATTATGCCCGCATCACGGTCGCCCTTTAATTCCGCGTAAGCGCCGCGTCGACGAAACGGAAACCAGTTTGCTCGCGAGAGTCCGAGTCACGAGAATGGAGTAACTTATCGTAGGAGGCGAGCGAGCACGGATACATGATGCAGAATTGCAGGGGAGAAAAGGAGGGCATGAAGAAGAGAGAAAGAGGGAGTGAGAGAGAGAGACGCACACACAAACATAGACACACAGACATATAAATGGCCAAAGAATTTTCGTGCCGCAAGGCTGGCGGTCTGCGCGCCCAGAAGTTCAAAGCTCGCTCGCGCGGTTTAGCAAATGCAACGTAGAGCGGCGTCTCTCGATAACGGTAATGGTGTGCATTCTATCCTCCTCGCGCCGCTCCTCCTCTAGCATATGTGTCGAACACACGAGAAGCCAGAGGTAGGCACTGAGGGAGACAGATAGAGCAAGCTAACCACAGAGACGACGAGTTCTCTCCTACTCTCTCTCTCACACACACACACACACTGTAAGAAGCGGACTTTATCGAGAGGCAGATGAGAAAGTTGGCAGTGTGTAAGGTTTGTACGTCCGCGGATACCGATCTACGGAGCAGATCGTGTAACAGTCTTTACCTCTACATTTTCCTGGCCCTTGCCTGGAGACCCGTATGTAACTCTGCCCGGCAAAATACGGCTTGTTCCCGTCGATCGATAACCCCGCGGGAACGAGCGAACCAGAGAGCGAGAGAGAGAGGAAGCGAGAGAGTCGCGCAAACCCGCACCCGCCAAATGAGCGGGTGATAATATTATTTCAGAACCCGGTGTACCGTTAGCTCGGACTATCAATTAATTAACAGTACCCCGGGTAATAGGAGATCACCGGGATTCCCGACGGTACCGCTCCAAGTATTTCGAGCTTTGCACGTTTGTCGATACGACTACCATCTCTATCACACACATTTAACTTGTGCGAGAGAGAAGAGAGAGAGAGAGAGGGTGGGTGGGTGCATTTTACCAGGAGTATATGGAAAACTCGTGGAAGAGGCACCCGTTGAGAAATCCCAGGGGGAGTAGAAGGTGAATTTGGTGGATGCTGGATGCAGGGTGAGACGGGTGGATGCTGTATAGATATTTAGACGTCGCTGAGCCGTCGGCAAAGCGATTTGCAAGGTGTGTGCTCTTACTGGCGAGCGGGGTGGAAAGGAGAAGGGAGAGATCTCCTAGCCGGTGGCGGAGGAGAGGGACTGTGTGGCACACTTCCAAATTCGATAAGGATCCACCAGGCGCAGTGAGCCCGAACACGTCTCCTCCTCCTCTTCCTCCTCCTCTCCGTATGGCTGCTGCACTCGCCGGAGAAGCAAGATCAGTCCGCGCGATAGAGGGATTTATGGGCCGCCCAGTTTTCTCCCAACTCTTGATAACAGATTCGCGCGCGGAAAACTGGGCCAACAGTTTCCGCGGAAATGCCAATTGTTTCCAGTATTTCCAGGCGCTTGGCGCAACTCTCTATCTCTATCCGGCCGGGCCGGCCCGCTGGGAGGCCGATGATACAGACTTGGAAAGAGATCAGATAAATTCAGCAATAAATTACGAGGTGCGCGAGTGAGCGCGCGCGCGCGCGCCCCTCGTGGAAAGGCTGGCATCGGAGCGCGAGCGGGAGAACGAATCGACATTTTAACGGGATCAGCGCTCTGCCATTGAAGAGGAGAGAGATGCCTCGGAGAGAGAGAAAGAGAGAGAGAGAGAGCAATGCACGAGATATCCAGAGAGCGAGCGCGGCTAGTCCGTTTCTACCGAGAGCTAAATAACGGCCGCCTAAGTAACATAATCCACGAATTCCTACCATCCGTCTTGCAATCTACATTTCCTGACCCACTTCGCCACGAAAACTCCCTCGCTCTTTCCCCTGGCTCTCCCAATCGTATTCCGAGGCCGACGTATATCATCCGTACATACTCGCGCGGCTGCTAAACTCTTTTGAAAGGCGGCCCCCGCCGCCTCTTCCCCGTCGAAAAGGAAATACGAACGGTGAAGCAGGCCAGAAACACGGCAATGCGGGACTGTAATACACTCGAGGAAAGGGGCGAGCGCTGCCCTGTCAATGCCGAGTGTAAACGATCCTTTCAGGGACTAATTAATTTTCATATATTCCGAGAGGAACTCTCTTATCCCGCGGAAGAGAGCGCATCTCATTCAACCTAGTACTTTTCAGACTCACGTATCCCATTCAGTTAGGATTGTTTGGGCATCGCGTATCGCTTATAATAGCATTGATACCTCTCTCTTGACCTTCTTACCGATCCCGCTTCAAGTCTTTCGATCCTACCAGCGCATAGAAGGTGGAAGCTAATTGTAACGCAAACTGGCACACCTATTTAACCCATTTCATTAGGATTGCTCAATGCTATTTCTACTGGAAATAAAAGAATGCCCCGTGCGATTGTCCATCCGCACTATCAGCTTACTATTATTGCTGAGGGGGGTGTGAATGTGGATGAGCCGAGGTCGAAAGGAGAAAGCACGCTTAGAGGAAGCAGAAGTGAGAGGGCGAGCGAGAGGAGCGTCATATTGACGTACATGCATTCCGCTCGGCACATATTTGTAATGCAAATCTTGGCGGAGGTCGGGGTGTCGCGAGAGGGAGAGCGAGATGTCCAGAGAGAGATAGGCTCTTGGACAGGTAGAGGGTGACGAAGGGGAGAGAACAAGAGTGAATGAGAGAGAGAGGAGGAGCAGAACGAGAGAGGGCGGCGAGTTAGCCAGGCGCAGATAGAAAGGCCCTGTCCATGATATACACGCCGATGACAAATAGCCTGGGAGAGAGAATACTCTCTCTCTCTGTCTGTCTTTCTCACACTCACTCATGGTATGGTTCGCGCACGATATTACGGAAGGCTACGCCCATACATTTCGCGCCGCCGTTCCCGCCAGCCTCGACCATTGGATTTCCTTCCGTTTTCCGCGGAAATTCTGCCTCGCATCCAGCCGCACCCTGTCTTCTACCCGGATCGACGACACCCCGCGCTAACTCGGGTTATAGTTGACTCTCTAATTATAATCATCGCTAGGAAATGCCGGACGTGGATATGATGGATTGAGAGTAAATTCATTCTTACTTTAGATAGTCGTCTGGGAGTAGTTTCACTTGACTGAGTGTAAAGAAATGCGGGCGAATTATGTGTGTGTGGAAGGTCAGTGAAGTTAGTGATTCGGTTTATAGTACAAGTTAAGAAAAGAGAGTATTGATTTTGGGGATTGTGCGAGTAAGTTTGTACAAGCGATGATAGATGTGAAGGTGTAAATAGTTATTTTATTCAGGTTAATACTTGTTTAGAAAAATCTATCGAGTAACAAGTGGGGATTGACACACCGATATCAACACGAATCGATTCACTGCCTTGGGAGAATATAATTACCAGCTGTCCCAGAGATGCGATGACGTCTTTTTTATGATAAACCGATACAGTACCAATCAATCTGATAGCGGGTTCACACCCCGGTGATTAATGGAGATCGGAAACATAAAAATTCCGCTCGAAGGAGCTCCCCCTTTACATGCTCCTTGTCGAAGTCACCCTTGCTTGCTGCAGCAGCTCACGCCTCATTTATATCCTGATCGACAGGTTGCATTTATATCTTCAGTTACGCGAGCTCAAGTGCTTCGATCGAAAGTCTCACAAAGAGTACTCGGCGATGATTATCGACGCGATCCGTGTCGAGGCTGATTATTAACGCTTCCTCCTGTGTCAAGTAAGCCGCAACCCCTTCGGACCGCCGGCATCTTGTTTCCAGAGGACTGATTTTCTAAGTATGGCGTGAAATATATAAATACGAAGACAGAGCGAAAGTGAGAACGAGAGAGGTAAAGGTGGAGGGTCGGAAAGAGTTCATTGACCCTTCATCGCCATTGGCGCGTCCACTTATAACGCTTTTATACCTTCGTCCGAGCGTTCGGGATGCTTCATTTGCTCCCTGATCAATGCGACACTGCAGACTGCTTCCAACCCTAGCAGTTCCAACCCCTCTCCGCCTGCCGTGGGTTCGCGGCACTGCGGAAAATTACGCGAGCGTCTAAAAACCGACAAAAGCCAGCTCCCGATAGCTCGCAGGACCGAGCACGTGTAGTAGATGCGCGTGGATGTATAGGTGAGGTAGCGGTATGTGCTCATTGTCAAAGGGAACACTGTGCTCTCGATCGTGAAAGCAGCGTGAACCCCTTCTTCTTCGGGCAGAAGTAAAACTCTCTCTAGGGTTAGATCGCATTTTGCGGAACGCGCCGCCGAGGAAAACAGGCCAGCAGCACGTGTCCCTCCACCCTTTTATCTTTCACCCTTTCCTCGCAGACAGAAAGAGCGAGCAAGGTAAGTAGATGAGAGCGAAGCATAGCCCTGCCGCTTGGACTTGAACGAGCAAGTCGAAGAGAAACGGAGATCGTAAGGGACGGGCAGTGCGGGAGAGGATGGCGGGAAGCTGTGCGAGATACAGCACGGAGAGACTCGAGCAGAGAGACACAGAGGATTCTGTGTTCTTGGCCACGAAGCGGCGAGCACGCGGTCCGGTCACGGGCCATTGTACACAAAGATGCCGGCCCGTAAGGATCTGCTAATATGTCTCGTGCAACCCGCTCATGACCCTTCTTCCTTACCCAGCTTCTTCTTCTTCTTCTTTCACATTTCGCTCTCTTTCCTCTCCTCTAAGTTAGCAGCCAGTCACCCAGCGCATCCAAGGCACCCTCTACGTACCATCTTGCCCTTTAATCCTTACCACGAAATTCTCCGAATCTCCCCTCTACCTCTTTCTCTTGACTCTGGATGCTCGTTCGAATTGCAGTTGCGAGACGTATTGTTGCGTGCGTCGGACGCAACGGGACGTAGCATATCATGACGGGGCTGAATACATAGGGAGAGAAGAGGGAGCAGCGGGGCTCCGTCAAAGAAACATTGTCGCCGATGTCACGACTCATTGTAAAACACGAGGAACGAGGCAGCATACGCAGCGCGGAGGGTCCATTAGCGTGCTCTCGCGGATTATTATCTCCGATCTATCGTCGAGTCACGTATTTTTGCGAACCGTCCCTTCGGGCCTGTTCTCGCCGCTTCCACAGCTTCAGACTGGCCTTTCACTTATTATTACCGCGTTGTCTTCGCACTCGTGTCCTGATGTGATGGGCGAATTGTCAATGAGGACACGATAGGCTTGGATGAGAACGTGCGGCTTTAGATACGTGCGTGTCACTCACTGCTTTTCTTTCGGGATAGCAGGAAGATCGAGAGCGCGCCTTCCATGGCGTGTTAATGCTTCCCCGCCTCCTGTCAGGTAAGCTGAGGTTGGTACTCCTCCTACTTCTGTTATAAATGCAGTATTCTCTGGCTGTCCCTTCAATCCGCTTGGCGAGAACCGCTTGCATATGGATAGCCACACACTATCTTAGCGAGCGGCTGGACACACCAACAGTCCTTTTGCTAGCGGTGAGATCGAGCTAAGGACTCCGATCCCTTTTCGCTGCGAGAGCCGGAGAAATCCTGGCGAGCAGATCCTCCGAGATACGCCGAGATAAAAAGTTAATTTCCGCCGTGAACGTGGTCGTTCATCGCCGTGACGGCCGTGCGGAAGGTCGGGAAGTGGGTCGAGCACTCTTGCGAACTCCACCCCGTCTACTCTGCTGGCCACAGCCACAACTTTTACCGTCGATCGGATAGTCGGATCAGTTATCTCCCCAAAGAAATAGAAGCCGCCCAGTGAAAATAAATAGAAACAAACTGGCAGTGAGAGGGGTTATCGAAACAGTGGGAATTAATTGCTTAATTACTAGTGTGGGCCTTCCTGCTCGATTGGCGTTGAAATTACACCGACACTGGAAGTGTTAGACAGGATAGAAGGTGGTAGTGCTTTCGCAGAGGAGCAAAGAGCGCGGGGATACACTCGTTAATCAATCTGTCATTCCTCTACCCTTCACCCTCGTCGAAATGAGTTCGGCAGTGCTCCAGGAAAATCCATCATAATACCGGTATATCTCCATTTTCTCGAAACATTGGCTCTTTCAATTACTGCCCCCGGTAAACGCGCGCTACGCTCTGCTATCGCTGCTACCCGAAACAAATTACTCGCTGGTATGGCGCGCGTGTCGAGGACAATCGAAAACTGTGTCAACAATGGCCGAAAAACGTTCGAAAAGCTCGCAAAGGAACACGCGCGCGCCACATTTGCCGAAAATGAGTGACATTCGGGGATGAAAATTCCGTTGCCTCGTACCGATTGTGAATGGAAACGGCAGGGCTTTCGAGGCGAAAGAAACTGCTGGCGAGCGATGAGCGCCTTGATAAGAAGGAATGGACCATTCAGAGATGCAAAACAGAGCGGCAGGACTTGTTGGAATTAATCGAGGGGGCAGGAACGGTCACGGCAGCAGTGGGTGGGTGCAACACTCGTCGATCGCCCGAGCGTTTTTCGTCGCCTAACGACGCCGCTAACGAAGCAATCGCGGCTGACGTTTTCCTGTAATTGTCGCCGACAAATTCACCAATTTCAAGCGCGCACGGCGCGGCCTCCTTTTTACGTTCCACGATTTGGCCTTTTACGAGGCTGTCGGCTGGAAATTAAAGTGCACGCCCGTAAGCCCGGCGAGCAAGCGAACGCTGCTAGCTGCTTGTTGGGTGGAGGCGCCCAGCACGGAGGTGTTCTCGCCCACGACAAGTGTTTAATTATCATTGCTTCGGAAGAGAGGAGCGCAGGAACGCCGGGGCAAAGCAAGCGGCCGAGTGAACATTCGAGGCTGAATTTCAAGCGCTACTCTCGCATTTGCCTGTGCATTGTTCCCGGCCCGCGACACCCAATGGCCGCACCAGCACTCGCGCGCGCTCTCCTTTCGTTAGGAGACACGCTCTAATGACGCGAAATTGTGAAACTTTTTATTACCGCGCGCCAGGAGAGAGAGAGAAAGGAAGAGCGAGAGAAAGAGAGTAGGAGAGAGATAGAAAAGGAGCGTACGCGCGCGCGCGAGCGCGAGGCGTAATCTCGCTGATTAAAACCGTTGATTATTCATCCCCGCGTGTATGCCGTGGAGCGCGTGGCTGCCACGGACGCTGCGGATTAATCCGTATCTGCCGGAATCCGGGAGTATTCATAAAATGCTAATAAACTCGCGCCACCGACCAGACCGGGAATACCATGCATGCCGAGTTTTAGGGTGCGCTATGAGTCCAGAGATTTCTGGAAGCAACGAATACCTTATTAATCAAGCCTTTCAAGTCTCTGCGTTCCATTTTACAATCAACTAGAGCTTGCTTAGTAAATCTTTGCAATCAGACTCGGCAAAAAGAATTAATGTTGTGCACGGTAATGATAATAATTAAAAGCAAAAACGTCTGAAAGGACTACTGTGAATACTGAGAGTAAGTAGTTCTTCAGCAAAAAGATAGGTAAAACACTTGCAATCATAATTAGTTCTACTGGCTTCCGGTAATTCTGATCGGTAATTAGTGTGTGAAGAAGAAGCCTTGTCACTCTGACAATGCCAGTCGATCGAGTTAAATGAACGTAAACCTTCCTCTCCGAACCCATTACGATTTATAGCTCTGATATGAATGTCCCCAGAGTTATAATTCCTGCCGGTACCCAGCTTCCATGCACTCTCTCTCTCTCTCTCTTTCTCTCTTATTCTCTCACTTCCTCCTTCACTCTCGCTCGCACAATCGATCTCTCACTTCGCCAACAAGTCAATTACCCAGCGGACATTCTCGGATATAGAATATTAAGGAGTGGAAGGCGCGCCCCGAGCACCAGGCACTGCCGGAGCCCCAAGTTTTAACTACTTCCGAGATCGCTCTACAAGAATCCGAAGCTGAAGCCGGCTCGATTCAAGCATCGCCCCGCTGATGAATGCCGGAACCAACCGGCAGAAGAGATCTCGAAAAACGAACTACCGTCTTCCCGAAGGGCGCAAAAAAGAAATGCCAACAACTCCGGTAACAAAGTACCGGTAGCATCTGGCCGAAGAACTGCTGATGAATTCGTTACTGTCCGAGGAGAAGTGCTGGAATATACATTAAACCCGTGCACGCCGAGACTCGCTCTAGACCGTCTAAATTGAGCAATTCGTCGGATCTGAGAGTTAAAAAGCCAGATAACTCAAAGTGAACGCCTCCTTCCAGTCGGTTAAATTGGAAATTTATTACCTGTGTCAGTGTGTTGCTTGGAAAGACTGCGCAATATTTAGTAGAAAAAAAAAAGGAGTAATAGTACTATTTCCTTCATCTTTTCTCCCAATGATTACGATAACGATGACAGATCACCATGAATTTATCTCTCCAGCGAGAAAACCAATAATAAGATATCTCTGTGGACGGAAATCTAGCTATACACCGTTCGCAATTCTATCCTATGAATCGTCTTGCGCATCTGGATGGACTTATGAACGCTATCCTCATTTCCAGGCTCGTCGAGGTTAATGTCACCCAATGATGTGTGTCTGACAGAAAGACAGTCAGTCCGCTACCACCATGGTTAAGTATAATGACTACTATTTACTCAGCTGGATCGCAATCATAATCCCTAAGCAACTGCGGCCGTGTTTGTTCCATTTACTGGAAGGCTGTGCTTCCACCGGCAGAAAGAGAGAAAAGAGAAGTTGAAAGACTCTTACCGTATCGCACTCTCGCCTTTCTTCTCTCCAGGAATAACTGGGGGAAAGACGTTTGGACGTGCATTGATGATAGAACAAGAGTGAGAAAGGGACGGGAGAGGTAGGCGAACTATTCTAGTGTCCCGTTAAATGCAATAACTATCTGCAGGAACTACGGAACTCTAATTGTTACTTGGCAAGCAAATCGGATAGGATAGCACGGCGTTTCACGGTTACTTCGAGAGCTCGGAACGCTTCCCTCTCGGTGATTATCAGATTTCTCGGCCCGGCTCCAACCACTCGTGAAGTACGCTATGCCCTACACACATCCCGTAGCCTCTGGACCACGTAATGAACGCGGATGCAATGGGAAGTAAGACAGAAAGCCATGGGAGATCTCGATCGGCGTTCTTTCACAATCTCCTCCACTCCTGAATGCTCGCAGGAGTCCAAGGTCCCTGGCGCTCCAAATTATCCTTGGCGATCACTTCAGCCCTTGCGTTCGTGTTCCATTAATTGCGATACTAACGTTAATTTCACTCTATCTTCGCTCCACTCTGTCGGAAGCAATCGAACAATATGCGATGCCGAGTCTACCTGGATGGTAGCTCGCAAAGAGAACTACCGGTACCTGCACTCCGCTACACCAGCCGTCGTTTCATCACCGATCTCTCCTATCACAAACGAACCGTTAACTCAATTACGGAAGAAATTACCGAGCGGCCACTTCCATTTCCAACGGGCGAATCGAGTCGGACCCCCACGAGCGTACTCGCGCGCACGTTCTCTGCGAGTGTGAGAAACTCAGCGATAATCCGAGTGACATTAATCGTCGAGGGATAAAAAATTAGGTTCGGAACGCTGTTACGCTATACGCGTATGTCCGAGTGTTATCGGTCGGGGCTTATCGTCGATTGGACTCTCGATTCGCCGGTGTGCGAGCGTACATGTGTGTAACGCAGCGTGTACGGAGTACAATTAAAAAGAGATTAGGGTTGCCGCGATGGACG